>JAPXFY010000033.1:23237588-23242588 GCA_030674185.1 Monoplex corrugatus | reverse complement strand
CCCATAAGAATATATTGTTTTCTAAGGAAAGAAACATCGTAATTATACCCATAAGAACATATTGTTTTCTAAGCAAATAAACATCGTAATTATACCCATAAGAATATATTGTTTTCTAAGCAAATAAACATCGTAATTATACCCATAAAGAATATATTGTTTTCTAAGCAAATAAACATCGTATTATACCCATAAGAATATATTGTTTTCTAAGCAAATAAACATCGTATTATACCCATAAGAATATATTGTTTTCTAAGCAAATAAACATAGTTTTATGCCCAGAAGAGTATGTTGTTTTAAAACATTTAAACATAATTGTTATACTCTTAAGAATATTTCGTTTTCTGTGAAACTAAACATCGTTTTATAGTCGTAAGAATATTTTGTTTTATAGGTAACAAAACTTCATTGTATACCCATAAGAATATTTTTCCTATTAATAAGACATCGTTTTGGGCCATAAGAATATTTTGTTTTATAAGCAACTAAACATCCTTTTAAACATGAAAATATTTTTGTTTTCTAAGTAAGTAGATGTTGTTTTATGTTCACAATAGTATTTTGTTTTCTAAGTAATCGGAAATCGTTTTGTACACGTAAGAGCATTTTCCTATATAACTAGACATCGGTTTTGACCATAATAATATTTTTGTTTTATAAGCAGTTAAACAGCGTTTTATACCTATTAACATATTTTGTTTTCTTAGTAAGTAGGCGTCGTTTTATGTCCATAATACTATTTTGTTTTCTAGGTAAGTAGACGTTTCATGGTCATAATAATATTTTGTTTACTTATCAGACATCGTTTTATACCCAGAAGAATATTTTTCCCGTGTAACAAGACATTTATGTCCATAAGAATAACTTTTCTGAGCAACTAAACATCGTTTTATACCCCATAAGAATATTTCGTTTTCTGTGTAACTTAGACATCGTTTTGTGTCCATGAGAATATTTTGTTTTCTAAGTAACTAAACGTGTTTTTTGCCCATAAGAATATTTTGCTTTTAAAGCGACTAAACGTCATTTTATGTTCATAAGAATTTTTTTTTTTTTGAGTAACTAAGGCATCGTTTTGTGCATGTAAGAATATTTTGTTTTCTAAACAGCGAAAGTTTTTGTGTGTGTACTTGTCAGAATATTTTGTTTTCTAAGCAACTAAACATAGTTTTATACCTATAATATTTTTTTCTTAACGGGCTAAAGTGTATTTAATTCCCGCCATAATTGTTTTTAAGCAACTGAACATTGCTTTTTCACACATGATAATTATTATTATTTTTTTTAAGCGTTTAAGCTTCGTTTTATATCCTTGATAATATTTTGTTTTTTAATCAGCTAAACATCTTTTATATCTGTGATAATTTGTAAGCAATTAAGTATCGTTTTTATACACACTCAGTAGTATTCAGTTATGTATGACATGAAGTAAATATATGGCTGTACGCAGTCGGCTGGGCTTTCAGACATTAACAATAACAATAACATATGATATGTAACTAATTCGTACGAAATAGTATTCTCGAAAAACACGTAGATCTAGCAGGTATTTTGTTGAAGACGATTATTTTGGACCATTCACAACGTAGCTGTAATCGGTTACGTCTTGGTTTGGCCGAGCAGAGAAAACGGTGAAAAAAAATGTGTGTGTCTGTCTCTCTCACTCTCTCAGTATGTCTGTCTGTCTGTCTGTGTCTGTCTGTTTCTCTTTCTCTTTAGAGAGGCGTACGATCTACAAACTTGTCAAACTTCTGTTGAATTTTTTTCCATTCCACTTCGTGAGGGGCAATGGCCTAAATGATTAATCATCTGAACTCTCTCTGTCTCTGTCTCTGTCTCTCTCTCTCTCTGTGTCTCGCTCCTTCTTGCGCTTCACTCCAAGTTGTGCCCTTGCAATGAAAGTTTTGTCAGTGTCATCGTCTGCCCCCCGTGGGGATGCCGGGGCTCTTTTGGTATAAATAGTATCCCCCCACCTTCTCGAAGATCTGTACCAGAAATTTCCTCTTTTCTGTCTCTCTTTGTTTCTTTCTTCCTTCTTTGCTTTCTGTCATTTTCTGCCTTGCTGGTCCATTCATCTGTATATGTTTGATAAAGTCGATATTTTCTCTTAGGGTCGATAATTGGGTACATGTATTAAGTGCATTTTTGGCTCTAGGGAAGTGAGATATGCTCAGTGAATTTTAGGTAATTTAGGCCCGTTTTTACATTTTTGTTTTAGTGTCCTTAGTTATGTTTCAATTTGTATTCAGGTTGTTTTTTTTAAATCCCCTGTGCGGAGTGGTCCAGGCCAAGGGCATGTCCTTAGATTATGTCGCGAATGCGTTGATATGTGTGCTTATTTTTCCTTTCCTTTCTCCCCCCCCCCCCCCCTGTTGAAGTATTGTGATGTTTTGAAACGGTTATTGCCCTGGTATGGCTCGATGCAGTCGGCTGGTCTTTTAAACAGAAATAGCAATAACAGTGTCATGGTCTCTCGTTCTGTCTCTCCTCTCTCTTTCTCCTTCGCTTGTGTTGTTGTACTATGTTGTGTTTGGGTCGGTGGCCTCGCAATGAAACGTCTGTCAGTGTCAAGTCTCTGTTCATTTCTGTCTGTTTGTCTTTGTCTGTCTTGTCATTGTCAGTCTGTTTCTGTCTGTCTCTGTCTTGTCATTGTCAGTCTGTCTCTGTCTGTCTTGTCATTGTCAGTCTGTTTCTGTCTGTGTCTGTCTTTTCATTGTCTGTTTCCGTCTGTTTCTGTCTGTCTTGTTATTGTCAGTCTGTTTCTGTCTGTCTCTGTCTTGTCATTGTCAGTCTGTTTCTGTCTGTGTCTGTCTGTCTTGTCATTGTCAGTCTGTTTCTGTCTGTGTCTGTCTTGTCATTGTCAGTCTGTTTTCTGTCTGTCTCTGTCTGTCTTGTCATTGTCAGTCTGTTTCTGTCTGTGTCTGTCTTGTCATTGTCAGTCTGTTTCTGTCTGTCTGTGTCTGTCTTGTCATTGTCAGTCTGTTTCTGTCTGTGTCTGTCTTGTCATTGTCAGTCTGTTTCTGTCTGTGTCTGTCTGTCTTGTCATTGTCAGTCTGTTTCTGTCTGTCTCTGTCTGTCTTGTCATTGTCAGTCTGTTTCTGTCTGTCTCTGTCTGTCTTGTCATTGTCAGTCTGTTTCTGTCTGTCTGTCTTGTCATTGTCAGTCTGTTTCTGTCTGTCTGTGTCTGTCTTGTCATTGTCAGTCTGTTTCTGTCTGTCTGTCTTGTCATTGTCAGCCTGTTTCTGTCTGTCTCTGTCTTGTCATTGTCAGTCTGTTTCTGTCTGTGTCTGTCTTGTCATTGTCAGTCTGTTTCTGTCTGTGTCTGTCTTGTCATTGTCAGTCTGTTTCTGTCTGTGTCTGTCTTGTCATTGTCAGTCTGTTTCTGTCTGTCTCTGTCTTGTCATTGTCAGTCTGTTTCTGTCTGTGTCTGTCTTGTCATTGTCAGTCTGTTTCTGTCTGTGTCTGTCTTGTCATTGTCAGTCTGTTTCTGTCTGTCTGTGTCTGTCTTGTCATTGTCAGTCTGTTTCTGTCTGTGTCTGTCTTGTCATTGTCAGTCTGTTTCTGTCTGTCTCTGTCTGTCTTGTCATTGTCAGTCTGTTTCTGTCTGTCTGTGTCTGTCTTGTCATTGTCAGTCTGTTTCTGTCTGTCTGTGTCTGTCTTGTCATTGTCAGTCTGTTTCTGTCTGTGTCTGTCTTGTCATTGTCAGTCTGTTTCTGTCTGTCTCTGTCTGTCTTGTCATTGTCAGTCTGTTTCTGTCTGTCTCTGTCTTGTCATTGTCAGTCTGTTTCTGTCTGTGTCTGTCTGTCTTGTCATTGTCAGTCTGTTTCTGTCTGTCTCTTGTCTTGTCATTGTCAGTCTGTTTTGTCTGTGTCCTGTCTTGTCATTGTCAGTCTGTTTTCTGTCTGTCTCTGTCTGTCTTGTCATTGTCAGTCTGTTTCTGTCTGTGTCTGTCTGTCTTGTCATTGTCAGTCTGTTCTGTCTGTCTCTGTCTTGTCATTGTCAGTCTGTTTCTGTCTGTGTCTGTCTTGTCTTGTCAGTTGTCAGTCTGTTTCTGTCTGTCTTGTCTTGTCATTGTCAGTCTGTTTCTGTCTGTCTCTGTCTTGTCATTGTCAGTCTGTTTCTGTCTGTTGTCTGTCTTGTCATTGTCAGTCTGTTTCTGTCTGTCTCTGTCTTGTCATTGTCAGTCTGTTTCTGTCTGTGTCTGTCTTGTCATTGTCAGTCTGTTTCTGTCTGTCTCTGTCTTGTCATTGTCAGTCTGTTTCTGTCTGTCTGTCTGTCTTGTCATTGTCAGTCTGTTTCTGTCTGTCTGTCTGTCTTGTCATTGTCAGTCTGTTTCTGTCTGTCTGTGTCTGTCTTGTCATTGTCAGTCTGTTTCTGTCTGTGTCTGTCTTGTCATTGTCAGTCTGTTTCTGTCTCTCTCTGTCTGTCTCCGTCTTTCCCTCCCCACCATCCCTTCTGCTGGTCACAATGTGTATGGGCCTTGTGTGTCCGTGTCTCTTTGTTTATCTGTCTGTCTCTGGGCACACACACACACACACACACACACACACACACACACACACACACACACACACACACACACACACACACACATTCACTCACTCACTCACCCTTTCTCTCCCCCTCCCTCCCTCTGTCGTCTAAAAACACATGTGTGAATACACGTTAAAAGAAAGTACGAACACACACGCGCACGCGCGCGCGCGCGCACACACACACACACATACACACACACACACACGTACATATAAAACATTGCTCTTTCTGTTATTATTTGTATTTCTTTCATTTTTGGATATTTTTATTATAGGTATAGAGTAGCTAAGACTCAAGAAAGTAGGCAGGGGTGTGAAACGCCTTAACTGTAATGTTACGTTTAAAACAGATGTGCCACAACGCATGCAGTGTCAATGAATGTGTGTGTGTGTGTGTGTGGTGTGTGGTGTGTGTGTGTGTGTGTGTGTGTGTGTTAGACAAAGAGAGAGAGAGAGAGAGAA
>JAPXFY010000033.1:23220088-23232588 GCA_030674185.1 Monoplex corrugatus | reverse complement strand
TCTAAGATATACAATGATATTACAGTCTATTAAGGTATACTATGATACAGTACCATCGTTAATGTACAATGATACATTCTTTCTCAAAGTAAATGTATACTTAATTTTTCATAGATTGTACAATGATACAATGACAGTCTATAGTATGTACAATGACTACATTGACTCATGATGTTCAATGATACATTGTCTCCATCTAAGATTGACATGATGGCCTGACATTCATGTACTATGAACAATGACATGTCAAATGATGATAAATGATTACATTTATTACATGAAAGTGTACATTTCATGTTGCATCACTAATGTTACAATGATACACTTACCTTGACATCCATAAGATTTACAATGTCACTTGACTCATAAGTACTGTACATATCATTTACAGTCATAAGATGTTTGTTTTATTTTACAGTTGCATTCAAGCTTACAATCACAATGATACATGAACAGTATAAGTTACATGATACATTGAAGTCATACAATGTACAATGATACATTGACAGTCATAAGAGATACAATGATACAATGAACATTGACAGCATCAATGAGTACAATGATACAATATAAATTGACAGTTAAGTACTTGATGTACACATACATAGTCATACAGTTATTTTGACAGTATTCGCATGTAGTCGTGGTCCACTACACATCAACACAAACCACACGCCTAACAAGCACGACATAAGACCACAGGCAAGGTCAAGGTCAAGGTGAACGAGCAACAGATCCAAATATCCGTTAAGTCATGAATTCATGGACACGTCACAAAACACACGCATTCCTTGATGAGGAAAGAACGATAAGAAAAAAAAAGCTATGAGAAAAAAAAAAAAAACTAAATAAAAATGCATCTCATGATCAGTCAGTCCATATTTTGTAGCCAGTCCACCTTTATATGAACATTTCGTGCACATTATTTGTGTGAGATATATCTGTCAAATGCTTTAAGTCAAAGCCCTGTTGAAACTATTTATATCAGCATTATGTGCCCAGCCGCAAGGCGTTGGTGATTATGGCCCTCCATATGCGTCTATCCCTTGTCGCCGCAAGCACATCTCCCCCACCCTCTCTCTGTCCTCCGCCACTCTGCAAGTCCGTCCAGTATATTTTTCCCAGGGTCTACCTGGTGTTCTCTTTCCTTCAAGCTTTCCTGTTGTGACCAGGTACTGTAATTCCCCTTTCCTCATAAAACGGCCTATAAATGTACCGTTTATATATCAACTCAGAAATACTGTGATATGCCCTAAAGTACTATGACTGTAGTCTTGGCTTATATAAACCTTGTAATGGTAGGACCTCCGTTTTTGAATTTGCATTTGTATACGAATGTTGCACAGTGATGTAGTTAAAAAAAAAAAAAAGTCATTCTCAAGCGACTTAACCTTGACCAACGTTATCAGTTTTGATGTGTGTGTGTGTGTGTGTGTGTGTGTGTGTGTGTGTGTGTGTGTGTGTGTGTGTGTGTGTGTGTGTGTTGTGTGTGTGTGTGTGTGTGTGTAAGGTTATATACACTGTTTGCAGTTGCCGTTTAGAAAGTTTCGTTCGTAATGCATTCCGGACACTTGTCACTTTGCTGTACAACCAAAAGAAGTTTCCCTGTGGGGATGCCGGGGGCTCTTGCAGTATAAATCGTATCCCCACCTTGTGGAAATTCTGTGCTAGAAATTTCCTCTTTTCTGTCACTTTCTTTGTTTCTGCCTTGTTCCTTTGCTTTCTGTCATTTCTACCTATCATTTTCTGCCTTAATGGTCCATTCACCTTTATGTGTTCGATAAGTCTTAGTACTTTTCCTTAGGATTGATAATTGGGTACATGTATTAAGTGCATTTTCAGCTCTAAGGAGGTGAGATATGTGTTAGGTAACTTATGCCTGTTTTTTGTATGTTTTGGTGTCCTTATGTATGCTCATATTTGTATCAGGTGTGTTTTTTTAAATCTCCCCTGTGCGATAAATTGGATGGAGTGGTCAACGCCGGGAGCATGTCCTTAGATTATGTGCGCGAATGCATTGATGTGTGTACTTAATTTTATTTTCTTTCTTTTTTTTTCCTGTTGAAGTTTTGTGTATTTTGAAGCGGTTATATCCCTGATATGGCTCTGCGCAGTCGCCTGGGCTTTCAACAACAATAGCAATAGCAACCAAAAGAAGTGCATTTTTTTCCCCCTCTTTCATTATAACAAGAGTGTGCATTTGTTATTGACTGTAATATGCATTCTTTTCCAAAATGATGTTTTTTTGCCATTTTCCGAATTATTTGAAACCACTTTTAGTTTTTTTTGTAGCTGTTTGTATTTTGTGAAATGTACTGTTCAAGCTGGTGTCACTTCACGTTTCCTTGACCCATTTTAACCCTTTGGCTCCCACACCCTATCCGCCAGCATCCTGCACTGACAGATATGATAGCAAAGCAAAAACTTGATCCTTTTAGGCCCCCTCACCCTATCTACCAGCTTCCTGCATGAAACAGGTGGATAGGGTGAGGGAGTGAAAGGGCAGGAAGCTGGTGGATAGGCCAGGGTGCGGGAGTGAAAAGGTTAATTTTTTTGCTGCTGTTGGATAGGGTGCGGGAGTGAAAGGGTTAATTTTGTTTTGCTGCTGGCGGATAAGGTGCAGGAGTGAAAGGGTTGTTTTGCTGCTGGTGGATAGGGTGCGGCGCGGGAGTGAAGGGGTTCATTTTTTTTTGCTGCTGGCGGATAAGGTGCGAGAGTGAAAGGGTTAATTTTTTTGCTGCTGGCGGATAGGGTGTGGGAGTGAAAGGGTTATTTTTTTTTTGCTGCTGGCGGATAGGGTGCGGGAGTGAAAGGGTTAATTTTTTATGCTGCTGATGGATAGGGTGCGGGTGTGAAAGGGTTAATTTTTTTGCTGCTGGCGGATAGGATGCGGGAATGAAAGGGTTAATTTTTTTGCTGCTGGTAGATAGGGTGCGGGAGGGAAAGGGTTAAACAAAGCAGCAGTGTCGCCATGGCTGGTCATGACAAAGCAAATCAGGATGTCCTTGTCAACCCTTGCCCCTTTCTTCACGCCGTTAATGGTTTTGAGCGGCTTTGACCTTCACATTGCTGCGTAATTTTCTGGTCAATACTCATCATCATTATCATGTGCCCTGCCGCGTGGCGTTGGCGATCATGGCCCTCCTTATGAATCTATCCCGTGTCACTGCAAGTATATCTCCCACCCTCTCTGTCCTCAGCCACCATGCAAGTCCGTCCAGTATTTTCTCCCTGGGTCTACCTGGTGTTCTCTTTCCCTCCAGCTTTCCTGTTGTGACCAGGTGCTCTTAATTTCTCTTTCCTCGTAAAATGTATAAATGTTGCTTGTCTTTCCTGTCTTCTTTGTTAATGATATTCTTGTGTCTGCTTCCTTCAAGACTGTCTCGTTTGTTTTCTTTGCTGTCCATGGAACTCTCAACATTTTTCTTAGAAACCACGTCTGGGCTGCCTTAATCTGATAGTTACCAAGCCTGAATTGTTTGATGCAGGAAAGTGTCGGAGAAGCAATTAAGTGTTGGAGCGTTGTTGTTTAGTAGACTTCTATATTTTAGTGTTTAGCTGTATTGGTGTGTGTGTGTGTGTGTGTGTGTGTGTGTGTGTGTGTGTGTGTGTGTGTGTGTGTGTGTGTGTGTGTGTGTGTGTGTGTGTGTGTTTCAGATCCGTCTGGTTTATCATTCCATACCAGTTTGAAAACATTCTTTTGAAAAATCTTTTGTGGTGTTTGTGTTAGTGAGTGCGCTAGGCTCAGAAACCGAAAGTGTACCACATCCAAAACATGCGCGACTGCCCACGTTCAAGCAAACGGGAACCAGAAAAACACGAAAACAGAATCAGAACGCGTATTAGTATAAGCAGACAAGACAGGCGCAAATTGTCGGCCAACTGGCCTTTGTCAAGAGTACATGGAAGATCACAAACGAACGAAGCAGCAGGGAAGTTTCAGTCTTTTCCTCCTAATGTTAGTGTTTGGTGTTTGTTCGTTTGTGATCTTGCGTCTATGCCTGACATAGGCCGGCCAGGCCAATTGGTCGAAAATTGGCGCCTGTCTTGTCTGGTTGTATTATTAAATACGCGTTCTGATTCTACTTCCGTGATTTTCTGGTTTCCGAAAGTGTACTGCATTTGATAGAATACATGTAGACTTCGACGCTGCTGTTATACATACCATTTGGTGTAATATTTCTGTCGACCCGGAACTTTGGACCCAGCGCTTTCGTTTCTAAGAATTTCTTATCTCTGAATAGTCAGGGTGCTGACAAATCTGCAGTAAACCTTATTTTGAGTTTTTGGGATTGGTCAGGACTCTTGTGTGTTTTTAAATGTGGCATGTACGGCGTCTCTGACCTCTTTTTAGCTTCTACCCCATACCACTTAGAAGCTTTTCCGAAAGCTTTTAGAGCCTTAAGTGTTTGTGATCTCGTTTGGTTTACAACAAGTAGGTTATCGTCAACCAGCCAAGTACTGTTCTGCATTATTGATTTTTATTTTTTTTTTTTACATTTAACGTTCTTTGCGTTTTTCTTTTTGTCTGTCTCCGTGTCTGTTTCTGTGTTCTGTCTTTTAAAAAAAAATTTCGTCTTGTGTTTTCTTCTGTCTCTTTGTCTTTTTTCTGTCTCTTTGTCTGTGTTTTTTCTGTCTCTTTGTTGTGTTTTTCTGTCTTTTGTCTGTGTTTTTTTCTGTCTCTTTGTGTTTTTCTGTCTCTTTGTCTGTGTATTTCTGTCTCTTTGTGTTTTTCTGTCTCTTTGTCTGTGTGATTTCTGTCTCTTTGTGTTTTTTCTGTCTCTTTGTCTGTTTTTTCTGTCTCTTTGTTTGTGTTTTTTCTGTCTCTTTGTCTGTGTGATTTCTGTCTCTTTGTGTTTTTCTGTCTCTTTGTCTGTGTGATTTCTGTCTCTTTGTGTTTTTTCTGTCTCTTTGTCTGTGTTTTTTCTGTCTCTTCGTCTCTGTGATTTCTGTCTCTTTGTCTCTGGATTTCTGTCTCTTTGTCTGTTTTCTGTCTCTTTGTCTGTTTTTTTTGTCTCTTTGTCTGTGTTTTCTGTCTCTTTGTCTCTGTTTTCTATCTCTTTGTCTCTTCTGTTTCTTTGTCTCTGTTTTCTGTTTCTTTGTCTGTTTTCTTCGGTCTGTCTGTTTTCTGTCTCTTTGTCTCTCTGTTGTCTGTTCCTTTGTCTCAGTTTTGTATTTCTTTGTTTTGTCTCTTTGTCTGTTTTCTGTATCTGTCTCTCTGTTTTTTGTGTCTTTGTCTCTTTTTTTCTGTCTCTTTGTCTCTCTTTTTTCTGTCTCTTTGTCTCACTGTTTTCTGTCTCTTTGTTTTGTCTCTCTTTCTCTTTGTCTCTGTTTTCTGTGTCTTTTGTTTCTCTCGGTTTTCTCTTTTTCTCTTTGTATCTCAGTTTTCTGTCTGCCTGTCTCTTCTGTTTGTCTTTGTTTTCTGTCTGTGTCTGTTTTTTCTCTTTGTTTTTTTTTCTGTCTCTTTGTGTTTTCTGTTTTCTGTCTCCTTCTCTATCTCTGTTGCTTGTCTCTGTGTTCTCTCTTTGTCTCTGTGTTCTCTCTTTGTCTCTGTTTTCTGTCTTTGTCTCTGTTTTATGTCTCTTTCTCTCTTTCTCTGTCTCTCTCTTTCTCTCTCTCTCTCTCTCTCTCTTTCTCTCTCTCTCTAGTCCCATTTTCCTTAGCCGCATCCTAATACTTATATTACTCATTCATTAAAGAAGATGAAAGCGTTCTAACCAACAAATGCCTGTCAATTATCATCAGGAAGAGAGTTCTTGAGTGTTGTATAGAACCGATAAATTTTGTACGGTTTTGAGGAGTGGATAGTCAACACGCAAAATCAACGAAATTCAGGCAGCTGAAATGTGGCCTCTGAGAAGAATGGTGTGAGTTCCTTGGACAGCAAAGAAAACAAAAAAGTCTTGAAGAAGGCAGACACAAGAAGATCATTAATAAAGAAGATTAGGAAAAGACGAGTAACATTTATAGGACATTTTATTAGGAAAGAGATTAGAGTCCTGGTCACAACAGGAAAGCTGGAGGAAAGAGAACACCAGTAGATCCAGGGAGAAAATATCGGACGGACTTGCAAGTCGGGGGGGGGGGGGGGGGGCTTAAGCAGAGAGGGTGGGAGATGTACTTGCAGCGACAAGGACATATTCGTATGGAGGACCGTGATCGCCAGCGCCGCGCGGCATGCCACATGGATGATGATGATGATGATGATGATGATGATGATAGTCATATAAATGAACTGGCATTTGAAAAAACAACAAAAAACCATCTGTTATCGTATAAGCACGGGGCAATTTAACATGCTTTCACTGAACTTGCCATCCAGGGTTTTTGTTTTTTTTTGTTTTGTTTTGCTGATGACATTTATACCCTTACCAGAAGCCTCGGTGGCATTGCAAAATCAGCCTAGCAGTTCACAAAGGTCATCTCTACAACTGAACCTTATTAAGCTCGGAAGAAAACAAACAAGACAGTCTTGAAGAAGGCAGACACAAGAAGATCATTAATAAAGAAGATTAGGAAAAGACGAGCAGCGTTTATAGGACATTTTTATTAGGAAAGAGAGATTAGAGTACCTGGTCACAACAGGAAAGCCAAAGGAAAGAGAACACCAGGTAGATCCAGGGAGAAATGGGTAGCGCAAACTTGTGTTGGGTTTGAGAAATTCTACATGGGAGATAACTCCGTGACTCTCAAGAGTTATGTTACTTAGTTGATTATTAAGCTCGTGTTGTGCGTATTAACCACCCCGACCACTAACGCCATATCAGGGCTGACACCACGTCAAAAGCAACTCCAAAGTCCGATCAGGACAGTTAAAAAAGCAAGCTAATGGTTCTCCTTTCAGGCCTAAAATGTATACAAAAAAATACCAAAGGAATGTTCAGAGCTTACCACTTTATGCTTTGTGGCTGCGTCTATGCTAGCTGAATGGGTAGTGCAAACTGTGTTGGATTTGAGAAATTCTACATGGGAGATAACTCCGTGACTCTCAAGAGATATGTTACTTAGTTGACGTACAAAAAAATATTTCTTGTACATATGATCAGTTAACCCTTTGACCTCCGCACCCTTTCCACCAACTGCAAAAAAACTTGATCCTTTGACTCCCTCACTCTATCCGCCAGCTTCCTCACCAGATAGGATGAGGAAGTCGTAGGGTTAAGCATTTTTACTTTGCTAGCAAGGTTGACAGTACAAGATGCTGGTGGACAGGGTACGGGAGTCAGAGGGTTAAGACACATAAAAAGCAAGATGAAGATTATCCTTTTAAGCCTGAAATGCATGCAGAACTCTTCCGTGGAAGTATGATCATTTCAGGTGAAAATCCATTGATCTGTCTTAACCCTTTGACTCCCGCACTCTATCCACCAACTGCAGACATTTAACCCTTTGACTCCCTCACCCTGTCCACCAGCTTCCTGTGAGAAGGTGGTGGATAGGGTAAGGGAATCAAAGGCTTTAAGTTTTTGCTTTGTTAGTATGGTTGACAATGCAGGATGCTGGTGGACAGGGTGCGGGAGTCAGAGGGTTAAAACAGAAAGTTACATCTAAATGAACATCTCTGAAGAGGTTAAAGATCTTTAACCCTTTGACTCCCGCAACTCATCCACCAACTACAAAAACTTTGTAGGAAGCTGGTGGATAGGGTGAGGGAGTCAAAGGGTTAAGGTTTTGCTTCGCTAGCATGGTGGCCAATGCAGGATGCTGGTGGACAGGGTGTGGGAGTCGAAGGGTTAAGGATCTGCTCTACAGTGCTTATGTCTCACGTCGTGTACATCCAAGTGTTCAGAAATACGGTGGTTGATTCTCACTGTCCCATCTTAACATCATTGCTGTTCTGGTGGTGTCAGTATAGGTTTAGATAAGTCCCCCTTCCCCCATTTCCCTAGGATGGTTATCCCCGTCGGCCATATCACCTGAGGTGGGTGTTGACGTAAAAACTGAACCAAATCAATCAATCAATGGAAAATTAGTGCTAGACATTTCCTCTTTCCAGTCGCTGTCTCTTTGTTTCTGCCTTGTTCCTTAGTTTTCTGTTATCTCTTCCGATCATTTTCTGCCTGGCTGGTCATTCATCTTATGTGTTCTAGAAAGCCTTGTATGCTTTTTCTTAGGATCGGTCTTTTGGTGCTAATATCACCATCATCATCAGGTGCCCTGCCGCATGGCGTTGGCGATCATGGACTTCCATTTGTCTCTCTCTCGTTGCCCCTAGCATCTCCCCCACCCTCCTCGTCCCCAGCCACTCTGCAAGTCCGTTCAGCATTTTCTCCCTGGGTCTACCTGGCGCTCTCTTTCCCTCCAGTTTTCCCGTTGTGACCAGGTGCTCCAAATCCCCCTTCGGTGCTAATATGTAGTGCATATTTAGCTCTAAGGAAATTTGATGTGCAGAACCCATTTGGGGTAATTCAGGCCAGTTTTATTTATGTTTTCGTGTCTTTAGTTATGTTTAAAATTGTATCCAGGTTTGTTTCTAAACCCCTGGGTGATAAATTGGAATGAGCGGTCAACGCCAGGGTCATGTCCTTGGATTATGTGCGCGAATGTATTTATGTGTGTACTTAATTTTCTTTTTTCCACTTTTTCTCCCAGTGAGGTATATTGCCTTCGTTTTTAGCTGGTTTTATTATTATCCCTTGAGAGCTCCATGGACAGCAAAGAAAACAAACGAGACGGTCTTGAAGGAGGCAGACACAAGAAAAATCATTAATAAAGAAGATTTGGAAAAGACAAGCAACATTTATACGACATTTTATGAGGATAGGGGAATTAGAGCGCCTGGCCACAACAGGAAAGCTGGAGGGAAAGAGAGCACCAGGTAGACCCAGGGAGAACATATTGAAGAGACTTTCAGGGTGGCTGAGGACAGAGAGGGTGGGGAGATGTACTAGCAGCGAGAAGGGATAGGTTTGTGTGTGTGTGGGGGGGGGGGGGGAGGGGGCATGATCGCCAAGCCCACGCGGCAGGGCACATGATGATGATGATGATGAGAGTCGTAGACTCGAGATCTGATATCTCGAGTTCAATCCTAGTCTACAACATTAAAGGACTGGCCTGTTTGCTGCCCATCTTAATGTTTCCGTCATTCTGATGGTGTCAGCCTAGTGTCTCATAGGTCTCTACCACTCTCACTCCCATGTCAAGACCTTTCCAGCGCATAGAGTTCTGTGCAGGTTCAGGGAATTGTCTGGATAACTGCTGGCAGACTTGGATGGAGCGCATATGGAATTGGCGGATTGTTGTGAATCCCTCTTGAACAAACTCCAAAGAGATGATCTGAAGCTGGAAGATGTGTTGCATTGATTTTGACTGAATTGATTTATTGATGATAAGTCGGTTGGTTGGTTGGTTGGTTGGTTGGTTGGTTGATGAATTGATTTATTGATGATAAGTCGGTTGGTTGGTTGGTTGGTTGGTTGGTTGGTTGGTTGGTTGATGAATTGATTTATTGATGATAAGTCGGTTGGTTGGTTGGTTGATGAATTGATTTATTGATGATAAGTCGGTTGGTTGGTTGGTTGATGAATTGATTTATTGATGATAAGTCGGTTGGTTGATTGGTTGATGAATTGATTTATTGATGATAAGTCGGTTGGTTGATTGGTTGATGAATTGATTTATTGATGATAAGTCGGTTGGTTGATTGGTTGATGAATTGATTTATTGATGATAAGTCGGTTGGTTGATTGGTTGATGAATTGATTTATTGATGATAAGTCGGTTGGTTGATTGGTTGATGAATTGATTTATTGATGATAAGTCGGTTGGTTGATTGGTTGATGAATTGATTTATTGATGATAAGTCGGTTGGTTGATTGGTTGATGAATTGATTTATTGATGATAAGTCGGTTGGTTGATTGGTTGATGAATTGAATTTATTGATGATAAGTCGGTTGGTTGATTGGTTGATGAATTGATTTATTGATGATAAGTCGGTTGGTTGATTGGTTGATGAATTGATTTATTGATGATAAGTCGGTTGGTTGATTGGTTGATGAATTGATTTATTGATGATAAGTCGGTTGGTTGATTGGTTGATAATTGATTTATTGATGAAATCGGTTGGTTGATTGGTTGATGAATTGATTTATTGAGATAAGTCGGTTGTTGATTGGTTGATGAATTGATTTATTGATGATAAGTCGGTTGGTTGATTGGTTGATGAATTGATTTTTGATGATATCGGTTGGTTGATTGGTTGTGAATTGATTTATTGATGATAAGTCGGTTGGTTGATGAATTGATTTGATTTTTATTGAATTTTATTCCATTTTGTTAATTTAATTTAATTTGTTTTCTTTTTTCTTTTTTTTCCCCCCAGAGAGTTCACCACCTTTACAAGATCTGCTCTCGACAATTCTCTCCATAACAATCATTGTGAGTATTCTTTTTTTTCCTTTTCTTTTCTTTTTCAACATTTGTGTACACACACACTATACACAAATGACACGCACACAAACACACACACGCGCACACGCACGTACACATACACATACATATATACACACATCACACCACACCACACCACACCATTACGCAACAGAATGTAGCGCCAAACACATACCACACCACAACGCACCACATCACAACGTAACACCACACCACAACCCACCACACCACACCACACCACAACGCAGCAGAATGCAGCGCCCACACACACCACACCATACCACACCACACCACAACGCACAGCACCACATCACACCACACCACACCACACCACACCACACCACACCCACACCCCCACCCCACACCACACCACAACGCAGCAGAATGCAGCGCCACACACACCACACCACACCACACCACACCACACCACTCCACACCACACCACACTGCAGCAGAATGCAGTGCCCACACACCACACCACACCACACAACACCACACTACACCACAACACACCACAACGCAGCAGAATGCAGCGCCACACACACACACCACACCACACCACACCACACCACACCGAGTAATTCCTCACCATGCTTTTTACCCCAATCTTCCCAACCCTCGTTTACCCCTTTCCCCTACCCCCTGACCTCATAATAAAGAAGTGTGAATGATCAAGGCGAAAGGACTGGACAAGGTCATGTGATTTCATCAAGTTTTTGTCCAGTGGCTAGTGCTGCTGTACTCAAAAATCTTCACCAGTCGGCGCTCGACGATCTTGTCACGTGACAGCGTTCACCAATCAGCACTTAGCAATCTGTCACGTGACAGCGTTCACCAATCAGCACATCGCAATCTGTCATGTGACAGCCTTCACCAATCAGCACTTCGCAATCTGTCATGTGACAGCCTTCACCAATCAGCGCTTTGCAATGTGTCGTGTGATTTGGGGGGTGGGGGGGGAATCATTTTAGCCGTGTGTTTGAGTAATGTCTGATTATCTCTAGTGCTCACTGGAGCAGTTGATGGCGGTGTCTTGTGTGTGTAGGTGAGAGAGATTGATTTGATTTGATTGATTTGGTTCAGTTGTTACGTCGGCACCCACCTCAGGTGATATGGCCGACGAGGATACCCATCCCAGGGAAGTGGGGGAAGGGGGACTTATCTAACCCTATACTGACACCACCAGAACAACAATGATGTTATTAAGATGGGACTGTGAGAAGGCCAGTTTTAATGTAGCGCACCCCGGGATTCGAACCCACAACCATTAGCATGTGAATCAACGCTGAAACCAACTGAGCTACTGGGGCCCGCTTAGTGTGTGTGTGTGTGTGTGTGTGTGTGTGTGTGTGTGTGTGTGTGTGTGTGTGTGTGTGTGTGTGTGTGTGTGTGTGTGTGTGTGTGAGAGAGAGAGAGAGAGAGAGAGAGTTGTGTGCATGGGGAAGGAGGGAATGAGTTAATTGTGTACATATGGGAGGCAGAGGGAGATTTGTGTGCATGGAGGCAGAGGGAGAGTTGTGTGAATGGAGGCAGAGGGAGAGATAGAGTTGTGTGCATGAGGCAGAGGGAGAGATAGAGTTGTGTGCATGGAGGCAGAGGGAGAGATAGTAATGTGCATGGAGGCAGAGGGAGATAGTTATGTGCATGGAGGCAGAGGGAGAGATAGAGTTATGTGCATGGAGGCAGAGGGAGATAGTTAGTGCATGGAGGCAGAGGGAGAGAGTTATGTCCATGGAGGCAGAGAGAGAGAGAGAGTTATGTGCATGGAGGCAGAGGGAGAGATAGTTATGTACATGGAGGCAGAGGGAGAGAGAGTTATGTGCATGGAGGCAGAGGGAGAGATAGTTATGTGCATGGAGGTAGAGGGAGAGATAGAGTTATGTGCATGGAGGCAGAGGGAGAGAGTTGTGTGCATGGAAGCAGAGGGAGAGAGTTATGTGCATGGAGGCAGAGGGAGAGAGAGTTATGTGCATGGAGGCAGAGGGAGGGAGAGAGTTATGTGCATGGAGGCAGAGGGAGAGAGTTGTGTGCATGGAGGCAGAGGGAGAGAGAGAATTATGTGCATAGAGGCAGAGGGAGAGAGTTATGTGCATGGAGGCAGAGGGAGAGA
>JAPXFY010000033.1:23197588-23217588 GCA_030674185.1 Monoplex corrugatus | reverse complement strand
CACACACACACACACACAACCACCACCACCACAACCACCACCACCACAACCACCACAACCAACAACAACAGCAACAACAACAACAACACCACCGAAAACAAAAACAGCCGTATTGTGTTTGTTTTGTAACCAACAACAGGAAGATCTCACTGATGTTTCCTTGTGCAATAGAAAGTCCGCCATTTTCTCTTTCCTCTTGGAAAGTCTTGCTGCCTTTTCTCCCCCCCCCCCCCCCCCAGCCCCCATCCCCAGTAAGTATTGTGCAAATTCTTCCTTGTTGTCTTCGTGTACGCTTAACAAAGGCAGTTGGTTGAAAAAATTTGCGTCTCTCTCTGTCTCTCTTTCTGTCTCTCTATGTCGTTCTCTCTGTCTCTGTATCTGTGTCCTCTCTGTCTCTGTTTCTCTCTGTTTTTCTCTCTCTGTCTCTGTGTGTCTGTCTCTCTGCGTCTCTCTGTGTCTCTTTGACTCTTTCTGTCTCTGTATCTTTCTCTGTCTCTCTCGTCTGTCTTTCTTTTCCTCTTTCTCTCTCTCTTCTTCACCCTCTCTCTCTTCGTTTCTGTTTTTAATTTTTTATTTATTGAATTCGCGTTCTCATTCTGTTTTTTTGTTGTTGTCTGTTTCTTGTTTCTAGTGGCTTGAACGCTGGCAGTCAGTTTATTTATTAAAAACAAAGTTAGAATGGTGCCACAAAGTCCTTAGAAAGTGCAGCTGCTCAAACACCGCTTCTGGACAAGTTCTGATTATAGGCACCGTTCATCTAGTTTGTGACCTTGACCTTGGTGCCATACCTACCAAGCTTGCGCTTTTTATGAATTCTCAACAGTTCCGCGGTTTTGACCAAAATGTGGTCTAGGTCCACCGAGGGGTGAGGGTTGGAGTAGGGGGGAAAAAGAAAAAAGAGAAAATCTTGTTAACACATTTTTCATTCATTCTCTCTCTGCTGTCACAACATGTGGGTGGAGCCGAATTTGAGGAATCCCACTGTGCCTTTTTTTGTTTTCTCTCTTCCCCCCTCTCTCCCCCACTGTCTGTCTCTCTACTCTTGTCTACTCCCTCTCTCTCTCTCCCTCAGCTTTCTCTCTCTACATGTACTCTCTCCCTCCCTCTACTTTCTCTCTTTGCTTTCTCTACTCTCTCAACTCTGTCTTCCTCTTCTCTCTTTTAATTCTCTCTCCCCCTCTACTCTGTCTCCCCTCTCCTTCACCCTCTCCCACCCACCCACCCACACACACACAAGATCGATATGAAATGTCCCTTTGACTTAAAAAACAGCGCGTCAAATCGTTTCCCAGTGGCAAATACTTTTCCAAGCTTGAAGCGTTTTCAAACCGTTGCGCACAGTGTCGTCGAAAGGAGGCCATGGCCTCTATTCCGAGCTCGGTGCAAAGACAAGAAAACCGCTTCAAAACTTTGTGTGTGTGTGTGTGTGCGCGCGTGCGTGCGTGCGTGCGTGTGTGTGTGTGCGTGTGTGTGTTCTTTATTTTTTATTTCTTGTCGTTTTGTTTTGTGGTTGTTGTTGTTGTTGTTGTTGTCTTTCTCCCTGAAGACTAAAAAGAGCGCGTGCTCGTCGCTCGTATTGAACGGCGTATTTTCATTCCGCTGTTGTCGAAGGGGTCGTCGTATTGCGCGTGACTCCCTGACCGTGCGTTCACCCCGAGTTGGTTCCCCTCTCCTTCCCTTCCCCCTTGCTCCCCTCTCTCCACTCTTCTCTCTCTCTCTCTCTGCGTGTGTGTCTGCTGTCGGTCGCTAGCTCTGTGTGTGTGTGTTGTGTTTGCAGTAGTAGCAAAGTCTTCTCTTCTCTTCTCTCTCGCACTGTGTCTGTCTTGTGTTCTTCTCTGCCTCCTCCACCTCCCCCCCTCCTCTCCCCTTCTCTGTCATTGTCTGTGTGCGAATGTCTCTCTGTTGATGCGGGAGCTGTACGTTTTGTAGGAAAACTCCTCTGTCTCTCTCTCTCTCTCTCTGCTCTCGTCTCCGTCTGTCTCTCTTTCTCTGCTCTCGTCTCTCTCTGTCCGACTGTCTTGTCTCTTTCTCTCTCTCTCTACGTCCTCTCTCTCTTGTCTCTACGTCCGTCTCTCTGTGTCCGTCTCTCTCTGTCTCTGCGTCCGTCTCTGTGTATGTGTGTGTGTGTCTCTGTCTTTCTGTCCGTCTCTCTCTCTCTCTCTCTCTGCGACCGTTTCTCTCTCTCTCTGTCTTTCTCTCTGTCCGTCTCTCTCTCTCTGTCGGTTTCTCACTCTGCGTCTCTCTCTCTCTCTCTATCTCTGCCTTTGCACCCCCCCCCCCACTTCTCTCTCTGCTCTCTGCTTCCTGCTTCCGTCTCTCTCTGCCCGTCTCTGTCTCTGCTCTCAGCGTCCGTCTCTTTCTCTCTGTCTCTGTCTCTCTCTCTGTCTGTCTCTCTCTCTCTCTGCCTTGCGGGCAATGCGAGGTCGGCTGTGCGGCAGGGCTGTCTCTCTCACAGGGGCTGGGTGTGTAGATTACGTTTTGTTGTTCGATGAGCCTTGTGGAGGAGAGTTATTTAGTTGTTAGTTTCTTCCTGTTGCCTGTCATTTCACCCTGGTTCGGGATCATTCGGCCTTGACATCATCTTCTTCTCTTTCTGGGAAGCATTTCTCGTGTCTTTCAAAAAAAAAATCATTGCTGATTTTAAAAAATTTTTTGGTTTGGTCGCGCGAGACCTTGACTGAATGAATAACGTTTTTATTTTGGATATTAGGCTTTTTTTTTCCAGTCGTTTGTTGTAAGCTTTGTCTGTCTGTCTGTCTGTCTGTCTGTCTGTCTCTGTGTGTGTATGTGGAATAAATATATGAGTGAATGAATAATTACTTTGTCACATGCACTTCAGATACACACACACACACACCACACACACACACACACACACACACACACACACACACACACACACGCACGCACGCATGCGCGCGCGCGCACACACACACATACTCTCTCTCTCACTCATTCATTCACTCATTCTCTCTCAAATGACGTGTAGAGACACAAATGACGTGTAACACACACACACACACACTCACACACACACACACACACACACACACACACACACACAACACACACTCATACACACACATACTCACACACACAACATACACACACACACACACACACACACACACACACGCACACACACACACACACACGCACACACACACACGCACACGCACATACACACACACACACACTGGCTTGTGAGTGTTTCATTGACGTGAGAAAGACAGCTGCACAGCACACCAAAAATCAGTCACACCAAATTCTTCCAGTTCCACATACGTGTAAGGCAATTACCATGTTGTCAGCACATTATTTACATATGTACATGAAGTGTCATAAGTGCCAAAACATATAATGAATAAAACATAATAATGATAGTCTCGTGTCAAACAGATCGATAGGTATCATCATCATGTGCCTTGCTGCATGACGTTGGCAGTCATTGGCCCTTCTTACGTTTTTTTTTTTTTTTTTTTTTTTTGCTGCTAGTACATGTTACATATATATATATATATATATATCTCTTAACATTCCTATCCCCGCCCACTCTGCGAAACTTATATTTTCTTCCAAGGTTTACCTTACCTGGTACTTCTCCCCCCCCCCCGCCCCCCCCCCCCCCCACCAAATTTCTCTTGCCTCATAAAATGTCCCATGAATATTGTTTGTCTTTGTCTTTTCCGTTCTTCTTCTCTAATGTCTTTTTGTGTTTTCTCAACACAAACCTACACACAACACACACACACAGCACACACACACACACACACACACCACACACGCTACCACACACACACACAACACACAGCACCACTACACACACACCACACACACACACCACGACCACCACACACACACACACACACACACACACACACACACACACACACCACTCACACCACACCGTACACAACACACACACACGTACACACAACACACACACACTCACACATACACACACACACACGTACACACACACGTACACACCACATACACACACACACACGTACACACACACACACACACTACAACACACACACACACACACACACGTACACACACACACACACACACACAGCACACACACAAAAGAATGAATAGGTATACTGGTATTTACACAGTGTACCAATGGTACTGCAGTTCACTTTGTTTTGTGACCACCTCGGAATGTACACCTATGCCTGACCTGTTCGTTTTGTTACTGAGATACTACTGCTTGGTAACAAATACCTCTCGATACAGATGGTCCACAGTCAGCGGCCACTCCTGTTCTGTGTCTGGTCCATACGTATAACTGGAACGAGCTTCCCTCCTCTTGTCTGTTCGACACTCACACACTCTGTCTTCCTTCATGTCTAAAGTTGAAGACACGCCTTTCAGTAGTGAGTTACCCTTCTGTGTGCCTACTACCCCTTCGTCCTACTCTATTCCTATCCTAAACCCCCCCACCCCCATCCCCCGGGATTTTATTTATTTATTTGGTTTTTTTTTTTTTTCTTTGGGTCATCGCGAGTGAATGTTCTGGTCAATGACGTGAGTGCTTGTTTTGATGTGATCTAGAATTGAAAAGAAAAACAAAACAAACAAAAACAAAAAACAAACAAAAAACGAAACAAACAAACAAACAACAACAAAAACACAACCACATACCACGTCCTAGTTGAAATGCTGGGTAAATGGTGGAGACTTGGGTGGGTAAAGGGTGGAGACTTGGGTGAGTAAAGATTGAAGACTTGGGTGAGTAAAGGTGGAGACTTTGGTGAGTAAATGGTGGAGACTTTGGTGGTGGGTAAAGAGTGGTGACTTTGATGAGTAAAGAGTGGAGACTTTGGTGGGTAAAGAGTGGAGACTTTGGTGAGTAAAGAGAGACTTTGGTGAGTAAAGAGTGGAGACTTTGGTGAGTAAAGAGTGGAGATTTTGGTGAGTAAAGGGTGGAGACTGGTGTGGTAAAGGTGGGACTTTGGTAGTAAAGAGTGGAGACTTTGGTGAGTAAAGAGTGGAGACTTTGGTGAGTAAAGAGTGGAGACTTTGTGATGATGTAAAGAGTGGAGACTTGTGTGAGTAAAGAGTGGAGACTTGGTGAGTAAAGAGTGGAGACTTGGGTGGGTAAAGAGTGGTAGAGTGAGCTTTGGTGAGTAAAGGTGGAGACTTGGTGGGTAAAGGTGGAGACTTGGTGAGTAAAGGTGGAGACTTTGGTGAGTAAAGGTTGGAGACTTTGGTGGGTAAAGGGTGGAGACTTGGTGAGTAAAGGGTGGAGACTTGGGTGAGTAAAGGTGGAGACTTTGGTGGGTAAAGGGTGGAGACTTGGTGAGTAAAGGGTGGAGACTTGGTGAGTAAAGGTGGAGACTTTGGTGGGTAAAGGGTGGAGACTTTGGTGGGTAAAGGGTGGAGACTTGGTGAGTAAAGAGTGGAGACTTTGGTGGGTAAAGGGTGGAGACTGGTGGGTAAAGGTGGAGACTTGGTGGGATAAGGGTGGAGACTTTGGTGAGTAAAGGGTGGAGACTTTGGTGAGTAAAGAGTGGAGACTTTGGTGGTAAAGGGTGGAGACTTGGGTGGTAAAGGGTGGAGACTTGGGTGAGTAAAGAGTGGAGACTTTGGTGAGTAAAGGGTGGAGACTTGGGTGAGTAAAGAGTGGAGACTTGGGTGAGTAAAGAGTGGAGACTTGGTGGTAAAGGGTGGAGACTTGGTGAGTAAAGAGTGGAGACTTTGGTGAGTAAAGAGTGGAGACTTTGGTGAGTAAAGGGTGGAGACTTGGGTGAGTAAAGAGTGGAGACTTTGGTGAGTAAAGAGTGGAGACTTTGGTGAGTAAAGAGTGGAGACTTTGGTGAGTAAAGAGTGGAGACTTGGTGGGTAAAGGGTGGAGACTTTGGTGAGTAAAGAGTGGAGACTTTGGTGAGTAAAGAGTGGAGACTTTGGTGGGTAAAGAGTGGAAACTTTGGTGGGTAAAGAGTGGAGACTTTGGTGGGTAAAGAGTGGAGACTTTGGTGAGTAAAGGGTGGAGACTTTGGTGGGTAAAGAGTGGAGACTTTGGTGGGTAAAGAGTAGACTTTGGTGAGTAAAGAGTGGGTGGAGACTGGTGAGTAAAGAATGGAGACTTTGGTGGGTAAAGAGTGGAGACTTTGGTGAGTAAAGAGTGGAGACTTTGGTGGGTAAAGAGTGGAGATTTTGATGGGTAAAGAGTGGAGACTTTGGTGGGTAAAGAGTGGAGACTTTGGTGGGTAAAGGGTGGAGACTTTGGTGGGTAAAGAGTGGAGACTTTGGTGGGTAAAGAGTGGAGACTTTGGTGGGTAAAGAGTGGAGACTTTGGTGGGTAAAGGGTGGAGACTTTGGTGGGTAAAGAGTGGAGACTTTGGTGAGTAAAGAATGGAGACTTTGGTGGGTAAAGAGTGGAGACTTTGGTGGGTAAAGGGTGGAGACTTTGGTGGGTAAAGGGTGGAGACTTTGGTGAGTAAAGAGTGGGTGGAGACTGGTGAGTAAAGAATGGAGACTTTGGTGAGTAAAGAGTGGAGACTTTGGTGAGTAAAGGGTGGAGATAGTTCTGATCTCCTAGGTCAACATGCGTGCAGACCTGCTAGTGCCGAAGCTCCCAATATTACTGCAAGTCATGTCAGTGTCTGGTGGCTAAATGGAAACATGAAAACACCCAGCCTGCACGCTCACTGAAGACAGAATACGCAGACTTTGCAGCAAGATACGGCCTGCACAGTGTGGACAAAACAACATGCATACACGTATTTGATAGAAACGGAACACTGGTAAAAAAAACAAACAACAGGAGTAGAAAAGAAAACAAACAACAACAAAAGCGAATAAACAACAGAAAAGAAAACAACAACAAAAGCGAATAAACAACAGAAAAGAAAACAAACAACAACAAAAGCGAATAAACAACAGAAAAGAAAACAAACAACAACAAAAGCGAATAAATAACAGAAAAGAAAAGAAAAGAAAAAAAAACAATAACAAAAGTAAATCAACAATAGAAAAGAAAACGAACAATAACAAAAGTAAACAAACAACAGAGACGAAAACAAACAACACAAGTAAATCAACAATAGAAAAGAAAACGAACAGTAACAAAAGTAAACAAACAGAAAAGGAAACATATGACAACGAAAGCAAAGCAAAGCAAAGCAAAGCAAAGCAAAGCAACGCAAAGCAAAGCAAACAAACAACAAATAAAGATATCAGTAGCTCTGTGCTGTTCAAATGTCATCATGCCTTGCGTGCACTGTTGTTGCCAGTATGCTCCGTTGGGGGCAATGTCTTCCCATTAGTGATATTGATTCCACAGCTGATGAGATTGGCCTTCACACTATCGTACTACTAGTATCCCTGCTGTCGGGTAAAGACATGAAGAATTGATCAGCCAACTAGAAAGACTCAATATTGATGGAAAAGGTCTAAGAATATGCAGAAATGTGTATTGGGAACAAAGAGCAGCATTGAGAACAGAAAACGATATAAGCTCTTAATTAACAATATCAGAAGAGGGGTCCGGCAGGGTTGTGTTCTGTCACCAGATTTGTTTTCACTTTACAGCGAAACCATCATGAGCAACCTGGAAAAATGCACTGGATTAAAGGTTGGAGGAAGAATGATAAACAACATTGGTTACGCAGATGACACCGTGCTAATTGTAGAAAATGAAAGGGACCTTCAGAAGCTTGTGAATATAATACAAATAGAAAGCAAAAACAAAGGGTTGGAGCTGAATAGCAAGAAGACTGAACTCATGGTAATCAGTTTTAAAAAACAAAACAAAAAAACAAAACAAACATGAAATCCCTTCATACGAAATAACAGCAAATGGCACAACTTTGAGACAGGTTGATAAATTTAAATATCTGGGAACGGTCATCTCACCAGACGGCAGATGCACATCAAAAATAGCCAACAGAATCGGCTGAGCCAAAACAGCATTCAAGAAGACGAAAGGCATTCTTACCAACAATGCTGATCAATTAACATTAGGAAGAGAGTTCTTGAATGTTATATAAATGATATTATTTATACGGTTGTGGGGCGTGGACAGTCAACGTGCAAAGCCAGAACAAGATTGAGGCAGCCGAAATGTGGTTTCCAAGAAGGATGTTGAGAGTCCCATAGGCAGCAAAGAAAACAAACGAGACAGTCTTGAAGGAGACAGACACAAGAAGATCATTGATAAAGAAGATTAGGAAAAGACGGGCAACATTTATAGGCCATTTTAAGAGGAAAAGGGAATTAGAGCATCTGGTCACAACAGGAAAAAGCTGGAGGGAAAGAGTACCAGGTAGACCCAAGGAAAAAAATATTGGACGGACTCGCAGGGTGGCTGAGGACAGAGAGGGTGGAAGATGTACTTGCAGCGACAAGGGATAGGTGCATGTGGAGGGCCATGATCGCCAACGCCATGCGGCAGGGCACTTGATGATGATGAGTATCTCTGCTTCTTCAGCTCTCCATTCAGAAACATCTTTGGGATGTGGTTATCCTCCATACAGAGAACGCGCCCTGTTCAACGAAGCTGGGATTTGTTGCAGTGTCATTTTCTCAGGATGGCGTCTCCATTCTCAGAGTTAAATTTCTTATGCACAGCCAGTCGCCGTGGTGTAGTGGTTGACGCAATGGACAACCACCGACTGGAAGGTTGTGGGTTCGAATCCCCACCAGTCCCTTCAAAAATCATGGTAGGATTTTTCGGCTCTAAGCGGCCCCTACCCAGAGTTGGGCGTGCTGTGGGCTCATTGGGAAGACTGGAACCACACAGTCGAGTCTCATCCACTTCACGGATGCGTCATTGAGGGCGTTGCTCAAATTTTCTGGCCGAGCTTATGGATTGATATGTGTATTTAATTTTTTCCCCTTTTTTTTCCTGTTGAAGTATTGTGTATGTTTTGAAACGGTTATAGTCCTGATATGGCTGTACGCAATCGGCTGGGCTTCAAATTAAACCAAAATAACAGTAAGAGAGCTGCAGTTTGCGTTAAGTGGCGCAGTGATTTGAACACTTCAGTCATACACCTAGATGGAATCATACGGGAGGAATTTCTGTTTATTTGTTTATTTTATTTATTTATTTATTTATTTATTCATTTCTTTATTTCTTTATTATAATTTTTTATTTTTTGAACAGTAAGAATCTTTTCCCCCCCGGATTAATTCTGTATGGTTTGGGGAAAAACGGATTTGCCTCAGCAGCATTAGTAACATGTTCATTGGGATCATTTGCTGACACGGTATTCACAGGAAAAGCCATTCCCCTCCACCCCACCCCCATTGGTGGGGATACGGGGGGGGGGGGGGAGCTCTTTCAGTATAAATTGTATCCCCACCTTCTGGAAATTCTGTGCTAGAAATTTCCTCTTTCCTGTTACTGTCTTTGTTTCTGCCTTGTTCCTTTGCTTTCTGTCATTTCTACCTATCGTTTTCTGCCTGGATGGTCCATTCACCTGTATGTGTTTGATAAAGTCTTATGTATATTTTCTTAGGATTAATAGTTGATTACATGTATTTACTGCATTTTTGGTTCTGGTGAGGTGAGATATGCGGAAGCAATTTTGGGTAATTTATGCCTATTTTTTGAGTTTTGGTGGCCTTGGGCGTGGTTGTGTTTGTATTCGGGGGGTGTGTGGATGTTTTTTTTTTTTATCCCGTGTGGATGAAGTGATCAACGCCGGGAGCATGTCCTTGGATTATTTGCGCGAATGCATTGATATGTGTACTTAATTTTCTTTAGTTTTTCTTCTTTCTGTCGAGGTTTTGTATGTTTGGAAGAGGTTATAGCTCTGATATGGGTGTACGCAGTCGGCTGGGCTTTAAGCAACAATAACAGTAACAGGAAAAGTCTGAGATTGAGATGGTGTGTGTGTGTGTGTATGTGTGTGTGTGTGTGTGTGTGTGTGTGTGTGTTGTGTGTGTGTGTGTGTGTGTGTGTGTGTGTGGTGTGTGTGTGTGTGTGTGTGTTAATTTTTCCTTTTCCATAGATTTTGGTTTATTGCTTGAAAGAATTCGGGTTATAAAAATATTTATTTTCTTTTTTTAGGAGCGTTTTTGGCAGGTTTTTGTATTTTGGCGTTGTTCTTTTTTCTATTTTTGTTTTTGTTTGTATTTGTTATCGTTGTTATTGTTGTTTGTAAGCTCCAAATTCTCTTTGCGTAGGAGATACTAGTGTTGATATATAGCAGTCTGTATCTGGTTAGTCATCCACTTTGATTGAGTGTGTTTTCGTCTGTGTGTGTGTGTGTGCATTGTATGATGCGTGCTTATCATAAATAAATTGAAAATGCTGGGCCAGTGCTTCAGAGAGAGAGGGGGAAGAGAGAGAGGGAGAGAAAGAGAGGAGGGGAGAGAGAGAGGGAGAGACAAGGAAAGAGAGATGGCGAGAGTGAAAGAGAGAGGGAGAGACTGAAAGAGGGAGAGAGAAAGGGAGAGAGAGGGGGAGGATAGAGGGGAAAGGAAAGAGAGAGGGAAAGAGGGAGAGAGAGAGAGGGGAGGGAAAGAAATAGAGAAAAAGAGAGGGAAAGAAAGAAAGAGAGAGGGAAAGGGAGAGAGAAATAGAGAAAGATAGAAAAAGAAAGAGAGGGGCGAGAGATAGGGAGAGAGAAAAGGGAAAGAGGGAGAAGGAAAGAGAGAAAGAAAGAGGAGGGACAGAGAAATAGAAAGAGAGAGAGAAATAGAGAAAGATAGAGAGGGAAAGAGAGAGAAAGAAAGAAAGAGAAGGAAAGAGAGAGAGAGAGAGAGAACGTTTTCTGTCTCCAACGCCAGTTACACAGGTCCAGTTGTTCAGGGACGCCCTTCAGATGAGCCAAAAGAAAGAAAGAAAAAAAAAGAACAACAAAAAATTTGGCCCTGAAAAATGACACCCATCCCCCATCACCCCTCGCTCCCTGTCCCTCTATCTCACTCACTCACACACACACACACACACACACACACACACACACACACACACACCACACACACACACACACTCTCTCTCTCTCTCTCTCTCTTTCTCTCTTCCCACCCACCCAAACCCCGCCACGCTAACATCCCCCGTCACCTCACCCACCACCCCACCCCCTCTCCCTGCGCGCTCCGCACTCCTAGAGTTCATTTACCCTGAACCGCTTTTTGAAACCAATATGGACTTTGGATTTGACACTTGGAAAACACGGACTGAATGAATTTGATTCGCTTTCAGCGTGTCTTCCTATTTCATCTCCCCCTTCTTAGGGGTCATCATGGGGATTGTCTGCCCCTCTTTCTCTCCCTCCTCCTCCTCCTCCTCTTCCACCTCTTTCGTCTCTTCCAATTCTTCGTTTTCTTCATCTTCTTTTTTCTGCTTGTTTTCTCTTCTTGTTCTTTCGTGTTCTTTCATTTTCTTTTTGGTCTTTTTTTCTTCTTCTTTTTTTCATTTTCTCATTTCTTCTTGTTCTCTTCTTTCTTTTTCTTCTTCCTCCTCCTCTTTTTATGGTGTTTTATCTTCTCTTCCTCCTTTTTCTTCTTCATCTTTTTTTTCTTCTTATTTCTTCTTCTTCCTGTCTTTTCCTCTTCTTCCTTTTTTCTTTCGTCCTTCTTCATCTTCTATCTCTCGTCCTCTTCCTTAGTCTTCTTCGCGTTCGTCTTTCTTCTTTTCCTCCTCCTGCTCCCGTTTTCACCTTCTGCTTCTTGGGGTGGGAGGAACAGATGAGGTGGGGGGAGGGGGGAGAGGGATGTTAGACCAGATGACGTAGTCATTACCTGTACCAGTGTACATATTCATTATCTGTACCAGTTAACTTATTTGTTTCCGGGGGAGGGGGTTATACCAGTTTACCTATTTATTAGCGGGGGAAGAAGGGTTACTAATTTTATAGTTATTAGTCCCCCGGGGGGTATGGAGGGAAGGGGAAGGACGGGGGGGGGGGGGGGTCGAGGGTTCGCATGCTTGTTTTTTATTAGGATTTTTTTGTTTTTATTTGTTTTGTTTTGTAAGTTCATGCATAATCGCATCTCAAGTTGTCAGACCGGTGTTGTGGCTGAAGGATGCGGTTTTCATCAAGTCCTGTTGGTTGTCCCCCCCCCCCCCCCTTTTTTTTTTTAAATTTTTTATTTTATTTTATTCTTGTTGAAGGAATGGTGTGTTTTGAAACGATTATAGCCCTGATATGGCTCTACGCAGTCGGCTGGGCTTTAAACAAAAATAAGAATAACAATAACAGTCTGAACAGTGGGCCAAACTGTTGGAATTTGCTGTGGAGATTGTGGTCCTGTCTGCCATGGAGACTTGTTCATGTGGGACAGCCCCATTCGATACATTATTTTTTTTCCAACTTGTTTTTAATTCAGAACACAGAGACAATGTTTGCTGAACATTATTACAATATCGTTGACAAAACTGAACAAGATTTATGTACAACGGATCGAGCAAAACTCGTCATACCTACTAGTCTGTTGTATGTTTTTAAACAATTAAGTCCTTTTGATTTATACAGTTTTAGATCTTAATTGTTGTTGTTGTTATTATTTGTTTGTCTGTCTGTTTCTTTGTTTGAAATTTGTTTGTATTCGTTTTCAGCAAAATTTAATGATAAACATAATTATTAGCAAAGCAAGGTCATTTGTATCGGACAATTCGACACATGTTGTAGACTGTGGTCCTGTCTGGTATAGACACCCATCTGTGTGGGACAGCCCTGTTGGACACATATGTTGAAGACTGTGGTCGTGTCTGGTGTGGACACCATCTGTGTGGGACAGCCCCATTGGGCACATATGTTGTAGACTGTGGTCATTTCTGGCATGGACACATGGACACCCATCTGTGTGGGACAGCCCCGTACAACATGTATGTTGGAGACTGGTCCTGTCTGGCATGGGCACCATCTGTGTGGGACAGCCCTATTGGACACAGTTGCTGAAGTAGGTGGTAGTGTCCAGTTATTAAACGGAAGATCGCGGTTTGTTGGCGCTGAAGGTGATGGATGGCATCATTTGTGTTCTGTTCACAATGGAAGTTTGTTTTATGATGATCTTGGCCTCGCTGAATTGAAGGAGATAGAGTGTTGTTGTTGTTGTAATCTGCTTTCTGACTGCCTTGCCAACAATACCACAAGGGAAAAGATTCTCATCATCATCATCTAGTGCCTTGCCTCATGGCGTTGGCGATCATGGCCCTCCATATGCATCTGTCCCTTGAGAAAAGATTCTAAAAGAGCCTTTATCCCTTACATAGATCTGATACCCAAAGTACAGATTTATGTGAACAAGTTCAAGTAAAGAGGATTGGAACAACCATACAGACAACAAACGTTTCTGAATCCAACCCTACCTTAACAGTTTAATTGTTCTAGGGAACCTCAGGAAACGTGTAGTTTACACGCGGGTCTAAAAGCACGTACGTAAATAGACGTAAAAGAAATTACGAACTGTCATTAAAAAATGTATCAAAAACTGGCATATTTACTGCGTGTTTTAAATGCTCCAGTCATGCTCTGGCCTGTTGACTGCCCATCTGAAATGCTGCATAGATACTGGCCTGTTGACTGCCATCTTCAATGCTGCATAGATCCTGGCCTGTTGACTGCCATCTGAAATGCTGCATAGATACTGGCCTGTTGACTGCCCATCTTAAATGCTTCATAGATACTGGCCTGTTGACTGCCCATCTTCAATGCTCCATAGATACTGGCCTGTTGACTGCCTGTCTGAAATGCTGCATAGATACTGGCCTGTTGACTGCCCATCTTCAATGCTCCATAGATACTGGCCTGTTGACTGCCCATCTGAAATGCTCCATAGATACTGGCCTGTTGACTGCCCATCTTCAATGCTCCATAGATACTGGCCTGTTGACTGCCCATCTTCAATGCTCCATAGATACTGGCCTGTTGACTGCCCATCTTAAATGCTCCATAGATACTGGCCTGTTGACTGCACGTCATAAATGCTCCATAGATACTGGCCTGTTGACTGCCCATCTGAAATGCTCCATAGATACTGGCCTGTTGGCTGCCCATCTTAAATGCTCCATAGATACTGGCCTGTTGGCTGCCCATCTTCAATGCTCCATAGATACTGGCCTGTTGACTGCCATCTGAATGCTCCATAGATCTGAAATGCTTCATAGATACTGGCCTGTTGACTGCCCATCTGAAATGCTCCATAGATACTGGCCTGTTGACTGCCCATCTGAAATGCTCCATAGATACTGGCCTGTTGACTGCCCATCTTCAATGCTCCATAGATACTGGCCTGTTGACTGCCCATCTGAAATGCTCCATAGATACTGGCCTGTTGGCTGCCCATCTTCAATGCTCCATAGATATTGGCCTGTTGACTGCCCATCTGAAATGCTCCATAGATACTGGCCTGTTGGCTGCCCATCTTCAATGCTCCATAGATACTGGCCTGTTGACTGCCCGTCATAAATGCTCCATAGATACTGGCCTGTTGACTGCCCATCTGAAATGCTCCATAGATACTGGCCTGTTGGCTGCCCATCTTAAATGCTCCATAGATACTGGCCTGTTGGCTGCCCGTCTTAAAATGCTCCCATAGATACTGGCCTGTTGACTGCCATCTTCAATGCTCCATAGATCTGAAATGCTCCATAGATACTGGCCTGTTGACTGCCCATCTGAAATGCTCCATGGATACTGGCCTGTTGGCTGCCCATCTTAAATGCTCATAGATACTGGCCTGTTGGCTGCCCATCTTAAATGCTCCATAGATACTGGCCTGTTGACTATCTTGTCTTAAATGCTCCAGTATCTTCAGGTTGCTTATGTGCCGCCTTCTTCCCTCGCCATTTAAGACCTTGCCACACACACACACACACACACACAAAAGAGAGAGAGAGAGAGACGAGAGAGGAGAGAGAGAGAGGAGAGAGCTCAGAACTAAAAAAAATTAATGTACATGCAAGATCACTGGCCAATGTACAAAAGGATTTCACATGCTACTTGCACACATAGCAGAAATCATTCGATACATAAGTAGCCTAATTGACAGAAGAACCAAAACAGAAAAACAAACTTTCACCATCATCATTATGTAAAATGTTGAAATCATTGTAGAGAGCGAGCGAGCGAGCGCCACAGCCAGCCAGCCAACGCAGTGGCTTCTGCAGCTTCCTGGCCGATCAATAAACGCGCGTGCTTGCGACGTTTTACGTAACCACCTTAAGCCCCGCCCCGTCAGTGCTTAGTCCTCTCGTGTGATTGGTCACCGTCTGCGCCTTGGATTTAAATATTGAGAAGGACGTCGGTTGCGATTGGTTCAGGACGCTTTTGATGCTCGTTAACTGCTGTGTTGCGTCGGCGTGGCGCTCGCGCCGACTGGCAGGCACACGTGCGCGTGGTGTGTATGTGTGTGTGTGTGTGTCTGTGAATATGTGTGTGTGTGTGTGTGTATGTGTGAAGCGGCTGTTTGACTCAGAAGACGGAGGAGATAGGGGAGGGAGAGGTAAGCCAGAGGAGTGTTGGTTCAAGATTCATCATCACACCTCGAGAGTTACATATGCGCTGTACCTAAAACTTCAGCAACTGTCTGCAGACTTGTTGAGCCTGTGCGAAAACTTCGCTCTGGCTAGGTGTTGAAATCTCGGGGGGGGGGGGGGGGTGGAGGAGAACCTATGACACTGTGACTAAACTGACATTAGAATGATGGGAACAACTCTTCGGAGAATGCGCCCTGAAATGGCTGCTGAAACTATCGAGACGCACAGTTTTTGGTACTTTAAATAATAACCCAACGATAGTAAACCTATCATGTCATACATGTTTAAAAAGGTCATTAGACTCTATATCTAGTTTGTAACGGTGCAGACCGCTTGTTTATGCATGCTTTCATTTTTTTCTGGTTTACCACTGAAAAAGGCACGCAAATAGCTATATAAAAAAACAACAAAAAACAAAAAATAAAACAAACAAAAACCCAAACAAACAAACCAAAAACAAACCAAAAAACAAAAAACAAAAAAAACACACACACACATACGACTTATCCAACTCTTGCTTGTAATCCATTAAATATCCATGTCGCAAAACTGCACTGAACATGTCACAGGATATACATTCTTCACTGGAAGTTACTATGAGTTCTGCTTTTATGAATATTTTGTCCCAAAAATGACTAAATACAGGCGTAGTGAAAGTCTTTTGACTCTTCGAAATTCTATTGTTTCGGGTACCGCGAAAACAGCCAAAAATAGATTTCCTACAGTCTGCTACGATCGAAGGGAAAGAAATCTACTTAGAAAAGTGGTTTAACTGTGCTTTCAGCATAATCTCCCTTAATATAGTAAGCAACAGGATAGTTTTGAATTAATGTTGCGGGCTGGAATGGAACTCGAGACAACAGGTCTTGAAACCACGACTCTATCAAAAGTATTAACCATCCCGAGGGAGGGAGGAGGAGAGAGCGAGAGAAAGACAGAGAAAATCAGAGAGAGAGAGAGAGGAGGGGAATCACAGAGAGCGAGCGAAAGACAGAGAATCAGAGAGAGAGAGGGGGAGAGAGAAAAAAGAAAGATAGAATCAGAGAGAGAGAGAATCACAGAGAGAGAGCGAGAGAAAGACAGAATCAAAGAGCGAGAGAAAGAGAGAGAGAGAGAATCACAGAGAGAGAGAGAGATGAGGAGAGAGAGAGAGAGAAAGACAGAGAGAATCAGAGAGGGAGAGAATCACACACAGAGGGAGGGGGAGAGAGAGCGAGAGAGAGAATCAGAGAAAGAGATGGGGAGGGAAGGTGGCAGTCAGGACAAGGTCAGCGTGACCAGCCAGTCAGTTCGTGGTCAGTATAAAATGGCCCCGTACCGCTTACATATCCTTTAATCAACAATGGGTAAAAGAGACAATGGCCATCCCTCGCCTATTCCAGGAGTATCGTGACACAAACTTAGAGATGAGAGAGAGAGAGAGAGAGAGAGAGAGAGAGAGAGAGAGAATTGTGCTGTATTACCCAAGGACAATAACATTGGGTTCACTTGGACTTTTCTTAGAGCTCGTCTTGATAGTCTACTCAAAAAGTATGAACATAGTGGGGAAAAACTACGTAACATGAAATATATCAGACACGTTATGAAAATGAGCTGTGATAAAACATTCACTTTTATCATGGGGGGGGGGGGGGGGGGAGAGAGAGAGAGAGAGAGAGAGAGAGAGAGAGAAAATTTAGGAGTGTAGAGGGAGTAAGGGAGTAGGCGAATGGTGTTTTAACATATTTTGTACATTAACATCGAAATATTTCATAGCTTCAATTTGCACACAGTGTCGTAGGAAAATAATTATAATCATTTTAGCAACACCTTGCAGTTATTTATATGTACAGGTTTATACCTGTACATAATTTTACAACGTATGTAAGTACAACATGTTACGGTTGTTCAAGCTGGTGTTTGACATGGTATTTCTTATTTTAGTAGTTAGTTAATTGCATGGAATACAAACACGGACGAACTGTCCCTGTTGTTTTACATTTCGATGGTTGTAACAAAATGTTCGTTGGTTTTCTGGCATATTCTTTAAGAAATTGTCTCTAAAATCTTTATGCAGTGGAGAATCGTACAAGATCTGGTCTTCGTATGGAATGAGTTTTGTGCAAAATGAAATTTTCAAGTTTCTCTCTCTTTCTCTCTCTCTCTTGTGTCTCTCCCTCTCTCTCTCTCTCTCTGTCTCTGTCTCTCCCTCTCTCTCTCCCTCTCCTCTCCCTCCCTTCCTCTCTCTCTTTTCTTCATTTTTTTTGTCTGGTCAGTCAATGTACTGAATAATACTGTCGTCAGATAAGGACATTACATCTAAATTGAGTAACAGCAACTCCAAAGCAAATCATTCTGTATCATGGACATATTTTTTATTCTTGAAAAAATGGTTAAAATATCTGTAGCAGTGATATCTGTCATGACCCCTTTATGGCACCTGTCCATTCTTTCATATGTGTGTGCGTGTGTGTGTGTGTGTGTGAGAGAGAGAGAGAGGAGCGAGGAGCGCGCGCATGATAACGACGATTTTAGTGACCACGTGAATCTTTGCACAAGACCAAAAGCTACAATGTAAGAAACCAACCCTGAGTGCGACATAGACCAGCGGAGATAACTCGCGCAACCGCTGTCGAAAGAAGTAGGCTCGAGTTTCTTCCCCTAGTTAGACATGGTACAAGCGATTTGCAGACGCAGATCGGACTTGATTGCTCTTACGCTGGGGGCCAGGTAAACACACATCCTGCCTCGATTCCTCAGAAGAAAATTTCTTTCTAGCGTTGCTTTTTTTTTCTTTTTCTCAGATGGGTGTGTGCTTGGTGGTTTTTGTCTTATGCTGTGCAGGCGGTATGTTGCTATGCAGTCTGCATACTCCCATTTTCGTTGAGCGTCTTTGCTGGATGTTTTCCATATTTTCATTTGCCGCTAAACATTAACAATGTTCATTGAATCTTTAACGTGTATATTTGTGATTTTTTCCAGGTTTGTTTTTCTTATGTTTTATTATTTTTTTTTCTTTCTAAAATCCCCTGTGATAGATTGGATAAGTGGTCGACGCCAGGGCTTGTGCTTGGAGTATGTGTGCGAATCCTCTCTCTTTACCTCCCCCACCACCTTGTTGAAGTATTGTATATGTTTTGAAACGGTTACAGCCCTGATAGGGCTTTACACAGAAGTCTGCTGGGATCTAAACAAGAAAGATCACAGTAACAGTTAGCCGAACATTTGCACCTGTCTTATCTTATTATATCAAATAGGCGTTCTGATTCTGTCTGTCTGTCTGTCTGTCTCTCTCTCTCTCTCACACACACACACACACACACACACACACACACACACACACACACACACACACCACACACCACACACCACGCAGTCAGTCACACACAGACGCGCGCGTATACTCAAGATACACGGGAAGTCACCGTTGCATTTGTTATGACATGATTTGACTGGATAACCTCCCCTGCATTGTTCACTGAGAGTGTATTTTGAGCCCGTTGACTCCCCGCATCCTACCACAACTGGGAAATTTTTTTTAACCCTTTGACTTCTTCACCTTACTCCCCAGCTTCCTGCAGGAATCTCAGGTTCCAGTCTTTAGGTTGGCCTCGGCTTTATTCTTTTCATAAAGCCACGGTCAAGATTTTATGTCTTCAGTTCCATCCGTCGCCTCACAGCATAAACCGTTGGTTTTTGTTCGCTGACCCTTTGGCGGCCCCAGTAGCTCAGTTGGTTGAGCGTCGGATTCACATGCTAGTGGTTGTGGGTTCGAATCCCCGGGGTGCGCTACATTATAACTGGCCTTCTCACTGTCCCATCTTAACATCATTGTTGTTCTGGTGGTGTGGGTATAGGATTAGTTAAGTCCTCCCATTAAAACTGACCTACTCACTGCCCTTGAAAGTATTGTCTTCACCTAGTTGATAGACAGCTGAGCATTTGGGCATTGACTGGGGGTGGTGGTTCTGTCATGTGGGGACGAGTTCATACAAAATAACTAGTTGTGTTGTGATTCAGACCTTTATTTATTTATTTATTTACTTTATATATGTTCCTTTTATGAAGGTAAGATACACACATCATCATCATCATCATCAGGTGCCCTGCCGCATGGCGTTGGCGACCATGGACTTCCAACCATCTCTATCTCTCGTTGCACCCAGCATCTCCCCCACCCTCTTCATCCCCAGCCACTCTGCAAGTCCGTCCAGCATTCTCTCCCTGGGTCTACCCGGTGCTCTCTTTCCCTCCAGCTTTCCCGCTGCGACCAGGTGCTCCAAATCCCCCTTCCCATAAATTGACCTATAAATGTTGCTTGTCTTTTCCCAATCCTCCTTATACACACATACACACGTCATTTACATGTGACTAAGATTATTCCAGCGGTAGGCTGATAAAATACCAGTATAAAATATAGACTAGGTAAAACATAGTCAGGTAGGGCCTCAGGACCTGGCCAGCTCATAGGTTTATGTGTAGGCTTAAGGCACATGCCACGGTCACCATACACGTGGCACCTGTGACGTTAGTGCATATGGAAATCGTTCCGAGCGCAGAGACGTCATTTGAG
>JAPXFY010000033.1:23180088-23195088 GCA_030674185.1 Monoplex corrugatus | reverse complement strand
CCTGTGTGGTGTTGTGGCTGTGTTTGTGTGGTGTTGATGGTTGTGTTTGTGTGGTGTTGATGGCTGTGTTTGTGTGGTGTTGATGGTTGTGTTTGTGTGGTGTTGGTGTTTGTGTGGTGTTGGTGTTTGTGTGGTGTTGGTGTTTGTGTGGTGTTGATGGTTGTGTTTGTGTGGTGTTGTTTGTGTGGTGTTGATGGTTGTGTTGTGTGGTGTTGTTGTGTGTGTTGTTTGTGTGTGTTTTTGTGTGTGTTGTTTGTGTGGTGTTGTTTGTGTGGTGTTGATGGTTGTGTTTGTGTGGTGTTGTTTGTGTGGTGTGATGGTTGTGTTTGTGTGTGTTGATGGCTGTGTTTGTGTGGTGTTGATGGTTGTGTTGGTGTGTGTGTTTGTGTGGTGTTTGTGTTTGTGTGGTGTTGGTTTGTGTGGTGTTGATGTTGTTTGTGTGGTGTTGTTTGTGTGGTGTTGATGGTGTGTTTGTGTGGTGTTGTGTTTGTGGTTTGATGGTTGCGTTGTTGTGGGTGTTGTGTTTGTGTTTGTTGTGTTGTTGTATGGTTGTGCTTGTGTGTGTTGTTTGTTTATGTCTGTTCCTTGTTGGTCGTTTCGGTGGTGTTTGTTGACTTTTATACAAATTCATGCACTATTTCCAACAAACTCTGGTTGATTTATTGTACAAATCTCATGCACTATTTCCAACAACAACTCTGGTTGATTTATACAAATCTCATGCGCTATTTCCAAACAACTGTGGTTGACTTATACAGATCTCATGCACTGTTTCCAACAACTCTGGTTGATTTATACAAATCTCATGCACTATTTCCAACAACAACTCTGGTTGACTTATACAAATCTCATGCACTTTTCCAACAACAACTCTGGTTGACTTATACAAATCTCATGCACTATTTCCAACAACTCTGGTTGACTTATACAAATCTCATGCACTATTTCCACAACAACTCTGGTTGACTTATACAAATCTCATGCACTATTTCCAACAACAACTCTGGTTGATTTATACAAATCTCATGCACTATTTCCAACAAACTCTGGTTGATTATACAAATCTCATGCACTATTTCCAACAACAACTCTGGTGACTTATACAAATCTCATGCACTATTTCCAACAACAACTCTGGTTGACTTATAAAAATCTCATGCACTATTTCAACAACAACTCTGGTTGACTTATACAAATCTCATGCACTATTTCCAACAACTCTGGTTGACTTATACAAATCTCATGCACTATTTCCAACAACAACTCTGGTTGACTTATACAAATCTCATGCACTATTTCCAGCAACTCTGGTTGACTTATACAAATCTCATGCACTATTTCCAACAACTTTTGATTATAATTCTTGTTTATTTAATTATGTTACTTTAACTTTCAGCATATTATCATTACAGGACAAACTATGGGTGTGATTCTTATCGCTGTATAGAACGAAACCACAACAACTCACACACCAACAACACTACACATATACACTACTTTCACCACACACATACATACACACAACTTATCTCTTCTCCACCACTCACTCACACTCAACTCCACACTCTCTCACTCTCTCTCCTCTCTCTCCTCTCTCCTCCACCACACACACACACACACACACACACACACACACACACACACACACACACACACACACACCACAGAGAAACACACACACACACACACACACACATTCACACTTATATATTACGAACGCGTTCACAAACTCATACTCACACAAACATCCATAGAAGCATACACACCCAGAGAGAGAGAGAGAGAGAGAGAGAGAGAGAGAGAGGGGGGGGGGGGGGGGTCAGGCTTCAGATGATTAATCAGGCCATTGCCCCTCATGAAGTGGAGCGAAACAAAATTCAACAGAAGTTTGACAAGCTTGTAGATAGCTACTATCTACACCTTTTAGCTATATCTACACCTTTTTGAATGAGAGAGAGAGAGAGAGAGAGAGAGAGAGAGAGAAGAGAGAGAGAGAGAGAGAGAGAGAGCTCAGAATGACGTAACCAGCCCATCTGCTGTGAAGATCTGTGGCGAATGACACTCCTGCTGCACCAAGGTTAGTACACTGTGTGTGTGTGTGTGTGTGTGGTGCGCGTGCGTGCGTGTATGTGTGTGTGTGTGTGTGTGTGCGTGCGTGCGTGTATGTGTGTGTGTGTGTGTGTGTGTGGGGGAGAGAGAGAGAGAGAGAGAGAGAGAGACTGTATATATATATATATATATATATATATATTGTGTGTGTGTGTGTGTGTGTGTGTGTGTGTGTGTGTGTGTTGTGTGTGTGTGTGTTTCTCTGTGTGTGTGTAGTGTGTGTGTGTGTTACTTTGTGTCTGTGGTGTGTGTGTGTGTGTGTGTGTGTGTTGTCTGTGTGTGTGTGTGTTGTGTGTGTGTGTGTGTGTTGTCTGTGGTGTGTGTGTGTGTGTGTGTGTGTGTGCGTGCGTGCGTACACTGATATGTGTAATTGTGTGCATGTATGAGGTTACATAAGGGTTGTGTTACGTTTGTGTATGTGTGTGTAAAATAATCCTTGTAACTTTCATGCTCACGGAAACAGTTTGGCGAAGGCGCGTGCGTGCGTTGAGTGTGAAAATGTGTGTGTGTGTGTGTGTGTGTGTGTGTGTGTGTGTGTGTGTGTGTGTGTGTGTGTGTGTGTGTGTGTGTGTGTGTGTGTGTGTGTGTGAGAGAGTAAAACGCGTAATGATTGATATCTCATGGTAAAGTGCTTTTTATTATTTTATTTTTTATTATAGACTTACATTACAATCATTTGTGCATTATATGTTAACGCACCAGTGTGTGTGTGTGGGGTGTGTGTGTGTGTGTGTGTGTGTGTGTGTGTGTGTGTGTGTGTGTGTGTGGAGAGAGAGAGAGAGAGAGAGAGAGAGAGAGAGAGAGAGTAAAACGCAGAATCTTATATTAAATGAACACAAAGCTTATTTCCAGTTCGGGGTCGGGGTAGGAGAGACGAGGATTCATCGGTTAGTTTGCTTTTTTCACGTCACGTACTCGACACAGACTTGAACTTTCAATGATACTGACGAATTGAAATAACACGACAATGACTGACTGACACAGTGGGATTTAGGCGTCTGGTATGGTGGATTTTGTCTTAAACGTTATGTTCAGCCCGATTTATCGAAATCTGCCATCCAGTTCGTCAATCCAGTGACGACATTTTGGACCTGACGCCGCTCACAGTGACGTCATTGTAGAGGTGACGTTGCACCGACGCAGAAGAACAGAGGATGGTCCATGAGAGTGAAGAATGACGGGAAAGCGCGAGTAAATAAAATTTGAGGGCTTGGCGTGAGAAATGACGCTTGAGAACAAAGAAGATGGGAATGACGCGTGAGAACAAAGAAGATGGGAATGTCAATGACGCTTGAGAAAGAATAGCGCGTGAGAACAAAGAATGGGGTAATAGCGTGTGAGAACAAAGAATGGGAATCACCGTGTAGAATGTGGGAACGACACGTGAGAACAAAGAAGATGGGAATGTCAATGACGCTTGAGAAAGAATAGCGCGTGAGAACAAAGAATGGGGTAATAGCGTGTGAGAACAAAGAATGGGAATCACCGTGTAGAATGTGGGAATGACACGTGAGAACAAAGAAGATGGGAACGACTTGTGAGAACAAAGAATGTGGGAATGAAGCGTGAGAACAAAGAATGTGGGAACGACACGTGAGAACAAAGAATGTGGGAATGACGCGTGAGAACAAGGAATGTGGGAATGACGCGTGAGAACAAGGAATGTGGGAATGACGCGTGAGAACAAGGAATGTGGGAATGACGCGTGAGAACAAAGAATGTGGGGGATGACGCGTGAGAACAAAGAATGTGGGGGATGACCGTGTAGAATGTGGGAACGACACGTGAGAACAAAGAATGTGGGAATGACGCGTGAGAACAAGGAATGTGGGAATGACGCGTGAGAACAAAGAATGTGGGGGATGACACGTGAGAACAAAGAATGTGGGGGATGACCGTGTAGAATGTGGGAACGACACGTGAGAACAAAGAATGTGGAAATGACGCGTGAGAACAAAGAATGTGGGAATGACACGTGAGAACAAAGAATGTGAGGGATGACCGTGTAGAATGTGGGAATGACGCGTGAGAACAAAGAATGTGGGAATGACACGTGAGAACAATGTGAGGGATGACCGTGTAGAATGTGGGAATGACACGTGAGAACAGAGAATGTGGGAATTACGCGTGAGAACAAAGAATGTGGGAATGACACGTGAGAACAAAGAATGTGAGGGATGACCGTGTTAGAATGTGGGAATGACACGTGAGAACAAAGAATGTGGGAATGACACGTAAGAACAAAGAATGTGGGAATGACACGTGAGAGCAAAGAATGTGGGAATGACACGTGAGAACAAAGAATGTGGGAATGACACGTGAGAACAAAGAATGTGGGAATGACACGTGAGAACAAAAATGGTAATGACACGTGAGAACAAAGAATGTGAGGGATGACCGTGTAGAATGTGAGAATGACACGTGAGAACAAAGAATGTGAGGGATGACCGTGTAGAATGTGAGAATGACACGTGAGAACAAAGAATGTGGGAACGACACGTGAGAACAAAGAATGTGGGGATGACACGTGAGAACAAAGAATGTGTGAATGACGTGTGAGAACAAAGAATGTGAGGGATGACCGTGTAGAATGTGGGAATGACACGTGAGAAAGAATGTGGGAACGACACGTGATAACAAAGAATGTGGGGATGACACGTGAGAACAAAGAATGTGGGAATGACACGTGAGAACAAAGAATGTGGGAATGACACGTGAGAACAAAGAATGTGGGAATGACGCGTGAGAACAAAGAATGTGAGGGATGACCGTGTAGAATGTGGGAATGACACGTGAGAACAAAGAATGTTGGAATGACACGTGAGAACAAAGAATGTGAGGGATAACCGTGTAGAATGTGGGAATGACACGTGAGAACAAAGAATGTGGGAATGACACGTGAGAACAAAGAATGTGAGGGATAACCGTGTAGAATGTGGGAATGACACGTGAGAACAAAGAATGTGAGGGATGACCGTGTAGAATGTGGGAATGACACGTGAGAACAAAGAATGTGGGAATGACGCGTGAGAACAAAGAATGTGGGATTGACCGTGTAGAATGTGGGAATGGCGCGTGAGAACAAAGAATGTGGGAATGACGCGTGAGAACAAAGAATGTGGGAATGACGCGTGAGAACAAAGAATGTGGGGATGACATGTGAGAACAAAGAATGTGGGAATGACACCTGAGAACAAAGAATGTGAGAATGACGCGTGAAAACAAAGAATGTGAGAATGACAAGTGAAAACAAAGAATGTGAGAATGACAAGTGAAAACAAAGAATGTGAGAATGACAAGTGAAAACAAAGAATGTAAGAATGACAAGTGAAAACAAAGAATGTGGGAATGACGCGTGAGAACAAAGAATGTGGGAATGACACGTGAGAATAAAGAACGTGGGTACGACACGTTAGAACAAAGAAGATGGGAATGACGCGTGAGAACAAAGAATGTGGGAATGACGCGTGAGAACAAAGAATGTGGGAACGACGCGTGAGAACAAAGAATGTGAGAATGACGCGTGAGAACAAATAATGTGGGAATGATGCGTGAGAAAGAATGTGGGAATGACGCGTGAGAACAAAGAATGTGAAAATGACGCGTGAGAACAAAGAATGTGAGAATGACCTGTGAGAACAAATAATGTGGGAATGATGCATGAGAACAAAGAATGTGAAAATGACGCGTGAGAACAAAGAAGATGGGAATAGCACGTAAGAACAAAAAATAGGGTAGTAGTAGTAGTAGTAGTAGTTGTTGTTAGTAGTTGGTGGTGGTGGTGTTGTTCAGGTTGGTTTTTGTTCATAGGACTCGAGATTTGATATGTCAGGTTCAATCACTGTCTGAAGCATTTACTAAACGAAACTAAACGAAACGAAACGAAACAAAACAGAAAAACCGCTGGCCTGCCTGTTTGTTGCCAGGTTTATTCTGGTGGTATCCGTTTTTGTGGTAAATTTAATCTTTAATCCGATCTCTTGGTAAAGCCCGCCAGTACTTGACTATTCAAGCTGCTAAGACTGTTGCTGTCACACTAGTACTCTCAAAATTAGACTACTGTAATAGTCTACTTGCTGGTCTCCCTCAGGTGAAAATACAGCGTCTGCAGGCTGTACAAAACGCAGCTGCCAGAGTAATCTCTAGATGCAGGAAGACTGAACACATAACTCCCATCTTACGGAATCTGCACTGGCTCCCAGTTCAACAACGCATCAATCACAAACTACTAACTATCACCTACCGTGCACTCAACTCTAGTAGTCCTTCTTATCTTAAAGATCTTCTTTCTGAATATAAACCTGTTCGCAGTCTGAGATCTGCTTCCAAGTCTCTTCTTCATGTTCCTGGGACAAGGGATGTTAAAACCAAAAGATATGGTCAGCGAGAATTTAAATACCTTGCCCCTACCAAGTGGAACATGCTTCCCATGAGCATCAGGGAGAAAAAGACTCATTCATCCTTTAAATCTAGTCTCAAGACACACTTTTTCTAATGTTGTATGGGATTGCTTATTTGAATGTGAATACTTGAATGCCTTTATGAATGTTGGTGCAAAGGCTGTGTGGAATTGTTTTTGTGCCCCCCCCCTCCCCCCCACCGTGCGCCGCGAGCATGCTTTTATAGCATGGAGATTTTTGTTGCGCGGTATAAATTTTCATTCATTCATTAATGGGTGCCGCCACTTGCCCCCCCCCCCCCCCGTCTTTCCCTTACACCCTCCGTTTGAAGACCTGGTCAGTGCATACCTTTGCGCAGGCTCAAGGAGTCTGTAGATGATTATTGCTAGATTTGGGGGGAACGCGTGTGGAACTGGCCGAGCTCGATGAATGCTTAATTAAGTGACGCCAAACGCCTTTTACTTTTGCGGGTCATCCTTGTCAAGTCCAGTAACTCCCCCGTTCCGTATTTTGCCAAGTTCAAACACGAGTTGCTTCCCTTACCTCGCTAGCTTGGAAGCTTTGACTCTTGACTGTGTCTCTCTCTCTCTCTCTCTTTCTCTGTTTTCTGTCTTTTTCTTGTGTTTTTTCCTGCAGTGGTGCAGGTGACTGTTACAATGTTAGTTGATTTGGTTGGTGAGACTGGCTGGTAAAGAAAATCTTGTGTTATGTCTTGTTCGTGTTAAAAAAAAGAAAAATTACAATCGAAGTCCAAACTTGTTGATTGTGATGATGGTCATTTTTTTGTGTTTGTTTTTAAAAATTTTTTTTACGTGAAATGTTTTGTAAAACGTTTGTTTTTTTATTTTTATTTATTTATTTATTTTTTTAATTATATTATTTATTCATTTATCTATTCATTTATATTTATTTTTGTAATTTACTTATTTGAAGTTCTATAAATGAAGCTTGTGAAGAAATCCCTAAGGCAAATAGAAAAGCAAAAAAGAGCTGGATGACTAATGAAATTTTGGGCCTGATGGAGGAAAGGAGGAGGGAAAAGAGAAATGAGGAGATATACAGGAAGATAAAGAAATCAGGTATAGGTGCAATGAAGCTAAGGAAGCTTGGCGGGCCTAGGAAGCAGGGGTGATGGGTTGACGATAAGTGGAGTCGGTGGGTGGACGACTGAGGCTGTGTGTCGTGATGTTGGATGATGTGGGGGTGTCTTGTGATTGTATGGTCGTGTTTGTGTGTGTGTGGGGGGGGGGAGTTGGTGTGCCGTCAGTTCGGTACTGGGGGGGGGGAGGGAGGGGAGGGGGAGGGGGAGGTCTGGACATGTCTGTTCTCGTTCATTTCCACTGTCTGTTTGTTGTATTTATGTCATTAAGGCCACAGGTGCGAGGAAGGATTAGTGAGGGTTGAGGATATGATTTCTTTGGGATGAGGGGGGGGGGGTGGGGTGGTGGTGGTGGAACGACAACAATAACAACAATAAAACGAGAAGGAGGGAAGAAGCTCTTTTGGCGTGACTGCATGCATCGTTGCACAGGAGGGCTCAGGGGTCTTTCCTGCCTATTTGCTTGGCTGCAGGAAACTGGTAAATATGATAGCTTGGCGTGCGTGTGTGTTATGTGCGCTTCCGCGCGCGCGCGCGCGCACATACACACTGGAACACACAACACTGGAACACACACAGCGCGCGCGTGCACACACACGAACACACACACACACACACGCGTCACACACCACACACCACACACACAACACACACACACACACACACACACACACACACCACGCGCATAAAGACACACCAACACACACACACACACACACACACACACACACACACACACACACACACACCACAAGCAGACACACACACACACACACACACACAAAGACACACACACACACACACACAGACAGATCACACAGACACACACACACAGACAGAAACAGACACAACAGACACACACATACAACTCATACAGCATACACGCCAGTCCACGCACACACCCACACACACACACACACACACACACACACACACACACACACACACACACACACACACACACACAACACACACACACACACACACACACACACACACACACACACACCTCCATCACTACCTCTCAACCACCACCACCACCACTCCTAGCGTCTGTCTACTGTCTCTTCTTACCCCATACTCCCGACACAACTACGTTTTTCCATTATTTTAATTTTTTTTTTTTTTATAATTAGAGCGTCACTGGAATCTTAGCACTTTGCATTCCATCTCTCAGTCTGTCCTTGTCCCATCCCACCTCTATCACCACAGTCGTCTGTCCTCACCGCTCACACACTCGCAGCTTTCTGTCTTCAGTGTTTATGGTTTCAAAAGTCTCCTTTAAAAAACATACTAAAACAGACGTTTATATTGATTGGAGAAAGATTAGATAGATAGATAAGACAGATAGACAGACAGACAGACAGCGACAGACAGACACGACAAAACACACACACACACCACACACACACACACACACACACACACACACACACACACACACACACACACACACAACACACACAGGAGAAGAGAGGGGGTGGGGGCGGGGGAGGAGAGAGAGGAGAGAGAGAATAAAGACATATGTGTGTGGTGTGTGGTTTTTCTTTCTTTTAACGTCTATTGACATTATTAAAATGAATGGGCAAATGAATACACATCAATGCATTCGTGCACATAATCAAAGGACACGCCCTGGCGTTGGCCACTCCGTCCGAATTTATCGCACAAGGGATTTAAAAAAGACACCTGAATAAAAATTTTTTAGCATACCTAAGGACACAGCCATAAATTACCTAAAATTGCTTCCGCATATCTCACCTCCCTAGAGCAAAAATGCACTTATTCATGTACCCAATTATCAATCCTAAGAAAAAGTACGTAAGACTTTATCGAACACATACAGTGAATAAATCATTAAGGCAGAAAATGACAGGAAGAAATGACAGAAAGCAAAGGAACAAAGCAGAGAAACAACTAGAGTGACAGAAAAGAGGAAATTTTTAGCACAGAATTTCAGAAGGTTGGGAATACTATTTATACTGAAAGAGCCCCCGGCATCCCCACGGGGTGGAAGTAAATAAATAAATAAATAATAATAAATAAATAAGTAAATAGATAAATAAATAAGTAAATAAGATAAAGAGGTGTCTGCGGGATGGATGAATCTGTGAAGTCATATTGGCATTGTACCATATAAGATCAGTGGTGTGTGTGTGTGTGTGTGTGTGTGGTGTGCGTGTGTGTGTGTGTGGTGCGTGCGTGCGTGCGTGTGTGTTTGTATGTGTGCGTGTGTCTCTTTGTCTGTGTCTGTGTGCAGGCGCGCGCTTAGAGACACGAAAGCGTGTGAGCAAGAGGATTTTGTCAGTTATTTATGGGTGGATCTTGACCAGCGTTTGGCCAAAGATGTGAATTGTGGGGGTTGTGGCGACGTTGCGAATGCATGGGTTTGGCTTTGTCGTAGTTCAAGTTGCTCAAGATAACGTCTTCGCGCTCAGAACGAATTCCATACGCACTAACGTCACAGGTGCCACGTGTATGGTGACCGTGGCACAAGCCTTAAGCCTGCACACATACCCATGAGCTGGCCAGGTCCTGGAAAAAAAAAAATCAGTGGCCACATGGGGGTCGAACCCACGACCTCCGTGTTATCAGCGCGAGCGCTATAAGCAACTGAGTAATGAGCCGTCTCTTTGTCTTATCCCCCAGTGTCAGACCATGGTACATAGGGTAGGGGGACCAGGGCTATCCTCCCAGTCTTTCTCTTATCGGCTGCATACTGTCTGTTCTGCTGTTTTCAGGTCGTCGATATTTACCGACTCTTCCTTCAGACTGAAGTGGGTTTTTTTGAGTGTTGGTTTTTGGGTCTTCCTCTTCTTCTTTGAGCCTTCGGCCTCAGATTAGCGCTGCCTTTGATAAGTCTTTTATTGCCCATTCTCAGTACACATTTTGGTTCTGGTTGTCAACAGCTTTGAACGCAGCGAGTTGGTGGCTGGCTTCCTTTCGGCTGTCACCACCATGACTGTCATAAATGTTGGAATGTCAACCGCTCAGTTGGTTTGAGCGTCGGAGTCACATGCTAATAATGCTTGTGGGCTCGACTCCAGCGGGGTGCGCTACATTAAAACTGGCCTTCTCACTGCCCCGTCTTAACATCATTGTTGTTCTGGTGGTGTCGAGGTGCGCTACATTAAAACTGGCCTTCTCACTGTCCCGTCTTAACATCATTGTTGTTCTGGTGGTGTCGAGGTGCGCTACATTAAAACTGGCCTTCTCACTGCCCCGTCTTAACATCATTGTTGTTACTGGTGGTGTCGAGGTGCGCTACATTAAAACTGGCCTTCTCACTGTCCCGTCTTAACATTCATTGTTGTTCTGGTGGTGTCGAGGTGCGCTACATTAAAACTGGCCTTCTCACTGTCCCGTCTTAACATCATTGTTGTTCTGGTGGTGTCGAGGTGCGCTACATTAAAACTGGCCTTCTCACTGTCCCGTCTTAACATCATTGTTGTTCTGGTGGTGTCGAGGTGCGCTACATTAAAACTGGCCTTCTCACTGCCCGTCTTAACATCATTGTTGTTCTGGTGGTGTCGAGGTGCGCTACATTAAAACTGGCCTTCTCACTGCCCCGTCTTAACATCATTGTTTTCTGGTGGTGTCGGTAAAGGATTAGATAAGTCCCCTTCCCTCACTTCCCTGGGATGGTTAAGTCCCGTCGGCCATATCACCTGAGGCTGGGTGCCGACGTAAGAACTGAACCAAATCAAAGCAGAGCAACCGTAGTTGATGTCAGGTTCATATAAATGTCGCTTACAGCCCAGCCGACCACTAGAGCCATGTCAGGGCTAAATGATGAAAATAATGTCGACAAGTGTCCCCCAGCTGTGGAGCGTAATGGAGTAGTTTTCACTGGTTCCTGTTTCTGTGAAATTGGGGTTTTCTCCGCGACAGGTCACCCCGAAGTAGATCTCAGGGTAGGGTTGTTAACCTTATGCCCAACCCCCACCCCCTCCCCCCCCACCCCCAAATCTGGAGGGCCGGTGTGTACAGATTTCGTCTGGGGCCTCCCCCCACTCCCCCCACCTCCCCCCCCCCCCCCAAGGACCATCCAGCTAGGTCACAAGTTGAACCGACCAGGGGCACAGATCCCCCTGTTGGCTACAGCTCCTTGGGTCGTAAGATTACGACACGCAGTTCGCTCTGACGCTGTAAGGCGTGTTTACACATGGAGCATAGGTTTTGGAATTCATGTGCAGTCACTTGTTTATTTCTTAACGGCGTAAATTTAGAATCAGGGCGTCAGGGTCAAGGTCATACAGCTCCTCCTCCTCCACCCCCACCCCTCCCAAAGAACATAAAATTAGTTGTTGTTTTTTTTCTGTTTTTTTCTCTCTAAAATAGCAAGGTGTGTGAACAAACGCTTTATTTTGAGGATCTAGGAACCAGTGGCAGTATAATAAAATGTTTTTTCATTCTTTTTGTGTGTGGGAAAAAACATTGACATTAGTAAAATATGGTGGTTGTTGTTGTCGTTGTTGTTGTTGTTGTTTTGACATGTGCTGTTTTTCTCGTTTTACGTCAGGTTTGATGTCATCTGATGCTGTTTCAAGGTCATTGTGACCTAAAGTACGAAACCTGGATTTTTGTGTAATAGTTTTTGTGTAAAAAAGAAAAAAAAGGGAAAGTGTGAGAATGGCTTCAAGGTCTTGGTTTATTTTGTGACAGAAGACAGGTAGGGACGTAACGAACCCTGACACTCCCACACCTTGTTTATTTTATTAACCCTTTGACTCCCGCACTGCATCCACCAATTGCTAAAGTTTAACCCTTTCGATTCCTTCACCCTATCCAACAGCTTCCTTGCAGGAAAGTTGGTGGATAGGGCGAGGAAAATCAAAGAGTTAAGTGTTTGCTTTGCTGGCATGGTTGACAATGCAGGATGCCAGTGGACAGGGTGCGGGAGTCAAAGGGGTTAATTTATGTGTGCACGCACGTCTGTTTGGCCCACACTGTGCAGGCAGCATTTTGCTGCACAGTCTACGTATTCCGCCTTCCTTCAGTGTGTGTGTGTGTGTGTGTATGTGCGTGCGTGCGTGCGTGTGTGTGTGTTTGTGTGTGTTGTATGTATGTGTGTGCGTGCGTGCGTCTGTGTGTTGTGATGTGTTGAGCGTGTGTGTGTGATGTGGGGTGTGTGTGTGGTGCGCGCATGCGTGCGTGCGTGCGTGCGTGTGTGCGTGCGTTCGATATATTTTTGTGTTTCCATAAGCCACCAGACACTCACATGACCTACAGGGCGTTTCAAGTGCGTGCGCAGTATTTGAATCTTTTGTTATTCAAAAGCACTAACCGTCCGTTGTGGAATGCCACGTCAGCGCTCTAACCGCCGTCCTCCCCCCTCCCCCGACTCCCCCTCCCCCACCACAGTTCCCCATCACCTGTCTCTCTGCTCACAGAAGCTATAGAGAGCAGTGAAGCGTGCAGAAACGGGTACATTGGACTTTGGGGTGTGTGGTGGGGGGGGGTGATGGGGTAGGGGTACATTGTATAATTCAGTTGTAGCTTAGCACCCCGTAAGCAGCACACGCTCTTGCGCGCAGCTCAGCCAAGTGTGCAAGACAGGACTATTCGTCGAGGTTAAGATACCATCACCACCATCGTCACTATCACTGTCACCACCACCACTATCACCACCACTACCATACGTGACCATTTCAATTACCACCACCACCACCACGATCACCACCACCACCAGTACCAGTACCGTCACCAACCACCAGTCGCCGGCCGTGTTAGTAGTGGTTTAACGCAACGGGACTACGGACTTGGAAGGTTGTGGGCTCGAATCTCCCCTATCAGTTCCCTTTCAGAAAGGTGTCATTGTGGGAATTTTTTCCCCCGGCTCTAACCGGCTCCTTACCCAGAGTTGGGCGTGTTCTTGGCTCGTTGGGAAGACTGGGATACCACACAGTCCGAGTCTCATCCACTTCACTGATGCGTCATTGAGGGGTGTTCTGCCTCAATCTTTTGACCATCACAGACCGCAGGTGCGTGTATCTCTCGGGCCTGGTTGACGCCAGGATTTTTCATAATGGTAAGCGTAGAGTACAGCCCCATGCCACGCAGTCTCAATCCTAGATGGAACTCCATAGCATCATGATTATCATCCTCATCGACGTCATCATCATTGCATTGTAAAAAAAAGAAAACTGAAAAAAAAAAGGTAAGCGCGAAAAGTACCCTCCCTGAGTGCAATGATCCTTAAAAAAATGATAAATAAATAACAGTACCCCACCACACCACCACCACCACACCCTCTGTCAGTCGCCTGGGCGATAGGCAACAACGACTGGGCCGCCGTGGGGATGACGGGGGCTCTTTCAGCATAAATAGTATCCCCACCTTCTGGAAATTCTGTGCTAGAAATTTCCTCTTTTCAGTCACTCTCTTTGTTTCTGCCTTCTTCCTTTGCTTTCTGTCATTTCATCCTACCATTTTCTGCCTACTGGTCCATTCACTGTAATGTGTTCAGTAAAGTCTTACGTACTTTCGCTTAGGATTGATAACTGGTTACATGTATTGACTACATTTTGCTGTAGGGAGTATGCGGAAGCAGTTTAAGGTTTAATTTATGCCTGTTTTGTATGTTTTGGTGTCCTTAGCTATGTTTCAGTTTTTATTCAGGTATGTTTGATTTTTTTAAAAATCCCCTGTGCGATAAATTGGACGGAGTGGTCAACGCCAGGGGCATCTCCTTAGATTATGTGCGCGAATGCATTGATATGTGTACTTAATTTTCTTTTCGTTGAAGTATTGTGTGTGCTTTGAAACTGTTATAGCCCTGATATGGCTGTAGGCAGTCGGCTGGGCTTTAAATAAAAATAACAAAAGGGGGTGTTAGACTAGATATGGTTCCAGTAGTTCGATAAGCAACAGAGACAGGAACTAAAGGAAGGTCCTTATATTCCCAAGTGTAAGACAGACGAGGGGGGTGGGGGTGGGGCGAGTTTCAGTTTCTCAAGATGACGTCTCCGCGCTCGGAATGAATTCCATGTGCACTAACGTCATAGGTGCCATGTGATGGAGAAGATCCAGAATGATCACGGCACAAGCCTTAAGCCTGCACATAAACCCACGAGCTGGCCAGGTCCTGAGGTCCTACCTAGATAGTTTCCATAACCCTGAGGTAGGGCAGTGAGGTGGCAGAGACTTCAACTTTTCCCCGTGGCCAGCACCACGAGGGCGGCGACCATCCCCTCTCCCTCGCTTCAAATTCATATTCACATTTTTCTTTACCAAGACTTCAGAAAAGCAAGAAGACTGGTCTTTAAGGGGTGGAACGTGGGATATCAACCTATCTGTCCAATGTTTTATACCAAGGCAGCCGGGCACTGCCCTGCTCTTCACGATTTTCAGCTGCTGTGGGATCTATAGCGTGCGTAGCCACAAAGGCAC
>JAPXFY010000033.1:23142588-23177588 GCA_030674185.1 Monoplex corrugatus | reverse complement strand
AGACGCGGCGAGTTATGGGGGAGTGGGGAAGGGGGGATAAGGGGAGTGGGGGGGTGTCACCCGACAACTGGATATTGGGAAATCCGTGGGCGATAGGGTAGGACAGGACAAGAGCGTCATTTGGTGTTGGGCTTGCTGTGTTGTGCTGTTGCTGTGCTTGTGCTTGTGCTGTGTTGTCTTGTGCTTACCCCGCTGTTTCCTTGCAGTTCAACAAGCGTCCTCGACTACTGTCTAACCATGCAGTGACATTGGTTTTGTGTTGTGATGAAGGGGGGGGGGGGGGGAGGGGTTGGGGTGGGGGTGGGGCTCCAGTTTTTCCTTGGTCCGCGCCATAAAATGACCGGCTGATTCTGTCGTTGTGACTGACTTGACTTGATCAGCTTCTTCCTTAGTCCCGCCATAAAGTGACCAACCGCCTTGTAGAAAACTTGTATGTCTTGAGGTCCCGAACGGGTCTTTTACACACGCAGAGCAATGGACGAACTGCTCCCCTTTTGCGTCTAAGGCGAAATGGCTTACCCGTGTGGCGTTTGGCAGCTAGGAGAGGTGATCGTTTGGCCCAGCGGTGAGGTACTTTTGCTCTGGGTCCTCTTTAGCTAAACACCTTCGGATGTTTCTGGTTAATTAATTTTCGGTTCTCTTGTACGGCTGTTCAGTCTCGTTAGTGTATCATAAAGTGACAGCCATTCCTTTAGTGTGACAGGACAGTTTCCTTAGTGAAGTGACATCCGTTCCGGTTGTGTGACAGGACAGTTTCCTTAGTGAAGTGACATCCATTCTCGTTGCGTGACAGGACAGTTTCCTTAGTGAAGTGACATCCATTCCTGTTGCGTGACAGGACAGTTTCCTTAGTGAAGTGACACCATTCCTGTTGCGTGACAGGACAGTTTCCTTAGTGAAGTGACAGCCATTCTGTTGTGTGACAGGACAGTTTCCTTTAGTGAAGTGACATCCATTCTCGTTGTGTGACAGGACAGTTTCCTTCGTGAAGAGACGTCCATTCCTGTTGTGTGACAGGACAGTTTCCTTTGTGAAGTGACGTCCATTCTCGTTGTGTGAAGGACAGTTTCCTTAGTGAATTGTCTTGTTTGGACAGACAGTTCAGTGATCCATTCTGTTGTGTGACAGGACAGTTTCCTTAGTGAAGTGACATCCATTCTGTTGTGTGACAGGACAGTTCCTTAGTGAAGTGACATCCATTCCTGTTGTGTGACAGGACAGTTCCTTAGTGAAGTGACATCCATTCCTGTTGTGTGACAGGACAGTTTCCCTTAGTGAAGTGACATCCATTCCTGTTGTGTGACAGGACAGTTCCCTTAGTGAAGTGACATCCATTCCTGTTGTGTGACAGGACAGTTCCTTAGTGAAGTGACATCATTCTGTTGTGTGACAGGACAGTTTCCTTAGTGAAGTGACATCCATTCCTGTTGTGTGACAGGACAGTTTCCTTAGTGAAGCCATAAAAATGACAGCTGATTATGTTCTCCAGGTTAGTCACACATTTAACGTTCGTCTTCAGTTTTGCTTTTCTGGAATGGTGTATAGACAGTTGTCTTCGTGTAAATAGACGTCTGAAAATTCTTTAGGTTAATCAAGAGCAGAATTTCTTCATGTCAATAGGTGTCCGATAATTTTTGGAACCGTCAAGAAAGTTGTAGGTCTTAGTGTTACATATCGACGTCTGAAAGTTCTCCATGTCAATCTGACGTCCAGGTAATGATCAAATGATACAAGTAACTCGGTGTCTGAAACTTTTGAGGTAGGGGGAATGGGGGGGGGGGGGAGTTGCAGGGGTGTGGTGGTCTGATTGCAAGAATGACATATCGGCTGCACGTACGCAGCAGGTGTTTTTGCTGCACAGTGATACGTCATAGTGAGGACCTGAGAGAGACATGATGGGCAAGGAGAGACTGAGGACCGAGAGAGACATGATGGGCAAGGAGAGACTGAGGACCTGAGAGAGACACGGTAGTCTTGAGAGATTGAGAACCTGAGATACGATGGGCAAGGAGAGAGGGGGACCTGAGGACGTGATAGGGAGAGTGAGGACCTGAGAGAGACACTATGGGCAAGGAGAGAGGACCTGAGAGAGACACGATGGGCAAGGAGAGAGTGAGGATGAGGAGAGACCTGAGAGAGACACGATGGGCAAGGAGAGAGGAGGACCTGAGAGAGAGAGACACTATGGGCAAGGAGAGAGGACATGAGAGAGAGACACGATGGGCAAGGAGAGAATGAGGACCTGAGAGAGACACGATAGGCAAGGAGAGAGAGAGGACCTGAGAGAGACACGATAGGCAAGGAGAGAGGAGGACCTGAGAGAGACACGATAGGCAAGGAGAGAGTGAGGACCGAGAGAGACACGATGGGCAAGGAGAGAGAGAGGACCTGAGAGAGACACGATGGGCAAGGAGATGAGGACCGAGAGAGACGATGGGCAAGGAGAGAGGAGGACCTGAGAGAGACACGATGGGCAAGGAGTGAGTGAGGACCTGAGAGAGACATGATGGGCAAGGAGAGAGTGAGGACCTGAGAGAGACACGATAGGCAAAGAGAGTGAGGACCTGGAGAGAGACACGATGGGCAAGGAGAGAGTGAGGACCTGAGAGAGACATGATGGGCAAGGAGAGAGTGAGGACCTGAGAGAGACAAATGGGCAAGGAGAGAGTGAGGACCTGAGAGAGACACGATGGGCAAGGAGAGAGGACCTGAGAGAGACACGATGGGCAAGGAGAGAGGGACCTGAGAGAGACATGATGGGCAAGGAGAGAGTGAGGACCTGAGAGACAGACACGATGGGCAAGGGAGAGAGTGAGGACCTGAGAGAGACAGACACGATGGGCAAGGAGAGAGATGAGAGACCGTGGCAGGAGAGACAGACCTGAATGAGCAAGGAGAGAGTGAGGACCTGAGAGAGAGACATGATGGGCAAGGAGGAGTGAGGACCTGAGAGAGACAGACACGATGGGCAAGGAGAGAGTGAGGACCTGAGAGAGAGACATGATGGGCAAGGAGGAGAGTGAGGACCTGAGAGAGACAGACACGATGGGCAAGGAGAGAGTGAGGACCTGAGAGAGAGACATGATGGGCAAGGAGAGAGTGAGGACCTGAGAGGGAGAGACACGATGGGCAAGGAGAGAGTGAGGACCAGAGACATGATGGGCAAGGAGAGAGGACCTGAGAGAGACACGATGGGCAAGGAGAGAGTGAGGACATGAGAGAGAGGGACATTATGGTCAGGGCGAGAGACATGATGAAGAGAGAGACTTGATCGTGAAGGAGAGAGAAACGTGGTGGTTGGACCCACAGACACGAAGAAAAATGAATTGTTTTAATGAGGACACAAGATGCCGGCTTTATACTGACCTCCATAAGGACAGATGTCTGTCCGTGTCTGCACTCAGCAGGTGGAGGGGTGTTCCAAGTTGGTGAACACGGTCTGTTCATTATTCCATGCATTCCGTGTGTGTGTGTGTGTGTGTGTGTGTGTGTGTGTGTGTGTGTGTGTGTGTGTGTGTGTGTGTGTGTGTGTTGTGTGTAGAGATAGGTATCAGTGCCCTAGGGTGGCCGTCGTCGGCCTCTGTCTTTAACCTTTTCCCTCCTACACCTTGTCCACCAGCTGAAAATTTTTTTAACTCTTTTCACTTCTCAGAAAGCTGGTGGAGAAGGTGCGGCAACGATAGGGTTAAATTTTGGCTTTGCTGTCATGGCTGAAGATGGAAGAGATTGTTGAATTGATTGAAACGGCAACAACAACAGAGCGTTGAAAAGCTTAACTTCTTGTTTTTCGTTACAAACATTTTTTGGGAATGATAAAAAAAAAAATCGTTCGAATGTTGTAAAGTCTTTTATTCGAATATTTGGCTCTTGTTTCCAAAAAAAAATTTCTTTTGGAGGAGGTAGGGGGTTGTGGGGTGGAGAAGAATAGGGTTGAGAATTGGATCGGACTTGTTTGAACGTTTGCTTGGCGTTCACAAGTACATGTACGAGCATAACCTGTTATTGTAACACATGAAGTGCTCAACAAGCCTTTCTTGCTGTAGATCAACTCCTTTGTAACATATTGCTGTGACACGCGAAGGAACAGGCTTTTGTGTGCGTTTTATTTTTGATTTTTAGATCATCTCCTTTGTAACATATGTAACATATTACTGTAACACATGAAGGAGCAGGATTTTGTTTAGATAACTCCTTTGTAACATTACTGTAATACATGAAGGACCAAGCGTTTGTTACTTTAGATCAACCCCTTTGTAACATTTTACTGTGACACATGGATAAACGGGCCTTTGTTACTTTAGATCAGCTCCTTTGTAACATATTACTGTAACACATGAAGGAACAGGCCTTTGCTATTTTGGATCAACTCCTTTGTAACATGTTACTGTAACACATGAAGGAACAGGCTTTTGTTATTTTGGATCAACTCCTTTGTAACATTGCTTAACACATGAAGGAAGAGGCCTTTGTAACTTTGGATCAACTCCTTTGTAATATATTACTGTAACATGAAGGAACAGGCCTTTGTTACTTTAGATCAACTCCTTTGTAACATATTACTGTGACACATGAAGGAACAGGCCTTTGTTTAGATAACTCCTTTGTAACATTACTGTAACACATGAAGGAACAGGCCTTTGTTACTTTAGATCAACTCCTTTGTAACATTACTGTAACTCATGAAGGAACAGGCCTTTGTTACTTTAGATTAACTCTTTTGTAACATATTACTGTAACACATGAAGGAGCAGGACTTTGTTACTTTAGATCAACTCGTAACATGTTACTGTAACTCATGAAGGAAAAGTCCTAGGCCTTTGTTACTTTAGATCAACTCCTTTGTAACATTACTGTAACACATGAAGGAACAGGCCTTTGTTACTTTAGATCAACTCCTTTGTAACGTATTGCTGTAACACTTGAAGGAGCAGGCCTTTGTTTAGATAACTCCTTTGTAACATATTACTGTAACTCATGAAAGAACAGGCCTTTGTTGCTGTAGATCAACTTTGTAACATATTACTGTAACTCATGAAGAACAGGCCTTTGTTGCTGTAGATCAACTTTGTAACATATTACTGTAACTCATGAAGGAACAGGCCTTTGTTTAGATATCTCCTTTGTAACATATATCTGTAACATGAAGGAACATGCCTTTGTTACTTTAGATTAACTCCCTTGTAACATATTACTGTAACACATGAATGAACAGGCCTTTGTTATTTTAGATCAACTCCCTTGTAACATGTTACTGTAACACATTGAAGGAACAGGCCTTTGTTACTTTAGATCAACTCCTTTGTAACATGTTACTGTAACACATGAAGGAACAGGCCTTTTTTTTTTTTTTTTTTTTTTATACTTTAGATCAGCTCCTTTGTAACATATTACTGTAACACATGAAGGAACAGGCCTTTGTTACTTTAGATGAACTCCTTTGTAACGTATTGTTGTAACACTTGAAGGAACAGGCCTTTGTTACTTTTAGATCAGCTCCTTTGTAACATATTACTGTAACACATGAAGAAACAGGCCTTTGTTACTTTAGATCAACTCCTTTGTAACCTACTGCTGTAACACATGAAGGAACAGGCCTACGTGACTTTAGATCAACTCCTATGTAACATTACTGAGACGCATAGGCTAACAGACCCTTTAATTTAACCCTTTGACTCCCGCACCCTATCCAGCAACTGCAAAAACAACCCTTTGATTCCCTCACCCTATCCACCAGCTTGATTCCCTCACCCTATCCACCAGCTTTCTGAGGGAATGAAAGGGTTAAATTTTTGCTTTGCTAGCATGGTTGGCAATACAGGATGCTGGTGGACAGAGTGCGGGGGTCAAAAGGTTGAAGACAGCGTATGTCGTCTGTGCTGCGACATACATGTACTGTTTGCACTGTGAAGTGTATGGACTGTGTACACGAATGTGATGAGAGTTCGTGTCGTTATCATCACCACCACCCCCCACCCCTCCTCCCACTCAGCTGTAGTCTCCTCCAGTGTCACCTGGTTGTCTGCTATCTGTGTGCTGTCTGCCATATTAGGGGTCAAAGGTCTGATAGGCTGCTGTCGGGTGTTATCTGTAGGTGTTTTTTTTTTTTTTTTTTAAATAAACGGGTCTACTGTCAACTGTCTCCTGGTGCTAATGGTATCTTGATATACTGGCCCAGGAAACCTCAGCTTTTTTCAGAACCAGCATTTTGAGTCCCAGGACGAGCCCTTACTCGTCTCTCCTTCACTGATTTTCCTTCCCTAACTTTGGAAGAAAGTTAAAATAACGGGCTGGTGCTAAATAGCCAGAAGACTGAAGTCATGGTAATCAGTTAAAAAAAAAAAAAAAGTCATGCAAAATAACAGCAAGTGGCACAGTTTTAAGGCAGGTTGATCAGTCTAAATATCTGGGAACGGTCGTCTGTCTCACCACATGGTGGTAGGTGCACATGTATCAGAAATAGCCAGCAGAATCGGCCCAGCCAAAATAGCATTGAAGAAGATGAAAAGCGTTCGTACCAACAAACGAATATCAGTTAACACCAGGAAGAGAGTTCTTGAATCTGATACGGAAGCGATACTGTTGGAAGTTTAAAAGAAGGTGTTTTTGATGGGTCAGTTTGAAGAAGGTCCTTTGATGGGGTCCATTTGAAGAATCTAATGGTTGAACTGAAGGGTGTTGTTTTTGTTGGTTTGTTATCTTGACGTCATAAGGTGTTTTGATGGGCCAGTTTGAAGGAGGCGTTTTTATGGGTCAGTTTGAAGAAGGTCCTTTGATGGGTCCATTTGAAGAATCTAATGGTTGAACTGAAGGGTGTTGTTGTTGTTTTTGTTGTTGTTGTTGGTTTGTTATCTTGACGTCATAAGGTGTGTTTGATGGGCCAGTTTTGAAGGAGACGTTTTTATGGGTCAGTTTGGAGAAGGATCCTTTTTTGATGGGTCCATTTGAAGAATCTAATGGTTGAACTGAAGGGTGGTGGTGTTGTAGTAGTTTTGTTGCTGCTGCTGTTTTTCTTGTTGGTTTGTCATCTTTGACTTCTACTCGCCTCTCCCCCTTAAAACTGCCTGTGTTGGCAGATTTGTGCTTGGTCTCTGCAGGTGTTCCAGCCCTCTGTGGTCGGGGATGGATGGAAGGGGATGGGCCAGAACCTGTCAAACCCTCCGTTCTTGGCTAGAACCTGTCAAGCTCTCCATTCTTACTACACCTTTTATGCACAGTTTATTGTAAGTGGGGGTGGGGTGGGTGTCATGGGGGAGGGAGAAGAAGACAGAAAGGCTTTTCGTTAGACCTTGCCAACTTAACTCTGTCCCTCTCTCTATTCTGTTTCCTTCCCTCCTTTATCTCTCTCTCCCTCCCCATCACCCCCCGAAGGTTCGATATGAATCACGCTAGGTTTTTATTTTTTATTATTATTATTTCTTTTCATATTTGTACTGTTAAAGAAAAAAAAAAGGAGGGAAATTGAAAAAAATGACGACTTTCAAACATACAGCGCCCACCAGAATTTTTTTCTCTCGTCTTGTTTTCCAATTATTTATTTTATTTTTTTTATTTTTGTGAATAGGGGGTGGTGTTGGTGTTCATTGAACGGTGACGGCGTGACTTGCCAGACCCACAGAAAGTTATTAATATTGACGGTCCTGTTGTCAGGCCCGTCCGTCCGCCCCTTAGTGTCTCTAGGTTACAGGCGATAAAATCCCCCACAGGTAGGGGGTGTGGGGAGGAGGGTGGAGGGAGAAAGGGGGGATGTGACGGGTTATCTGTGTTGGGAATCAAGTCCTTTTAGTGAAATGTCCCCAACCCCAACCCCCAACTCTCATTCCCCACTACACTATGGGTTCGTATGTCCTTAACCCCCCCCCCCCCCCCAATCTCTCCTTATCCAACCGTCCCAGTGGTGTTTGTCGTCGTTTGAACTAGGGTAGGGGGGGGGGAGAGGAGGAGGAGATGTTTCATGGGTTCGTGTATATATAAAAATGGAGGAGAGGGTGGTGATGTGGTAAAGGACACCCCCTACGTCAGGTTTGTGCCCCGGAGGATTTTGTTAGCCTCGTTTTTGTCGTGCTTGTTTTTAAAGGTGTTTGGTTATAGAGCCCCATGTCGAAAAAATTCCTCGCATGGCTGTGCCCCCTCTTCCACCCCCACCCCCTCTTGTAATGAATGTTCTTTTCTTTCAGTAGAAATTTTCCCCAAGTAGAGAAACAAGCAACGCGCGCCAAGCCAAAACAGCATTCAAGGAGATGAAAAGCGTTTTTGCCAACAAATGCCTATCAGTTAACATCAAGAAGAGAGTTCTTGAATGTTATATCTAGAGCCGATGCTGTTGTACGGTTGTGAGGCGTGGACAGACAACACACAAAGTCAGAACAGAATTGTGGCAGGTGAAATGTGGTTTCTGAGAGAAGACTGTTGAGAGTTCCATGGACAGCAAAGAAAACAAACGAGACAGTCTTGAAGGAGGCAGACACAAGAAGATCATTAACAAAGAAGATTAGGAAAAGACAAGCGACATTTATAGGCCATTTTGTGAGAAAAGGGGACGAGGAAAGGGGAATTGGAGCACCTGGTCACAACAGGAAAGCTGGAGGGAAAGAGAACACCAGGTAGAGCCAGGGAGAAAATATTGGACAGACTTGCAGGGTGGCCGAAGACAGAGATGGTGGGAGATGTATTTTTAAGCGACAGGGGATAGATTCGTATGGAAGGCCATGATCGCCAACGCCATGCGGCAGAGCACATGGTGATGATAAGTGCGTTGGTGGGTGGCACATTTTTAGAATAAGGCCAGTGGCAAATTTGCCATGGGAGAGATTTTAGTGACTGCAACACCGCCACAGTCGATTGACTTACCATGCTTCAGTGGCTTTTTGCAAGTCGTTGTGTGGGTTTCTCTGTCTCTTTCTCTCCTTTTTTTTTGGGGGGGGGGGGGGGGGCTTTTTAATTTAAAAAAATGTGGGTGGTTGGGAAGGCAAGTCGTGGCTTGGTCTTAGTGATAGACGTGCTGGTGATGTGGTGTGATGTGTCCACAGTCATACACAACTTGTCATGATTGTGGTGGACTTGAAGTGATTTTTTGGGGGGGGGAGGAGGGGGGTTGTTTTGATTTTTGTTTTCCAACGTACAAATTCTGTTGTTGGCAATGATTTACGATACTACCATTGTTCGTGGACATTGTTTTTTACAGCACTACCCTCTGTGTGTGTGTGTCAAACAGTGTGTGTTTACAACACTACCAGCTGTTTTCACTCATGACTTTTCGATCAGCGACGACACACCATGGTGTACATACAACCGTGTGACGAGTCACTCAGCATTAAAACACTTTCTTATTGAATGCTTGGACTTTCATGAGTGAAACATTAGAACTATACAGCATATTCCTTAAAGGACCTCTTCAGAGATGTCCCTTTTAAGAAGGACATTTCAAGTTGTTATATAATAAATTTCATCTTATATGTGTGACGTTAACAAAGATGATTACAGCAATAGGAAGGGGATATGTGTGACGTCATCAGAGGATTACAACAGGAAGGGGATATGTGTGACGTCATCAGAGGATCACAACAGTAGGGAGGGATATGTGTGACGTCAGCAGAGGATCACACAATAGGGAGGGGATATGTGTGTGACGTCATCAGATGATTACAATAGGGAAGGGGATATGTGTGACGTCATCAGAAGATAACAGTAAGAAGGGGATGTGTGACGTCAGCAGAGGATTACAATAGGGAAGGGGATATGTGACATCATCAGAAGATAAACAGTAGGTGGGGGATATGTATGACGTCAGCAGAGGATGACAACAGTAGGTAGGGGATATGTGTGACGTCAGCAGAGGATTACAATAGTAGGGAGGGGACATGTGTGACGTTTGCAACAGCATAAAAGGGATATATACGCGTGACGAGAGTGTGTGGAAAACAACGTGTGCTTCCTGAAGACCACCCAGAGGACTGTTTTGACCAAATCCTGTGAAAATCAAGAGAACTGGCCTCCCCAAACGGCAGATTGGGCCTCCAATACAAGCGTGGAGGTACACCATATTGCAAACGCTTGTGCAGACGCCCTGTTGAGAGTCGGAAACTATTTCAGATTCGCGTGGTTGTGTCAATGCAGTGATCGAAAGACATGGCTTCCACTGAAGCAGTGCCATGTGTGTGTGTGTGGTTTTTATTTTTTATTGCGTGCGTGGTTTAGAGATTTGGAATTGCCTGAAAATGCATGAGCAAAAACAGTTAACTGACGTGACTGTGAATACGATTTTTTTTAAACCGTGCACGTGGTTTACAGACGCTTTGATATTCAGAGACTTGATATATTAAGTTGCCGTTTATCTGGGCAGGTATTGGAGAGAGATTTGAAATGGCGTGCCATCTGTGTACATTTTTCAGAAACTTGAAATTGTCTGCTGCCATTTTTCTGTGTATATTCTTCAGAGACTTGAAATTGTCTGCCATTTTTTTTTCTATGTTCTTCAGAGACTTGAAATGGCGTACCATGTATGTATAGTGCCATCTTTCTGTGTGTATATTCTTCAGAGATTTGAAATTGCGTGCCATATTTCCATATATATATATATATATATATATATATATATATATATATATATATATATAATATATATATTCTTTACAGACTTGAAATTGTGTGCCATCTTTCTGTGTACATGCTTTACAGACTTGAAATTGCGTGCCGTTTTAACTGTTTGGGTGCTACTTTCTTTTTTTCTGTGCACATACTTTAAGCTAAAGACTTGGAAATGACGTGTCAGTTGTCTGAGCTTGTAGGTTTTAACCCCTTGACTCCCGCACCCTATCCACCAACTGCAAAAACTTAAACCCTTTGATCCCCTCACCCTATCCACCAGCTTCCTGATGGAAGCCGGTGGATAGGGTGAGGGAGTCAAAGGGTTAAGTTTTTGCTTTGCTAGCGTGGATGACAATGCAGGATGCTCGTGGGCAGAGTGTGGGAGTCAAAGGGTTAAGAGATTTTGAAATGACGTGCCAATTATCTGACCATGTGGTCATTTTAGAAACTTGGAAAATGTGCCAACTATCTGACCACATAGTTTTTAGAGACTTGAAAACGACGCGCCAATTATCTGCTGAGCATGTAGGTTCTGATAGACTTTGAAATGACGTGCCAGTTATCTGAGCATGGAAGTTTTTAATAAACTTTGAAATGACGTGCCAAATATCTGATCATGTAGGTTTTAGTAGACTTAGAAATGACGTCTAGTTATCTAAGCATTAGGTTTTATAACTTGAAGACGTGCCAATTATCTGATCATTAGTAGACTTTGAATGACTGCCATATCTATCATGTAGGTTTTTAGTAGACTTTGAAATGACGTCCTAGTTATCTAGAGATGTAAGTTTTAGTAGACTTTGAAATGACGTCTAGTTATCTGATCATGTAAGTTTTAGTAGACTTTGAAATGACGTGCCAATTATCTGATCATGTAGGTTTTAGTGGACTTTGAAATGACGTGCCAGTTATCTGAACATGTAGGTTTTAGTAGACTTTGAAATGACGTGCCAGTTATCTGAGCATGTAGGTTTTAGTGAACTTTGAAATGGTCAGTTTCCAGTAGTGATTTAGGATTTTTTTTTTTTTTTTTTTTAAAGCACTGAATAATTTGTGTACCGTATCTGTCCAGATGTCTGTATTCATTCAATCATTCATTCACAGAATCAGGTCCATCGGTGAAGCCTGCAAGTGGGCTTCAGAACCCTTTGTGTGGGTCGGTCGTTGTGGGTTCATTGTGGATGGTTGTGCGTCTTGTCCATGTCAACCCTGTGGCTCATGACTAGATCCACACTCATCCACAAGGGACCGCCCAGCGCGTCACTTCCGCTTTGACGTCACTTCCGGGCTGTGACGTCATGTGTGTGTCTTGTGTTTGTGTGTCTGTGTGTGTGTTTGGGATGGGCGTGTGTGTGTGTGTGTGTGTGTGAGAGAGAGAGAGAGAGAGAGAGAGAGAGAGAGAGACGCGATACGAGTTGGGGAGAGAGAGAGACAGCGATACGAGTTTGGGAGAGAGAGAGAGAGAGAGAGAGAGAGAGAGAGAGAGGTCTTTGGGAAAAAACCGGCTCATTTTCTTTCTTTCTTTCTTTCTTCTTTCTTTCTTTCTTTCTTCTTCTTTTTACTTTCTTTCTTTCTTCTTTCTTTCTTTCTTTCTTTCTTCTTTCTTTCTTCTTCTTTCTTCTTATGTATTTGTACGTCCCGTCTCTTTAAGTTGCGTGCTTCACAGTCGATTGATCTGTCCCTCCTCCCATCAGTAGGTGTGTGTGTTGTGTGTGTGTGTGTGAAAACGATAAGAATGATACGCTTCGATAGGTTTGATGACGAATTGTCTTCCCCTCGTTCCCCCCCCCCTCTCTCTCTCTCTCTCTGTCTGTCTTCTTCCCTTCTCCTTCTCTTCTCCACCCTGTTTCTTCCACCCCCCCCCCCCTCTGTCCACTTCTTTCCCGATGTGTCTGTCTCTTTTTCACCTGTTTCTCGTCATATTACTGATACTCCAAAATCATTTGCAATTGTTTTGTGGCTTTATACGGTACAGTTCGTTTGTATTGATATAGACTTTCTGTGGGGGTTATAGTAGCTGTGTTATGCTTTCTGCCATTACCTTCGAAAAGAACATTTTAGTTCTTATTGCGCTCTGTTCTCTGTCTCTGTCTGTCTGTCTGTCTGTCTGTTTTTTTCTCTCTCTCTCTTTCTGTCTTCTCTCTCTTCGCTGTCTGTCTGCTCTCTGTCTCTCTGTCTGTCTCTCTCTCTCTCGCTCGCTCGCTCGCTCCGTCTTCTGTCTGTATTCTCCTCTGTCTCCTCTCTGTCACTTATCTGTCCGCCCCCTCCTAGTCATTCTCTTTTTTCTCTCTCATTATCTTCCCCTGTCATCTTTTACCTTTCTCTGCTCTCTCATCTTCCTCTTTCCCTTCGCCTGTCCACTTTCTCCCCACTGTCTTCACCCACGCCCTGCCCCCCCCCCCCCACCCTCTCTCCCCTCTCCTCCTCTCCTCCCTCTCCTCTTCCTCCTCTTTCTTTGTCTCTCTCTCTCTTGTCTCCCTCTCTCCCCCTCCCTCCCTCTTCCTCTCTATTTCATTATCATCGGCAGATACTGAAGTTGACCAAAGTGCTAATATCTGAGAAATGTAGTAGTTTGGAAACTGTGGTAGTTTGGCCGTTTGTATTTTAAATAGTTTTGTCATCTCTCTTTCTCTCTGTCTGTCTGTCTATCTGTCTGTCTCTCTCTCCCCTTCATACACACACACTCACTCACTCTGTCACACACTCACACACACACACACACACACACACACACACACACACACACACACACACACGCACACACACACACACACACACTCCCGCCCTCCTTCCGACTCTGTGTGTTGGAAGTGGAAAGCAAACAAGACGCCAAACCGAGAACACGTTCTACCAGGGGCGACAACACAGTGAGGACAGGTGGTGGGAGTGGGTGTGGGGGTGAGAATTGAACACTGGATCAGGTGGATGGATGGTGGAGAGGGCTTGGACGGTTGGCAATAAGATGTCGTCCCCTGTGTGGTTGTATGTTGATTCAAAAAAAAAAAAAAGAATGAGTGCAGGGGATGGGATGGGGGAAGTGTCGATGGGTGGATGTGGGGGGGGGGGGACAGATTTTGTGTGTGTGGGCTGGAAGGTAGTGATGGAGGAGGAAACAGGCAGGGGGCAGATTTTTATCTGTGTTGGATGGGGGGGGGGGGGGTGGCATCTGTAGGAGAAGGAGGGGGGGGGGGGGGGGGGGGGGTTGATCGGAGACTCTTTGATGCTAGTTGTGTGTATGGGTTTCGAACACAGAGGCTGTTAGACGTTTGATATTGGAAGATTGGTGGTGTGGTGGTGGGGGAATGATGGAGGGATGATGAGTTGATAGTGCTGGAGTGATGCTGCGACGGCTGTCATAGTATTGTTGTGTGTGTGTGTGTGTGTGTGGTGTGGTGGTGTGTGTGTGTGATGTGTGTTGGTGGTGTGGGAGAGAGAGCTAGAAATACCAGGTCGATCTTACCCTCATAAACATTAATCCCTACGTTGCTATGAATAGCAGTCGAATTCAATTCCGTGAACTTTAAACCTCCTACGTATCTATAAATAGCAGCTCCAACAGCCTCACGAACTTTAAGCCCTACAAGCTTATAACTAATGAGTGGAACTCAACCTCGCAGACATTAACCCCCTACATAACTATAAATAGGTAAATTTCAACGTCGTTAACATTAACCCTTACATAAGCTATGAATAGCGGGTTGAACTCAGCCTCGTAGACATTAACCCCTACATAGCTATAAATAGGTCCATCTATCTATCTATCTATCTATCTGTCTGTCTGTCTATCTATCTGCCTATCTACTATCTACTACCTACTTCTATCTGTCTATCTATCTATCTATTATACACCACACACACACAACACTATGCGCGCCACCTACACACACTACACACACACACATGCATCATATGCATGCATACATACATCATACATACATACATCATACATCATACATACATACATACATACATAATAATAATAATAAATATATATATATATATATATATATATATATATATATATATATATAAATATATATATATGTCGAAATTAAAATTAAAAGTCTGAAACATTAACTCTTAAACATGGATAGACATAGGTGGAATTTAGTTCCCTTTACACGGTACCCTACGAACAAAGAGTAGATTGGACCTGGGATACAAAAACCTTAACCCAAGAAGGGGTATGAACAATAAACCCCACCCCTCCTTCACGAAGGCCTCTCAAGCCAAGATGGCGCCCAGGAAGAAACGAATACCGCGCCATGAAACACACACACACAGCTGGCGGACCAAGGCGTTACAGCATGGCGGGGCATGTGTTCCCACCCTCCATACACACACACACGCGCGCGCGCGCGCGCACACACACACACACACACACACACACACACACCACACACCACAGTAGACACACACACACACACACACACAACACACACACACACACACACACACACACACCAACACAACCACACACACACACACACACACACACACACACACACACTACACACACACACACACACACACACACACACACACACACACGTAGACACACACTACACACACACACACACACACACCACACACACACACACACACACACACACACACACACACAGTAACACACACATACACACACACACACACACACAACACACACAACACACACACACACACACACACACACACACACACACACACACACAGAGGTATCATTTATGCACACATTGCCCCTGCCCCTACCTTAAACACAGCAGTCATATTATACTCGGGTATATTATACACAGCTTTCTTTTTTTTCTTCTTTTTTTTTTTTCTTTTTTTTATTATATTGCCGTAGTTTTTTTATGCGGGACAAAAAGGATAGTTTACTCTTCTTACCCCCACCGTTCCCTCCTCTCTCCTTTACTGTCTCTCTCTCTCCCTCTTCCTCTCTCTCCCTCTCTTCTCTCAGACTACTGTGTCCCCTTTTGTCCCACGCACGGTGTAGAAGGACATTATATTGTCATGTGAAAACATGCGGTGGTAATTCCTCCCCCCCCCCCCCCCCTCTTCTTTTGTCCTATTCAGTGTGGAAGTTTTATAAGATCAAGGCGGTGTAGAGGGACCCCTGGTACTCATTCAAAAAAAAAAACGGGCGGGGATGTTTTTTCTTCTTTTGTGTTCTGTTCGTTTCATTGTCGAGGGCTGCGACCAAGAGCGGTGTAGGGGGACTATTCTTACCCCCATGTAAAAAAACAGGTGGTGGCATTCTCCTGTCCTGTCCTGTCCTGTCCTGTCTCTATCATGTGTTTGTCTGGCGGGCCCGTTGTCTCGTTTGATAGAGCTGTGTAGACACACAAGACCCGAGTGACATCTCGAGTTGAGCCACTATCCCAGCCCACAACATGAACAGACTGACCTGTTCGCTGCCCATCTTAATGTTTCTATCATTCTGATGGTGTCAGCTTATTGTTTCATAGGTCCCTTAAAGTCGGCCATGCCAAATTAGCATTCAAGAAGACGAAAAGCGTTTTTACCAACAAAATTTGACTCAACCAAACGACATAACTCTTGAGAGTCACGTAGGAATTATCTCCCATGTTGTGGAACTTCTCAAATCTAACATAGTTTGCGCTACCTATTCAGCTAGCATAGAAGCAGATACAAAGCACAATAACCGTAAGCTCAGAACACTGCTCAAAATGTGACTGTCAATTAACATCAGAAAGAGAGTTCTTGAATGTTATATAGAACCGATACTGTTGTACGGTTGTGAGGGGGGGACAGTCAACACGCAAAATCAGAACTGAAAATGTGGTTTCTGAGAAGACTGTTGAGAGTTCCATGGACATTAACGACAACAAACGAGACAGCCGTGAAGGAGGCAAACACAAAAAGATCATTAATAAAGAGGATTAGGAAAAGACAAGCAACATTTATAGGACCTATTATGAGGAAGAGGGGAATTAGAGCATCTGGTCATAACAGGAAAGCTGGAGGGAAAGAGCGTGCCAGATAGACCCAAGGAGAAAGTATTGGACGGACTTGCAGGGTGGCTGAGGACAGAGAGGGTGGGAGATGTCCTTGTAGCGACAGGGGATAGATAGATTCGTGTAGAGGCCATGATTACCAACGCCGTTTGGCAGAGCACGTGATGATGATGATGATGATGATGATCTCCCTTCTCCCGCCCATCCCCATTTCAGAACATTGCCGGCTCATAGCGAGTCTGCCAGATACTCGTTGACAAGTGGGGGGTGGAGCGCGTGTGGAAATGTCCGGGTGCGGCGAATCCCTCTTGAACAAACTGCAAACTAGTCAAGGTCAAAGGTCGAGGCCAGAGTGGACGCAGAGGTAGAGATCACTGGCGTTTCAGTGTTCCCCCACACCAGTTTGGAGCGGGGGCGTGCAGCCTCCAGTTCACCCACCGCTCTATGAATGGTGGAGATCTGACTTTGTTCAAAGTTAGGAAAGGTAAACCTCCCCCCCCCCCACCCCCCACTCCCGCCCCCGTGGGGATGCCAGGGGCTCTTTCAGTGAATAGTATCCCCACCTTCTGGAAATTCTGTGCTAGAAATTTCCTCTTTTCTGTCACTCTTTGTTTCTGCCTTATTTTTAAAAAATATATATTTTTTTTTATTTCTGTCATTTCTTCTTGTCATTTTCTGCCGCGCTGGTCCATTCACCTGTATGTATTCGATAAAATCTTACGTACTTTTTTTCCTAGGATTGATAATTGGGTTCGTATATTAAATGCATATTTGGCTCTAGGGAAATGAGATTACGGAAGCAATTTAAGGTAAGTTAGGCTTATTTTTCATATGTTTTAGTGTCCTCAGTTATGTTTCAATTTTACTCGGGTGTTTTTTTTTTTTAAATCCCCTGTGCGATAAATTGGACGGAGTGGTCAACGCCGGGGGGCATGTCCTTCGATTATATGCGCGAATGCATTTATATGTTTACTTAATTTTCCTTTCCATAGTTTTTTTCCCTTTTTTTTTTTCTTTCCTTGGTTGTGTATGTTTGAAACGGTTATAGCCCTGATATGGCTGTCCGCGGTCGGCTGGGCTTTAAACAGAAATGACAACGAGAAGGGAAAGGTAAAGCAGCCAGGAAGAGGAGGTTCTGTTCCTTGGGCAAATTCGAGGTCTCTAAACACCCCACTCCCCTGTAACTTCTGGGTCATTGATGGGATGAACTTTAAACATGATCTTTGCCCTGTGTGTGTTGGGGGGCGGGGGGGGGGGCGGACGGGTATGTGTGTGTGTGTGTGGTGTGTGTGTGAGAGAGAGAGAGAGATTGATTGATTGATTGATTGATTGATGTGGTCTTTGTCGTTGTCCGTCATAATTATGTCAGAAGCCTGCTTTGGGGATCTATTGTGAAGATTACGATATTTTGTGCATCTTTTCCCCTTTCCTGTTCAGTCAACTCTCTCTCTCTTTCTTTCTCTCTCTCTCTCTTCTTTCTCTCTCTCTCTCTCTCTCTCTCTCTCTCTCTGTCTGTCTGCTCGCTCTCTCTCTCTCTCCATGTCCCCATCCCCCTTCTCTCTCTCCTCCCTCCCTCTTTCTCTCTCCCTCCTCCCTCCCTCCCCCTCCCCCTCTCTCTCTCGCTCCCGTCGACTTCCCTCTCCCCTTGCCTGCCCTCTCGTTCCCCCTACCTCTCCTCCCTTCCTGTCTCTGGGTCTCTCTGTTTGGACTTGCTGAGTTGGTCTGTGTGAACAGACGTGTGTGTGTGTGTGTGTGTGTGTGTGTGTGTGTGTGTGTGTGTGTGTGTGTGTGTGTGTGTGTTATGTCTGTGTCTGTGTGTGTGTTTGAATTTATATGTCTGTGTGTGTCTATGTCGTGTGTGTGTGTCTGTGTGTGTGTGTGTGTTTGAGTTTATATGTCAGTGTGTGTCTATGTCGTGTGTGTGTCTGTGTGTGTGTGTGTTCATCCACAAACGCTCCGACGCAGGCATATTGGAGGAGAATCATCATATCATCACCTTTGGTAAGTCGAAGTGAATTTTAAAAAAATGAAAAATTTTTGGTAGTATCTTTCTTCCTTTGATGAAATTATTATTATTATTTTTTTGGTCAGTTATACTTTGTGGAATAAAAGAGCGAAGCTTTATGGACTTTTGTCCCAATATGTGTGCGTGCGTGCGTGCGTCTGTGTGTGTGTGTGTGTGTGTCCGTTGGCGGGCGGACGGGTAAGCGAGTGTGTGTAAGAGTGAAAACAAAAACATAAACTAAAACCACTGCACTTACAACAGAAGTGTAAGGATAAAAAGAAAATCATGCATGGCCAAACGATCAGTTTTATATCCTTTCTGTCTCTCCCGCTCTCCCTCTCTCTCCCTCTCCCTCTCTCTCCCTCTCCCTCTCTCTCCCTCTCTCTCCCCCTCTCTCTCTCTTCTCTCTGTCGCTGTCTCTTCTCTCTCTCCTCTCTCTCTCTCTCTTTGGCTGTCTGTCTGTCTGTCTCTCTCTCTCCCGCGGCTCTGTCCCTCTCTGTCGCTCTCTTTATCTGTCTCTTTCTGTCGCTCTCTTTATCTGTCTCTCTGTGTCTCTTTATCTGTCTCTCTCTCTCTCTCTCTCTCCGCGGCTCTGTCCCTCTCTTTCTGTCGCTCTCTTTGTCTCTGTCTCTTTCTGTCGCTCTCTTTATCTGTCTCTCTCTTGTCTGTCTGTCTCTCTCTCTCTCCCCCGTGTCTCTGTCTCTCTCTTTCGCTCTTTGTCTGTCTCTGTCTCGCTTTCTCTCGCTCTCTTTGTCCGTCTCTCTCTGTCTGTCTGTCTGTCTGTCTGTCTGTCTGTCTCTCTCTCTCTCTCTCTCTCTCTCTCTCTCCTCTCTCTCTCTCTCTCTCTCTCTCCCCGTATCTCTGACCAAAGTTAAAGTAAACGCTGGGAACCTCACACCGTTATGAGCTATGTCACAAACTCAAATACTCCACACTTATGCAGTTCTGTGTAAAGAACAATCCAGAAACTAAAAACGAAAATACACAGAAAACAACAACTTTACACTCAAAAAAATAAGAGCAAAGTCAAACCCAGAAGCTCAAACCCTTCGCACTCGGAGGGCAAATTTAGAGCGGAATTAAACTCAGAAAGTTCGAACCACGAAGATATCAGCACACGAACACTCGAAATCGTAAGAAACACGCAAGCACGCACGCGCTCTCTCTCTCTCTCTCTCACCTACACCTACACCTACACCTACACGCCTCTCTCTCTCTCTCTCTCTCTCTCTCTCTCTCTCTCTCTCTCTCTCTCACACACACACACACTTACCGCACGCATGCACACGCGCGCGCGCCCACACACACACACACAATCTCCATGCACGCACACGAGAGAGAGAGAGAGAGAGAGAGAGAGAGAGAGAGAGAGAGAGAGAGAGAGAGAGAGAGAGAGAGAGAGCGCGCGCAAAGTCAGACAGACTCGAAAAACGAATAAAACTGGGAATGGACTTAATATGAGCAAAGTCGAATAAAACAAATAAATAAATTGGGGGGGGGGGGGGGGGAATCCACACACACACACACACAAATATGAGCAGAGCGAGTCTCGCGCTCTCCAGGGGCAAGTGGGATTATGGGAGAAGGGGAGAAAGCGAGAGCGAGACCGGGATTTTGAAGAGGGATTCACCGGGCTCGGCTGGAGCAGCTGCCATATGCGCTCCTCACAAATCTGCCAACAGGTATCTGACAAGATGTCCTGAGCCGGCACAAAACCCCCTGTACGCTGGCAAAAGATCTTGAAGCCGGGGAACGGGGAGAAGGGACCCATCAAACACGAAGCTGACAGATACCAATGAAGCGATGGAAACGTTTTAAGATGGGAAAGCCAACAGGCCAGGTTTCAATGTTGCGGGATGGGATTGAACTCGAGGTAAACAGATTTGGATGGAGTCCCATGGCTCTGGCAACGAGTCCGTGAGAGTGGTTTGAAAGAATCGAGATTAGGGAGACAGGGAGAGTGAGGGGAGAAAGGAAGAGAAAGGGAAAATAGTTTGAAAGAGTGAAGTTTGGGGAGAAAGTAAGATTGAGGGGAGAAGGAGATTGAGGGGAGAAAGGGAGATAGAGGGGAGAAAGTGAGATTGAGGGGAGAAAAGGAGGGTGGGGGGGGGGGGGGAGAAAGGGAGAATGGTTTGAAAGAGTGGAGAAGCTTGGGGAGAACGGGAGAGTTAGGGGAGAAAATGGGGAATTGAGGTCAGCAGGGGGAGGAAGGGGGGGGGGGAAATGAGGTTAGGGGAGAGAGGGAGAGTGAGGGGAGAGAGAGGAAGATGGGGTGGGGGTGGGGGAATAATTGTAGGTGGGTTGTGTAAAGCGTACGGGGGTCGCTTTGGATTGCGTTTTACAAAAAAAAACAAACAACTTATGACGTTTGTCCTTAATGACTTCCCCCAACCCCCCCCCCCCCACCAGTACGCCCCACCCCACTCCACCCCACCACACCACACACGCCCCTGCCCCGTCTCTCTCTCTCTCTCTCTCTCTCTCTCTCTCTCTGTCTCTCTCTGTCTGTCTGTCTCTCTCTCTGCTCTGTTTATTACACTAAAAAGAATTTAGGTACATTTAAGTGGGGTTTTCTTTGTAACTAACAGAAAGGTGTGGGGTGGTAGGTGGGTGGTGGTGGATGTAGGATCCTGTTTCGTAAGAGAACCCGCGATTTTAATTCGGTGAGGTATCGCGTCAGTAGTTCTTACCACCACCACCCCCTTTCCCCTCCCTCGCTCCCCCTCCCCTCCCTCCCCTCCTGACAGCTCCGCGGCCCCCCTCCCCTCTATCTCGTTATCTCCCCTCACCATTCCACTCCCTCTCCCCACCCCTGCACCCCTTCTGTGAGGTGAGTGGGTGGCAGAGAGGGGTGGGAGGGTGGAAGCGGGGCTAGGGAATCAGTCAAACACAGGGTGCGTGCTGACATTGGGTGGATTCGGGGTGGGCTAATAATTCGGAGTGGGCTGGCTAACAATTCGGGGTGGTCTGGCTAACATTCGGAGTGGGCTGGCTAACAATTCGGGGTGGTCTGGCTAACAATTCGGGGTGGTCTGGCTAACAATTCGGGGTGGTCTGGCTAACAATTCGGGGTGGGCTGGCTAACAATTCGGGGTGGGCTGGCTGGCTAAAATTAGGGGTGGGCTGGCTAACAATTCGGGGTGGTCTGGCTAACAATTCGGAGTGGGCTGGCTAACAATTCGGGGTGGGCTGGCTAACAATTCGGGGTGGTCTGGCTAACAATTCGGAGTGGGCTGGCTAACAATTCGGGGTGGTCTGGCTAACAATTCGGGGTGGCTGGCTAACAATTCGGGGTGGTCTGGCTAACAATTCGGGGTGGGCTGGCTAACAATTCGGGGTGGGCGGGCTGGCTAACAATTAGGGGTGGGCTGGCTAACAATTAGGGTGGGCTGGCTAACAATTAGGGGTGGGCTGGCTAACAATTAGGGGTGGGCTGGCTAACAATTCGGGTGGGCTAACATTTGGGGTGGGCTAACAATTCGGGATGGGCTAACATTCGGGGTGGGCTAACAATTTGGGTTTGGGCTAACAATTCGGGGTGGGCTAACGATTTGGGGTGGCTAACAATTCGGGGTGGGCTGTTAGCACGGACAGTTGATACTAGAAGGGGGACGACGTGTGTGTGTGTGTGTGTGTGTGTGTTGGGGAAACCTGGTTGGGGTAGGTTGATTTAGTTCAATTTTTACGTTGACACCCACCTCGGGTGATATGGCCGACGGGAATAACCATCCCAGGGAAGTAGGGGAAGGGGGGGGGGGACTTACCTAACCCTATACTCACACCACCAGAACAACAGTGATGTTAAGGTGGGACAGTGAGAAGGCCAGTTTTAATATAGTGCACCCAGGGATTCGAACCACAACCATTGGCATGTGAATCCGACGCTCAAACCAACTGACCTACTGGGGCCTGCAAAAAATATGGAACGCTTCACGAATTTGCGTTGAGGTAAGGTAGAGGTAGAGCACTGGCTTTTCAATCTGCCTGCACAGTCTGGTGTGTGTGTTGAGTGTGTGTGTGTGTGTGTTGGGGGGGTGGGGGGTGGGTGGGATGGTACCAGCCACACTCAGGCGACTTGAAGATGCGCATGCAGTCTCCAAGCCTACCCAGCTGTGAACGGGGTACCGTGCCTGATTTTTTTTTTCTAGTTAGGGAAAGTTAAAGCGGGCGGGGGGGGGGGGGAGAGAAGAGGGGGGGGGATGAGCACTGCCCTCATATTGCTAGCCCCGGGGAGCAAAGTTTTAGGGCTCTACCACCTCACTCTCCAATGACCTCGGGGTTGATGGCACTATAGCTTGAGCTTAAAACCCTTTCGACTCCCGCACCTTGTCCATCGGCACACTACATTGTCCAACCATGCTAGCAAAGCAAACACTTAAAACCTTCCGCCCCCTCACCCTATCCACCAGCTTCCTGCAGGGGTGGGAGTGGTGGTGGTGGTAGTGTGGATGTAAGAATACGGGAGTCACTAAACCGTGATTAAACTTCATTTTGTTGTTTTTGTGTGTGTTTATTTATGGTCCAAATTGCGTAATTTTCGGCACGCATGTGCAACAATGCCTTAGTGACAAAGTCATAAAATTAATGGACGTGGTATGCAAAATGACGGAGTTATGATCATTTACGTGAAAAGTATGGGTGATTTTTCACCCAGGAAGTATGGGGAAGGATAATATATTATTAAATTGCGAGCTACTGTTGGAAGAAGGTTACAAGAAGACAGTGCAGCCATTTGACAGATCTCCCTTTTAATACACAAGAAAAAAGAAATTGCCAGACGTCAGGTTTTGTACTCTTCTCCAAGACGCCATGACCTTGAAGAACCATCAGATGAAAATATTTGAATAAGACTTGTGGAGTAGCGCGGAGAAGAGTAGAGCACGCCTCATACGTGTTTATTGATATGACAGAACACACTGTACGGAATCATTATTTATAATCAGATCGGTGTCATTGATAATAATGATAATAGTAACAAATAGTATTATCAACCATGATGATAACAATAATGATGATAATGACAACACCATCAGTAGTAATAGTAGAAGTAATAGTAGTAATAGCAGCAGTAGTAGTAACACCAACACCATCACCATCACCATCACTACTACCACTACCACTACTAGTATGGTGATGGTGATAATGATGATAATAATAATGATTATAATGATAATAGAAAAACACCAACATAATAATAATAATAATGATAATATAAAACCAACTGAATAATAATAATAGCAAACAACCAACACTAAAAACAATGTCAGCAGTTATAGCACACACACACACACACACACACACACTCTTATACCTCAGCACAGATGGGACTGCCCCAGTGTGCTGATCCTTTAAGAAAAGGGCAAAGGAGACGACGACGACCATCTTCTGGCTAGACAGCAACAAGTGGTCCCGATGAGGCCCCACACCAGCCACAATGAACTGACCCATCACCCTTAATTTAAGAACGGCAAGTTCAGACTCGAGCCTTCATCAACCTGCTGCCCCTACGGTCACACACACACACACACACACACAGAGAGAGAGAGAGAGAGAGAAAGAGAGAGAGCTGAGCGTATGTTCTAGTCGATATCGCCTCTGATTGAGGCAGCCGAGATGTGGTTTCTAAGAAGAATGTTAAGAGTTCCATGGACAGCAAAGAAAACAAACGAGACAGTCTTGATGGAGGCAGACACAAGTAGATCACTCATAAGGAAGATTAGGAAAAGACAGGCAACATTTATAGGCCATTTTTTTAGGAAAGGGGAATTGGAGCACCTGGTCACAACGGGAAAGCTGGAGGAAAAGAGAGCACCAGTAGACCCAGGGAAACAATATTGGACGGACTTGCATAGTGGCTGAAGACAGAGAGGGTGGAAGATGTGCTTGCGGCAACAAGGGAGAGATACATATGGAGGGCCATGATCGCCAACGCCATGTGTCAAGGCACATGATGATGATGATCGTCTCTGCCGAGTGGAGCGACCCCCCCCCCCCACCCTCCCCGTGGGGATACCGGGGGCTCTTTCAGTATAAATAGTATCCCCCAGCTTCTGGAAATTCTGTGCTAGAAATGTCCTCTTTTCTGTCACTCTCTTTGTTTTTCTGCCTTGTTCCTTCGCTTTCTGTCATTTCCTCCTATTATTTCTGCCTTGCTGGTTCGTTCACCTGTACGTGTTCGATAAAATCTTACTTTTTTTTCTTAGGATGTATTAATAAAGTGCATTTTTTGTCTCTAGGAAAGTGAGCTATGCGGAAGCAATTTTATTTGATTTAGGCTCGTTTTCATTATGTTTTGGTGTCCTTAGGAATGCTTAAATTTGTATCCAGGTGTGTTTTTTTTAAACCCCTGTTCGATAAATTGGACGGAGTGATCAACGCCAGGGGCATATCCTTGGATATGTGCTAATGCATTCTTTTCTTTTCTTTTTCTTTTTTTTTCTTTTTTCCCCCTTTTCTTGTTGTTTTCTTGTTGAAGTTTTGTATGTCTTGAAGCGGTTATAGCCCTGATATAGCTCTACGCAGTCGGCTGGGCTTTAAACAACAATAACTAGTGGAGTGACCAGAGACATGGCCGACTGACTATTACTCGTCTGACCACCGTTCTCCGCGGCAGCCGGCAGAAACTAGCAAAAAGAACAACAACAAAAACTGACCACATTCATGGCTTCAGGATACTGGACCATAGAAACTCACGCCTCACGTCTCACGTCTCACGCCTCATGCTTCACGCCTCACATTTCATGCACTGGGCCACAGGAGCTCCGCCTCACTGCTCACGCGTCTGTTCTGTGTTGACGGTGCCAGAATACAGCGCTGTTCGTTCAATTGATCAGAGACAATATTCGTGGTTTCTTTCTTTTTCCGAAGATGAATTCTTCCGACAAAAAGACCTGGTTTTGCTCTTGCTCTGGAGGAGGAAGCGAAAGAGACAAAGCATATGGTCCCGAGAACATTTCTTCCTTACAGAATCACGAGGAGAATTCCACCGTACATTCAGTCATCTCCTTAAATTTGAGTTCGTTCAAAATCCTCGCCAGGTCTTCCCAAACTTGTGTGTGTGTGTTTTTTTTTAAAAACTTGTTTATTTATTTAATTTTTTAACTTTGTCCTTGTAGTCAGGCGCACGCGGATTCCGGAGGAGGGGCCTTGCCCGGACCAACTCGATCGATTTTTCTTTGTAGTCATCTATCCTGCAGTTCGCAGATGACATCGACCTGATGGGAGGCAGCAACGAAGAACTACAAGACCTGACCATGAGACTGGAAGAAAGTGCAGGTGCACACGGAATGGAAGTGAGCACAGAAAAAAGCAAAGTCCTGGTCAACAACAAACCAACACCCATGCTGAAATCTACATGAACGGGCAACAGCTTGAAGAAGTGGACGCTTTCAAATACCTTGGCGCCACTCTCACCAAAGACGGTCGCTCTACAACAGAAATCAAGACCAGACTAGCGATCGCAACAGCAGCAATGGTAAAGCTAAACAAGATCTGGAAGAGCAGAGAGATCGGCTTTCCATCGAAGATGAAGCTGTACAAGTCCCTGGTGCTCCCCATCCTGCTGTATGGATGCGAGAGCTGGACCATGACAGCAGAGACCACCAAGAGAATCCAGACGTTTGAAACTAAATGCTTCAGGCGCTTGCTCGGGATCTCTTGGCAAGATCGGAAGACAAACGACTTTGTGTGGAGCCAAATAACAACACTCGCAGGCCCACAAGAACCCCTCCTGGCAACAGTCAAGAACAGGAAGCTGTCGTGGTTCGGGCATGTCACACGCCACAACTCACTGCCCAAAACGGTCCTCCAGGGTACACTGGGAGGCGGCAGACGAAGGGGACGACAAGCCAAATGCTGGATGGACAACATCAAAGAATGGACCTGGTTGGATGGCCCCACGCTGGTGCGACAGGCGGAGGACAGGACCGGTTGGCGACGGCTGGCTTCAAGATTGTCTCTCATCTCTCCTCTACGCCCATCACGGGCAGGAGAATGATGATGATGATGATCCTGCATGTGGGGAGAATTGAAATGGCCAGTGGTAACCAGGAACTTTATTTTCACGCATCGGGAAAAAAGTGAACAGTCCCACTTCTCGGCTTATGCGTGAACCGTGAGGCGTGAAGCATGAGACGTGAGGCGTGAGCTTCGATGGCCCAGCAGCCTTAAAGTGGCCAGACAATGTAGGCGACGAACCAAGGACAAAAATAAATAAATGAATAATAATTCCACCCCCCCCCCAAAAAAAAATCTTCACTTTGCTCACATTGCAGAAATACGAGCTCAGTGCTTTTCCACACACTCATCCAATACCAAGGAGAACCGAATAAAGCATCGGTATCTCACAATGCTACTAAAATTTTTAAAGGGTTCTTTGAAAATTCTTTTTGCTTGTCCTCGTATACTCTTAAGAGTGGTAGGACTTTAAAATCTACAGAACAGAACAGAACAGTTCCACACACTCTGTCGCAAATTGCTACAATTGTATGGGCGAGTTGGTTCGCGAGATAACAGAAATATTTCAGGGAATTTCAGTGCAAAGTAAAGTAAAAGATGCGTGGTTTTTGTGTGTTGCAGGCTAACGGGAGGTAACTGGTGTGACAGGCCGGAAGATGAAGTCAGCAGCGGTGACGTCCCATGCTTGATGCGGCATTGGAACGCGCGGTCAGCGTTTTACATTCGGAGAGAACGATTGTGGGTACGCACGCACGCTTGCGAGCGCACACACACACACACACACACACGTACAAACACAAACATATTTACACACAGACATACATACATGCACACATACACGGACTCGCAAATGTATGTATGAAAACAAGCGCGCACACACAAGCGCGCGCGCGCGCACGCACACACACACACACACACACACACACACACACACACACACAAATACACATACACACACACACACACACACACACACACACACACACACACACACACAGGTATCACTATGCACACATTGCCCCTGCCCCTACCTTAAACACAACAGTCATATTATACACACAGCTTTTTTCTTTTCTTGCAAACACACACACAAACAACGCACACACAAACAAAACATGCACATACAAAACAACAGCAACAAACACACACACACACACACACACACACACACACACACACACACACACACACACACACACATGCACATACAAAACACACACACGCGCACACACAACACACAACACACACAACAACACACACACACACACACACACACACACACACACAACACACACACACACACACACACACACACACACACACACACACACACACACAGCCAGCAGAAGAGAAAGGAAAGAAGGGGGGTGATGGGGGTGGAGACTGTAGACTCTGGTCGATGTGACGTCATCACCATCACCGGGTATACATTCATCCGCTCCCTTACTCCATCACAGCTCTCTAACGTCACCGACAAACGTCATCACCTGACAGACAGCTCTACTGACGTCAGATCCCTTGGCCATTGTGTGGTCAGTGCGGCGACTTGTATGGGTCTTCTTCATCCCTCTCCGTCCCTGAGCATTTCCCTAGGGAACTGATGTAGCAAGGCCGTTGCATTTCGTTACAGGGCCATATCAGTGTGTGTGTGTGTGTGTGTGTGCGCATGCACGTATGTGTTTTGTTTGTGTGTGTTTTTTGTTTGTATATTTGTGTGTGTTTTGTGTGTGTGTGTGTTTGGTTTGTGTTTTGTTTATGTGTGTATTTTTTGTGTGTGTGTGTGTGTATGTGTATGTGCTTTTGTTTGTTCGTGTGTGTGTGTGTGTGTGTGCAGGTTTTGTTTGTGTGTGTGTTTAGTATGTGCATTCGTTGTGTGTGTGTGTGTTGTTTAGTATGTGCATGCTGTGTGTGTGTGTGTGTGTATGTGTATGTTTTGTTTGTGTGTGTTTTGTGTGTGTGTGTGTTTGTATGCATTTTGTGTAAGTAAATGAGTGGGAGAGAGAGTTTGTGTGTGTGTATGTTTAGTTAGTGAATGGAGTGCGTTCGAGTCAAAAGACAGAACGGTTGACAGTGACATTTTTGTCATGGACTCGGGGCTGTTCACACATACTCGTGCACTGTGTCTGCCTACCCCGGGTGGTTGTGTTTGAGATGACTGTGGCCAGAGTAATACCTGAGGTCTGGCGTGCTGTCTTGTGAAAGTGGAACTGGAGGTTCTTGGTTTTCAAAGGTAAGCTGGAGTGTTTGAAGGGTGTTGTGTGTGTGTGTTTTAAATTGAATTTCACAAGATAGGGTCTCTACTGCTAGAAATGACTTCTGTATGTACTGTCATTTGATGGATTAGATCTTCTCCCGTGGGGATGCGGGGGGGGGGGGGGGCTCTTTCAGTATAGATAGTATCCCCATCCTCTGGAAATTCTGTGCTAGAAATGTCCTTTTTTTCCTGTCACTCTGTTTTTTCCTTCCTCTTTGGCTTTATGTCATCTGTCTCTGTAATTTTCTGCCTTGTTGGTGTCCATTCACCTGTATGTGTTCTACAAGTCCTTACATGCTTTCTCTTAGGATTGATAATTGGGTATGTGTATTGACTGCAGGTTTGGCTATAAGGAAATATGATGTGCAGTAAGAACTTTTGGTGATTTAGGTCTTTTTAAAATATAAAATATAATATATATATATATATATATATATAAAAATATAATTGTTTTAGTATTATTAGTAATGATCACAGATGTATTCAGTTTTTTTTTTAACCCTTTGATGTTAAATTGAACAGAATGGTCGACGCCAGGGGCATATCCTTAGATTATGTGTGTGCATGCATTGATATGTAGAGTTAATTTTCTTTTCCTATTTTTTTCCCCTTCTTCGACCAGACGTTGTGTACGTTTTGAAATGGTTATGGCCCTGATATGGCTCTGTGCAGCCGGCTGGGCTTCAGCCCTTGGACTCCAGCACTCTGTCCACCAGCATCCTGAAATTGTCAAGCAAACTAGCAAAGCAGAAAACTTAACACTTTGACTCCCATTATCCTATCCTCCAGCTTTCTGCAAGGAAGTTGGTGGATAGGGTGATGGAGTCAAAGAGTTAAGTTTTTTTTTTTTTTGCAGGAGTCGAAGGGTTAAACTAAAACTAAGAATAAGATCCAGTATGATCATGGCATCAACCTTACGCATGTCTGTGCGCGTGCCCTACGCGCTGGACTTGAAGATCGTGAGAAAATCTGTGGACACTGTGAGGGTCAGGGTCACGACCCCTGCGTTGTGACCATTAAGCTCAAATTGAGCAGATTGTTATTGTTACCGTTATTTTTGTTTAAAGCCCAGCCGACTGCGTGGAGCCATATCAAGGCTATAACCGCTTCAATACGTACAAAATTTCAACAAGAGAGAAAAAAAAAAGAAGAAAATTAAGTACACATCAATGTTGACCACTCCGTCCAATTTATCGCACAGGGGAGATTTAAAAAACACCTGAATACAAATAGTATAAGCATACATAAGGACGCCAAAACATACATAAAAACAAAGCATAAATTACCTAAAATTGCTTCTGCATATCTCACCTCCCTAGAGCCAAAAATGCACTTAATACATGTACCCAACTATCAATCCTAAGAAAAAGTACATAAGACTTTATCGAACACATACAGGTGAATGGACCATTAAGGCAGAAAAGGATAGGAAGAAAATGACAGAAAGCAAAGCAACAAGGCAGAAACAAAGTGACAGAAAAGAGGAAATTTTTAGTACAGAATTTCCAGAAGGTGGGGATACTGTTTATACTGAAAGAGCCCCCGGCATTCCCACGGGGGAAGTTCAGCTGATGGGGACACACGCACACGCGTGGGATAGTAAACATACTCATCCTTTATCGCCTGGTATGGGTCACCCAAAAGAATGTGTTTGAGAGAGAGAGAGGGGGGAGGGAGAGAGAGAATGAGCTGATTTGTATGCTGTCATTTGTATATAGACATTTATATGGAAGAAGACTAATATTTGTTGTCGTGGTTCTTGTCAATAAAACGTTTCAATCCATTCGCCAGTTTTGTTTTGCTCAGTGTTGTGTGTATGTGTGCCTGTGTGTGTGTGTGTGCGCGCGTGTGCCTGTGTGTGTGTGTGTGTGTGCACGTAAAGATCGTTTATTCATGCGTGCAAATGGACGAGTGTGTTGTAAAAGTATGCGAATTCTGAATCTATGTCTGTCTGTTTTCTCCTCTCTCTCTCTCTCTCTCTCCTCTCTCTCTCTCTCTCTCTCTCTCTCTCTCTCTCTCTCTCTCTCTCTCTCTCTCTCTCTCTCTCTCTCTCTCTCTCTCTCTCTCTCTCTCTTCTTTCTTTTTCTGTCTATCTCTCTTCTTTGTCTGTCTGTCTCTCTGTTCTCTCTCTCTCTCTCTGTGTTTTCTCCCTCTTCTCTCTCTCCCTCACAAGATGATCATACCATACTGACTGAGGGCCTTTCTTCGTACCTTCAAACACATTTTGTAAGATGACAACAGTGTGGCAATTGAAATTCAATTCACCACTCTTTGATTGGACACAAAAGTCACACATTCATCATTCTTTGACTGGAGACAGATCAGAAACGTTCAGAGAACGAAAGAAGGACAGAAAATATCAGGGAGTTTTTGAAGTTCGTGGTTGTATTTGTGAAAAGAACAAGCTGATGGGGCTGGTGAACTGTATTTCAGTACAAGACACTTTGAAGGCCAGCGTTAGTGACACTCTGAAAGAAAGCCAGCCTTAGTGACACTCTGAAAGAAAGCCAGCCTTAGTGACACTCTGTAAAGAGAAAAAATAAACCAGCCTTAGTGACACTGAAAAAAGCCAGCCTTAGTGACACTTGAAAGAAAGCCAGCCTTAGTGACACTGAAAAAAGCCAGCCTTCAGTGACGCTGAAAGAAAGCCAGCCTTGGTGAACACTCTGAAATAAAGCCAGCCTCAGTGACACTGAAAGAAAGCCAGCCTTAGTGACACTGAAAGAAGCCAAGCCTTAGTGACACTGAAAGAAAGCCAGCCTTAGTGAACACTGAAATAAAGCCAGCCTTAGTGACACTGAAAGAAAGCCAGCCTTGTGACACCCAAAGAAAGCCAGCCTTAGTGACACTCTGAAATAAAGCCAGCCTTAGTGACACTGAAATAAAGCCAGCCTCAGTACACTTGAAAGAAAGCCAGCCTTAGTGACACTCTGAAATAAAGTCACCTAGTGACACATCTGAAAGAAAGCCAGCCTTAGTGACACTCTAAAATAAAGCCAACCTTAGTGACACTCTAAAGAAAGCCAGCCTTAGTTACACTCTGAAATAAAGCCAGCCTTACTGACACTCTAAAAGAAAGCCAGCCTTAGTGACACACTGACAGAAAGCCAGCCTCAGTGAACTCTAAAAGAAAGCCAGCCTTAGTGACACTGAAAGAAAGCCAGCCTCATTGACACTCTAAAATAAAACCAGCCTCGGTGACACTCTAAAATAAAGCCAGCCTCGGTGACACTCTAAAATAAAGCCAGCCTCGGTGACACTCTAAAATAAAACCAGCCTCAGTCACACTCTGAAATAAAGCCAGCCTCGGTCACACTCTGAAATAAAGCCAGCCTTAGTGACACTCTGGAAAAAAGCCAGCCTTAGTGACACTCTGAAATGAAGCCAGCCTCAAGACACGCTAAAAGAAAGCCAGCCTTAGTGACACTGAAAGAAAGCCAACCTTAGTGACACTCTGAAATAAAGCCAGCCTTAGTGACACTCTGAAATATAGCCAGCCTCAAGACACGCTAAAAGAAAGCCAGCCTTAGTGACACTGAAATAAAGCCAGCCTTAGTGACACTCTGAAAGAAAGCCAGCCTTAGTGACACTCTGAAAGAAAGCTAGCCTTAGTGACACTGAAAGAAAGCCAGCCTTAGTGACAATCCGAAAGAAAGCCAGCCTTAGTGGCACCCTGAAAGAAAGCCAACCTCAGTGACACTCTGAAAAGAAAGCCAACCTCAGTGACACTCTGAAAAGAAAGCCAGCCTTAGTGACACTGAAGGAAAGCCAGCCTTGGTGATAGTGACACGCTGAAAGAAAGCCAGCCTTAGTGACACTCTGAAAGAAAGCCAGCCTTAGTGACAGTGACACTCTGAAAGAAAGCCAGCCTTAGTGATACTCTGAAAAGAAAGCCAGCCTTAGTGACATAGTAACACTGAAAGAAAGCCAGCCTTAGTGACACTCTGAAAAGAAAGCCAGCCTTAGTGACATAGTAACACTCTGAAAGAAAGCCAGCCTCAGTGACACTCTGAAAAGAAAGCCAGCCTTAGTGACACTGAAATAAAGCCAGTCTTAGTGACACTCTGAAAAGGAAGCCAGCCTTAGTGACATAGTAACACTGAAAGAAAGCCAGCCTTAGTGACACTCTGAAAAGAAAGCCAGCCTTAGTGACATAGTAACACTGAAAGAAAGCCAGCCTTAGTGACACTGAAAGAAAGCCAGTCTTAGTGACACTGAAATAAAGCCAGCCTTAGTGACTGAAAGAAAGACAGCCTTAGTGACACTGAAAGAAAGCCAGCCTTAGTGACTGAAAGAAAGCCAGCCTTAGTGACACTCTGAAAGAAAGCCAGTCTTAGTGACACTGAAAGAAAGCCAGCCTTACTGACACACTGAAAGAAAGCCAGCCTTACTGACACACTGAAATAAAGCCAGCCTTAGTGACACTCTGAAAGAAAGCCAGCTTTAGTGACACTCTGAAAGAAAGCCAGCCTTACTGACACTCTAAAAGAAAGACAGCCTTACTGACACTCTAAAAGAAAGCCAGCCTTAGTGACACTCTGGAAAAAAGCCAGCCTTAGTGACACTCTGAAATGAAGCCAGCCTCAAGACACGCTAAAAGAAAGCCAGCCTTAGTGACACTGAAAGAAAGCCAACCTTAGTGACACTCTGAAATAAAGCCAGCCTTAGTGACACTCTGAAATATAGCCAGCCTCAAGACACGCTAAAAGAAAGCCAGCCTTAGTGACACTGAAATAAAGCCAGCCTTAGTGACACTCTGAAAGAAAGCCAGCCTTAGTGACACTCTGAAAGAAAGCTAGCCTTAGTGACACTGAAAGAAAGCCAGCCTTAGTGACAATCTGAAAGAAAGCCAGCCTTAGTGGCACCCTGAAAGAAAGCCAACCTCAGTGACACTCTGAAAAGAAAGCCAACCTCAGTGACACTCTGAAAAGAAAGCCAGCCTTAGTGACACTGAAGGAAAGCCAGCCTTGGTGATAGTGACACGCTGAAAGAAAGCCAGCCTTAGTGACACTCTGAAAGAAAGCCAGCCTTAGTGACAGTGACACTCTGAAAGAAAGCCAGCCTTAGTGATACTCTGAAAAGAAAGCCAGCCTTAGTGACATAGTAACACTGAAAGAAAGCCAGCCTTAGTGACACTCTGAAAAGAAAGCCAGCCTTAGTGACATAGTAACACTCTGAAAGAAAGCCAGCCTCAGTGACACTCTGAAAAGAAAGCCAGCCTTAGTGACACTGAAATAAAGCCAGTCTTAGTGACACTCTGAAAAGGAAGCCAGCCTTAGTGACATAGTAACACTGAAAGAAAGCCAGCCTTAGTGACACTCTGAAAAGAAAGCCAGCCTTAGTGACATAGTAACACTGAAAGAAAGCCAGCCTTAGTGACACTGAAAGAAAGCCAGTCTTAGTGACACTGAAATAAAGCCAGCCTTAGTGACTGAAAGAAAGACAGCCTTAGTGACACTGAAAGAAAGCCAGCCTTAGTGACTCTGAAAGAAAGCCAGCCTTAGTGACACTCTGAAAGAAAGCCAGTCTTAGTGACACTGAAAGAAAGCCAGCCTTACTGACACACTGAAAGAAAGCCAGCCTTACTGACACACTGAAATAAAGCCAGCTTAGTGACACTCTGAAAGAAAGCCAGCTTTAGTGACACTCTGAAAGAAAGCCAGCCTTACTGACACTCTAAAAGAAAGACAGCCTTACTGACACTCTAAAAGAAAGCCAGCCTTAGTGACACTCTAAAAGAAAGCCATCGCTTACTGACACTCTAAAAGAAAGCCAGCCTTACTGACACTCTAAAGAAAGCCAGCCTTACTGACACTCTAAAAGAAAGCCAGCCTTACTGACACTCTAAAAGAAAGCCAGCCTTACTGACACACTGAAATAAAGCCAGCCTGAGTGACACTCTGAAATAAAGCCAGCCTTAGTGACACTCTGAAAGAAAGCCAGCTTTAGTGACACTCTGAAAGAAAGCCAGCCTTACTGACACTCTGAAAGAAAGCCAGCTTTAGTGACACTCTGAAAGAAAGCCAGCCTTACTGACACTCTAAAAGAAAGCCAGCCTTAGTGACACTGAAAGAAAGCCAGCCTTAGTGACAATCTGAAAGAAAGCCAGCCTTAGTGACACTCTGAAAGAAAGCCAGCCTTAGTGACACTGAAAGAAAGCCAGCCTTAGCGACACTCTGAAAGAAAGACAGCCTTAGCGACACTCTGAAAGAAAGTCAGCCTT
>JAPXFY010000033.1:23132588-23137588 GCA_030674185.1 Monoplex corrugatus | reverse complement strand
TATTTTTTCCTTCTGAGTACTGGAGGCCAGAATGACAGGCCTGTGGTCAGTGTCAAGGTTGGCATTGGGGATGGCTTTTGAGTCTTTGATGGCGTAACGTGTTCTAGATCTTGCAAGTATGAAGTCGATTTGAGACGAGATGCTGAGGTCGTTCCATTTGTACCAGGTGTAAATTTGGGAGGCTCGATGTTGGAAAAGGTGTTGGTGATGATCAGATCATGCTCTGCACATAGTTCCAGCACGTGGTTCCCGTTGTAATTGCAAGGTGTTTCTGTGGTCACTGTGGGGTCCAAGATGTTTTGTCCACGGGTTTCTTCTCTCACCAACTCTGCCGTTGAAATCCCCCATGACATACAGGTCCTCTTTGTCAGGGGTGCTGTTGATGAGGTCGGAGAGCTCTTGATAGAATGAGTCTTTCTCCTCTTCTGAGTACGAATCGTTACACGGTGCATATGCTTGGATATAGTAGACGATTTTGTTGGACTTTCTTACACCGATTTTAATCAATCTTTCTGATATGTATTCTGTACTCATGAGATTCTTTGCTATGTCTGGGTGTAGGATGAATCCCACACCATGCGTTGCTCTCTGGTCTTTCCTGACACCACTCCAGATGAGAACAAAGTTTGAATGGATTTCTTTCGTTCCTTCTCCTTTCTTCCTAGTGTCTGAAATGCCCAGATGGAGATAACAACAACAACACTAATGATGATGATAATAATAATGATAATGTGATTATAGAATAATAATAATATATCATCCTCCTCCTCCTCCTCCTCATCATCATCAGGTGCCCTGCCGCATGGCGTTGGCGACCATGGACTTCCAACCATCTCTATCTCTCGTTGCCCCCAGCATATCCCCATGGCCACTCACAATCGTTCCAGCATTCCCCTTTCCTGTGCCTCCTTCCCTCCAGCTTTCCCGTTCTGACAGTGCTCCAATCCCTCCCTAAGGCTTAATGTTACCTGTCTTTTCCTAATCTTCCTTTTATGAGTGATCTACTTGTGTCTGCCTCCATCAAGACTGTCTCATTTGTTTTCTTTGCTGTCCATGGAACTCTCAACATTTCTTAAAATCCAATCTCGGCTGCCTCAATTATTTCTGGCTTTGTTTGTTGACTGTCACACGCCTCACATCCGTACAACAGTATGGTACTATATAACATTAGAACTCTTGTGTCTGCCTCCATCAAGACTGTCTCGTTTGTTTTCTTTGCTGTCCATGGAACTCTCAACATTCTTTTAGAAACCACATCTCGGCTGCCTCAATCTTGTTCTGGCTTTGTTTGTTGACTGTCCACGCCTCACATCCGTACAACAGTATTGGTTCTATATAACATTCAAGAACTTCTTCCTGATGTTAATTGATAGGCATTTGTTGGTAAGAATGCCTGTCATCTTCCCGAATGCTGTTTTGGCTTGGCCGATTCTGCCGGCTATTTCTGATGTGCATCTGCCGTCTGATGAAATGATCATTCCCAGGTATTTGAATTTATCAACCTGTGTCAAGGTTGTGCCATTTGCTGTTACTTTGCATGAGGGGATTTCATGCTTTTACTGATCACCATGACTTCAGTCTTCCTACAAGAGGTATAAGTGTACCAAATTCCCCAGTGGGGATGCCAGGGGCTTTTTCAGTATAAATAGTATTCCCACCTCCTGGAAATTCTGTGCTTGGAGCGTCCTCTTTTCTGTCACTGTCTTTGTTTCTTTCTTCTCCTTTACTTTCTGTCATTTCTTCCTATGATTTTCTGCCTTGCTGGTCCATTCACCTGTATGTGTTCGATAAGGTCTTACGTATTTTCTCTTAGGATTGATGATTGGTACATGTGTTAAGTGTATTTTTGGCTCTAGGGATATGAGATATGCGGAAGCAATTTTAGGTAATTTAGGCCCATTTTTGTATGCGTTTTAATGTCCTTAGTTATGTTTGAATTTGTATTCAGGTATGTGTTTTAAATCCACTTGTGCGATAAATTGGACGGAATGGTCAACGCCAGGGACGTCTCCTCAGATTATGTGTGCGAATGCATTGATATGTGTACTAAATTTTCTTTTCCTTTTTTTTCCTGTTCAAGTATTGTGTATGTTTTGAACCGGTTTTTAGCCCTGATGTGGCTCTACGCAATCGGCTGGGCTTTGAACAACAATAACAGTAAGTGTACCAAATTTCGTGCTTGTATGATGAAAATGTATGAATTGGCGATGTGGACATTGCAGCCGCCATACCTAACACTTGAAAACTGCTATCAACAATTCAACACTTAGACTTGTGCTTCACCACTATATTTCAGCACAGCACAAGCAGGAAAAAAACAAAAACAACAACAAAAAACAGTAAGAAAAAATTACCAAAACCAAAAAAAAAAGCACCTCTCCACCATGAAACAAAACAAGAACAACAAAAAACAACAAACAAACAAAAACCGAAAAAAAAGAACCTCCCACACGCACACATAAATAATAAATAATAATGTAATAATAATAAGAAGAATAATAATAAGAAGAAGAAATAGAAGAAGAAGAACAACAACAATAATAACAATAATAATGATAATGATAATAATAATAAAGAAGAAGATGAAGAAGAAGAAGAATTAGATGATAACAACAACAACAAAAACAACAACAACAATAATATAAAAATGATAACAATAAGAAGAAAAAAACAAGAACAAGAAGAAAAAAAAAAAAAGAAGAACAAGAACAAGAAAGAAAGAAGAGAAGAAGAAAAGAAGAAGAAGAAGAAGAAGAAGAAGAAGAAGAAGAACAGCAACAACAACAACAACAACAACAACCAAAGGATCAGTCAAAACACAGAACACCGTCCAGTCGCCGTGGGGCTGTGGTCAGCAAACAACTACCGACTGGAAGATTGTGGGTTCGAATCCCCATCTGTCCTTTCACAATCAGTGTGGGGTTTTGCGATCCCAACCAGTTCTTACCCAGAGTTGGGGGTGCTATGGACTTGTTGGAAGATTGGGACCACACAGTCGAGTCCCATCCATTTCACGGATGCTTCATTGAGGGTGTTGCTCAAATCTTCTGACCAGCACCGCAGGTGTCTGTATCTCGCAGGCCTGATTGACGCCAGGATATATTATGATAGTAAGCATGGAGTACACCATGCTTCGTAGTCTCAGTCCTAGATGGAACTCCATAGCATCATGATTATCATCCCCATCACCATCATCGTCTTCGCCGTCGTCGTCGTCATCATCTATCAATTATCTCCATCGCCGTGGACGACAGTGGGAGCTCCACTCTTTGTCACGAAGGATCGCCAGGCGACACGGCCTCTGCTCCTGTGTAGATGTCATGGAGCCCCAGTTTGCAGGTGTCAGCGATGTTGTCCATGAAGGATTTTGCTGGCCTTCCTTGTTTTCTCTTTGCCTCAACTCTCCCCTGCAGGACTGATATCATCACGTTGGTTCTTGTGTTTCTGTTCATGTGCCCGATATACTTCAGTTTTTGTTGTTGTTGTTGATCTCTGGGAGCAGCTTACGTTAGATAGTTAGTACCTTTAGCACTCTTTCAAAGTTCTTTTGTTTGTCCATTTTACTCTGAGAAGACGCCCGTAGAACCACGTTTCCGCTGCATTTAAGAAAGAAGAAAGATGACGAGAATAAAATAAATGCAGCATGATGCATCATCATCACTGCATTGTAAAAAAAAAAAGATTGCCTCAGCTTCTGTGGCCATTTAGGTGGCATACAAAAATGGGACAAAGAAAGAAGAAGAAGAAAAAAACAACAACAAAAAAACAAACAAAAAAACCAACAGACAAAAGCGAGCACGGATGACACTGCCTAAGTGCGATGATTCTCAAAGAAAAATTAACACCTCGGCGAAGTGGTCAGAACAATGGAGCATGAGGTTGGAGGTTCAAACCGCCTATCATTTTTTTCATTGTGAATTTTTTTTACTTCAGGCCTCATCCAAGTCCCAATACATGTAGTTCAGCGTGTGATGGGCTCACTGGAAAGACTGGCCCAACACAGGCCAGTCTTATCCACTTCACGGCTACGGCATTGCTCAAACTGCCTTAAAAACACTGCAGATGTCTGCATTTCCCAGGCCTGTTTGATACTAGGATATAGTGTGGAAGGAAGAGTAGAGTAAGCCTACGTCCCTCGTCAGGTCATGCAGACACAATCTGATGTAGAACTCCACGGCATCATCATTCAATATCATTTTACACCTTTGCCTTGTTGAAAACTGTTCCACATCGCAGGATCTGAACGTACACTGACACACACAGGATCAGTTCTCAGGATCTGAACGTACACTGACACACACAGGATCAATTTTCAGGATCTGAACGTACACTGACACACACAGGATTAGTTCTCAGGATCTGAACATACACTGACACACACAGGACCAGTTCTCAGGATCTGAACATACACTGACACACACAGGACCAGTTCTCAGGATCTGAACATACACTGACACACACAGGACCAGTTCTCAGGATCTGAACGTACACTGACACACATAGGACCAGTTCTCAGGATCTGAACGTACGCTGACGCACACAGGACCATTTTCAGGATATGAATGTACACTGACACACAGAGGATCAGTTCTCAGGATCTGAACGTACACTGACACACATAGGACCAGTTCTCAGGATCTGAACGTACGCTGACGCACACAGGACCAGTTCTCAGGATATGAATGTACACTGACACACACAGGACCAGTTCTCAGGATCTGAACGTACACGGACACACACAGGACCAGTTTTCAGGATCTGAACGTACACTGACACACACAGGATCAGTTTTCAGGATCTGAACGTACACTGACACACACAGGATCAGTTTTCAGGATCTGAACGTACACTGACACACACAGGACTAGTTCTCAGGACCTGAACGTACACTGACACACATAGGATCAATTTTCAGGATCTGAACGTACACTGACACACACAGGACTAGTTCTCAGGATCTGAACGTACACTGACACACACAGGATCAATTTTCAGGATCT
>JAPXFY010000033.1:23115088-23127588 GCA_030674185.1 Monoplex corrugatus | reverse complement strand
GCTCTGAGACGACGATGACGACGATGATGACGTAGATGATGATGACGTAGTTGATGACGTGATTTTAGAAGCGCGTTGCTGCCGAACAGTTCCTCTCCTGGAGGACATTTCCACCGTGATTTTCTTCGCCATATTGGGAGAAATTTGTCGCCTGATTTTGACGCGAGTACAATGTTGACTCTGCGCTAGATAGATAGAATCTCTTAAGGTAGGTATCCTTTATCTGAAAAGGCAAGCAGCAGCGATTGAAAAGGTACAGCTTGAAATTGCCTCCAAATTATAAACATGTCAAAATGTTCTGGACACACACACACATACACACACACACACATACACACACACACACACGCACGCGCGCGCGACACACACACACACACACACACAACACAACAAAACAAAACAAAACAAAAACAAAACAAAAAACAAACAAACAAACAAAAACAAAGAGAAAAAGAGAGAGAAAAAAAACAAGAAGAAAAGGAAAAAAAACAAAGAAGGAAACAAAGAAAGAAAGAAAGAAGAATGTTGCCGCAACAAATGAATTTGAAGAATAAAAATTGTCTGAAATACAGCTTAAAATTTCTCCCAAGCTAAAATATTTCAAAGTACTCTGGACAAAGACAAGACCAAAAAAAAAAAAAAGAAAAGAAAAGAAAAGAAAAAGATTAAAGAAAGAAAGAAGAATGTTGCTGCAACAAGTGAATATGAACAATGAAAATTGTCTCTGAATTACAGCTTAAAATTGCTCCGAAGCTAAAATATTTTAAGGTATTCTGGGGGAAAAAACACAAAAGAAAAGAAGAAAAAAAAAGAAAGAAAGAAAAAGAAAAAAAAGAAACAGAAAGAAAAGTACAGAAAAAGAAAAATGTTGCTGCAACAAGTGAATTTGAAGAATGAAAATCATCCCTGCATCATGCCAGTTTCTCAGACCGTGCTGTAAAGAAATAAATAGATCGGCAGTAAAAAAAAAAGTTGTGAGGCCTATTTCTGGTCCTATTACTACTACTACTACTACTGCTACGAGTTACTACCAGTACACGAACTGAGCTGTTCGGCAGAATTGATGCAGGGAGATAATCCTAAGCCTGCAGAAAAGGGGAAACACAGTTGCTTTCCTTTCAGTGGTGAGGACATACAGACTGGCAGACCAGCAAACAAGCAAGCAAGCAAGCGAGCAAACAAACAAACAAACAAACAAACAAGCAAATGAAAAACCAGTTTAACAGACAAGCAAAAAAGATTTTTGGGCAGACACATATAACTGTATGGTTTGTAACAAAGACTGAATCACACAGACAGAATTAGCTGTCTTTTGTTTTTCCGTGGGTTGGTTGGTTCTTTTTACAGAATCGTGGATTCAGAATCTGATATTTCGAGTTCAATCGTAGCCCGTAATATCAAACAATGACCTGTCCACTGTCCATCTCACTGTTTCCATCATTCTGGAGGTGTCTGCTTAGTGTTTCATATATCCCTAATCTCCCCTCCCCATTCCAACACCTTACCAGGGCATAGAGTTTTGTGCAAGGTCAAGGAATCTGGCGGATAACTGATGTCAGATTTGGGTGGAGCGCATACGGAATTGTCGGAGACTGATGAATCCCTTTTGGACAATGTCGAAACGCCAAAGGCTGCGACAAGACTGAATGACACAGACACGTGTAACGTACACACTGCTTAAAACTAAACAAAACGATACAAACAAAACAAAACAACAAACAAAACACAAAACAAACAACACAAAACAAAACATCACAAAACAAAAAACAAAACAATAAACAAAACAATACAAAACGAAACGAAACGAAGCAAAACAATAAACAAAAGAAACAAAACAAAACGAAAGGAAACGAAAGGAAACGAAATGGAACGAAGCAAAACAAAACAATACAAAACAATCAATACAATACAAACAAAACAATAAACAAAACAATAAACAAAACAATGCAAAACGGAACGAAACGAAACGAAACAAAACGAAAGGAAGCGAAACAGAACAAACCAAAACAATACAAACAAAACAAAACGAAAGGAAAGGAAACGAATCGGAACAAAACAAAACAAACACAAAATAAAACAAAACAAAATAAAACAAAACAAAACAATAAAACAAAACAAAACAATAAAACAAAACAAAACGAAACGAAAGGAAACGAAACAAAAGGAAAGGAAACGAAATGGAACAAAACAAACAAAACAAACAATACAATACAATACAATGCAATACAAACAAAACAATAAACAAGACAATACCAAAAAAACAATAAACAAGACAATACAAAAAACAATAAACAAGACAATACAAACAAAGCAATAAACAAGACAATACAAACAAGACAATAAACAAGACAATACAAATAAGACAATAAACAATACAATACAAACAAAACAATAAACAAGACAATATCAAAAAAACAATAAACAAGACAATACAAACAAAACAATAAACAAGACAATACAAGCAAGACAATAAACAAGACAATACAAAACGAAACGGAACAAAACAAAACAATACAAACAAAACAAAAGGAAGGAATGGATACAAAGACCGGACCTGAGTGACCCTCACTGAGCGCAGTGTGTCGATGTCCTTCACAAATTGTCACGTTGAACTGTGTCGTCCACAATATGAAACGACAAGGAAACGATTAGAAACCAGAGTTACACACAAACACACACAAACACAAACACATACACACATACACACACATACACATACATACACACACACATACACACACACACATACACACACATATACACACATACACACACATACACACACACACACATACACACACATACACAAACACACATACACACACATACGCAAACACACACACGCACATACCACACACACACACACACACACACACACACACACACACACACACACACACACAAATGAAACCAATATGCGTAATTACAAAATAGGACAAGGCAAGACAAGACAAGACAAGACAAGGCAAGGCAAGGCAAGGCAAAGCAAGGCAAGGCAACACGAAACAAGGCAGGACAACATAACACGAAACAAGACAACACAAGACAAGGCAGGACGAACAACACAATACAAGACAAAGCAAACACAAGACAAGGCGATACAAGGAAAGGAAAGGCAAGAGACAAGGCAAGACAAGACAAGACAAGGCAAGGCAAGGCAAGAGACAAGGCAAGAGACAAGGCAAGACAAGGCAAGGCAAGGCAAGAGACAAGGCAAGAGACAAGGCAAGAGACAAGACAAGGCAAGGCAATAGACAAGGCAATAGACAAGGCAAGGCAAGAGACAAGGCAAGAGACAAGACAAGGCAAGGCAATAGACAAGGCAAGGCAAGAGACAAGGCAAGAGACAAGACAAGGCAAGGCAATAGACAAGGCAAGAGGCAAGGCAAGAGACAAGGCAAGGCAAGGCAAGAGACAAGGCAAGAGACAAGGCAAGAGACAAGACAAGGCAAGGCAAGAGACAAGGCAATAGACAAGGCAAGAGACAAGGCAAGGCAAGGCAAGAGACAAGGCAAGAGGCAAGGCAAGGCAAGGCAAGGCAATAGACAAGGCAAGAGACAAGGCAAGGCAATAGACAAGGCAAGACAAGACAAGGCAAGGCAAGAGACAAGGCAAGAGACAAGGCAAGGCAATAGACAAGGCAAGGCAAGACAAGGCAAGACAAGGCAAGGCAAGGCAAGACAAGGCAAGACAAGGCAAGGCAAGGCAAGGCAAGAGATAAGGCAAGGCAAGGCAAGGCAAGGCAAGGCAAGACAAGGCAAGGCAAGGGAAGGCAAGGCAAGGCAAGGCAAGGCAAGGCAAGGCAAGGCAAGGCAAGGCAAGGCAAGGCATCTAAGTTGTAGAAATGTACACCGAGGACAGAGGACAAGCAGAAGACAAACAGAAAACAAACACAAGACAGAGGACAAGCAGAAGACAAACAGAAGACAAACAGAAAACAAAACACAAGACAGAGGACAAGCAGAAAACAAACAGAAAACAAACACAAGACAGAGGACAAACAGAGGACAAGCAGAAGACAAACAGAAAACAAACACAAGACAGAGGACAAACAGAGGACAAACAGAGGACAAACAGAGGACAAACAGAGGACAAACAGAGGACAAACAGAAGACAAACAGAAAACAAACACAAGACAGAGGACAAACAGAGGACAAACAGAAGACAAACAGAAAACAAACACAAGACAGAGGACAAACAGAGGACAAACAGAGGACAAACAGAGGACAAGCAGAAGACAAACAGAAAACAAACACAAGACAGAGGACAAGCAGAAGACAAACAGAAGACAAACAGAAAACAAACACAAGACAGATGACAAACAGAGGACAAACAGAAGACAAACAAAGGACAAACAGAGGACAAACAGAAGACAAACAGAAGACAAACAGAGGACAAACAGAAGACAAACAGAAGACAAACAGAGGACAAACAGAAGACAAACAGAAGACAAACAGAAGACAAACAGAAGACAAACAGAGGACAAACAGAAGACAGACAGAAGACAAACAGAAGACAGACAGAAGACAAACAGAAGACAAACAGAGGACAAACAGAGGACAAACAGAGGACAAACAGAAGACAAACAGAAGACAGAGGACAAACAGAGGACAAACAGAAGACAAACAGAAGACAAACAGAAGACAGAGGACAAGCAGAAGACAAACAGAAGACAAACAGAAGACAAACAGAGGACAAACAGAGGACAAACAGAAGACAAACAGAAGACAGAGGAGAAACAGAGGACAAACAGAAGACAAACAGAGGACAAACAGAAGACAAACAGAGGACAAACAGAAGACAGACAGAAGACAAACAGAAGACAAACAGAGGACAAACAGAAGACAAACAGAGGACAAACAGAAGACAAACAGAAGACAGAGGACAAACAGAGGACAAACAGAAGACAAACAGAAGACAGAGGACAAACAGAGGACAAACAGAAGACAAACAGAGGACATGCAGAAGACAAACAGAGACAAACAGAAGACAAACATAGGACAAATAGAAGACAAACAGAAGACAAACAGAAGACAAACAGAAAACAGAGGACAAACAGAAGACAAACAAAAGAGAAACAAACGACAAACAGTAGACAAACAGAATACAAAGGACAGAGGACAAACAGAGGATAATCAGAAGACAAACAGAGGACAAACAGAAGACAAACAGAGGACAAACAGAAGACAAACAGAAGACAAACAGAGGACAAACAGAAGACAAACAGAATACAAAGGACAGAGGACAAACAGAGGACAAACAGAGGATAATCAGAAGACAAACAGAAGACAAGAAGACATAGAAGACAGGCGGAGGAAGAACAGAGGACAAACAGAGGACAAATAGAAGACAAACAGAAGACAAGAAGACATAGAAGACAGGCGGAGGAAGAACAGAGGACAAACAGAGGACAAATAGAAGACAAACAGAAGACAAACAGAAGACAGACGGAGGAGAAACAGAAGACAAAACATAAGACAAGCAGCACAAGTCCATTTCACATTTCTAGGATGATGACCATGTCTCTGTCAGTCTAGACAACGGATGTGTCCAGTTAATAGCACTCTTATGTCAGATAATAATAATAATAATTACAATATTTATATAGCGCAAAATCTTGATAAAATCAAATCTAAGCGCTGTGGAATAGTGTCGACTGTGGCTGAACAGGCCGAATCTTAAGTGATACTCCTTGGCACATCTGACGCACATGAAGGCTGATGGTTGTGGCTGGGTGGTCACTCCTGCAGCTTTCCTTCTCTCTCCCTCTTCTGACTGACCACTATCGAGTATGCTTTGTGCATTGACTGGGGGTGGAGTGGGGGGGGGGGGATTTTTCGGTCATGTGAGCCAAGTTCATACAGGATAACCTCGGAAAAGACGGCCACAAATCGCTGTGCCTGGCGACAGGCTGTGTACATGCTCACTTACTTGCTTGCTTACTTACTTGCTTACTTACTTACTTGCTTACTTACTTGCTTACTTATTTACTTACTTATTTACTTACCGATCTATGATTAAAAAAAATATTGTCTTCACCTAGTTGATAGATGGCTGAGAATTTGGGCATTGACTATGGGGGGAGGGGGGGGGGAGGGTTCTGTCGTGTGTGACGAGTTTATACAAAATAGCTCGTTGTGTTGTGATTCAGACCTTTAATCATTTATTTATTAACTTTATATATATATATATATATATGTTCATTTTTTTCTGAAAATAAGATACACAGATACACATGTCATTTACATGTAACCAAGATTATTTCAGCGATAGGCTGATAAAATACCAGTATAACATATAGAGAAGGTAAAACATAGTCTAGGTAGGGCCTCGGGACTTGGCCAGCTCATGGGTTTATGTGCAGGCTTAAGCCTTGTGCCATGATCACCGTACACATGGCACCTGTGACGTTAGTGCATAATAATTATGGAATTCGTTCCGAGCGCGGAGACGTCATCTTGAGAAACCGAAACTGAGTGTTTCCCCTGTCTGCATGCACAGTTTCAGTTTCAGTTTCAGTTTCAGTTTCTCAAGATGACGTCTCTGTGCTCAGAACGAATTCCATAATTATGCACTAACGTCACAGGTGCCACGTGTATGGTGACCGTAGCACAAGCTATAAGCCTGCATATAAACCCATGAGCTGGCCAGGTCCTGAGGCCCTACCTGGACAATGTTTTACCTAGCCTATATTTGATACTGGTACTTTATCAGCTTATCACTGGAATAATCTTAGGTATATGTAAATTGACATGTGTATATGTGTATCTTACCTTCAAAAACGGAAATACATATAAAGTAAATAAACACATAATTAAAGATCTGAATCACAACACAACTAGCTATTCTGTGTAAACTCGCCTCACATGGCAGACCCCCCTCCCCCCCCCCTAGGTCAATGCCCAAATTCTCAGCCGTCTATCAACTAGGTGAAGACAAATTTTCTTAATCATAGATAGGCAAGTAAGAAAGTAAGTAAGCAAGCAAGCAAGCAAACAACAAGCAAGCAAGCAAAGCAAGCAAGCAAACAAGCAAACAAGTAAGTAAGTAAGCAAGCAAGCAAATAAGTGAGCATTACAGCCTGTCGCCAGGTTCACCGATTTGTAGTCGTCTTTTCCGAGGTGTCCACACTGATATCAGCAGATATATCAGGTCACATTTGTAAACGTCCCCAGTATATCGATGGCAGTGGGAGCCCTGTGCGCCAGAATCCCGCAGCGAAGCTCTCTATACAAGGCTGTCTTTGGGGATGCAGCCATTCTGCATACGGTTGACATGGCCAAGCCAGAGCAGTCGTCTTTGTGTGAGGAAGGCATACATGCTTGGATTGCTGGTCTGGTTCAAGGACGTCCCTATCTGGCACATAGTCTTACCACAGGGAAAGCCCCATGATCCAGCCGCAAAGTACTACAGGTGGAAGCTATTGATTGAAGTGGTGGTTTTGGCGTACGTTGATTGTCCAGCTCTCGCGGCTGTAGAGAAGTGTACATGTACTCACTATGCAGGTCCTCTACATTCCGGCTGTGGTGAGCTTTTTAAATTTCTTTTATTTTATTATTGTTTTAAGATCATTGCACTCAGGGAGCTTACCTTTGTGTTACTTAAAAAAAATTTCGTCTTATTTTCTATGCCACCTTAATGGCCACAGAAGCTTAGAACAGTTTTCACAATGCGATGATGAGGATATCGATGAGGATGATAATCATGATGCTATAGAGTTCCATCTAGGATTGAGACTGCGTGATAGGACTGTACTCTACGTGCTTACTATCATAATGTATCCTGGTGTCAACCAGGCCCGAGAGATACAGACATCTCCGGTGTTGGTCAGAAGATTTGAGCAACACCCTCAATGACGCAACCGCGAAGTGGATGAGGCTCGACTGTGTGGTCCCAGTCTTCCCAATGAGCCCATAGCACGCCCAACTCTGGTTAGAGCCGAAAAATTCCACAATGATTTTTTTGAAGGGACTGATGGGGATTCGAACCCACAACCTTCCAGTCGGTAGTCCGTTACGCTAACCACTACACCACGGCGACTGGTCAGTGGTGATTATTTATTCGCTAGCATGAAACGGGCATGCACGTAGGTAGAATCAGTACTAGATGAAATTATTTTAATCCCAAAATTGTGAAACTTATTTCTTCACTCTATCACAGGGTCATTCATCATCACCATCAAGTGCCCTACCACATGCGTTGGCGATCATGGCACTCCATATGTATCTATCCCTAGTTGCCGCAAGCAATCTTCCACCCTTCTCTGTCCTCAGCCACCCAGCAAGTCCGTCCAATATTTTCTACCTGGGTCTACCTGGTGCTGTCTTTTCCTCCAGCTTTCATTTGTGACCAGGTGCTCTAATTCCCCTTTCCTCATAAAATGGCTATAAATGTTGCCTGTCTTTTCCTGATCTTCCTTATGAATGATCTTGTGTCTGCCTCCATCAAGACTGTCTCGTTTGTTTTCTTTGCTGTCCATGGAACTCTCAACATTCTTCTTAGAAACCACATCTCGGCTGCCTCAGTCTTGTTCTGCTTTGCTTTAGAGTCATTATAACGTATATTAACAACATAAGCATAGACAGAGGGAACGGTGGGAGCAAGAGCCCAGGGACCTCAGGACTCCTTCCCATGCATTGTCAGCAGAAGGACATGTCCTTCAGGACAGGTCTTGTATCCCCCATGAAATGTCTCTGTTTGTTTTTTGTGTCTTGTCTTTGTGTCTGTCTGTGTATCTGTCTTTGGTCGGTCTTAGTGTCTATCTTTGTGTCGGTCTTAGTGTCGGTTCTTTGTGTCTGTCTTAGTGCGGTCTTTGTGTCGTCTTTGTGTCTGTCTTAGTGTCTGTCTTGTGTCTGTCTTTGTGTCTGTCTTAGTGTCGGTCTTTGTGTCTTGTTCTTTGTGTCTGTCTTAGTGTCGGTCTTTGTGTCTGTCTTGTGTCTGTCTTTGTGTCTGCCTTTGTGTCTGTCTTTGTGTCTGTCTTTGTGTCTGTCTTTGTGTCTGTCTTAGTGTCTTCCTTTGTGTCTGCCTTTGTGTCTGTCTTAGTGTCTGTCTTAGTGTCTGCCTTGTGTCTGCTTTTGTGTCTGTCTTTGTGTTTATCTTTGTGTCTGCCTTTGTGTCTGCCTTTGTGTCTGTCTTTGTGTCTGTCTTTGTGTCTGCCTTTGTGTCTGCCTTTGTGTCTGTCTTTGTGTCTGTCTTTGTGTCTGTCTTTGTGTCTGTCTTTGTGTCTGCCTTTGTGTCAGTCTTTGTGTCTGTCTTTGTGTCTGTCTTTGTGTCTGTCTTTGTGTCTGTCTTTGTGTCTGCCTTTGTGTCTGCCTTTGTGTCTGCCTTTGTGTCTGCCTTTGTGTCTGTCTTTGTGTCTGTCTTTGTGTCTGCCTTTGTGTCTGTCTTTGTGCCTGTCTTTTAGTGTCTGCCTTTGTGTCTTGTCTTTGCTGTCCATGACTGTCAACATTCTTCTTAAATGTGTCTGTCTTTGTTCTGTCTTTGCTTTAGGTGTCTTTGTGTCTGCTTTAGAGTCTGCTTTGGTCAGTACTAGTGTACTCCTTATGATGTCATAGGTCTGTGCTGTCTAGGTCGTCTTGTGTCTGTTAGTGTCTGTCTTGTGTCTGTCTTTGTGTCTGTCTTGTGTCTGTCTTTGTGTCTGTCTTTGTGTCTGTCTTTGTTCTGCCTTTGTGTCTGTCTTAGTGTCTGCCTTGTGTCTGTCTTTGTGTCTGTCTTTAGTGTCTGTCTTTGTGTCTGTCTTTGTGTCGGTCTTTGTGTCTGTCTTTGTGTCGGTCTTTGTGTCTGTCTTTGTGTCTGTCTTAGTGTCTGTCCTTTGTCGTCTTGTTGTGTCTGTCTTAGTGTCTGCTCTTGTGTCTGCCTTTGTGTCTGTCTTGTGTCTGTCTTTGTGTCTGTCTTTGTGTCTGTTCTTGTGTCGTCTTTGTGTCTGTCTTTGTGTCTTGTCTTTGTGTCTGTCTTTGTGTCTGTCTTTGTGTCTTGTCTTTGTGTCTGTCTTTGTGTCTGTCTTTGTGTCTGTCTTTGTGTCTGTCTTTGTGTCTGTCTTTGTTCATGTCTTGTGTCTGTCTTTGTGTCTGTCTTTGTGTCTGTCTTTGTGTCTGTCTTTGTGTCTTCTTGTGTCTATCTTTGTGTCTGTCTTTGTGTCTGTCTTGTGTCTGTCTTTGTGTCTGTCTTTGTGTCTGTCTTTGTGTCTGTCTTTGTGTCTGTCTTTGTGTCTGTCTTGTGTCTGTCTTTGTGTCTGTCTTTGTATCAGTCTTTGTGTCTGTTTTGTGTCTGTCTTTGTGTCTTGTCTTTGTGTCTGTCTTTGTGTCTGTCTTTGTGTCTTTCTTTGTGTCTATCTTTGTGTCTTGTCTTTGTGTCTTTTTGTGTCATGTCTTTGTGTCTTGTCTTTGTGTCTTGTCTTTGTGTCTGTCTTTGTGTCTGTCTTTGTGTCTTGTCTTTGTGTCTGTCTTTGTGTCTTGTCTTTGTGTCTGTCTTTGTGTCTTGTCTTTGTGTCTGTCTTTGTGTCTGTCTTTGTGTCTGTCTTTGTGTCTTGTCCTTTGTGTCTGTCTTTGGTCTGTGTCTGTCTTTGTGTCTGTCTTTGTGTCTGTCTTTGTGTCTATGTGTCTGTCTTTGTGTCTATGTGTCTTGTCTGAATCTGCCTATGCATTTATCTGTCTTACATTTACACAGACACAGAATACAGACAAGACACAGACACACAATCACACACACACATACACACACACACACACACACACACACACACACACACACACACACACACACACACACACACATACACACGCGCGCTGACACACACACACATACAATCACACAATTACACAGACACACAATTACACAACACACCACACACGCGCGCGCGCACATGCACACGCACAAACACACAGACAATACACACACCTTACCTTTTCGCATTCATCTACTTCCAGGAAATTGTTGTTGTTGTTGAAACTTAGTGTTGTTGTTGTTGCTGAAAACAACTTAGGTGACTCCAAAGATCCCCCCGTAATACCTGGAATCCACAAGACGACCTGAACTCTGCATACAGCACCACCACCAACAGTCAAACTGTAGCAGAGACCTACAAGCCCCACCTGTATGTAAGCATCGTCTCCACTAATTACCGTTAGACTTTTGTTTTTTTGTTGTTTTTTTTTACCTGGACCGGGTGGCCAGGTGTGTGTGTGTGTGTACCTGTGCGACTGTGTGTCAGGTGTGTGTGTGTGTGTGTGTGTGTGTGTGTGTGTGTGTGTGGTCATGCATACCCTATCCTAAACCTAGCGTGTGTGTGTTAGGTTGGGATTAAGCCTTAGCAGCCTTCACAGGGGGATTTGCACAGCAAATTACCTTGTGTGACTAATTAATTCATTAACCGTTGAGAACGACCGCTAGGTCTTTGTTACGTTCACTTTTTTTTTTTTTTTTTTTTTTTTTTTTTTGCACGATTCTCCAGACCGCCAATCTGCTGCGAGGGACTCGGAATAAATTCCTGCATTAGGCAGTGAGTGAACTTGCAGGTTCAACGCCGCGGGGGGAAAATATCTAGACTGATCCGGGCATAAGCCGACAACTCCAGCATTACAGTCCCAACTGACGTTTGTGAACCTGTCATGGGCTGTTTGGAAATCAGACGACTGCGAAACAGTGGAATGGCTGGGATTATATACGTTACGTCCAGGAGAAGTGGTGTCTTTTAATCTTTAATGAATACATAAAGACATTAACAAAACTGCGTTTTTCAACAACTACAACAACAACAACAACACAAAGAAAGATAAAAAAAAATTTTAAAATGAAGGAAAACAAAACCAGAACAAAGACCAAAAGAAATTGTTTTTTTTCTCTTTCTATGATTTTAGGCTTGAGATTACGTTATGAAAGGTATTTTAATCAAAAAGTAGTGGGCATGTACGAGAGAGATGGGGGAGGGAGGGAAAGAGGGAGCGAGAGAGAGAGAGAGAGAGAGAGGAGACAGAGAGACAGAGAGAGAGAGGAGAGAGACAGACAAAGAGACAGACAGAGAGACAAAGAGAGACAGAGACAGAGACAAAGAGGAGAGACAGAGACACAGAGAGAGAGACAGACAGACAAACAGACAGACAGTCAGACAGACAGAGAGACAGCCAGACAGAACCAGAGAGAGAGAGAGAGGAGAGAGAGACAGAGAGAGAGACAGAGACAGAGACAGAGAGGCAAACAGACAGACAGACAGACAGAGAGACAGCCAGACAGAGACAGAGAGAGACAGAGACAGAGAGGAGAGAGAAAGAGAGAGAGACAGAGACAGAGAGACAGAGAGAGACACAGAGACGAGGGAGAGAAAAGTTTATACTTAGTGGGTGGAAGAGGGTTCTTCATCAGGAAGAGAGCTCTTGAGTGTAACGTAGAACCGATAATGTTGTACGGTTGTGAGGCGTGGACAGTCAACACGCAAAGTCAGAACAAAATTGAGGCAACTGAAATGTGGTTTCTAAGAATAATGTTGAGAGTTCCACGGACAGCAA
>JAPXFY010000033.1:23100088-23102588 GCA_030674185.1 Monoplex corrugatus | reverse complement strand
AATAAATAAATAAATGAATGAATAAATGAATAAATAAATAAATAAATAAATAAACAAACAAACAAACAAACAAACAGAAATACTTCAAGCGCCTGTGGGCAAGGCCCACCAACCTGGCATATATACGATGTTTCTAATGGCAACCAGGTAAACATCGACACAAGCATACGCTTCGACTTTACAATGGACAGCGAGAGAGAGAGAGAGAGAAAGAGAGAGAGAGAGAGAGAGAGAGAGAGAGAGAGAGAGAAAGAGGGGTGGGGTGGGGTTGGGGTGGGGATTGGGAATGGTGGACTGGGAGATGGGGTGAGGGCAGGATTTATTTACACTTGACTGTGTCTTCGTGTGTTGTTCTACATAGCGAAGTTTAGTGTACTTCTCTCTTTCTATTTGTCTGCCTCTGTCTGTCTGTCTGTCTGTCTATCTGTCTGTCTCTGTCTGTCTGTCTGTCTGTCTGTCTCTCTGTGTCTCAGTCTGTCTCTGTCTCTCTCTGTTGGTCTGTTTGTCTATACGTCGTTCTGCCTGCCTGTGTCTGTCTGTGTCTGTCTGTTGGTCTGTCTGTCTGTTGGTTTGTATGTCTCTTTCTCTCTCTGTCTCTGTCTGTCTGTTGGTATGTTTGTCGGTCGGTCTGTCTGTCTGTCTCTGTCTGTTGGTCTGTCTGTCTGTTGGTCTGTCTGTCTGTCTGTCTCTGTATGTCTGTCTCTGTCTCTTTGTCTGTCTCTGTCTCTCTGTCTCTGTTTCTGTCGGTCTGTCTCTCTGTCTGTATGTCTGTCTGTCTGTCTGTCTCTCTTTCTCTTTCTCTCTCTCTCTCACTCCTCTGTGCGTGTTTGTGTATGTGTGTATACGTGTATTTTGCATGTACGTATGTCCTTATGTGTGTGTGCATGTGTGTGTGCATGGTGGAGGGTGGGGTGAGGGGGGGGGGGCTGAGGGCAGGATTTATCTACACTTGACTGTCTTCGTGTGTTGTTCTACGTAGTGAAGATTAGTATACTTGTCTCTCTCTCTCTCTCTCTGTTTGTCTGCCTCTCTGTCTCTTTGTCTGTATGTCTGTCTGTGTCTGTCTCTATCTGTCTTTGTCTGTCTGTCTGTCTGTGTCTGTCTATCTCTGTCTGTCGGTCTGTCTGTCTGTCTGTTGGTCTGTCTGTTTGACGGTATGTCTGTGAGTCTGTATCTCTGTTTCTGTCTCTATCTCTCTGTCTCTGTCTGTCTGTCTGTCTGTCTGTCTCTGTCTCTCTGCCTGTCTCTCTGTCTCTCTCTCTGTGTCTCTGTCTGTCTGTCTCTGTCTGTCTGTCTCTGTCTGTCTGTCTGTCTCTCTCATCTCTGTGCGTGTTTGTGCATGTGTGTGTATACGTGTATTTTGCATGTGTGTATGTGTGTATGTACTTATATGTGTGTGTGTGTGGTGGAGGGCGGGGTATAAGGACAGGATTATTTTACACTTGACTCTGTCTTCGTGTGTTGTTCTACATAGTGAAGATGTGTGTACTTCTCTCTGCCTGCCTGTCTGTTTGTCTGTTTTTGTCTGTATGTCTGTTTCTGTCTGTATGTCTCTGTCTGTCGGTCTGTCTCTGTCTCTGTCTGTCTGTCTCTGTCTGTCTGTCTGTCTTTGTCTGTATGTCTGTTTCTGTCTGTATGTCTCTGTCTGTCGGTCTGTCTCTGTCTGTCTGTCTCTGTCTCTGTCTGTCTGTCTCTGTCTGTCTGTCGGTCTGTCTCTGTCCGTCTGTTTCTGTCTGTCTCTGTCTGTGTATGTCTGTCAGTCTCTGTCTGTCGGTCTGTCTTTCTGTCTGTCTCTGTCTGTCTGTCTGTCTGTCACTCTATGTCTGTCTCTGTCTTTGTCTCTGTCTCGGTCCCCGCCTCCCCCTCTCTCTCTGTCTGTCTGTCTGTCTCTGTATCTGTCTCTCTCCTCTGTCTCTCTGTCTTTGTCTCTGTCTCTGTCTCAGTCCCGGTCTCCCTCTCTCTTTCTTACTCTGTGTCTCTATTTGTCTGTCTGTGTTTGGTTTGATTTGGTTTGGTGTGGTTTGGTTTGGTTTGGTTTGGTGTGGTTTTGGTTTGGTATGGTTTGGTTTGGTTTGGTTTGGTTTGGTTTGGTTTGGTTTGGCGTACTTTGGTTTGGTTTGGTTTGGCGTACTTTGGTTTGATTTGATGTGTTTGGTTTGGTGTGGTTTGGTTTGATTTGGTTTGGTGTGGTGTGGTGTGTGTGGTGTGGTGTAGTTTGGTGTGTTTGGTATGGTTTGGTTTGGTTTGATTTGGTTGGTTTGGTTTGGTGTGGTGTGGTTTGGTTTGGTTTGATTTGGTTTAGTTTGGTTTGGCTTGGTTTGGTTTGGCTTGGTTTGGTTTGGTTTGATTTGGTGTGGTGTGGTTTGGTGTGGTTTGGTTTGGTTTGGTTTGGTTTGGTTTGGTTTGGTTTGGTTTGGTTTGGTGTAGTGTGGTTTGGCGTGTATGGTTTGATTTGGTTTGGTGCGGTTTGGTTTGGTTTGATTTGGTTTGGTCAGGTTTG
>JAPXFY010000033.1:23070088-23092588 GCA_030674185.1 Monoplex corrugatus | reverse complement strand
TGTGTTGTGTGTGTGTGTGTGTTTGTGTGTGTGTGTGTGTGTGTTGTGTTGTGTGTGTGTGGTGTGTGTGTGTGTATGTGTGTGTGTGTGTGTATGTGTGTGTGTGTTGTGTTTGTGTGTGTGTTTGTGTGTGTTTTGTGTGTGTGTGTGTGGTGTGTGTGTGTTGTATGTGTGTGTGTGTTGTTGTGTGTGTGTATTGGTTGTGTGTTTGTGTGTGTGTGTGTGTGTTGTGTGTGTGGTGTTGTGTGTGTTTGTTTGTGTGTATGTTGTGTTGTGTGTGTGTGTGTGTTTGTGTGTTTGGGTGTGTGTGTGTGTGTGTGTGGTGTGTGTGTGTGTGTGTGTGTGTGTGTGTGTGTTGTGTGTGTGTGTGTGTGTGTGTGGTGTGTGTTGTGTGTGTGTGTTGTGTGTGTTGTGGTGTGTGTTGTTGTGTGTGTGTGTGTGTTGTGTGTGTGTGTGTGTTGTGTGTGTGTGTGTGTGTGTGTTTGTGTGTGTGTTGTGTGTGTGTTGTGTGGTGTTGTGTTGTGTGTGTGTATGTTTGTGTGTGGTTGTTGTGGTGTGTAGTGTGTGTGTGTGTGTGTGTTGGGGTGTGTGTGTTGTGGGGGCGTGTGTGGTGTTGTGTGTGTTTGTTGTTGTGTTTGTGTGTGTGTGGAGCGCGATGTGTGTGTATGTGAGTGTGTGTGTGTGTGTGTGGTGTGTGTGTGTGTGCGTGCTTGTTTGAGCGTGGATGTGTTGTTGTTTGTTGTGAGTGGTGTTTGTGTGTAGTGTGTGTTCCCGCCAGTGCATGTGCTGTTCGTTCGTTTTTATTGATTTAACGTTCTTCTTACTAATCATACATACACACATACAATGCATACACACTACACCCACATGCTTCCTCGAGCACAAATATACCCACAATATACACACACAACAATAGAACATAACATATCACACAACAACACGCATACATACACAACACACAAACACACACACACACACACACACACACACACACACACACACACACACACACACACACACACACACCACGCACGCACGCACGCACACACATCTATCTATCTATCTATGTGTGCAGGCGTTCGTTCGTTATTTCTTTCAACGTCTATTCGCATTATGTGCGTTTATACCGTCTGTTCACATATGTGCAGGCTTGTGTGTAGTGTGTGTTGTGTTGTGTGTGTGTATGGTGTGTGTGTGTGTTATTGTGTGGTGTGTGTGTATGTGTGTGTAGTGTGGTATGTGGTGTGTGGTGTGTGTATGTGTGTGTGTGTGTATTGTGTTTAGTGTATGTGTTGTTGTGGTTGGTATGTGTGTAGTTGTGTGTTTGTATGTTTGTAGTGTGTGTTGTGTATGTGTGAGGTGTGTGTGTGGTGTGTGTTGTGTGTGTGTGTGTGTGTGTGTTGTGTGTGTGTGTGTGTATGTGTGTGTGTGTTTGTGTTTTTTTAGTGTTGTGTTATGTTGTGGGATGGTGATGTGTGTGGTATGTGTGTGTGTGTGTATGTATGTTTTGTTAGGGTAGTGTGTTGTGTATGTTGTGTGTATGTGTGTGTGTTGTGTGTGTATGTGTGTGTGTGTGGTGTTGTGTGTGTGTGTTGTGTGTTGTGTTGTTTGTGTTGTGTGTTAGTGTGTGTGTGTTTGTGTAGTGTTGTGTGTGTATGTGTTGTATTGTGTTTGTCTGGGAATGAGTATTGTGTGTATTGTTGTGTGTATGTGTATGTTTTGTTAGTGTGTGTTGTGTATTGTGTGTGGTTGTGTGGTGTGTGTATTGTGTGTTTTTAGTGTATGTGTTATGTTGTGGGTATGAGTATTGTGTGTTGTGTATGTGTGTGGTGTGTGTGTGGTGTGTGTGTGTAGTTTTGTGGTTGTGTGTGTATGTGTGTGTGTGTCTCATAGCGGGTAGGGGTTGACAGGTACCTGTGTGTGTGTGCGTGCGTGCGTGCGTGCGTGTGTGTGTTGTGTGTGTGTGCGTATGTGCGTTAGTGTGTGTTCTCGCGTGTGTATGTTTTTGTGTATGTTTGTATGTGTGTATGTGATGTATATGTGTGTTTATGTGTGTTTGTGTATGCGTGTATGTGTGTGTGCGTGTGTGTGTGTGTGTGATTGTGCGTGTCTGTGTGTATGGGTGTGTGAATGAGCGTGTATTTGGATGCGTATGTTTCTGCATAATTTATGTCCGTGTGTATGTGTGTTTGTGTTTGTGATGAATGAATGTGTTTTTTAGTTTTTTTGTGTGTTTTATGTGTGCATGTGTGTGTGTGAGGGAGAGATGGGCGAGAAAGAAAGACAGATAGGGAGAGAGAGAGAAAGAGACAGAGAGAGAGAGAGACAGAGAGAGAGAGGGGACAGAGAGAAGAGAGAAGAGACAGACAGACAAAGACAGACAGACAGAGACAGAGAGAGCGAGAGAGACAGAGAGAGAGGCAGAGAGAGCGACACAGAGAGAGAGAGAGAGAGAGAGAGGGAGGGAGAGAGGAGAGAGAGAGAGAGACAGACAGACAGACATACAGACAGACACAGAGACAGAGACAGACACAGAGACACAGAGAGACAGAGAACCGTATTGGTCGTATTATACTTTCAAAGACACATATTGATTTCTTTGTACTTTCAAAGGCGTATGATTTTATGTACTATTTTTTGTATGTCGATAGTATGCGGGTCTTCGTATCTGCAAGGACTGATAAGTGGCGGTATTCTATGATATCAGGAGTCTTTTTTGTTTGTTTGTGTTTTTAATCGCTTCTGATACATTCTGTGTTGTGCGGGTTGTACCTTGTTTCATAGGGGTAGGGGTTGACAGGTACTTACTGTACCTATGTCTGCAAAAATAATAGACGTTCCAATGATTTTGCAAGGTGAGACAATTCTTTTTGTACTTGTTACTAATTTCTTTCTTTCTTCCTTCTTTCTTTCCTTCTTTCTTTCTTTCTTTCTTTCTTTTTTCATTCGTGTATCTATCTATCTATCATCTATCTATCTATCTATCTATCTATCTATCTATCTATCTATCTATCTATCTATCTATCTATATTATTATCTATCTACTATTCTGTCTGTCTGTCTATCTATCATCATCATCTATCTAATCTATCTATCTATTCTATCTATATGTCTGTCTATCTACTATCTATCTATTGTCTTCTTCTATCTATCTATCTATCTATCTATTTCCTATCTATCTATCTATCTAATCTATCTATCTATCTATCTATCTATAACTATCTATACTATCTGTCTATCTATCTATCTATCTATCTAATCTATCTATCTATCTAACTATCTAACTATCTATCTATCTATCTATCTAACTACTATCTATCTAACTATCTATCTATATCTATCTATCTATCATAACTATCTAACTATCTATCTATCTATCTATCTAACTATCTAACTATCTGTCTATCTATCTATCTATCTATACTATCTAATCTATCTGATCTATCTATCTATCTATACTATCTATCTATCTATCTAACTATCTATCTATCTATCTATCTATCTATCTATCTATCTATCTATCTATCTAACTAATCTATCTATCTATCTATCTATCTATCTATCTGTCTATCTGTCCATTCGTTCGTTCATCTCTTTATTGTTTATCTGTTAGCTTCTGTATATCTATATTCATGGCAGAAATCAGATAGCACTGTATGACCGCTCTTGGCAGGGCAAACAGACAGTGAAAAATGTCCTAAGCTCGTGCAAGGTGGCGCTAACCCAAGGAAGGTACACATGGAGGCACCATCAAGTGCTTCAAGAGATGGCACATGCGATCAGAAATATCATCATCACATTCATCACTCACAGGTGCCCTGCCGCATGGCGTTGGCGACCATGACTTCCAACCATCTCTATCTCTCGTTGCCCCTAGAATCTCCCCCACCCTCCTTATCCCCAGCCACTCTGCAATCGTCCGCTTCTCTCCTGGGTCTACCTGATGCTCTCTTTCCCTCCAGCTTTCCCGTTGTGACCAGGTGCTCCAAATCCCCCTTCTTCATAAAATGGCCCAAAAACTGTTGCCTGTCTTTTCCTAATCTTCCTTATGAGTGATCTACTTGTGTCTGCTCCATCAAGACTGTCTCGTTTGTTTTCTCTGCTGTCCATGGAACTCTCAACATTCTTCTGAGAAACCACATCTTGGCTGCCTCAACTTGCTCAGAAATATCATGGGGGAAAAAAAAACATGGCACTAAAACTCCAACAACTTTCTACCAATCGCCGTGGTGTAGTGGTTAACGCATCGGACTATCGACTGGAAGGTTGTGGGTTCGAATCCCCATCAGTACCTTCAAAAATCATTGTGGGATTTTTTCAGCTCTAACCGGCTTTTACCCAGAGTTGGGCGTGCGATGGGCTCATTGGGAAGACTGGGAACCACACAGTCGAGTCTCATCCACTTCGCGGATGTGTCGTTGAGTGTGTTGCTAAAATCTTCTGACCAACACCGCAGGTGTATGCATCTCTCAGACCTGGTTGACGCCAGGATATTATTACGACAGTAAGCGTAGAGTACAACCCTGTTACGCGGTCTCGGTCCTAGAGGAACTCCATAGCATCATGATTATCATCCACATCGACATCATCATCATCATCGCATAATAAACACTGTTTCAGCTTCTGTGGCCATTAAATTGGCGTAGAAAATGGGACGAAAAAAATGGTGAGCACAAAGGTAACCTCTCTGAGTGCAATGATCCTAAAAAAAAAAAAACATACAAAAAAAAAAAAAAACTTTTATACAGCAGGAGGCAGCAAAATGTGCCTGAAAAAGATGGAACATTCAGAGAATGGAAGCGGGGTCTGCTGGACGGAGTGGACGACTAGGGGTACACAGCAGATCTTCCACAACGGGGAAACAAAAAACCCCACCCAGAAATCATCAGCATGGGTGGCAAAAGACCGGATCAAGTTCCTACCACTCATATTCATCCAAACAAATGATTCTGATCGAGAGCTCACCGTACCGTATGAAAATAGGATGGCGGAAACCCATATCTACAAGACTGAGAAAAGTATGTCAGTCTAGGTCAGCAGCTTCAAGAAATCCAGCTTTCGAGCCAAATCTCGCCATAGAAATTGGAGCAATGGGGTTGACAGGCACATCAGCTTATGACTTCATGAAACAGTTCTTGATTTCTGGAGAGAGAGAGAGAGAGAGAGAGAGAGAGAGGACTAAGAATCCTAAAGGCAATGGCAGAAACAGCTGAAAAAGAGTTCCAGCTGGTAATAATAATAATAATAATGATACTACTACTACTACTACTACTACTACTACTACTACTACTACTACTACACTAAAATCATTTTTATATAGCGTTATTCTCCTACACATAGGTAAGAGACTCACTGCGCTTTACATTAATTATTCATTTTCCCAATCAGCCCTATGCCTAGTGGTCAATTATACTAACTCCTACTCCTAGCCCCCCACCCCACCAACACACACACTAGCACATCTGTTGCAAGCAAGTACTAATATATACATTACTGAATCAGAAAGATAAAAAAAAAATCATGTTTCATTACTGGTAGTATTTATAAAAAAGATGAGTTTTAAGGCCCGCCTTGAAAGAAGAGAGAGATGATGAACAGCGGAGAGAAAAAGGCAGATCGTTCCAGACAGGTACTGGAACTGGTCAAGGAGCAAAAAAGGTGAACTTCCAAAGGCTTAAAATTCCCCTATATTATGTTGCCAGTGTCCGCTGCCTGGTTGCTTTAGACATCCGCCACAAGGATCACTTGGCTTTGAGGTGGCAGAAGTGCCAAAGTTGGCTTTGAGGTGGCAGAAGCACCAAAGTTGGCTTTGAGGTGGCAGAAGCGCCAAACTTGGCTTTGAGGTGGCAAAAGTGCCAAACTTGGCTTTGAGGTGGCAGAAGCACCAAACTGGGCTTTGAGGTGGCAGAAGCACCAAACTTGGCTTTGAGGTGGCAGAAGCACCAAACTGGGTGTGACGTGTGTTGACAGTAAACAGCGTGCGGATAGCAGCACGGCATGATATTCGTATTAAATGATAACTGATTGCTGTTCACTGTGAAATGTATATATATAGACACTTTGAGGTGGCAGAAGCGCCAAACTTGGACTTTGAGGTGGCAGAAGCGCGGGTTTGGACCTAGGTGGAAAAAAAGAGCGACAGCAGACACATCCAATCACCTTTGAAACGCGGCTTCAAAATAAATATATAAAAAAAAATTTAAAAAGGGGGGGGGGGGGGGAAGGAGCAGAAGGGCATCCAGAAGTCATGACCTGGATGTGGCCCAGTCCCTTAAGGGTACACAGAGTTTTGTGCCAGAACACTTCTTTTAAGGAGATTCCTCCTCTAAAGATCTTCTGCTGTCCAGCCGTCTTATAGGGGTTTTAAAACTCAAAATGGATTGCATTGCATTCGGACAGTTTCATATGCGCGCCATCTAAATCTTCCAGCAACTATCTGGCAGACTCCTGAGCCTGCGCAACACCCTGTGTGCTGTCCAGGTCGTGAAAAGGGGAGAGGGGTGTGTAACCTTTCTCTTCTCTCTCTCTCTCTCTCTCTCTCTCTCTCTCTCTCTCTCTCTCTACACACACACACATATATATATATATAATATATATATATGTATGTATATATATATATGTACGTGTGTGTGTATACATGCATATATATATATATACATATATGTATATATCTATATATATATCTATATATATATATATATGTATATATATATGTTGTGTGTGTGTGTGTGTGTAGAGAGAGAGAGAGAGAGACAGACAGACAGACAGACAGAGACATAGATATGGACTGTTAAAATAGATAGATAGATAGATAGATAGATAGACAGACAGACAGACAGATAGATTGATAGATAGACAGACAGACAGACAGACAGATAGATTGATAGACAGACAGACAGATAGATAGATAGACAGACAGACAGATAGACAGACAGACAGATAGATAGATAGATAGGTAGGTAGATAGATAAATAGATAGATAGATAGGTAGATAGATAGATAGATAGATAGATAGATAGATAGATAGATAGATAGATAGATAGATAGATAGATAGATAGATATTTTTGTTTTAATTTGTTTATTTGTTTTTCTCCAGACAGACGACGACATTGGTAGTGTGAAGGCAGTAAAGGTACCCACACGCTGTCTTCTCAGATGACATCACGAGAAAAATGGAGGTTCATGCGTCACACACACTGTCGGATCTGACCTGAAACAAACGGAAGAAATCTGCCCTGAGGAATTTTTTGGGGGACGGGTGAAATCTGCTCGAGGCATTGCCAGAAGCCAGTCAAATTTGCCCCAGAGGAATTTTTGGGACGGGAGAAATCTGCCCAAGGCGTTGTCAGTGATTGGTGAAAACTGCCCAAAGTGTAGTCTAAAGATAGTGAAATCTGCCCAAAGCATAATCCAAGACTGGTGAAGTCTGCCCAAAGCGTAATCCAAGACTGGTGAAGTCTGCCCAAAGCGTAACCCAAGGCTGGTGAAGTTGCCCAAAGCATAATCCAAGACTGGTGAAGTCTGCCCAAAGCATAATCCAAGACTGGTGAAGTCTGCCCAAAGCGTAACCCAAGACTGGTGAAGTCTGCCCAAAGCATAATTCAAGACTGGTGAAGTATGCCCAAAGCATAATCCAAGACTGGTGAAGTATGCCCAAAGCATAATCCAAGACTGGTGAAGTATGCCCAAAGCATAATCCAAGACTGGTGAAGTATGCCCAAAGCATAATCCAAGACTGGTGAAGTCTGCCCAAAGCGTAATCCAAGGCTGGTGAAGTCTGCCGAAAAGCGTAATCCAAGGCTGGTGAAGTCTGCCCAAAGCGTAACCCAAGGCTGGTGAAGTCTGCCCAAAGCGTAAAAGGACTGGTGAAGTCTGCCCAAAGCGTAACCAGGGCTGGTGAAGTCTGCCCAAAGCGTAACCAAGGCTGGTGGAAGCTGCCCAAAGCGTAACTCCAAGGGCTGGTGAAGTCTGCCCAAAGCGTAACCAGGGCTGGTGAAGTCTGCCCAAAGCGTACCAGGGTGTGAAGTCTGCCCAAAGCGTAATCCAGGGCTGGTGAAGTCTGCCCAAAGCGTAACCCAGGGCTGGTGAAGTCTGCCCAAAGCGTAATCCAGGGCTGGTGAAGTCTGCCCAAAGCGTAACCAGGGCTGGTGAAGTCTGCCCAAAGCGTAACCCAGGGCTGGTGAATCTGCCCAAAGCATAATCCAAGACTGGTGAAGTCTGCCCAAAGCGTAACCCAGGGCTGGTGAAGTCTGCCCAAAGCGAACCAGGCTGGTGAAGTGCCAAGCTAACCAGGCTGGTGAAGTTGCCAAGCGTACAAGCGTGAAGTCTGCCCAACTTGTGAGAAATCTTGGAGAGTGTTTGACTGTATCGAGTGGTTTGATACGATCTTCTATAACCAAACATCATGGTAATTTCGTGTGCGTGATTGTGTGTTTCTCTCTCTTTCTCTCTTTCTGTTTCTGTGCGCGCGCGCGCCTGTGTGTGTGTGTGTGTGTGTGTGTGTGTGTGTGTGTGTGTGTGTGTGTGTGTGTGTGTGTGTGTGTGTGTGTGTGTGTGTTTGTATTTGAGTCTGATAATGTGTATGTTTCTGCATGTGTGTGTATTCATATTGTGTGTGTGTGTGCGTACGTGCGTGAATGTGTATGTGCGTGTGCTTATGCGTGTTTGTGCTTGTGTGTGTGTGCTTATGTGTATTTTGTGCTTGTGTGTGCATGTGCGTGTTTGTGTGTGTGTGTGATTAGGTGTTAATGCCATTGTGTGTGTGTGTTTGTGTGTGTGTATTTATGTGTGTGTGTATGTGTGTTTGTGTATATGTGTGTGTGTGTTTGTGTGTGTGTGTGTGTGTGTTGGATGCATGTATGTGAGTGAATGTGTGTGTACGTGTATGTATATGTATGCGTATGTGTGTGCATGCACGTGTGTGTGTGTATATGTGTGTGCGTGTATGTGTGTATGCATGTATGTGTGTGCGTGAACATGTGCGTATGTATGTGTGCATGTGTTAGTGTGTGGGTATGTTTGTGTATGTGTGTGTGTGCGTGTGCGTATTTATATGTAAGGGGGAGGGGAGAGAGAGAGACAGAGAGAGAGGAAAAGAGAAAGAGAGACAGACAGACAGAGACAGACAGACAGACAGACAGAGGCAGACAGACAGATAGACGGGTCATAGTGATGGCTCTGTTTCAGTACAAAGAGACATTTCAGGCATAAACCCATCAATCGGCCAGCCAGCCAAGCAAATTAGCAAGCAAGTAAATCAGTCATTTAGCTCCTCAATCAATCAGTCAATATATCAATCAGTCAGCTAAAGAAACTATCAAGCAACCAGTAAATGAGATTTTGGGAGTGGTGTGCTCGAGAAGGACCCAGCTCACTCAGACAATTCCATATGCGCTTCACTCATATCTCATCATCATCACCATGTGCCCTGCAGCATGGCATTGGCGATCACGACCCTCCATATGTATAGATCTATCCCTTGTCGCTGCAAGCACATCTTCCATCCTCTCTGTCCTCAGCCACCCTGCAAGTCCGTCCAATATTTTCTCCCTGGGTCTACCTGGTGTTCTCTTTCCCTCCAACTTTCCTGTTGTGACCAGGTGCTCTAATTCTCCTTTCCGCATAAAATGGCCTGTGAATGTTGCCTGTCTTTTCCTAATCTTCTTTTATCAATGATCTTCTTGTGTCTGCCTCCATCAAGACTGTCTCGTTTGTTTTCTTGGCTGTCCATGGAACTCTCAACATTCTTCTTAGAAATCACATTTCGGCTGCCTCAATCTTGTTCTGGCTTTGCGTGTTGACTGTCCACGCCTCACAACCGTATAACAATTATCGGTTCTGTGTAACATTGAAGAACTCTCTTCCTGATGTTAACTGATAAGGCATTTGTTGGTAAGAACGCTTTTCATCTTCTTGAATGCTGTTTTGGCTTGGCCGATTCTGCTGGCTTTTTCTGATGTGCATCCGCCGTCCGGTGAGATGACCGTTCCCAGATATTTTAAAACTTAACAACCTGTTTCAAAGTTGTGCCATTTGCTATTATTTTGCATGAGGGGATTTCTGCCAGTAATTATCTGACAGATTCCTCGAGCCTGCGCAGTACCCTACGCGCTGGCAAGGTCTTCAAATGGGGAGGGGAGGGAAGGGAAGGGGAAAAGGGGGTGGGGGAGCAAGAACTATAAAACCCTTAGCTGACACCACCAGAACGATGGAAACGTTAAGATGGGGCAGCCAACAGGCCAGGTTTTAATGTCACGCAGGCTGGGATTGAACTCGAGATATCAGATCTTGAGTCCATGGCTCGATGGAAAGAACCAACCAGCCCTGCACGCAATGAATGAATGAATCAGTCAATCAATCAGTCAATCAATCAGTGAATGAAACAATCAGGCAAGTCAACAAGCAACCAAGCAATCATAAGCATTTTAGATTATGCGGGTTATCTCGGATCGAAGGGAGAGTAATAGATACAGGGAAGAGAAATTGTTTTAAAAAATGAACCAGGTTATTTCCCCTGACTTTAGTTCAACCTCTGTCTCTAACTCTCTCTTCTATCTAATCTCTGTCTGTCTGTCTATCTATCTATCTAATTATCTATCTGTCTATCTGTCTGTCTGTCTGTCTATCTACCTATGTATATAATTATCTATCTATCTATCTAATTATGTATCTGTCTGTCTGTCTATCTAATTATCTATCTGTCTTCTCTCTGTCTGTCTATCTACCTATGTATCTAATTATCTATCTATCTAATTATGTATCTGTCTGTCTGTCTATCTATCTAATTATCTATCTGTCTGTCTGTCTGTCTATTACTATGTATCTAATTATCTATCTATCTATCTAATTATGTATCTGTCTGTCTGTCTATCTGACTGTCTGTCTATCTATTTATCTATCTAATTATCTATCTGTCTGTCTGTCTATCTAACTATCTAATTATCTATCTGTCTGTCTGTCTGTCTGTCTATCTGTCTATCCGTCTATCTGTCTGACTGTCTGTGTCTGTCTTGTCTATCTATCTGTCTATGTATTCTTCTATCTATGTGGCTGTCTTTCTTCTTTCTATCAATGTATCTATGATCTGTGTGTTTGTGCTGCGTTGCGTGCGTGTGCGTTGCAGTGCGTCGTTGTGTGCGTTTGCATGTGTGTGTGCGTGGTGTGTGTATGTGTGTTTGTGTGTGTTGTGTGTGTGGTGTGTGTGTGTGTGTGTGTGTTGTGTGTGTGTGTGTGTGTGTGTGTTTGTGTGTTGTGTGTGTGTGTGTGTGTTGTGTGTGTGTGTGTGTGTGTGTGTGTGTGTGTGTGTGTGTGTGGTGTGTGTGTGTGTGTGTGTGGTGTGTGTGTGTGTGTGTGTGTGTGTGTGTGTGTGTGTGTGTGTGTGTGTGTGTGTGACACAGAATGACGAGCACCCAAAAGGATCTTCTGCGACAGACAATGACGACCACACCGAAGGGTCACCACGGAAGAAATTAAAGACTTCTCGTACAGATAAAGAGGAAGAAGAAGTGTGTGTTTTGTTATTTTTTTTTGTTTGTTGGTTGTTTGGTTTGATTTTGGTTTGGTTTTGGTTTGGTTGTTGGTTTGGTTGTTATTTTGTTTTAGTTTGGTTTGGTTTGGTTTGGTTTGGTTTGGTTTGGTTTGTTGGTTGGTTGGTTGTTAGTTGGTTGTTTGGTTGGTTTGTTGGTTTGGTTTTGGTTGTTTGGTTTGGTTTGGTTTGGTTTGGTTTGGTTTTGGTTTGGTTTGGTTGGTTTGTTTGGTTTGGTTTGGTTTGGTTTTGGTTTGGTTTGGTTTGGTGTGGTTTTGGTTTTGGTTGTTTTGGTTGGTTTTGGTTTGGTTTGGTTTGGTTTGGTTTTGGTTTGGTTTGAAATCCAAAACAAGTGTGACCACCCGCGTTCAAGCAAACAGGAACCAGAAAAACAAACAAACAAACAAACAAACAAAAAACAAAAACAAAAAAACACGAAAGAAGAATAAGAACGCGTATTTGTCTTGTCTTGTTTATTAAATACGCGTTCTTATTCTTCTTTCGTGTTTTTTTCTTTCTTTTTTTTCTGGTTTTTGGTTTGGTTGGTTTGGTGGATTGGTTTGGTTTGTTGGTTGGATTGTTTGGTTTGGTTTGGGTTGGATTGGTTTGGTTTGGTTTGGGTTGGATTGGTTTGGTTTGGTTTGGTTTGGTTTGTTTGTTTGGTTTGGTTTGTTTGGTTGGTTGGTTTGGTTTGTTTGGGTTGGATGGTTTGGTTTGGTTTGGTTTTGTTTGGTTTGGTTTGGTTTGGTTTGATTTGGTTTGGTTTGGTTGGTTTGTGGTGGGGTGTTCGAATGTTTCGTTTGTTCGTTTGTTTTATGCGTTTGTTTTGTGTGTGTGTGTGTGTGTGTGGTGTGTGTGTGTGTGTGTGTGTGTGTGTGTGTGTGTGTGTGTGTGTGTGTGTGTGTGTGTGTGTTGTGCGCGCGCGCGCGTTTTTGTGTGGGTTGTTTGTGTGTTGAATGTTTCTGTGTTTGCGTTTCTGTTGTTTTGTGTTGTTGTTGTTGTTGTGTGTGGTGTGTGTATGTGTGTGCGTGCGTGCATCCACATCATTTTAAGTTGTAAACTGTAAAGCGCTTCGTGGCTTGAAAAAAGTCGCTATATAACAAATGTCCAGTTTTCATTACACTGTGATTATTAGACAAATACAACGTACTCTTTGTGTGTACACTTCTGTTTTCCAGCGTTTAAGTCTCAATCTGTAAGAAATCCAAAGCAAAAATTGACCTCCCACATTCAAGCAAAGATGAACCAGAAAAATAGAAAAACAGAATCAGAATACATATTTCAATGTAACAAGACAAGACAAGACAAGACAAAATAAGCACACATTTTCGGGTCACTGACTCAGACCAGCTGGCCGAAAAATTTGGGCCTGTCTTGTCTGTTTATATTAGATATGCGTTCTGATTCTAGCTTTTGTGCTTTTCTTATTCTGAAATTGTGTATGTCAGGACGCTAGCTGTCTGGAACAAAGCGGAATGAGACTGGAGGAGTATTTGAGAAACTAGCGAAAAGTTGTCTTTCTTACAAAGAGCGATTTCATGAACTCCCTTTCCTTCTCTGTCTCTGTCTCTGTCTCTGTTTCTGTCTCTCTCTCTCTCTCTCTTGCCTTCTCTGTTTGTCTGTCTGTCTGTCTCTTTCTTCTCTTTCTTTTCTCTCTCTCTCTCTCTCTCTCTCTCTCTCTCGCCTTCTCTGTTTGTCTGTCTGTCTCTCTCCCCCTCTCTCTCTTCCTCTCTTCTCACTCTCTCTTTCTCCTTCTCTCTTTCTCTTCCTCTCTCTCTCTCTCTCTGTCTCTCCACTCTCTCTTCCTCTCTCTCTTCTTTATCTGTCTCTGTTTCTGTCACTCTCTGTCTGGCTGTCTGTCTGTCATTGTCTGTCTGTCTGTCTTTAGAATGGAAGGACGTGTTCCGGATCTTTGACCGGGACGGCAACGGTCACGTGTCGGCTACAGAGCTGGGCATCTTGCTGAGGGGTCTGGGTATGAACCCCACACAGAAGGAACTCTACGACATGATCAACAAAATTGATAAAAACGGTGAGTGGGTGACAAAGAGAGAGAGAGAGAGAAACACAGAGAGAGTGGTAGAGAGGGGAAGTTAGAGAGAGGAGAGGGGGAGAGAGGGGGGAGAGAGGGGGAGAGATAGAAGATAGAGAGCGATATAGATAGATCGATAGATTGATAGATAGATAGAGTAGATAGATAGATAGATAGATAGATAATGGATATATATATATATGATAGATTGATAGATAGATAGATAGATAGATAGATAGTAGATAGATAGATAGATAGATAGATAGATAGACAGATAGATGGTAATATATATATATATATAATATATGAGAGAGAGAGGAGACAGACAGAGAGAGAGAAGGGAGAGAGAAAAAGGAGAGGGAGAGGGAAAGGGAGAGAAGGAGGGAGGGAGAGAGAGTGAGATGAAGAGGGGGAAAGAGATAGGCAGAGAGAGGTGAGAAAAGGGGAAAGAGAGAGAGGGGAACAGAGAGGGGGAGAGAGGAGACAGAGAGAGAAGGGGGAGAGAAAAGGAGAGAGGGAGAGAGAAAGGGAGAGAAAGAAAGAGAGAGAGTGAGACAAGAGAGGGGGGAACAGAGGGAGAGAGGGGAGATAGTAGGGAAAGAGGGAGAAATACGGAGAGAGAAAAAGAGAGGGAAGAGAGAGAGAGGAAGAGAAGGAGAGGGACACAGAGAGAAGGAGAGAAAGAGAGAGGAAAAAGGGAGAAAGAATGGATTGAGAGAGTGAGAGAGAGAGAGAGACAGACAGAAGAGAACAGAGAGAAACAGGCTGAAAGAGAGAGACAGAAACAGAGACAGAGAGTGAGAGAGAGGGTTGGGTGGGTGAGGAGAGGAGAGACAGAGAAAAGTGACAGAGTAGAGAAGAGGTAGAGAAGGACAGAGAGGGGGAGGAGAAAGGGAGAGACAGAGACAGAGACAGAGAGAGAGAGACAGACAGACAGACAGACAGAGACACACAGAGAGAGAAAGACAGAGAGAGATAATAGAGAAAGAGACAGACAGACAGAAGAGAAAGACAGAAAGACGAGATAGAGATGAGAGAAAGACAGATATATATATATATATATATGAGAGAGAGAGAGAGAGAGAGAGAGAGAGATAGACAGAGAGAGAGAGATAGACAGAGAAGAGAGAGATAGACAGACAGACAAGACAGACAGACAGAGAGAGAGAGACAGACAGAGAGAGGAGGAGAGATAGACAGAGATAGACAGACAGACAGAGAGACAGACAGACGCAGACAGAGAGAGGGAGGGAGAGAACAAGCAGAGAGAGAGAGGGAGGGAGAGAACAGAGCAGAGAGAGAGAAGGAGAGAGAGAAGGAGAAAGAGGGAGGGAGAGGAGGAGAGAAAAGGGGAGAGGAGAGAAGAGGAGCAGAGACAGAGAGAGAGAGGGGGGGGGGACAGAGCAGAGAGAGAAAGAGAGAGAGAGGGGGGGGAGAGCAGAGAGAGAAGGAGAGAGAAAGAGAGCGAGAGAGGACAGAGCAGAGCAGCAGAGAGACAGACACAGAGAGAGAGAGAGAGAGAGAGAGAGAGAGAGAGAGAGAGAGAGAGAGATTCCCTATCAATGGTTTGTACTAAGCCAATCAAACATACATTAAAATTCTGTTCTATTTTCCTCAAATCAGGTAAAGAGTCAGATACAGTGGGAGGAGCTTTCCTGTCAATCATCATCATCATCATCATCACGGTGCCCTGCCGCATGGCGTTGGCGATCATGGACTTCCATCTGTCTCTATCTCTCGTTGCCCCAGCATCTCCCCCACCCTCCTCGTCCCCAGCCACTCTGCAAGTCCGTCCAATATTTTCTCCCTGGGTCTAACTGGTGCTCTCCTTCCCTCCAGCTTTCCCGTTGTGACCAGGTGCTCCAAATCCCCCTTCCTCATAAAATGGCCTATAAATGTTGTTTGTCTTTTCCTAATCTTCCCTTATGAGTGATCTACTTGTGTCTGCCTCCATCAAGACTGTCTCGTTTGTTTTCTTTGCTGTCCATGGAACTCTCAACATTCTTCTGAGAAACCACATCTCGGCTGCCTCAATCTTGCTCTGGCTTTGCTTGTGACTGTCCACGCCTCACATCGTATAACAGTATTGGTTCTATATAACATTCAAGGACTCTCTTCCTGATGTTAATGATAGGCATTTGTTGGTAAGAATGCTTTCCATCTTCTGGAATGCTGTTTTGGCAATCACATACATTAAACCAATCAAATACAAATAAACTCTTGTTCTATTTTTGTCTCCCCCAATCAGGGACGGGTCAGATCGAGTGGGAGGAGTTTGCGGACTTCATGCACCACCTGAAGCAGCGGTCCAACCAGGAACAGATGGAGGAGATGATCCGCGCCTTCAAACTCTTCGACTACAACGACGACAACCACATCGATGCCTGCGAACTGCGACGAGTGGTGACGTGTATGGGGGACAAGCTGACTCTGGAGGAGGCTAATCAGATGATCTCTGTCGCTGACATTGACCAGGATGGACGCATCAACTACCTGGGTAAGGCAAAGGGAATAATGGATAAGAACTATTCGATAATTTCACGTTCAAAGGCAGGCCTCGGTAGCTGTTAGTTGAGCGTCGGATGCATATGCTGATGATTGTGGGTTCGAATCCCGGAATGCGTTTCATTAAAAAAAAAAAAAAAACTGGTCTATTCACTATCCCATCTTAACACCATTGTTGGTCTGGTGGTGTTGGTATAGGATTAGAGTTCTGGTGGTGTTGGTATAGGATTAGAATTCTGGTGGTGTTGGTATAGGGTTCTGGTGGTGTTGGTATCATCATCATCATCAAGTGCCTTGCCACATGGTGTTGGCGATCATGGCCTTCCATCTGTTTCTATCCCTTGTTGCCGCAAACACATCTTCCATCCTCTATGTCTTCAGCCACTCTGCAAGTCCGTCCAATATTTTTCCCTGGGTCTACCTGGTGCTCTCTTTCTCCTCTTTCCTGTTGTGACCAGGTGCTCCAATTCCCCTTTCCTCATAAAATGGCGTAAAATGTTACCTGTCTTTTCCTAATCTTCCCCATGAATGATCTTCTTGTGTCTGCCTCCATCAAGACGGGGTCTCGTTTGTTTTCTTTGCTGTCCATGGAACTCTCAACATTCTTGTAAGAAACCACATCTCAGCTGCCTCAATCTTGTTTGGCTTTGCTTGTTTCATTTTCCACGCCTCACAACCGTATAACATTATCGGTTCCGTGTAACATTGAAGAACTCTCTTCCTGCTGTTAATTGATAGGCATTTGTTGGTAAGAATGCTTTTCATCTTGTTGAGTGCTGTTTTGGCTTGGCCAATTCTGCTGGCTATTTCTGATGTGCATCTGCCGTCTGGTGAAATGATGTTCCAAGATATTTAAACTTATCAACCTGTCTCAAGGTTGTGCCATTTGTTGTTATTTTGCATGAAGGGATTTCATGTTTTTTACTGATCGCAAAGGGAATAATGGATAAGAATGATTCAATTATTTCACACTCAAAGGCGGGCCTCAGTAGCTCAGTTGGTTTGAGCGTCAGATTCACATGCTAATGACTGTGGGTTCGAATCCCCGGGGTGCGCTATATTAAAAAAAAAACAAAAAAAACTGGCCTTCTCACTGTCCCATCTTAACATCATTGTTGTTGTGTTTGTGAGTTTGTGGTGTGGTTAGGATTGGTTGGTGTTGTTAGATATTTTTGTTGGTTGTTGTTTGGTGGTGTAAGGATTAGTTTGTGGGGATAGGATTAGAAGATTAATTTTGGGGTGGTTAGTTTGGTGGTGTTGTATAGGATTAGGAGTTGATTTGGTGGTGTTGGTATAGGATTAGAGTTTGTGTTAGTATGTTGTTTGGTGGTGTGGTATAGATTGAGTTTTGGTGTGTGGTATAGATTAGAGTTTGGTGTGTGTATAGGATAGATAAGTCCCTTTTCCCCCACTTCCCTGGGATGGTTATTCCCGTGGCCATATCACTTGAGGTGGGTGCTGACGTAGAAACTGAACCAAAAACAAACAAACAAACAACAAACAAACAAAACAAAACAAAAACAAATAAACAACAAGAGAAAAACACTCAAAGGGGGCTGGACCACATCCAGGCAAAGACTGCTGAGAACATTGATCAAGGGACCAGAAGAAGGTGTATGTTTGTGTGTTAATTTGTCTATTTATTCATTCATTTCACGTGGGATAGTTGGTTTCTTTTGGTACCGGTGCTGTGGACTCAAAGTCTAACGTCTCAAGTTCAAATCCCAGCCTGCGATATTTAAAAACTGACCTGTTCACTGTCATCTTAATGTTTCCATCATTCTGGTGATGTCGTCTTAGTGTTTCATAGGTCCCTTCTCCCTCCCCCCCCCCTTCCCAATTTCAAGACCTTGTCAAGTGGATGAGTTTTCACGCAGGCTTCGGAGTCTGTCAGATAACTTTGCCAGCAGATTTGGGTGGAGCGCATTAGGAATTGTCTGAGTGCGATGATTCTCTCTTGAGCAAAACTCCAAACTTTTTTGTTTACAAACACCAAACTCGTTTATTTCAAGATCTGCAACAACACAGGGCTAGAATGAATGTCCAATCCTTAAGTTCAAAAAAAAAAAAAAAGAAAAAAAAAAGAAAAACGAAAAAGAAAAAAAAGTGTGCTTCGCCAGAAACTGAGTGTCTGTCTGTTCATCAAATGCCAACTCCGTTGTTCAAGACACGTTGTCCTTTCATCATCATCAAGTGCCCTGCCACATGGCGTTGGCGATCATGGCCCTCCATATGTATCTATCCCTTGTTGCCGCATGCACATCTTCCACCCTCTGTGTCTTCAGCCACCCTGCAAGTCCGTCCAATATTTTCTACCTGGATCTACCTGGTGCTCTCTTTCCCTCCACCTTTCCTGTTGTGACTAAGTGCTCTTATTCCCCTTTCCTCATAAAATGGTCTATAAATGTTGCCTGTCTTTTCCTAATCTTCCTCATGAATGATCTTCTTGTGTATGCCTCCATCAAGACTGTCTCGTTTGTTTTCTTTGCTGCCCATGGAACTCTCAACATTCTTCTTAGAAACCACATCTCAGCTGCCTCATCTTGTTTTGGCTTTGCTTGTTGACTGTCCACGCCTCACAACCGTATAACATTATCGGTACTACATAACATTCAAGAACTCTCTTCCTGATGTTAAATTGATCAGCACTTTTTTAGTAAGAATGCTTTTCATCTTCTTGAATGCTCTTTTGGCTTGGCCGATTCTGCTGGCTATTTCTAATGTTCATCTGCCTTCTGATGAGATGATCGTTCCCAGATATTTAAACTTATCAACCTGTCTAAAGGTTGTGCCGTTATGAAAGACAAACCACATCCCAAGTTTCTCAGTTTTTGAAATCATCAGCTGGGAAGACATTGCCCCCGCAGAGTGAGCAGAGTGACAGCAGGGCATACAGAGCCCAGCCATATTTGAATAATGCGAAATCGCTGTTACTCAAAATGATATACAACTGTGAAGCCTGGACATGCAGAAAAGCAGGTGAAAATAAGTTCGAAACAGTAGAGATGCAATCCAAGACAAGTGTGACTGCCCGCGTTCAAGCTAACAGGAATAAAAAAAAAAACAAATAAATAAAAAAACAATAATAATAATAAACAAAATAAAACAACACGAAAAAACGAATAATAATAATAATAAACAAAATAAAAAAACACGAAAAAACGAATCAGAACGCGATTAACCCTTTGACTCCAGCACCCTATCCATCAGCTTCTTGCAGGAAAGCTACAGTTGCTACAGGAAGTTGGCGGATAGGGTGAGGGATTCAGAGGGTTAAGGTTTTGTTTTGTTAGCGTGGATTACGATGCAGGATGCTGATGGACAGGGTTAATACAACCAGACAAGAAAGGCGCAAATGTTTGGCCAACTGGCCTTTGTCAAGCGTAGACGTAAGACCACAAACGAACACACACCGAATACAAAAATACAAACATTGGGACATTAGGAGAAAAAGACTGAAACTTCCCTGATGCTTCGTCCAGTGGGAGAAAAGGACCAGCGGAAGCAGAACCCACCACTATTCCACGTGAAGACCCACACTATTCCACATGAAGACCCACACTATTCCACATGAAGACCCACACTATTCCACATGAAGACCCACACTATTCCACATGAAGATCCACACTATTCCATTTGAAGACCCACACTATTCCACGTGAAGACCCACACTATTCCACGTGAAGACCCACACTATTCCACGTGAAGACCCACACTATTCCACATGAAGATCCACACTATTCCATTTGAAGACCACACATTCCACTGAAGCCACATATTCACATGAGACCCACACCAGTCACATGATGTACTATTCCACATGAAGACCCACACTATTCCACCTGAAGACCCACACCAGGCGACACAGGAGAAGTATGTGTACTATTACATGAAGACCCAACAGTGAAGACCCACACTATGTACCATCCATGAAGACCCACACCAGGCGACACAGGAGAAGTATGTGTACTATTCTACATGAAGACCCACACCAGGCGACACAGGAGAAGTATGTGTACTATTCTACATGAAGACCCACACCAGGCGACACAGGAGAAGTAAGTGTACTATTCCACATGAAGACCCACACCAGGCGACACAGGAGAAGTATGTGTACTATTCCACATGAAGACCCACACCAGGCGACACAGGAGAAGTAAGTGTACTATTCCACATGAAGACCCACACCAGGCGACACAGGAGAAGTATGTGTACTATTCCACATGAAGACCCACACCAGGCGACACAGGAGAAGTATGTGTACTATTCCACATGAAACCCACACCAGGCGACACAGGAGAAGTATGTGTACTATTCTACATGAAGACCCACACCAGGCGACACAGGAGAAGTAAGTGTACTATTCCACATGAAGACCCACACCAGGCGACACAGGAGAAGTATGTGTACTATTCCACATGAAGACCCACATCATGTGATACAGGAGAAGTATGTGTACTATTCCACATGAAGACCCACACTATTCCACTAAAGACGACACTATTCAACATGAAGACCCACAGTATTCCACATAAAGACCCACACCAGGCGATACAGGAGAAGTATGTGTACTATTCCACATGAAGACCCACACCAGGCGATACAGGAGAAGTATGTGTACTATTCCACATTAAGACCCACACCAGGCGATACAGGAGAAGTATGTGTACTATTCCACATGAAGACCCACACCAGGCGATACAGAAGTATGTGCACTATTCCACATGAAGACCCACACCAGGCGAAAGAAGTATGTGTACTATTCCACATGAAGACCCACACCAGGCGATACAGAAGTATGTGCACTATTCCACATGAAGACCCACACCAGGCGATACAGAAGTATGTGCATATTCCACATGAAGACCCACACCAGGCGATACAGAAGTATGTGCACTATTCCACATGAAGACCCACACCAGGCGATACAGAAGTATGTGCACTATTCCACATGAAGACCCACACCAGGCGATACAGGAGAAGTAAGTGTACTACGTATTCCACATGAAGACCTACAGATCTATCAGTCGATGAGGACCAGTATGATTGCTCATTAGTCGGATCGATGATAGAGTCCGTCATCATCATCATCATTATCATCATTATCATCTCATCATCGTCGTCGTCGTCATCATCGTCGTTGTCGTCATCATCATCGTCGTCGTCGTCGTCATCGTTGTCATCATCATCATCATCGTCGTCGTCGTAGTTGTAGTAGTCGTCGCCGTCATCATCATCATCTTCATCGTCGTCATCGTCAACGTCATCGTCATCATCACCATCATCTTCGTCGTCGTCTCGTCAACGTCGTCGTCATCATTATCATCATCGTCGTCGTCGTCGTCGTCGTCGTCGTGAGCACCATCGTTATCATCGTCGTCGTCGTCATCATTATCGTCGTTATCGTCATTGACATCATCATCGTTGTATTTGTCGTCGTCGTCATCGTCATCATCGTCGTCATCGTCATCGTCGTCATCATCATCATCATCATCATCATCATCATCATTATATTATTATTATTATTATTATTATTATCATTACTATTATTATTATTATTATTATTATTATTCATGGATTGATTGATTTTCTGTGTTTCAGAGTTCATGAAGTTCATCTTCCCGTCCTGTCAGGACAAGAAAATCGATGACTTAATGTCAACATTTCCCATCCTCCGAGAAAAAAAAATCGGAAAAAAAAATTTAAAAAAAAAAAAAAAAAGAAAAGAAGGAAAATCGTTTTACCATTTGAAATTTCCCCCCTCAAAATCAGTGATGTCAAGGCCACAGTGTATGGGATGAACAGAGACAGACAGACAGACAGACAGACAGACAGACAGAGAGATCCAGAATTGGTGCGTGAAAAATCGTGAGGACATCAGATTGTTTTGATTATTCCTGTATAATCTTTATGATACTTTGAGTCAGCACTTGGAAGTTTTTTTTTGTTTTTTTTTTCACCAAGACAGCCTCTCTCAACGCAGACAGTACGTGTTATCCAATGCCGTCGTTGCCATCTGATAGACAAACGTCCAAAACGGTCACAGCATCACCCATAAGTCTTCCCATAAACCAATACGCCGCTCAGTTGTTGGCAAACATTATGATCATCATAAACCATTTTTGTATAACGCTATATTCTCCAAATTCCTGGGACTCGAATACATTACATACACATAATCAAGACTTTTTTAAGTGGAGCATGGAGAACTCAAGCTGTTTAGGTGAGCTGACCCACATTCCACTACGTGTTGTAGTACAGTCTGTATCTTTGGTGGGCGTGCATGCTGGGGTGTTTTGATCTTTCCATAAGCCAGCCAGCCACTGACATGACTTATTGGATCTTTAACGTGCTGAATTGATATTCTGCGTGCGTATACACACACACAAAGGGGGGTTTAGGCACTGGCAGGTCTGCACACATGTTGACCTGGGGAGA
>JAPXFY010000033.1:23057588-23062588 GCA_030674185.1 Monoplex corrugatus | reverse complement strand
TACAATGCTCACAGAACAATTGTTCCCCAGACTTCCAGAAATTTTGAACTCACGTGCAGTTCCATAAGAAATATTCAATAGTCATACCGTATATACAATTTCTCGTTGTTGCTATACCTAATGCACTTAGTACAATCTTTGTAATTGTAGGCATAATTCTGTGATTGACTGTTATCTGCACCATTAAGTTCAATGTCTTTGGTTTGATGAACTTTTGCAAACACTTTTTTTCCTCCCAGGAAACATCAAACATCTTCTCAGACCACTTTCGGCAATACTTTGGGCTTACTGACATCAAGCATAAAATGCTCGTAATATAGTTCTTTTTCTTTCTTTTACATATTTATGATAAGGTTTAAGAGTTATATAGAGCAGCGTGGGGTAGCGCGTCCAGTCGAGGCAAGGGGCCCACCCAAAATATCATTATCATCATCATCATCATCATCATCATCATCATCATCATCATCATCGTCATCATCAAGTGCCTTGCCACATGGCGTTGGCAATCATGGCCTTCCATCTGTTTCAATCCCATGTTGCTGCAAGCACATCTTCCACCCTCTCTGTCTTCAGCCACTCTGCAAGTCCGTCCAATATCTTCTCCCTGGGGCTGTTGTGACCAAGTGTTCCATTCCCCTTTCCTCATAAAATGGCCTATAAATGTTGCCTGTCTTTTCCTAATCTTCCTTGTGAGTGATCTACTTGTGTCTGCCTCCATCAAGACTGTCTCATTTGTTTTCTTTGCTGTCCATGGAACTCTCAACATTCTTGTTAGAAACCACATCTCCGCAGCATCAATCTTGTTCTGGCTTTGCTTGTTGACTGTCCACGCCTCACAACCGTATAACATTATCGGTTCTATATAACATTCAAGAACTCTCTTCCTGATGTTAACTGATATGCATTTGTTGGTAAGAATGCTTTTCATCTTGTTGAGTGCTGTTTTGGATCGGCGGATTCTGCTGGCTATTTCTGATGTGCATTTGCCGTCTGGTGAGATGACCCCAAATAGAGTTAACAATAAACACCACGAGGGTGCGGATGGGACCCAGAGCACCAATGCCTCGCCGCTCTCCGGACAATCACCTCCCAAGCTCCGGACGCCACTCGATAGTCATCCCATCAAGCAAAGGTGTGGGGGCAAGGGTAGGGGGGCTGTCCATGCGCTGCATGACCCGCCCGGACCCAGTCACCAGTTACCTTGTTCACCAAACCGAAGGGCAAGGTGGGGGAGATGACAAACCCCGGGACACAGCCACACAACGTGCACCAACCAGGTCCAGCCCAGCCCTACCTCTGGATCAGGAGAGAATGGAAGAGCCCTCACTCGCCCCCACTCTGGTCTCCATCTCTTCCTCTGGCAGCCCGCCCTGCCACCAGGCCCGCATAGCTGTCAGCACCTTTCCCCTTACCATAGTCTCGACACTTAGCAGTCGGAAGTTCCCAACATTGACCCTGACAGGCAGGCAGACAGACAGGAAGGCAGGCAGACAGTCAGACAGACAGACAGACGGACAGAAAGAAAAGAAAGACAGACAGACAGACAGGCAGACAGAAAGACAGACAGACAGACAGAAAGACAGAAAGACAAGACAGACAGTCAGACAGACAGTCAGACAGTCAGACAGACAGAAAGAAAGACAGACAGACAGACAGACAGACAGATAGGCAGACAGGCAGGCAAACAGACAGACAGACAGACAGGCAGACAGACATACAGCCAGCCAGCCAGCCAAACAGACAGTCAGATAGGCAGGCAGGCAAACAGACAGACAAACAGACAGAGAGAACGATAGTTCAGTTCATATTGCTTTTAGCCCAGACGACTACTAGAGCCATATCAGGGCTAACACACTCGGTCAAAAACAAACAAACAAACAAACACACACACACACAAAACACACACACACACACACACACACAAACACACACACACACACACAAACACACACACACACACACACACACACACACACACACACACACACACACACACACACACACACACACACACACACACACACACACACACACGTTAAAAGATAAAAGACAAACAGTTAAAAACCACGCTCACCGTTATCCTTGCAAATCTAAAATGCGATTAAAGAAAAACAGACGTAAAGTCACATCAGATGAGAGAGAACGACAAAGACAGGGAGAAAAGGGAGACAAGAGAGTAAGAGAAAGATGCACAGATAGAAAAGATAAAATCCAAATCTTCTGATTATTTTAATCCTCCTTTCTATTTCATCAGTGTCGACTGCCTTCGATAACTGTTCGCTACATAATATCTTCACGGAGATGAAAACGTCAAACCATACTAACAATCGTCCCTTTACGAATTACGAAAAAAACAAACAAACCCATACTCACTCCCGCCTATTTTGTTTTTTGTTTTGTTTTGTTTTGTTTTGTTAGATTATAACGACCTAAAGCTTTCGACCGTGCACATTGATGTGCAGAGAGCAACATTTCTTTGTTTGTATCTTTGTTGCAAATTCTTCTTGTATCCTTGTACTTAAGTGTTTTCCTGTTATCTCTTTGTAGCAAATTCTTCTTGCGTCTTTGTACCTTAGTGTTCTTCTGTTGTGTCTCTGTAGTAATTTCTTCTGGTATCCTTGTACGTAAGCGTCTTTCTGTTGTATCTTTGTAGCAAATTCTTCTTGTATCCATGTACCTAAGTGTTCTTTTTTTGTATCCTTGTAGAAAATTCTTTTTATATCCTTGTATGTAAGCATCCTCATTTTGTATCTTTGTAGCAAATTCTTCTTTAATCCTTGTACCGCAGTGGGTTTTTTGTTGTTGTTGTATCTTTGTAGCGTGTTCTTCTCGTTCCTTGTACCTAATTGTCCTTTGTTTTGTATCCTTGGAGCAAATGTTTATTGTCTCCTCGTCCTTCGGTTGTATCATTGTAGCAAAATATTCTTATATCCTTGTACCTAAACATATTTCTGTTGTATCTTTGCATCCTTGTACCAAAGTGTCCTTCTTGTGTGTCTTTGTAGCAAATTCTTTTTGTATCTTTGTACCAAAGCATCCTTGTTTTGTATCTTTATAGCAATTTCTTTTTGTATCCTTGTACTTAAGTATTCTGCTGTTATATTTTTGCATCGAGTTCTTCTCGTATCCTTTTACCTACGTGTTCTTATTTTGTATCCTTGTAGCAAATTCTTCTTTTTTCCTTCTACCTAAGTGTCATTTGGTTGTACTTTTGTAGCAAATTATTCTTGTATCCTTGTACCCAAGTGTCCTTCAGTTGTATCTTTGTAGCAAATTGTTCTTGCACCCATGTACATAAGCGTCCTTCTGTTGTATTTTTGTGATGAGTTCTTCTTGTATTCTTGTACCTACGTGCCCTTCTGCTGTATCTATGTAACAAGTTCTTCTAGTATCCTTGTACTTAACTGTCCGGTTGTATCTTTGTAACATGTTCTTCTTGTATCCTTGTACCTAACTTTCTGGTTGTATCTTTGTAACATGGCCTTCTTGTATCCTTGTACCTAACTGTCCGGTTGTATCTTTGTAACATGGCCTTCTTGTATCCTTGTACCTAAGCGTCTTTCTGTTGTATCTTTGTAGCGAATTCTTCTTGTATCCTTGTACCTAAGTGTCCTTTGGTTGTATCTTTGTGGCAAATTTTTCTTGTATCCTTATACTTCATGTTCTTCGGTTGTATCCTAGAAGCAAATTTTTCTTGTATCCTTGTACCTAAGTGTCCTTCAGTTGTATCTTAGTGGCAAATTATTCTTGTATCCTTGTACCCATGTGTCTGTCCGTTGTATCTTTGTTGCGAGTTCTTCTCTAATCCTTGTGACTAATTGTATTCTTTTGCAAATGCTTCTTGTATCCTTGTACCTAAGTGTCTTTGTGTTGTATCTTTGTAGCGAGTTCTTCTTGTATCCTTGTACCTAAGTGTTCTTCTTTTGTATCTTTGTAGTGAGTTCTTCTTGTATCCTTGTACCTAAGTGTTCTTCTTTTGTATCTTTGTAGCGAATTCTTCTTGTATCCTTGTACCTAAGTGTTCTTCTTTTGTATCTTTGTAGCGAATTCTTCTTGTATCCTTGTACCTAAGTGTTCTTCTTTTGTATCTTTGTAGCGAATTCTTCTTGTATCCTTGTACCCAAGTGTTCTTCTTTTGTATCTTTGTAGCGAATTCTTTTTGTACCCTTGTACATCAGCGTTTTTCTTTTGTATCTTTGTAGCAAATTCTTTTTGTGTCCTTGTACGTAAGTGTTTTTCTTTCGTATCTTTGTAGCAAATTCTTTTTGTACCCTTGTACGTAAGTGTTTTTCTTCGCATCTTTGCAGCAAATTCTTTTTGTACCCTTGTACGTAAGTGTTTTTCTTCGCATCTTTGCAGCAAATTCTTTTTGTATCCTTGTACGTAAGTGTTTTTCTTTTGTATCTTTGCTGCAAATTCTTTTTGTATCCTTGTACCTAAGTGTTCTCATTTTGTATCTTTATAGCAAATTTTTCTTGTATCCTTGTACATAAGTGTCCTTCTTTTGTATCTTTGCATTGAGTTTTTCTTGTATCCGCGTACCTACAGGTCCAACTGTTGTATCTATGTAACAGGTCCTTCTTGTATCCTTGTACCAAAGTGTCCTGCGGTTGCATCTTTGTAGCAAATTATTCTTGTATCCTTGTACCTTAGCGTCTTTCTGTTGTATTTTTGTACTGAGTTCTTCTGTTGTATCTTTGTACTGAGTTCTTATTGTATTCTTGTACCTAGGTGTCCTTATTTTGTCTCCTTGTACAGGTCTACATGTCCTTTGGTTGTATCTTTGTAGCAATTTCTTCTTGTATCCTTGTACTTACGCGTCTTTCTGTTGTATATTTATAGCAAATCCTTTCATCTACACGTCCTTAAAGGTACTTATGTACTAAAGTGTCTTGACCTTGTATCTTTGTACTCAGATGTTAATGTTTTGTATTTATGTACCAAAATGCCCTCGTGTTGCATCACTTAATCATAGTAAGCCTGTACCTATTTATGTTAAA
>JAPXFY010000033.1:23050088-23052588 GCA_030674185.1 Monoplex corrugatus | reverse complement strand
TTGTCCTGCTGCTCACCACCACCTACTTCACCTTCCAAGGTGAATTTACCAACAAAAGAAGGAGCAGCAATGGGCTCCCAGAAGCCAATAGAGCCAACCTGTTCATGAGATTTAGAAGAGAAAGCATGGTTCTTCCATCTCCACCAACGATACTGGGGCGCTACGTAGACGACACATGACTATCCTCCCCCAGCAACTGGTCGAACAGTTCACAGAACATCTGAACAACCAACACCCAGCCATCCAAATTTCACAAGGGAAGTGGAAACAGAACAACTCCATACCATGCTGGACACCCTCATCACCAGAATGATGGCATTCTACCTTCTCGATCTACCGTAAACCAACTCATACGGACCAATATTTACAGTTCGACAGCCACCAGCCCCTTGAACACAAACTGGGAGTGATTCGAACCCTTACCCACAGAGCTAACACCATATGCAGTACCCAAGAGGCAAAAGACAAGGAGACAAACCACCTGAAAAAAGTGCTCACCATCTCGGGCTACAAAAAGTGGGCCTGGAACAGCCCGGGAGGCAGGAAATCCAACACCGCATCCCAACAGCCAGTGAAACAACACCAGCGCAAGGGACACATCACCATCCCATACGTAGGAGGTGTGAGTGACGCTCTGTCCAGAAAGATCAGAAAACTGGGGGTGGCTGTACATTCCAAACCTTCCAACACCATACGCAGCCAGCTGGTCACCCCCAAGGACAAAACCAGCAAACTCGACAAAGCTGGCATTATATACAGAATAGACTGCCAGGACTGTAACCAACATTATGTCGGTGAAACTGAACGCCCCCTTCAGAAGAGACTAACAGAACACAAGAGGGACTCTTCTCCAGTAGGAGCTCACCTACACGCCGAAAAACATCAATTCAGTGCGGACAATGTCAACATCCTGGACAGAGAAAATAAGTGGTTCCAGCGAGGAGTCAAGGAGGCCATCTACATCGCAGCCACCAACCCCCCGCTCAACAGGGACCGGGGCCGTTACACCCTGCCCCCGGTGTACCATTCTCTGATTCGATCTCGTGAGCTGGGTTCATCCCATGTTCGCGAGATCTGAGTAGAGATTCACGCAGACAGCATTAGAGCGCTGACGAAGATGGCGAGAACGCCATCGAAAGCTACGGAACTGTGAGTAGCGATTTTTACACTGTTGGGAGACCTTGTTCTTCAAAATTGGTAGCATTATGTCGATATCATTGTTTGTGCATAGCTCTTGTTGTTGTAGTTGTTAATGCTGCTGTCTTCGTTTATGTTGTTTTGTTGCTTTTGTTAATGTTGTTTATTTTTCTGTTATTATTGTTGTTGTCTTTAGTAATGTTGCTATTGTTGTTGTCAGTGTTACTGATGTTGATACTGTTGTTGTTGTTGATACTGTTCTTAGTTTTTGTTGTAGTTAGTGTTGTTGTTAATGTTCTTATTGTTCTTATTGATATTGTTGTTGTTGCTGTTGTTAAAATTGTTGTCGTTAATGTTACTGCTGTGATGTTGTTGACAGTAATGTTGATGTTGTTGTTGCTATCGCTATTGTTGTTTATGTTGTTGCTTATGTTGTTGTTGTTGTTGTTGTCAGTGCTGTTATCGCTGATGTCAATAAGAACCAAAACACTCAAAAAATAAAGTCAAAACGCGTATTTAAATATAACAAGACAAGACAGGCGCAAAATTTCGGCCAACTGGCCTGGATGTTGTTGTGTTGTTATTGTTGTCGTTCATGTTGTTGATGGTGGTGTCAATGCTGTTGTCAATGTTGTTGTTGTTGTCGTCGTCGTCGTTTAACACCAGAGTACAATGTATACATGTGGAGAACTTGCACCTGCTGACTTTAACCCTTTGACTCTCGCACCCTGTCCACCAGCATCTGACATTGTCAACCATGCGAGCAAAACAAAAACTTAACCCTTTAATTCCCTCACCGTATCAGGAAGCTGGTGGATAGGGTGAGGGAGTCAAAGGGTTAAGTTTTTGAGGTTGGTGGATAGGGTGAGGGAGTCAAAGGGTTAAGTTTTTGAGGTTGGTGGATAGGGTGAAGGAGTCAAAGGGTTAAGTTTTTGAGGTTGGTGGATAGGGTGAGGGAGTCAAAGGGTTAAGTTTTTGAGGTTGGTGGATAGGGTGAAGGAGTCAAAGGGTTAAGTTTTTGAAGTTGGTGGATAGGGTGAAGGAGTCAAAGGGTTACGTTTTTGAGGTTGGTGGATAGGGTGAAGGAGTCAAAGGGTTAAGTTTTTGAGGTTTGTGGATAGGGTGTGGTAGTCAAAGGGTTAATTGACGTATATGTGCTAAATGTATTGCGTACATATGCTAGGACTAAGGAGTTGTTTTTTTTTTAAAAAACAATCAACGTGTGTATATGTGTATGAATGTATGTGTGTGTATGTGTGTGTATGTGTATGTGTGTGTGTATGTGAGTGTATATGTGTGTATTTGTGTGTATGTGTGTGAATGTGTGTGTGCGCGTGTGCGTATGTGTGTGTGTGTGTTTGTG
>JAPXFY010000033.1:23035088-23045088 GCA_030674185.1 Monoplex corrugatus | reverse complement strand
GGGCACACTCACACACACACACACACACACACACACACAAACACACACACACACACACACACACACACACACACATACACAAACACACACACACGCATACTCAGATCCTGCCCCTGATAGTCACATGTACATAAATTCAAAAATTACATTAAAAGAACTTAAAGATGCCCTTCTCTCGTTGAACAACAAAACATCGGCTGTAGGACTGGATGGCGTTTCATATACCCTTTTAAATCATTTACCAGAGAAATGGATTGAATACTTACACAATATCATACTAAAATGCTGGGAAAATGGTCGCTTACCTGACATTTGGAAGACTTCGATTGTGTTACCAATACCAAAACCTAATAAACCCCTTTCAGATCCAGGTAGTTACAGACCTATCTCGCTTACATCCCATGTTTCAAAACTAATGGAAAAAATTATAGTGAATAGACTGAGTTACTTTTGTGAGAAAAATAATATAATACCTATCAATCAATCTGGGTTTCGAAAAGGTAGATCAACATCAGACCATTTAGTTAAGTTAACAACTCAAATAAAAAATCAGTTTGCTAAAAGGAAAAATGTCTTAGCTACCTTCTTTGATTTTAAAAAAGCATACGATCAAGTCTGGCATGCGAGACTTTTGTTGAAATTTAAACATATTGGTCTCAACGGTAATCTTTATAATTTTATCAAAACATTTATAGGTGACCGAAGTATAGGTAATACATACTCTGAAAAACGATCTGTAAACATGTGAATTCCTCAGGGTTCCGTAATATCTCCTCCATTATTTAATATTTTGATCTATGACTACCAACTCAAGTCTCAAACAATGTAAACGTTGCTCAGTACGCTGATGATATAGCGATCTGGATGAATGTTTCGTTAAAAAGGAAGACTTCCTTGAGAGAAATAAAATACATTAAAAAGGTCTATCAACATGAAATTAATAATATTTCCACTTACTTGACAGTTAACGGTCTGGAAATATCCAATGAAAAAACACACATGATGCTTTTTAATAATGGTCTCAGTCCGAAAGAAGTACCGTTGTTTAAAATTGGTGATGAGGAACTGAAATATACTACTCACGTGAAATTTCTGGGAGTACAATTGACTTCTAGTTTCCAGTGGAAAGAACATATTGATGCCTTGTTATGTAAAGCTATGAAAAGCTATAATTTAATAAGAATTATTAGTAAACAGTCCTGGGGACAGGACACTAAAACGTTGTTACATCTTGTCACAGCTTTAGTCAGATCTAAGTTGGCTTATGGTCAAGAGGTCTATTTTTCAGCTCCAAAATGCTATTTGAAAAAACTTCAAAGCTTAGATAGTAAAGCTATTAAATGTGCTCTTGGGGTACCGGTGTATACAAAAACACAAGAAGTATATAAAACATCCGGCATCCTTCCCTTGGAAGATTGGAGGAAGTTATCAACTGCTAAATATATAGTTAGAGCAAATGCAGTAGCTAATTATGCCAGTACGGAACTTAAAATTCGGTCTGACATCCATTTCCCAAGAGAGCAAGAACAATAAAGTCACAAGAAACAATATCCACTTACACAAATGAGCTCTTCAAACTTTCTCACGTATTACCTTACAAAGTTTCACATAAAATGATATGTTGTCCTCTACCCCCCTGGGAACTGTCCAATGCTATTTTTGATATCAACTACACTGATACTGACCTGACAAAAGATATTAATCCACACTTGTTAGCAATTGATGTTCTGTCACATCTACACACAAAATATTCACATTACTTAAAAATCTTTACAGATGGCTCTGTTCTAGATGATGGTAAAGCAGGCGCTGGCTTTCTAATTCCTAAATTTAAAGTAGAAAAGGCTTAGTCTTTAGGACAGGGACATTCAATCTTCACTTCTGAATTAGTTGCCATCCTAATGGCACTGAAATATATAGTAGATTTACCCATAACTTTGTTTAGTATCCTATTATGTGTAGATTCGAAATCTGCATTACAATCCTTAAAATGTTGCGAACATAAAGTAAATAGTTCGTTAATATTTGAGATAAAATTTCTAATTCATTGTTTAATAACAAATAATACACAGGTTACTTTTTGTTGGATCCCATCACACTGTGTATCCTTTTTAAACGATCGGGTCGACAGAATAGCAAAAAATGCAGCAATGAATAGAGCTGGCAGTACTAAACTTGATTTACCACTCTCTGAACATGAAATGAATGCTATATTAGAAAACAAAGTAAAAGCGCAATGTGACCTTCGCCCCTTCTTGGTAAATTACCAGGGTTTTACAAGACAAGAGATAACTTTAGCTTACAGATTAACTCTCAATTCACTTCGAACTAAATTTAGTAAAACCATCAAATGTATCTGTGGTGATTTTATGACAGTTACAAAAACATACTGATTTCACTCTGTATTTACACATTGCTAGACGTTTACTGCACAGTCCTGTAGGTCGTTTCCTTTGATTCAGCCCAATTGTTTTATACCTGTAACTCCCACACAGCCCCGAGAAATCCGATGAAGCCTGACTGATATAATGTTCTGATTGTTTTTCTTTTGTTCGTTAATTTGTTTGATGTTACATTAATTGTTACCTTAATTGATACAATGCCTTCATGATTACATAGATTCATTCATTCCTTACGCACTTTTTTTTCCCCCGTCTAAAAGCACATATGTGAATACACGTTAAAAGAAATAACGAACGAACACACACACACACACACACACACACACACACACACACACACACACACACACACACACACACACACACACACACACACACAGAATGCTCAGTCAGGATACACGTTTTGCCAGTGGATGTAGCTCTGACACAAACAACTTTAACCAATTTTACACAGACCTAAAATATATATATATATATATACGAGGGTTGTTCAATTTAAGATGTCACCACCCCCTTAAAAAACGTACCTCTCATCTCAGCAACTTGAAACTTTTACATCCCCTCGAAGTATTCTCCGTTGGCTAGGATGCAAAGTTCAAGCCTCCTACGCCAATTCTCAAGCGCCCTCTGATAGTCGGTTTTAGGCAGACCAGACAACTCTGATCTTACGGCTTTGGCGAGGTCTTGTACCCGGTCAAACTTACGCCCAGCGAGCTTTTCCTTCAGAACAGGGAACAGCCAGAAGTCGCATGGGGCCAAGTCGGGGCTGTAGGGTGGGTGGTCCAAAACTTGGATCCCTTGCTCGCTCAGGAAGGTTGTGTTGACCTTCGCCTTATGGGCACTGGCATTGTCATGCAGAAGAAGGGTCCTCTGGGTGCCGACGGTTGGGCGCTGCTCATGGATTTTTCCTACAACTTTGGGGAGCACAACTTGGGTATAGTAGGAGGCAGTGATTGTTGATTTCTCAGGCAAAATGTCAATTGCCACAAGGCCTTGCGTGTTGAAAAAAATAGAAAACAGTCGCTTGCGACTCTGGAATCCTGGGCGAAGAACAACTGGTCGGTCTCCGTCAGGGCCAACCCACATGCGGTTGCAGCGTTTGTTGGGGATGCCGTAGAATGTGAGCCAACTCTCATCTCCCGTCACTAAGTCACACAGTCGTTTTGGCCCGTTGGGTTCAAACTCATCGAGCAGTTTGCGTGAACATGCCACCCGCTGCTGCTTCTGATCATCACTTAAGAGATGTGGCACCCATCTTGCAGCCAGTTTTCTCATGTGAAGGTCTTTGTGCAGAATGTTGTTAATGGTGCCAATTGAAAGCTCACATGCCTCGCTTAATTCCCGCACAGTCGAATGTGGATCCTCCTCTATCAGTCTTTTCACATATGCAATGTTTTGTTCGTTCCGAGCTGGTAAAGCTCGCTCTGCACGATTACCCCAATCAGATGGCACTCTACCTGCTCCTAATTGTTTGACCCACCTGCAAACTGTGCGGTAAGACACACAATCCGTTCCGTAAACAGCTTGCAAATCTGCGTGTATCTTCCTACAATCGTCACCAAGTTGTAGCCTTGTGAAAGTGTAGAAACGAAATTGCTCATTGGTGACGTCCATTTTTTTCAGGCTCAGCTATTTGAAACACATTTGTAATTACGTCATACTCCGAGTTGCGTCATGATGTCAACTTTATTTTCTGCATGCTAATCAGGTAAACTTTAAAGTTGTGTTTGGTATAAACATTTTTCTGTGCGTTGCTTCGTTTTCAAACGGCAAGCCTAGTGTCATCTTAAATTGAACAACCCTCGTTATATATATATATATATATATATATATATATATATATATATATATATATATATATATATATATATATATATATATATATTGTATACAATAATCAATTCTGTTATTGTCATTGTCTTTCCTATTGTCTCTGTCTGTCTGCCTGCCTTCCTCTCTGTCTGTCTCTCTCTCTGTGTCTGTCTGTCTGTTTCTCTCTCTCTCTTTCTCTGTTCTCTCTCTCCTCTCTCTCTCTTTTTTTCTCTCCCTTCTCTCTCTGTCTTCTCTCTCTGTCCTCTCTCTATCTGTCTTTCTTCTTCTCTCTCTCTCTTTCTTCTTCTCTCTCTCTGTCTTCTCTCACTGTATCTGTCTCTCCTCTCTCTGTGTCTTCTCTCTCTGTCTTCTCTCTCTGTCTTCTCTCTGTCTCTATTTGTCTGGCCTCTTTCTCTCTCTTTCTCTCTGTCTGTCTGTCTGTCTCTGTCTGTCTGTCTGTCTGTCTCTCTCTCTTTCAAACAAGAAATTGGCCAGTTTCAAAAGGTCAAAATGTGTGATCACGCGGCTGGAGATTGAACCACCACCGTCAATCAGTTTCAACACATATACTTTACATGTTCAGGCTAAAAGATCACGTGTACTCTTGGGAGGTACATGTGCACCTTCTCTACAGTTTCTGGGCCTGCCAGCTCTCGCTACTGATTTTAATTTAAGCGGGCTGTTTGGTTCTGCAGATAGAGCCGAGCATTCGAGATCTGTTATCTCGAGTTCAATCCCAGCCCACAACATTAAAAGAAAAAGCAAAAACAAACAAACAAAAAACTGGCCTGTTGGCTGCCCATCTCTATGATTCTGGTGATGTCGGCTTAGTGTTCCATTGGTACCAATCCCCGTTTTCTCTCCCCCCCCCCCCTCCCCGTCCTGTCTCTGTCTCTCTGTTCTCTCTCTATCTCTGTCTCTCTGTTCTGTCTCTCTCTCCCCCCTCATCTCTGTCTCTCTGTTCTGTTGGTCCTCTCTCTCTCTTCTCTCTCTCTCTGTCTTCTCTCTCTCTGTCTTCTCTCTCTCTCTCTTCTCTCTCTGCCTTCTCTCTCTGCCTTCTCTCTCTGTCTTCTCTCTCTGCCTTCTCTCTCTGTCTTCTCTCTCTGTCTTCTCTCTCTCTGTCTTCTCTCTCTCTGTCTTCTCTCTCTCTGTCTTCTCTCTCTCTGTCTTCTCTCTCTCTGTCTTCTCTCTCTGTCTTCTCTCTCTCTCTCTTCTCTCTCTGTCTTCTCTCTCTGTCTTCTCTCTCTGTCTTCTCTCTCTGTCTTCTCTCTCTGCCTTCTCTCTCTGTCTTTCTCTCTCTGTCTTCTCTCTCTCTGTCTTCTCTCTCTCTGTCTTCTCTCTCTCTCTGTCTTCTCTCTCTCTGTCTTCTCTCTCTCTGTCTTCTCTCTCTCTGTCTTCTCTCTCTGTCTTCTCTCTCTGTGTCTTCTCTCTCTGTGTCTTCTCTCTCTCTGTCTTCTCTCTCTCTGTCTTCTCTCTCTGTCTTCTCTCTCTGTCTTCTCTCTCTGTCTTCTCTCTCTCTCTTCTCTCTCTGTCTTCTCTCTCTCTCTTCTCTCTCTGTCTTCTCTCTCTCTCTTCTCTCTCTGTCTTCTCTCTCTCTGTCTTCTCTCTCTATCTTCTCTCTCTGTCTTCTCTCTCTGTCTTCTCTCTGTGTCTTCTCTCTCTCTGTCTTCTCTCTCTGTCTTCTCTCTCTGTCTTCTCTCTCTGTCTTCTCTCTCTGCCTTCTCTCTCTGTCTTCTCTCTCTCTGTCTTCTCTCTCTGTCTTCTCTCTCTCTGTCTTCTCTCTCTGTCTTCTCTCTCTCTCTTCTCTCTCTGCCTTCTCTCTCTGTCTTCTCTCTCTCTGTCTTCTCTCTCTCTGTCTTCTCTCTCTCTGTCTTCTCTCTCTCTCTTCTCTCTCTCTCTTCTCTCTCTGTCTTCTCTCTCTGTCTTCTCTCTCTCTGTCTTCTCTCTCTGTCTTCTCTCTCTCTGTCTTCTCTCTCTGCCTTCTCTCTCTCTTTCTCTCTCTCTCTTCTCTCTCTCTGTCTTCTCTCTCTGTCTTCTCTCTCTGTCTTCTCTCTCTGCCTTCTCTCTCTCTGTCTTCTCTCTCTGTCTTCTCTCTCTGTCTTCTCTCTCTGCCTTCTCTTTCTGTCTTCTCTCTCTGTCTTCTCTCTCTGTCTTCTCTCTCTGTCTTCTCTCTCTCTGTCTTCTCTCTCTCTCTTCTCTCTCTGTCTTCTCTCTGTCTTCTCTCTCTGTCTTCTCTCTTTCTCTTCTCTCTCTGTCTTCTCTCTCTGTCTTCTCTCTCTCTCTCTTCTCTCTCTGTCTTCTCTCTCTGTCTTCTCTCTCTGTCTTCTCTCTCTGTCTTCTCTCTCTGTCTTCTCTCTCTGTCTTCTCTCTCTGTCTTCTCTCTTTCTCTTCTCTCTCTCTCTTCTCTCTCTGTCTTCTCTCTCTGTCTTCTCTCTCTGTCTTCTCTCTCTGTCTTCTCTCTCTGTCTTCTCTCTTTCTCTTCTCTCTCTGTCTTCTCTCTCTGTCTTCTCTCTTTCTCTTCTCTCTCTGCCTTCTCTTTCTGTCTTCTCTCTCTCTTCTCTCTCTGTCTTCTCTCTCTGTCTTCTCTCTCTGTCTTCTCTCTCTGTCTTCTCTCTCTGTCTTCTCTCTTTTCTCTTCTCTCTCTGCCTTCTCTTTCTGTCTTCTCTCATTGTCTTCTCTCTCTGTCTTCTCTCTCTGTCTTCTCTCTCTGTCTTCTCTCTCTGTCTTCTCTCTCTCTCTTCTCTCTCTGTCTTCTCTCTCTCTCTTCTCTCTCTGTCTTCTCTCTCTGCCTTCTCTCTCTGTCTTCTCTCTCTTCTCTCTCTGTCTTCTCTCTCTGCCTTCTCTCTCTGTCTTCTCTCTCTGTTTCTCTCTTGTCTTCTCTCTGTCTTCTTCTCTCTCTTCCTCTCTCTGTCTCTCTCTCTCTGTCTTCTCTCTCTGTGTCTTCTCTCTCTTTGTATTTGTCTGTTTGTCTTCTCTCTCTTCTCTCTCTGTCTTCTCTCTCTCTGTCTCTCTCTCTGTCTTCTCTCTCTGTCTTCTCTCTCTCTTCTCTCTCTCTCTCTCTCTCTTCTCTCTCTTCTCTTCTCTCTCTCTCTCTCTCTCTCTTCTTCTTCTTTCTCTCTCTCTCTCTCTCTCTCTCTCTCTCTCTTTGTATGTCTGTTTGTCCTCTCTCTCTCTCTTCTCTCTCTGTCTCTTTGTTCTCTCTCTCTGTTATTTCTCTGTCCTCTCTCTCTCTCTCTTTTCTCTCTCTCTCTTTCTTTCTTCTTCTTCTCTCTCTCTCTGTCTTCTCTCTCTGCCTTCCCTCTTTGTATCTTTCTGTTTGTCTGTCTGTCCTCTCTCTCTCTCTGGTCTCTGTCTCTTTGTCTCTGTCTCTCTGTTCTCTTTCTCTCTCCTCTCTCTCTCTTCTCTCTCTTTCTCCTTTCTCTCTCTCTCTCTGTGTCTGTCTTCTCTGTTTGTCCTCTCTCTCTCCCTCTTCTCTCTCTGTTCTCTCTCTCTCTCTGTTTTTTCTCTGTCTCCTCTCTCTTTTCTCTCTCTCTTCTTTCTTCTCCTTCTCTCTCTCTCTACCTTCTCTCTGTGTCTTCTCTGTCTGTCTTCTCTCTCTGTATCTTTCTGTTTGTCTGTCCTCTCTCTCTCTCTCTCTCTCGTCTCTGTCTCTTTGTCTCTGTCTCACTGTTCTCTTTCTCTCCTCTCTCTCTCTCTCTTCTCTCTCTCTCCTTTCTCTCTCTGTGTCTTCTCTGTTTGTCCTCTCTCTCTCTCTTCTCTCTTCTCTCTCTGTCTCTGTCTCTCTGTTCTTTCTCTCTCCATGTTTTTTCTCTGTCCCCTCTCTGTCTTTTCTCTCTCTCTATTTCTTTTTTCTTCATCTCTCTCTCTGTCTTCTCTCTCTGTATCTTTCTGTTTGTCTGTCTGTCCTCTCTCTGTCTCTCGTCTCTGTCTCTATGTCTCTGTCTCCCTGTTCTCTTTCTCTCTCTCTCCTCTCTCTCTCTCTCTTCTTTTTTTCTCTCTCTCTCTCTCTCTCTGTCTCTGTCTGTCTTCTCTCTCTGTCTTCTCCCTCTCTGCATCTGTCTGTGTCTGTCTGTCCTCTCTTTCTTCTTTTTCTTCTCTCTCTCTTTCTCTCGCTCTCTCTCTCTCTCTCTCTTTCTCTCTCTCTCTCTCTCACTCTCTCTGTCTCTCTCTTTCAAGCAAGAAATTGGCCTGTTTCAAAAGGTCAAAACTTGTAATCACACGGCTGGAGATTGGTGTCAGGAGATGGCCTGCCAATGAACCACCACCGCCAATCAGTTTCAACACGTGTACATCGTGAGTGGGCTGTTTGGTTCTGTAGATAAGAGCCGAGCATTTCGAGATCTGTTTTCTCGAGTTCAATTCCAGCCCGCAACATTAAAAAAAAACAACAACAAACAAACAAACAACAACAACAACAACAACAACAACAAAAACGGGCCTGTTGGCTGCTCATCTTTATGATTCTGGTGATGTCGGCTTAGTGTTCCAATGGTACCAATCCCCGTTTTCTTCCCCCCCCCCTCCCCCTATCCCCAGCCTCATCCTTCCATTTCAAGATCTCGCCAGCGCATATAGAGTTCTGCCCGCAGGCTTAAGGAGTCTTCCAATTAACAGATAGCGAATTTGACGGAGCGCATATGGAATTGTCCGAGTATCTCTGTATCTGTCTGTCTGTCTGTCTGTCCTCTCTCTCTGTCTGTCTCTCTTTTCTCTCTGTCTGTCTCTCTCATCTGTCTCTCTGTCTCTGTCTCTTTGTTCTCTCTCTGTCCCTGTCTCTCTGTTCTCTCTCTCTCTCTCTCTCTCGGTGTTCTCTTTCTCTGTTTCTCTGTTCTCTCTCTCTCTGTCTGTCTCTCTATTTTCTCCCTCTCTCTCTCTCTTTCTGTCTCTGTCTGTCTGTCTCGTATCTTTCTCTGTCCCTGTCTCTCTGTTCTCTTTCTTTGTGCTTCGATCATTCTGGTGGCGTCGATGTTTGATAGGTCCCCTCCCTTTCCCCTTCCCCTCTGCCGTTCACTCTCTGTATTTCAAGAGCTGGCTTGCGCTTAGGGGTTTTGCGCAGGCTCAGGGTGTTTGCTAGGTAATGGCTCGCAGATTTTGGGAGAAGGGGGTATGGAATTGCCTGAGCGCAAAGATTCACTCTCGAGCAAACTCCAAAATTGGAAATATATTGACCGTCAGCTGTTTCTCCAACTGGACCTGGTCCTGGCCCGTGCGCTACTTACTGATGATACGAAGCGGACAGATCAACGAGAGATACAGATTGTGGGTATATAATGACACACGTTTACCATTAGTATTTGGATTCCGTATTCGTGTCTTAGTTTACAAATTTTTCTCTTACCTTGTGATGAACTTATTCTTAACCAAATTTATAAGAGCTATTTGTCTTGTCTTTGAATTCTTATTTTTAGTCCGCGTACTCGAGGGAGGGCTTATGGAAATTCGGTGATAGTTATTAGAAGGAACTTTATATGTCTTTTATCTGTTCGTTACTACTGTTAACTGATAAACTGTTTTTATTCTCCAGGCATGGCATGGATTATACATGTAGTGATGGTTTTTCTCAACTCGCGATAGAATGTACTCTTACAAAATATTTTGTTATACATCAGAGTTTGTTTTTTTTTACCTGTCTTTGGATTTTAGTCTTGTGCGTGTGAGGAGGGGGGGGGGGAAGTAAGAGAACGATTTTTACTTTATGTTGTGTAAGTCCCGTGGGCTTGTGTGTGTGTGTGTGTGTGTGTGTGTGTGTGTGTGTGTGTGTGTGTGAGTGTGTGTGTGAGTGTGTG
>JAPXFY010000033.1:23025337-23034988 GCA_030674185.1 Monoplex corrugatus | reverse complement strand
ACCACCACCACCACCACACCATCATCATCATCATCATCATCCACTGCACACCACCATCATCATCATCATCATCACCGCCACCACCACCACCACCACCACTACACCACACTACCACCACCACCACCACCACCATCATCATCATCATCTCATCATCATCACCATCATCATCATCATCATCATCACCATGATGTGCCATGTTGCATGACGTTGGCGATCATGCCTCTCCATACGAATGTAATCTTTCATCGCCGCAAGTATGTCTCCTAACCCTTTCCGTCCCCTTGCACTCTGATCAGCAAAATTGTCTGTAATATTTTCTGCTTGGATCTACCTGATGCTCTTTTTCCCTCTAGCTTTCCTGTTGTGACTAGGCGCTCAAATTTCTCTTGCCTCATAATATGTCCTATAAATTTGTTTGTCTTTTCCTATCATCATCACCATCATCATCATCATCATCATCAATCATCATCATCATCATGGACACTTCACAAAGCATAAGAGACAGAGGCAGACATATGTACGGCAAATATGTGTCACCCCTTATGATAAAAAAGAAATAAAACGACTTATGATATAGTAGAATATCTACGTACCACCGCATAGACATATATGTCGTAGACTACATATCTTTCTCTCTCTCTTCCTTCCTTTCTTCTCCCCTCCCTCTCTCTCTGTCTCTGTCTCTGTCCTCTTTGTGTGTCTGTGTGACTTTCTGTTTCTATCTTTCTGTGTCTTTCTCTGTTTCTCTCTCTCTGTGTTTCTCTCTCTCTTTTTCTCTCTCTGTCTCTCTCTTCTTTCTCTCTCTTCTCTCTCTGTCTCTTTCTGTCTCTCTCTTCTTTCTTTCTCTCCTTCTCTCTCTCTGTCTCCGTATATCTGTTTGTCTCTCTCTCTCCTTCTTCTCTCTCTCTCTTCCCTCCTCTCTCTCCCTCTCTCTCTCTCTCTGGCTCGTTGTCTCTCTGGCTCGTCTGTCTCCTCTCTCTCTGTGCTTCTCTCTCGGTCTCTTTCTGTGTCTGTCTCTGTCTCTGTCTGTCTGTCTGTCTCTGTTTCTCTCTCTCTCTCTTTCTGTCTCTTTCTCTTTCTTTCTCTCTCTCTGTGTCTATCTCTCTCTCTCTCTCTTGCTTGGTGTAGACAGCGATCATGGCTCAACACGGGTATACAACACCAGATGCCAGTATAATGCAGCTGATAGACTGGAGATTTACACAAATCCAGCAAGGGCTACATTCGCATGCAGCCACAATCAAGAGACTCGTGGACGACAAGTTCAGTGCTTTAGAGGCTAACTTTTCAGTTCTTTGAGGATGTTAGTAAACTAAAGGAATGTGTTCAAACAAATAAAGAAGAAATAGATGACCTCAGAGAATACAACACAACAATCACGGACAGACTGGATAATCTGGAAAGAAAGCTAGAGTCCACGGAGCAAGATATCAAGAGGTGCAACGTTTTGTTCATCAATGTGGAAGAGTATTCTTGGGAGGACAGTTACTCTACTACTGAGATAATCACAGACATCTTGAATAACCATGCAACCAAACCCAATTGGCATCAAGTAGACATTGCAAGTGCTGTCAGACTTGGAAAACCTCGTACCTCTGGTAGCAATCCCCGTCCCATTTTAGTTCAGTTCTACCGATGGACGGACAAAATGGCTGTTTTAGGAAACAAAGAACTCAGAGACATCCTCAGGGAAAGCGGGATCAAGGTAGCGTCTGACCTCACCTCGCGGCAGAGGCAAATGGTCGAGTTCCATCGTGGGCGTGGTAAAATCGCATACATTTACAACGGAAAACTGCGTGTGAGGGACAGACAAAAATCATATTACGACTATGACAACGGTCATGACTACCCTTCAGTTGCCCCCCACTTTGACGAACATTGGCCACATGTTCAGGACAACAGACAATCTGTGCATGATGGCAAAAGAAGTGAACATCTTCACCACAGATATTCCTCAAAGAACAAATTTGGACGTCACCACAGAAACCAGAGCATAAGGCGTCACACAGTTTCTATGCATGAAGACAACCTGGACCACTGGGAGACAGGACAATCTTATACAAAACACCAACAATACCACTATGAGACCAACAGGAATCCGCACAGATCCAGCAGAGATCATGCTGATGTAGGAGCTGTCCACGTCGTAAGGGCGCACACAGAGGAGACTAGAGGAAGAACTCATAAAAGCTCTGAACGCCTGATCGTGACAGGAGTAATTCCAGACCACTAGTCCCTGGTCCATATTCATATAGCGAAGTGACCAGAAGACCAACGTCAAACCACAGAAGGTTTGTCTTCCTGAAAGAAAACACTGGCAGGGATCATTCAGTTCCACCTAAATCAAACAGAGTCAGTGCCAAAGGATGTATGGACATCAGCGGGATATAGAGCAGACAGTTGCCCCTTCCCCACGCCACGACACCTGTGCTCAGACAGACGTAGCAGGATAGACTCGGTGATCCCTTCCCCAAATGATGACTCTTGTCCTCACGTTAAACGAAGCAGGAAAGACCCAGTGGCCCCTTCCGCATGTGATGGCCCATGGATTTATGACATTTGCAAAAGCATGGACTCAGTGGCCCCTCCCCCACATGATGACCCTTGTGAGGAAGTCAACCATGACTCAAATAGTGACGTCCACGAAATCCAGCCATATAGTGATCACACCGATGCCAGTGACAAAGTCACCTGTATCAGTGATGCGGAAATGGAAAGTATGGGTGAGGTCTTAGCTGAAGATGTGTGTGAAGCGACCAAAGAATCAGGTAAAATAAATACTGAGAATGTGAGTACCGATGAGGTCACTGTGCTCAGTGTCAGAACAAAGTCAGCTGATCACACTAACGTTGTGGCACACACCTCAGATCAAGCATTAAATGATACGCACACGATAACACAAAACGCGAACGCTCAAAAGCTTGTCAGACTCGCTTGCTGACAATCTAGTTCTAGATTCTGATGATCTAGACACAAACCAGAGCATACAGACACCTTCTGTCACCCATGCTCTGCGACCTAGACGTGCTGCCTCCCACACACGGATAGACGGTAAGAGCAGTGGCCATGCTCCACCTAGCAGTCAGAGCAAAATTACTGATTCGTTTAAGAAAACGCAGGCTAAAGATCTGCCAAAAACAAGAAGCAGGTCCAAATCTTCTAAAGCCAAACCCAGTGGGAGCGAGGCCTCAGGTACTAACAGATAGAATATCGGCCGGGCCACAATATCAGGTAGACCTGTACGATCTGCCACAGGCGACGACAGTTATATTTGGAATCAGAACACAACACCACCATCGGAATCCAAATGTGCTTTGCGTGTAAATACTGCAAATAAATTACATGTTAGTTTCCTTAATTATAATGTAAATGGCCTTTTGGAAAAACTAGAAAATAATGATTTTGCCAGTTTTCTTCTCACTTACGACTTTATATGTTTGACAGAAACATTTGTTGCAACTGACTTTGAATCACCACTTTTCAGTGACTTTGTAGTGTTCACGTCTAAAGCCAAGAAGCTGTCTCATCAAGGGAGATATTCTGGGGGTGTTATCGCAATGGTAAGGAAATCATATTCTCGTTTTGTTGAGCAAATCCCAATAGAAACTGAAAACACTTTAGCTATAAAAATCCACAAAGACCTGTTTTCTGTAGACAGAAACATACTGTGGATTTGTACATATCTTCCTCCGTGTGATTCTGTCTATTGGAATAGCCAGGAAGGTGCATATGGTATTGAAGTGCTGGAGCAATGCATTTTAGATCTATATGACTTTTGTGGTGATTCTTTTTTATTGGTAAATGGGGATCTAAACGCGAGAACAGCGAATACTAATTACAGTTTTAGTGGAGAGGTCGATGATTTCGATGTGAATGTTTATACCGAGAACAGATTTCCCAGAATTTCACAGGACAAAAACACAAATAAATTTGGTTGTCAGCTGATTGAGTTATGTAATATGTTTGAATGTATGATTTTAAACGGATTGCGTGAAACGGATTTTGACGATGGATGTACATATATTGCGTCCTCTGGGACTAGCACAGTAGACTATTTCATTACTTCCATTGATTTGTTTTCATCTATACACATCAAATCAATTCTTGTTGAGAACATGATGGATTCTGATCACCTACCAGTTGTTATGATGGTTGAAATTAAAAATGATATCGTTGAGGCTGGTCATGGTAAAACAAGTCAACCCAAAAACGAGGTTTGTGAGAAATTTATTTGGAAACATGAACTGGAAGCCGAGTTCCACAAAACTTTGAAAAGCAGTGATATTCAAGACAGACTTACTATGGCCACAAATACTCTACATTGCGATATGGATAGTGGTTTGAATGCTTTTGTACAATGTCTGAAAGATGCCAGTGCCTGTATGTATAAAACGTGTAAAGCTAACTGGAACAAAAGATCAGAATGGTTTGACAAGGACTGTCAGCAAGCAAAAAAGAAACAAGGCGTAAACTAAATTATTTTAGGAAAACTAGGAAGGAAGAAGATAGAATTTCATATGTGGAAGAGAGGAAAACGTACAGACGTTTACTAAAGACAAAGAGACAAGCATTTAGGAAACAGAAAGCAGATTCGCTAACCATGGAAATGACTAATTCATCACAGTTCTGGAAACTGCTGAGAAGTATGGGTTGTGGAAACAAAGACAAAGTCTCAAATGGTATTGATATTAATGTCTGGTTCGAGCACTTCAAGAATATTTGTCAAATTTATGGGGGACATGTTGGTGAACATTGTGATATTGAGGTAGATCTATCTGAGGAAAGGGAGCATACTCTAAATAGAGATATATCTGAAGAAGAGGTTAAACGAGCAGTTGGTAAACTTAAGACTGGTAAAGCAAGCGGAATTGACAGCGTTTCAGCTGAAATGTTAAAAAATGGGGGGAAAGATGTCATAGCTTTTCTAACAAAACTGTTTAAAATCGTATAAAATCGTATAAGCCTGATCAGGAAGTATCTCTCTGTGGAAACAACTGCAAAACTCGTTCTCTCCTTCATAATGCCTCGCATTGACTATTGCAATTCACTCCTGTCCGGTCTTCCTGCCTCCACCATTCACATCCTACAGCGCATTCAAAACAATGCTGCACGCCTTGTACTCAAAAAGAAAAAAGCTGACCACATATCTCCTCTCCTGGCACAACTTCACTGGCTCCCTGTATCAAAGCGCATACAGTACAAACTAGACACCATGTGCTACAAAAGCCTCAATAACGCAGCCCCCGATTACCTGTCAAGCCTACTTGAGATCTATGTTCCCTCACGTACCCTCCGTTCTGCCTCCGATCCTCTGACTTTTCGCTTTCCACGCACTAAGCTCAATACCTATGGTCCACGAGCCTTCTCTGTTTCTGGTCCGCTCTCCTGGAACAAACTTCCTCTCTCAGTCCGTCAGCAACCTACTTTTGTCTCCTTCAAGTCAGCTCTCAAAGCTCACCTTTTCTCCTCTGCATAAAATCCTGACCTCACTCAATCCCCTTGCAGCCTGTCTCCACTCGGAGGGGAATCACATTGTAATATATAATTGTATATAATATGCTCTCTATAACTTTCTCCCCATTTATAGCCGTGTGTGTGTGTGTGTGTGTGTGTGTGTGTGCGCGCGCGCGCGCGCGTGTATGTGTGTGTGTGTGTGTGCGTGCGTGCGTGCGTGTGTGTGCGTGCGTGCGTGTGTGTGTGTCTGTTTCAGCGCTTAGATTTGATTTTATCAAGATTTTGCGCTATATAAATATTGTAATTATTATTATTATTAAAATAATTTTTGGCTCGGGGATATATCCAAAAGAGTGGTCCAAAGCCATTATCATCCCCATTTTCAAGAAAGGGGATCCTGAAAATGCAGATAATTATAGAGGTATATCTTTATTAAGCATGATATCTAAATGTTACACAACAATACTGAACATGAGATTATACACCTGGTTAGAAGCTAATAATTTGATCTCAGAGAGCCAGGCAGGTTTTCGTAATAGATACTCAACTGTTGATCATATATTCAAACTACATGCTATCATTCAGAAATGCATGCACAAGAAAGGGATGAAATTATATGTTGCTTTCGTTGACTTTAAAAAGGCTTTCGATTCTGTCAGACATGATAAACTCCTTCATTGTATTAGAAATGAGGGTGTTAAAGGGAAATTTCTCGCATCATTAATGGCAATGTACAAGTCATTGGTGTCATGTATCCGAGTTAACGATAAATTTTCAGAGATGTTTCAATGTCCGGTTGGAGTAAGACAAGGTTGTGTCTTGAGTCCTACATTGTTTTCGATATTTATAAATCAGTTAGCAAATTGTATGGGTGAAAAAGGAAAACATGGCATCCAATTACTACCTCGGATGTTGGAAATATTTGTTTTACTCTTTGCAGATGATGTGGTACTTTTCTCAACTACACCAAATGGTTTACAGAATCAGCTGAACGTTTTAAGTACGTGTTGTAACAACATGAAATTAAAAGTAAATATTGACAAAACGAAGGTCATAGTGTTTAGAAACGGAGGGTCATATGAAGAAAATAAGTTGGAAGTGGTGAATAATTATTGCTATTTAGGTTTTAATTTCACGACAATGGTAAGTGTCAAAAAAGGTACTGCACATTTAGCAACTAAGGGGAAGAAAGCTGTCATACAGCTAAATAGGGTTCTCCAAAAATTCAAGGAAATGACAATGGATACTTTCTTTAAAATATTTGACGTAAAGGTACAACGCATTCTGTTGTACGCATCAGAAGTATGGGGATTAAAACGAATGGAACACATAGAAAAGGTACATATGATGGCGTGCAAAAGATTTTTAGGCGTGCCTGTTAAGACACCAAACAAGATGGTGTACGCTGATCTGGGAAGATATCCATTATTCGTTAACTCTGTGGTCGCATGCTTAAGATATTGATTTAAATTGCTACAAATGAGTGCCGAAAGATTTCCGCATAAAGCTTACCAAATGTTTCTGGAATTAGATAGAAATGGAAAGGATTGTTGGGCATCAGAGGTAAGAAAAATCCTGTGTGATACAGGTTTCAACATTGTATGGCTGCAACAGGGAGTAGGGGATGTAAAACTATTTTTAAACATATTCAGACAAAGACTTGTCGATCTGTTTATCCAAGAATGCACTAGTATTATTAGAGATGGTGACAGATATGAGTGCTATAGATCATTCAAAACAATTTTTGAAAAAGAAAAATATATTTCTGACATGGATACATATTGTTTCAGAGTGGCAATCACACAACTAAGATTTGATGTACTACCGCTGAATAACAATTCACATCGTTATAGTGAGAGTATTCACAAAAGGGCATGCCCTTTTTGCAAAACACATATCGAAAATGAATATCACCTTATATATGACTGTCCCACTTATACAGATATTAGAGTAAAATTCCTCAAAGATTCAGCTAGAATGCCACTTTATCTACCGCTCAAAGCAGAAAATTCTCATCATAGATACAATGTGTCCAGATTTGTTTTTCATGCCATCAACAGGCGCAAAAATATCATGAATGAATAAACTAACGAAAATAAGTCATCACCAGTACTATATTACTGTATTACATAAGTAATTATACAATACTGTATAGTTATAATAACTATTAACGCTTGTTCCATTACATTTTTGTAGTCATTTCGATATAAACTGAGTACAGACTGTAAATTATGCACAAAAACGCGGGGATAAAGATAATTTTGAAAAACTGAATTGTTTGTTGATACTTGATTTACAGATATTTGGTAAATTGATTATTCATTGATTGACTGCTGACTGCTTAACTGATTGTTTGATTAATTCATTGATTGATTGATAGATGCACTGACTGAATGATTGATCCATTGATTAGTTGCTGATTAAGTACTGATCGGGAAAATGATTTATATGAAACTTATCAAATTATTTGGTGACTCGCTAACTAGTTTGGTTTATAGATGAGTAATTGTATTAGGTGACTAACTTGACTGGTAGAGAAACGGTTCAGTATTTTAACTGATCTGATTTATATGGCTAATTAAATGATAGAATGGTAGTTGATTGATTGATTGATTGATTACCGTTGTCACGGTACACTGAATGTGCTAAGTATTTATTTGATTGGATGGATAAAGTGAAATATGTTTCGCAAGCAAGGTGATTTACCAATTATTTGTTGATCGTTTGATGATTGTATTATTTGACCGGCTGTTGGCCATACAGAGAGACTAATTGCTTGACCAGTAGATGGAGGAATGGAACGATATATGTATATGTATATAAATATCTTTATGACTGTTTGATGCCTTAATGCACCGATGAAGCTTGATGATAATCAAGTACTGTTTAGTGTATTACTTCATTAAATGATAGATCTGGTCAGCAAAAGAAAGATCTGTTGACTGTCACACCAACGAAGTATCAACTGAGGAAAGCGCGGAAAGTGTCAATGTTTAATATTGGTGTAATTCACAAAAACCCTATCTCCCCCCCCTCCCCCCCCCCCCCCCCCCCCCCCACCGACTATTGTATTGTGGCCTAAGGCCGATGTACATTAAAAAATTCTGAATTCTGAATTCTCTCTCTCTCTTTCTCTCTCTCTCACTATCTCTCTCTCTCTTTCTCTCTCTCTCTCTGTCTCTGTCTCTCACTATCTCTCTATCTCTCTCTCTCCCTCTCTCTCTCTTTCTCTCTCTCCCCCTCTCTCTCTCTTTCTCTCTCTCTCTCTGTCACTTTGTCTGTCTGTCTCTCTCTCCCTCTCTTTCTGTCTGTCTCTGTTTGTCTGTCTTGTCTGTCTGCCTGTCTGTTTTCTCTCTCTCTCTCTCTCTCTCTCTCTCCTCTCTCTCTCTCTCTCTCTCTCAAACTGACATGATATCCAGTGATAAGACACTGGGTGCAGTTTCGTCAAAGTGCACACAATCACCGCCGATAAGATGATTACACCGATGTCTGTGGTTTTCCCAACTGTCAACTTTCTCACACGACCGACGTGTAACGATAATTGTTTGACTTACATAAGGAAATCTGTTATGGAGATCAGTGGTTGTGGTTTATCATCAGGCAGATGTTGATAAAGTGAGAAATGACTGACTACTGCACACAGCCACAGGGGTTACGTGTTATGGAAGGAAGCATAGGACATTTCTCTGTCTTGTCTGTCTCTTCTCTCTCTCTCTCTCTCTCTCTCCTTCTCTCTCTCTCTCTCTCTCTCTGTGTCTCTCTCTGTCTGTCTCTCCCTCTCTCTCTCTCTCTCTGTGTCTCTCTCTCTTTTGTCTATCTGTCTCTTTCACTATGTCTATCTGTCTCTGTCTGTCTGTCTGCCTGTCTCTGTCTCTGTCTGTCTGTCTATCATTCTCTCTCTCTCTTTATCTGTCTCTCTTCTTCTTTTTCTCTTTCCCTGTGTGTGTCTCTATCTATTTCTCCCTCTCTCTCTCTTTCTCTTTCTCTCTTTCTCTGTCTTTGTGTGTCTCTGTCTCTCTCTTTCTCTCTTTCTGTCTCTGTCTCTCTCTTTCTCTTGCTCTGTCTTTTTCTCTTTCTCTCTCTTCTCTCCTCTCTCTTTCTCTCTCTCTTCTCTCTCTCTCTGTCTGTCTTCACTCTGTCTGTCTCCTGTCTGTCTCTCTCTCTTCTCTCTCTCTTCTCTGTCTCTCTCTCTTTCTG
>JAPXFY010000033.1:23015337-23017837 GCA_030674185.1 Monoplex corrugatus | reverse complement strand
CTTTCGCGATTTTTTTTCCTCCTTGGTTTTTCGTTTCCTCTCCTAGACTGTAGTCGTCAACGACCGGTCATGTTCGTGTACAAGTCGTATCGCAATACACGGCTACCCGATAGCAGCCCAGTGGTATGACCCTGCACCTGTATATCGGTACATCTGTCCTACCTTGACATGTGACATTTTGAGGTCACGGCTCTGTGAATGCCTTTTGAAACTCAGCTGGTTGAGCGTCGTATTTATATGCTAATACTTGTGGGCTTGAGTCCCGGGGGTGCGCTACATTAACCCTTTGACTCCAGCTTCATATTCACAACTGCAAAAACTTAACCCTTTGACTTCCTCACGCTATCTATCTCTCTATCTATCATCTGTCTGTCTATCTTCTATGTATCTATCTGTCTTCTATCGTCTATGTATCTTATCTATCTGTCTGTCTATCTGTCTATTTTGTATGTATGTATGTATGTATCTATCTATCTATCTTCTATCTTTTGTCTGTCTGTCTGTCTATCTGTATTTATCTATCTATCTATCTATCTGTCTATCTCTGTCTGTCTGTCTGTCTGTATTTATTTATCTATCTATTCTATCTATCTATCTATCATCTATCTATCTATCTATCTTCATTATCTATCTATCATCCATCTATCTGTCTGTCTGTCTGATCTGTTGTATCTATCCATCTATCTTTTATCTATCTATCTTCTGTCTATCTATCTATCTGTCTATCTTACTTTCTGTGTCTATCTATCTATCTATCTATCTATCTATCTACTTATCTATCTATCTACTTATCTATTTGTCTATCGATCTATCTAACTATCTATCTATCTATCTATCTATCAACTTATCTATCTATCTATTTATCTATAGATAGGATGAGGGAGTCAAAGGGTTAAGTTTTTGCTTTCCAAGCACGGTTGACAATGCAGCATGCTGGTGAACAGGGTGCGGGAGTCAAGGGGTTAAAACTGGCCTTCTGACTGTCCCGTCTTAACATCGTTGATGTTCTGGAGGTGTCTCACCTGTCTCAGCTGTCTCACCTGTCGGCATCACCGGGTTCGGTGTTGGCCGCTGCACACTAGACTTAAACATCACCATCTCCCTCCAGGCTGCACTGTCTTGACTTTTGTGGACAATTTCTTGAATATTTAGGCCACTGATGTTGGTTGGTTATGTTCTCGATGTATGAGATTGGAGGTCTGCCCTTCTTCCTTTTTGCCGCTGTTTTTGAAACATGGTTGCCAAGAGGGGTCCTTTGCCGCTGTTTTTGAAACATGGTTGCCAAGAGGGGTCCGTTTTCTTGCAGCCGCGGACCAAACGGTGACGGTATTCTAGGGGAGGCTGGGGTACAGGATGGTACCTATACTTCTATAAAGTGGTCTCACAACCTACAATGAATACTGTCAGGCGAGCAGGGCACCATAACTCCAACCACTAAAGTCCTTGAAGCAGGGGATGGATGAATTAGGAGGCGAAGGCAGAGAACTGCACAACAATCGGCTTCTACTTCACGGTCGTGGGCAGAGGAATTCCAAGGAAACAATGGCCAGGACACCTGCACAGTATGTGCACTGCGCTTGAGGAAGATAATGGCAATCCACCTGAAGTATTTTTTGCCAAAAAGTGCACAAAATGACGCCCCAAAAAGCGCACTGGTGGTGTCAGTATAGGATTAGATAAGTTCCACTCCCCCCCCCCACCCACCCCTCACTTCCCCGGGGTAGTTATCCCCGTCGGCCATATCGCCTGAGGTTGGACGCCGACGTAAAAACTTAACCCAATCAATCAATCAAAACCTCTGTGAAATGAACCAACTATCTCGTGGTATTATCGTTGTTGTTGAAAGTCGCTGACACACGCATACAGCACAGCCATAACAACTATAACTATCTCAAAAAAACAACAACACAACCATCCAACCAACCAACAAATCAAACAACAACCAGACCAACCATCAACAACCACCAACAACACACCAACCAACCACCAACCAACCAAACAAACCAACCAACAACCATCCAACCACAACCAACAACCAACCAACCAACAACCAACCAACCAACAACAACCAACCAAACCAAACCACAACCAACAACCCAACACAACCATCACAACACAAACCAACCAACCAACACCAACCAACAACCAACCAACCAACCAACCAACCAACCAACCAACAACCAACCAACCAACCAACCAACCAACAAACCAACCAACCAACCAACAAACCAACCAACCAAACCCAACCAACCAACCAACCAACCAACCAACCAACCAACCAACCAACCAACCAACCAACCAACCAACCACAACCAACCAACAACATCAACCAACCAACAACAAACCAACAAACCAACCAACCAACCAACCAACCAACCAACCAACCAACCAACAAACAACCACCAACCAACACAACCCACACCAAACCAACCAACAACAACCAACCAACAACCAACCAACCAACCAACAACAAACAACCACCACCAACCAACCAACCAAC
>JAPXFY010000033.1:22997837-23000337 GCA_030674185.1 Monoplex corrugatus | reverse complement strand
TAGACTGTAGACAGGTTTTGTTTCAGACAGTATGGTCGTGACGTTACAGATGATGTAGAATACCAGTCATTGTGACCTTTTAAGAAGACTTATATCATATTAACCCTTTGACTCCCGCACCCTGTCCACCGGCACCTTCCATTGTCAACCACGCTATCAGAGCAAAAACTTTAACTCTTTGACTACCTCACCCTATCCATCATCTCCCTGAAGGAAGCTGGTCGATAGATAGGGTGAAGGAGTCAAAGAGTTCAGTTGTTTTTTTCTAACTTCCAATGTGAAAAATATCATTCTGTCCATTCAAAAAAAGAAGGCAAGAAAGGAAAAGCAAACAAACAAACAATCAAAGAAGAGGGTAAGGGGGGAGAGGAAAAAGAGGGGGGGGGGGGAAATGAACTGGTAAGATTGACAAATGTATTTCAAATATATGTACTTTTCAGAGTATTAGATAAGATTCAGAATTGAACAGTGTAATGCCAGAATGGACGACTTTCATTTGTCCGTCTTTTAATGCTCAGTGGAATAGCTATAAACCATTGTTTTCTTAGTAGAGCAAAAATTCATTTTATGACATGTTTGAAATCTTGATGTTCACTTTGAAATCTCCCATGTATGAAATATGTGGGGGCTTTTTTTGTTTTTTGTTTTTTTGTTTTGTCTTCTGTATGTATGTTGTCAAGTCTGCTATTGTTCCACCCTCTCCTCAAGAAATACAATTTAGACCCAAATGAACTGAAAAATTACCGGCCTATCTCTAATCTCTCTTTCTTGTCAAAACTGCTTGAAAAAGTTGTCCTCAACCAACTGAACTCTCACCTGTCTGTCAACAATCTCCTCAATCCTTTCCAGTCAGCCTACCGCCAGTGCCATAGCACTGAAACTGCCTTGCTACACATTCTCAACAATCTCCTCCTTGCAACTGATACTGGCAAAGTCTCTCTCCTCATACTCCTTGATCTGTCTGCAGCCTTTGATACCATTCATCATGGTATTCTCCTTTCTAGACTTCATCATACTTTTGGCATCTCTGACATTGCTCTCTCCTGGTTCACTTCATATCTATCAAACAGAAAACAAACTGTTCTCATCAATGGCACTTACTCTCAACCTGCATACCTGACCTGTGGTGTTCCACAAGGATCTGTCCTTGGCCCTGTTCTTTTCACTCTTTACACCTCCCCCCTGTCCACCATCATCAACTCCCACTCTATAAAACACCACTTCTATGCTGATGACACCCAACTTCAAGACAGTGACTCCCCTGACAATATACAGCGCCTCCTGACTCGCACCACTGAGTGTTACTCGGACATTAAAAATTGGATGACATACAACAAACTTCAGCTAAATGATGACAAGACAGAAGCTATCCTCATTGGCACCCATCAGAAACTTTCTCAGCTGCCTTCTCTTTCTCTCCCATTATGTAACACATCAGTCCCAATTTCTGATTCAGCTAAAAACCTTGGTATCTGCATTGACTCTACCCTCTCCATGAACAACTTTGTTTCTCAAACTGCCAGATCTTGCTACTATCACCTCCATCGTATAAGCCTGATCAGGAAATATCTATCTGTGGAAACAACTGCAAAACTCGTTCTCTCCTTCATAATGTCTCGCATTGACTACTGCAATTCACTCCTGTCCGGTCTTCCTGCCTCCACCATTCACATCCTGCAGCGCATTCAAAACAATGCTGCACACCTTGTACTCAAAAAGAAAAAAGCTGACCACATACCTCCTCTCCTGGCACAACTTCACTGGCTCCCTGTATCAAAGCGCATACAGTACAAACTAGACACCATGTGCTACAAAAGCCTCAATAACGCAGCCCCCGATTACCTATCAAGCCTACTTGAGATCTATGTTCCCTCACGTACCCTCCGCTCTGCCTCCGATCCTCTGACTTTTCGCTTTCCACGCACTAAGCTCAATACCTATGGTCCACGAGCCTTCTCTGTATCTGGTCCGCTCTCCTGGAACAAACTTCCTCTCTCAGTCCGTCAGCAACCTACTTTTGTCTCCTTCAAGTCCGCTCTCAAAACTCACCTTTTCTCCTCCGCATAAAATCCTGACCTCACTCAATCCCCCTGCAGCCTGTCTCCACTCGGAGGGGAATCACATTGTAATAAATAATTGTATATACTCTCTATAATTTTCCATTGCTTTTATTCTTTCTCCCTATTTATAGCCGTGTGCGTGTGTGTGTGGTGTGTGCGCGCGCGCGCGCGCGTGTGTATGTGTGTGTGTGTGTGCGTGCGTGCGTGTGTGTGCGTGCGTGCGTGCGTGTGTGTGCGTGCGTGCGGTGTGTGTGTGTCTGTTTCAGCGCTTAGATTTGATTTTATCAAGATTTTGCGCTATATAAATATTGTAATTATTATTATTATTATTATTATTATAGATGTCAAAAACGTTCCTCTTATGTGTATGAATTGAAATTATTATTTTGTTTTGTTACTACATTGTTTGTTGATGTCTATTCACTGTTAAAAAATGAATA
>JAPXFY010000033.1:22980337-22987837 GCA_030674185.1 Monoplex corrugatus | reverse complement strand
GCTTCATCTTTCGTTATGGGTGGTCCTTCAAAGTTCTTTTTTACAATGTGTTCTTCGTTTCTGTCATCCTCGAAAAGATCTTTAATGTACTCTCCCCATCTGTCTAATATTTTGTCTTTTTCCATGATAAGCGTGCCATCTTTCGATTTTAAGCAACCAGTTGATGTGCATGTATTTTTCCTGTGGACAATTTCTTCAATTCGTCTGTACATACCTTGAGGATTCGTTTTGTGTCAGTCTTCTATTTCCTTGCATTTAGTTTTCAGCCAAGTTTCCTTAGCTTCATTGTACCTATTCCTGATTTCTTTGTTTATCTTCCTGTATATATCCTCGTTTCTCTTTGCCTTCCTACTTTCCTCCATCAAACCCAAAATTTCTTTTGTCATCCAGTTCTTTTTTGCTTTTCTATCTGCCTCAGGGATTTCTTCACGAGCTTCATTTATCGAATTTCTCAACTTTTTCCACTGTTCCTCACTGTCACCAACGTCTTCCAGAGCACTGAATTTGTTTTGAACATGTACATTAAATTTTTTACGTATCACTTCATCTGTCTTTAAGAGTCCAAGATTTAGTTTGATGTTGCTTTTGGTCTGTTTCCTTTTCCTTAATTTCAGCCTAAATCTTCCCACTTCACACACACTACACACACACAACTACACACGTGCATGCACCACACTCTTGCACACTACTCACTTTCTGCATGCACTATACACTGTACACACACACGCGCGCGTGCGCAAACGCACATGCACACACACGTGACACACACAACACACATATTCTGTACATACTACTCACACGCGCGTGCACAAATTCTCTCTTTCTCTCTCTCGCTCTCTCTCTCTCTCTTTCTCTCTCTCTCTCTTTTCTCTCTCTCTCTTTCTCTCTTTGTTTCTGTCCCTCTCTCACGCGCGCGCTCGCACACACACACACACACACACACACTCCTATCTCTCTCTCTCTCTCTTCTCTCTTTCACACACACACACACACACACACACACACACACACACACCACACACACACACACACACACACACACACACACACACTGACCTACACAGACACGTTCTCACAGTTACTTTTAAAACACAAACACAATTCAAAGCACGCTAAATTAATGGCGAAACAACAACAGCAAACAACAAAAATGTTACCAAAACGTAAACCCTTTTTTTTTCTTCCTCCACAGGCGTTATGAACATAACGTCAGGAGTAGCCGGCACGCTGACAGGCGGGTTGGTGACGACACGCCTGAAGATGACGCCACTGGCGTGTCTCAAAATGGTGCTGATCGTCACCGCCATGACCATTGCCCTCGTCTCTGCCGGTTTCTTCCTGGGCTGTGACCAGCCCCTCATCAGCATGGGTGCCTCTTCCGGGTACATCATTGTCTGTCTGTCTGTCTGCCTGTCTGTCTGTATGTCTGTCTGTCTTTCTAACTGTCTCTTCTTTGTTCTTTCTGTCTTGTCATTCCTTTTCTCACACTGGACAGAGCAGCTTAGGGAAGTATCAGTCTTTTTTTGCATCTGGTGTTTCTTTGTATGTGATCTTACGCTTGACAAATGCCAGGTGGCCGAAAATTTGCGCCTGTCTTTTTGTCTTGTTGTGTTTGTTTGTGATCTTACTGTACGTTTGACAAAGACCAGTTGGCCGAAGATTTGCGCCTGTCTTGTCTACTTGTGTGTGTTTGTGATTTTACGCTTGACAAAGGCCAGTTGGTCGAAAATTTGCACCTGTCTTGTCTGGTTGTATTATTTAAATACGCGTTCTTCTTATTCTTTTTGTGTGTGTGTGTGTGTGTGTGGGTTTTTTTTTTCTGGTTCCTGTTTGCTTGAACGCGTGCAGTCACACTTGTTTTGGATTTCTGTCTGTCTGTCTGTCTGTCTGTCTGTCTGTCTGTCTGTCTGTCTGTTTGTCTAACTGTCTTTCTATCTGTTGGTCTTTCTGCCTTGTCTTTCTGTCTCTATTTCTTTCTTCTTTCTGTCTGTCTGTCTTTCTGTCAGTTTGTCGGTTGGTCGGTCTTTCTGTCTGTCTGTCTTTCTGTCTCTATTTCTTTCTTCTTTCTGTCTGTCTATCTTTCTGTCTTGTCTGTCTTTCTGTCTCTCTTTGTTTGTTGGTCTTTCTTTCTGTTCTGATTGGTTTGTTGTTGTTATTGTTGTTGTTATTGTGTGGTTTTGAAATAATCTCCCGTTTTTAAGAAGATGATGAAATCCATACTAAGACTGCTCCAGTGATAGACTATTACAATACTGCTATTACTAGGTGTATAAGATAAGTGATAGGTGAGATAAGTGATAGATGCTCCAGTGATAGGCTATTACAATACTACTATTACTAGTATAAGATAAGTGATAGACTGATACAATACTAGTATAAGATAAGTGATAGACTGATACAACACTAGTATAAGATAAGTGACAGACTGATACAATACTAGTATAAGATAAGTGATAGACTGATACAATACTAGTATAAGATAAGTGATAGACTGATACAACACTAGTATAAGATAAGTGACAGACTGATACAATACTAGTATAAGATAAGTGATAGACTGATACAATACTAGTATAAGATAAGTGACAGACTGATACAACACTAGTATAAGATAAGTGATAGACTGATACAATACTAGTATAAGATAAGTGATAGACTGATACAACACTAGTATAAGATAAGTGACAGACTGATACAACACTAGTATAAGATAAGTGACAGACTGATACAATACTAGTATAAGATAAGTGACAGACTGATACAACACTAGTATAACTGTAAGATAAGTGATAGACTGATACAATACTAGTATAAGATAAGTGACAGACTGATACAATACTAGTATAAGATAAGTGACAGACTGATACAATACTAGTATAACTGTAAGATAAGTGATAGACTGATACAACACTAGTATAAGATAAGTGATAGACTGATACAATACTAGTATAAGATAAGTGATAGACTGATACAATACTAGTATAAGATAAGTGACAGACTGATACAACACTAGTATAAGATAAGTGACAGACTGATACAACACTAGTATAAGATAAGTGACAGACTGATACAATACTAGTATAAGATAAGTGATAGACTGATACAACACTAGTATAAGATAAGTGACAGACTGATACAATACTAGTATAAGATAAGTGACAGACTGATACAACACTAGTATAAGATAAGTGATAGACTGATACAACACTAGTATAAGATAAGTGATAGACTGATACAATACTAGTATAAGATAAGTGATAGACTGATACAACACTAGTATAAAGATAAGTGACAGACTGATACAATACTAGTATAAGATAAGTGATAGACTGATACAACACTAGTATAAGATAAGTGATAGACTGATACAATACTAGTATAAGATAAGTGATAGACTGATACAACATTAGTATAACTATAAGATAAGTGATAGACTGATACAACACTAGTATAACTATAAGATAAGTGATAGACTGATACAATACTAGTATAACTATAAGATAAGTGATAGACTGATACAACACTAGTATAACTATAAGATAAGTGATAGACTGATACAATACTAGTATAAGATAAAGTGATAGACTGATACAATACTAGTATAAGATAAAGTGATAGACTGATACAATACTAGTATAAGATAAAGTGATAGACTGATACAATACTAGTATAAGATAAAGTGATAGACTGATACAACACTAGTATAACTATAAGATAAAGTGATAGACTGATACAATACTAGTATAAGATAAGTGATAGACTGATACAATACTAGTATAAGATAAGTGACAGACTGATACAATACTAGTATAAGATAAGTGATAGACTGATACAACACTAGTATAAGATAAGTGATAGACTGATACAATACTAGTATAAGATAAGTGATAGACTGATACAACACTAGTATAACTATAAGATAAAGTGATAGACTGATACAATACTAGTATAAGATAAGTGATAGACTGATACAATACTAGTATAAGATAAGTGACAGACTGATACAATACTAGTATAAGATAAAGTGATAGACTGATACAATACTAGTATAAGATAAGTGATAGACTGATACAATACTAGTATAAGATAAGTGATAGACTGATACAATACTAGTATAAGATAAAGTGATAGACTGATACAATACTAGAATAAGATAAAGTGATAGACTGATACAATACTAGTATAAGATAAAGTGATAGACTGATACAATACTAGTATAAGATAAGTGATAGATGCTCCAGTGATAGGCTATTACAATACTACTATTACTAGTATAAGATAAGTGATAGACTGATACAATACTAGTATAAGATAAGTGATAGATGCTCCAGTGATAGGCTATTACAATACTACTATTACTAGTATAAGATAAGTGATAGACTGATACAATACTAGTATAAGATAAGTGATAGATGCTCCAGTGATAGGCTATTACAATACTACTATTACTAGTATAAGATAAGTGATAGACTGATACAATACTAGTATAAGATAAGTGATAGACTGATACAATACTAGTATAAGATAAGTGACAGACTGATACAATACTAGTATAAGATAAGTCATAGACTGATACAATACTAGTATAGATAAGTGATAGACTGATACAACACTAGTATATTACAAGATCCAAAACAAGAGTGACTGCCTGCGCCCAAGCAAACACAAACCAGAAGAACAAGAAAATCAATGTAAGCGCATCTCCAACAAGACAACACAAAACAAAACAAGCTCAAATTTTCGGCCAACTAGCCTTTGTCAAGCGCGAACGCACGGTCACAGACAAATCACAGACACCAAACAATGGATAATAAAAACGGGACTAAAAACTTCCCTGCCGCCTCGTCCAGTGGGTAAGAGATGGAATGCCCATGTCATCATGAGCAGTAGTAAGAAAAGGGGAGAGGGGAGGCAACTGTGATGTCAAAAGGGAAGTGAGATAAGTTCTGCAATTTTGAGAAGTGGCCATGCTATATCGGTATAGCCCTGTTCTGAAGAAGGCACAGGGCAAGAGCCAAGAGATAAGGGAGTAGATTGTGCCCGGTGCCAAGAATCTGGTAGGCGTGGGAACAGGAAGAGACATGAAACGGCATGTCTGAATTTTGTTACTCATGGTTTGTCGTTAAGACCATGTGGTTTGCGTGTTCCAAGTTTATTTATGAGGTGGGATTCTCTGTCTTTCCTGTCTATGGTGCTGTTATTGTATAGAAACCACAGACCTTTCACTCGGATGTCATTGATTGAGTGGTCTGATTGGTTGAAGTGATTGGGGATAGTTTTATCCCTTTGGTGGCGGATATCAGCCAAGTGTTCTTTGAAACGTGTGTCAAGAGTGCGTCCAGTTTCACCAATATACAATTGGGAACATTTAGACTTTGCGCTTGTTTTGTTTTGTGTTGTCTTGTTGGAGATGCGCTTACATTGATTTTCTTGTTCTTCTGGTTTGTGTTTAACACTAGTATAGATAAGTGATAGACTGATACAACACTAGTATAGATAAGTGATAGACGCTCCAGTGATAGACTATTACAATACTACTATTACTAGAATAATATAAGTCATAGACTGATACAACACTAGTATAAGATAATAAAAAAGATCCATAGGCTTGATAGGACCTCAACACCTGTCCAGCTCATGAGTTTATGTGCGGGCTTAAAGGCTTGTGCCATGATCGTTTTGCGTCTTCTCCATCACATTGCACCTGTGAAATTAGTATATATGGAATTCTTTTCGAGCGCGAAAACGTCATATAGAGAAACTGAAACTGTTTGTTGTTGTTGTTGTTGTTGTTGTTGTCGTTGTCGTCGTCGTCGTCGTCGTCGTCGTCGTCGTCGTCGCCGCTGTCATGAAATTAGATTTTGTCCTTGAGTTTAAGGTAGATTTTTTTGTCTGTTCAAGTTCATATTCCTTATAGGGCAGCCGAGCACTGGGATAACACCCACATTAAAAACAACTCCACATCCATTGAAAAAGATAGCAGTCAAAAACCAAGGTCAAGACTTTCCTTTCAAGTCTAAAATGCAATCAAGAATGATTAGCATGTATGTAATCATGTCAGACGAAATCTATTGATTTCTTGTGAAAACTTGAAAACTGCATCTGGAAGAACATCTCAGGTGTGTGTTTTTTTTTCTTTTTTTCTTGGTTTTTTTTTTTTTTTTTTCTGTCCATTTTCTACGCCAGCTGAATGGCCAGAGAAGCTGGAACAGTTTTTACAATGCAATGATGATGATGTCGATGGGGATGATAATCATGATGCTATGGAGTTCCATCTAGGATTGAGACTGCATCAGCCAGGCCCGTGAGATACAGGCCACCCACAGTGCTGGTCAGATGAAATGAGCAACACCCTCAAAGACGCATCTGTGAAGTGGATGAGACTCGACTGTGTGGTCCCAGTCTTTCCAATGAGCCCATAGCACGCCCAACTCTGGGTGGGAGCCGGTTAGAGCCGAAAAATCCCACAGTGATGTTTGCAGGGACTGCTGGGGATTCGAACCCACAACCTTCCAGTCGGTAGTCCGTTGCGTTAACCACCTACACCATCATCACCACGACGACTTTCCTGCTGATGAGGGTACTTTTTTGTTTGTTTGGTTGGTTGGTTTGGAAACAGAAAAACACACAAACAAAAAGAATCAGAACGTGTATTTTATACAACGAAACAAGACAGGAGCAAATTTTCGGCCAACTGGCCTTTGTCAAGCGTAAGATCACAAACAAACAAACAAACACCAGGTACAAAAATTAGGAGAAAAAGACTGAAACTTCCCTGCTGCTCCTTCCAGTGTGAGAAAAGGAACAAACTGACTAAAATAAGATCATAATGTCTTTAAGTAAATATGATGTCAAAGCGCAAGTGAGATGGATTCTGCAATTCTGAGAAGTGGTCATGCCATAGTAATATTGTTCTGTCCTGAAGAGGGTCCAGGGCTAAAATTAAAACTACGACGCACTAGCGAAGAGTAGTCTTTGGAATGAAAAGGATCCTCCTATTAAACAATGCATAAGAGAAAATATAAGAAAAAATAAAAGCATATGATCGACTGAATGGGAAAATATTTAATCAAGAGGTATGGCTGATGTAAATGGATCGTGCCTAGTGGGTTTAATTTTTTTTTTCTTTCTTATTTTTTTTTTTTAATTAATTTTTCTATTTAGTTATTTTGGTATTTGGTGGATAGTTTTATATCAAACTCAAATTCTATATGGACGATGGTACAGGAGGTCCGTGGACGGAGGCAGGTGGTCGGAGATGACGTGTGGCACATCTTGCAACTGTGATGACACCCGGTTTTTTCCCACCTGCGGGGTTGATGGCGTCACGTACTTCTCTCCCTGTCACGCCGGCTGCTCACGTAGTGAAGGGATGGTGAGATGATTTGGGTTGGTGCGTGCGTGTGTGTGTGTGTGTGTGTGTGTGTGTGTGTGTGTGTGTGTGTGTGTGTGTTGTATGCGCTTTGTGTTGTGTGTGTTGTGTGTATATGTATGTATGTG
>JAPXFY010000033.1:22950337-22975337 GCA_030674185.1 Monoplex corrugatus | reverse complement strand
GAAGAGCTCATTTGTGTAAGTGGATATTGTTTCTTGTGACTTTATTGTTCTTGCTCTCTTGGGGAAATGGATGTCAGACCGAATTTTAAGTTCCGTACTGGCATAATTAGCTACTGCATTTGCTCTAACTATATATTTAGCAACTGTGTGGTTGTGTGTGTGTGTGGTGTGTGTGTGTGTGTGTGTGTGTGTGTGTGTGTGTTTGTGTGTGTGTGTTTGTGTGTGTTGTGTTTGTGTGTGTGTTTGTGTGTGTTGTGTTTGTGTGTGTGTTTGAGTGTGTTGTGTTTGTGTGTGTGTGTTTGAGTGTGTTGTGTTTGCGTTTGTTGTGTGTGTGTGTGTGTGTGTGTGTGGATGTGTGTGTGTTTTGTTTGTGTGTGTATGTTGTGTAGATGTGTGTGTGCGTGTGTGTGTGTATGTGTGTATGTTTATGTGTGTTTGTGTGTCTGTCTGTCTGTCGGGTGTGTGTGGTGCGTGTTGTGTGTGTGTGTGTGTTGTTGTGTGTGTATGTATGTGTGTTGGTGTGTGTGTGTTGGGTGTGTGTGTGTGTGTTGGGTGTGTTGTGTCTGTGTCTGTCTGTGTGTGTCTGTTGTGTGTGTATGTGTGTGTGTTGTTTGTTGGGTGTGTCTGGGTTTTTTTGAGTGTGTGTGGTGTGTGCGCGCACGTGTGTGTGGTATGTGCCTGTGTGTGTGTGTGTCTGTCTGTGGGGGGGGGGGTTGTACGTGTGCGTATGTGTGTGTATGTGTGTGTGTGTGTGTGTGGCTTGCTTGCTTGTTTGTGTCTTTGTCTGTTTGAGTGAGTGAGTGAGTGTGTGAGTGAGTGATGAGTGAGAGAACTTCGAAGTCAGGTCTGTGCACAATATGTGATATCAGACACACGCTGACAGGTGAGACAGGCTGTTGTTATTGTTGTTTAAAGCCCAGCCGACTGAGTAGAGCCATATCAGGGCTATAACCGCCTCAAAACATACAAAACTTCAACAACAACAACAACAAAAAAAGAAAAGAAAATTAAGTACACATATCATTGCATTCGCGCACATAATCTATGCCCCTGGCATTGACCACTCCGTCCAGTTTATCGCACAGGGGATAAAAATGCACCTGAATACAAATGTAAGCACACCTAAGGACACCAAAACATGTTTAAAAACGGGCATAAATTATCTAAAATTGCTTCCGCGTATCTCACTTCCCTAGAGCCAAAAATGCACTTAATACGTGTACCCAATTATAAACTAAGAAAAAGTGATAGGAAGATATGACAGAAAGCAAAGAAAGAAGAAGGAAACAAAGAGAGTGACAGAAAAGAGGAAATTTCTAGCAGAGAATTTCCAGAAAATGGGGATACTATTTACACTGGAAGAGACCCTGGCATCCCCAAGGTGGGGTGGGGGGGTGGGGGGCGTGAGACAGACCGGTGACATTAATTGTGACATAACATGAAAGAAATCCGAATACAAAAATTGTTCTGTTTTATGGATACATTTTGTTCTTGTTCTCAAAAAAAGGGGAAGCCTGACCATTTTATTTTGGTTTTGTTGGGTTTTTCAGAAGTGTATCAGAGCGTGATAAACCGCTGTCCATCGGGCTGTCGGCCTTCATGAACACTTTACTGGGTATGTCTTTTGGAGTTAATGTATTATCATAATTTGTTTGTTTGTTTGTTTGTTTGTTCTTTTTCGGGGGGTGGGTGGGCGGGGTTGCTGGTCTTCAAACTTTACTGGATAAGCAACTGGCCTCTTTCTTTGTAAATTTTGTTTATAATAATAGTTGCTTGTTTCTTGTTGTCGTTCTCGTTGTTATTCTTTATAGGGGAAGAGGGCTGTAGGTTTTGATATTTTTACTGTTGTTTCGAGGAGACGAGTGCTGTTGGTCTTTATACTTTACTGGATAAAAAACTGGCCTCTTTCTTTGTAAATTTTGTTTATAATTATAGTTGCTTGTTTCTTGTTGTTGTTCTTTCGAAGAGAAGAGAGTTGTTTTCGGGCTTAATATCATATTAGACATGATTTTGAAAATTATTTTGTATACCATACTACTGATGATCGTTAGCTTGATTAAGGATGGCTAGATATCATAATCATACATAAATTTGAAAGTGATTGTAGATGTTATACATTATTCTGAGACGTATTACGTACAATGCTCCCAACGGTTGTTGGCATTATACAGGCTGGTTCGTTGGCCCCATCGTGTTCGGGAAAGTGGTGGACACTTGCTGCTTGCTCTGGAGCTCTGGCTGCGACAGGGATGGTTCCTGCAGTCTCTACGACCTTGATGCCTTTAGGTGACTTGTTGTTAAAATCCCATCGTTGCTGTCATCGTCATCATGGTCATTAGTGTCATCATTGGTGTCATCGTCGTCATCGTGCTTCAGAAGACGTCATTACTGTATGTTGATGTGCCTCTGTCGTAGCTGTTATTTTTAGTTGTCAGCATCGTCATAGTCACCATCACCATTGTTGTTTATCGTCGTTCTCACCAGTTTCATCGTTTTCAAAAACATCGTTTTCGTTATTGTCTTCATCATTAATTCTATCACTGTCAACGGCATCAGCAGTATAGTTATCATTATCACCATCCTCATCATCATCACCGCCATCATCACAGTTGTCTTCGTCATCATTATTATCATCGTCGTCGTCATCATCATCATTGTTGTCATCATCGTTGTCGTCGTTGCCGTTATGCTATCATCATCATCACCATCTTTCAGGGCTCGTGTTCTTAAAACCATTGGCATTGTTGTCATAGCCATCATCAACATCATCACTGTCATCCTCCTCATCACCACCACACCATCATTATCATTGTTGTCGTCGTCATCATTTCAACATCACCATCGTCATCATCATCATCATTACTACACCATCATTGTCATTGTTGTCGTCACCACCACCATCCTCATCATCATAACCATCATCATCACCATCACCACCTTTCAGGGCTCATGTTAATCTTAAAATCATTGTCATTGTTTCCATCATTGTTGCTACCATTCTGAATTCTTTTAAGGACTTTTCTTCTTCTGCTTCCAGTGCGTTCAACCTCATCCGTTTGTTTCTTTCCTTCCAACGTTCAAGTTCTGAAGAAGTGTGCACTGCCACGTATAGAGTGCCTACTCATCAAATGTCAGTCTTGTTATACAGGACACGTTGTCCATGAAAAAACAACGGCATCCCAAAGATGTTTCTGTATGGAGAGTTGAAGCAAGGACACCGTGACCAAGGAAAACCACTAAAGCGATACAAGGATACCGTTACCGTGACCATTGAAGATCACTAAAGTGATACAAGGATACCGTGACCAGGGAAGACCACTAAAGGAATACAAGGATACCGTGACCAGGGAAGATCACTAAAGTGATACAAGGATACCATGACCAGGGAAGACCACTATAGTAATACAAGGATACCATGACCAGGGAAGATCACTAAAGTGATACAAAGATACCGTGACCAGGGAAGATCACTAAAGTAATACAAAGATACCGTGACCAGGGAAGATCACTAAAGCGATACAAGGATACCATGACCAGGGAAGACCTCTAAAGTGATACAAGGATACCATGACCAGGGAAGACCACTAAAGTGATACAAGGATACCGTGACCAGGGAAGACCACTAAAGCGATACAAGGATACCATGACCAGGGAAGACCACTAAAGTGATACAAGGATACCGTGACCAGGGAAGACCACTAAAGTGATACAAGGATACCATGACCAGGGAAGACCTCTAAAGCGATACAAGGATACTGTGACCAGGGAAGACCACTAAAGCAATACAAGGATACCATGACCAGGGAAGACCACTAAAGCGATACAAGGATACCATGACCAGGGAAGACCACTAAAGCGATACAAGGATACCATGACCAGGGAAGACCACTAAAGCGATACAAGGATACCATGACCAGGGAAGATCACTAAAGCGATACAAGGATACCATGACCAGGGAAGATCACTAAAGCAATACAAGGATACCATGACCAGGGAAGATCACTAAAGCGATACAAGGATACCATGACCAAGGAAGACCACTAAAGCGATACAAGGATAATGTGACCAGGGAAGACCACTAAAGCGATACAAGGATAATGTGACCAGGGAAGACCACTAAAGCGATACAAGGATAATGTGACCAGGGAAGACCACTAAAGCGATACAAGGATAATGTGACCAGGGAAGACCACTAAAGCGATACAAGGATACCATGACCAGGGAAGACCACTAAAGCGATACAAGGATACCATGACCAGGGAAGATCACTAAAGCAATACAAGGATACCATGACCAGGGAAGATCACTAAAGCGATACAAGGATACCTTGACCAGGGAAGACCACTAAAGCGATACAAGGATACCGTGACCAAGGAAGACCACTAAAGCGATACAAGGATACCATGACCAGGGAAGATCACTAAAGCGATACAAGGATACCATGACCAGGGAAGATCACTAAAGCGATACAAGGATACCGTGACCAGGGAAGATCACTAAAGCGATACAAGAATACTGTGACAAGAAAAGACCACTAAAGCGATACAAGGATACCATGACCAGGGAAGACCACTAAAGTGATACAAGGATACCATGACCAGGGAAGATCACTAAAGCGATACAAGGATACCATGACCAGGGAAGATCACTAAAGCGATACAAGGATACCATGACCAGGGAAGATCACTAAAGCGATACAAGGATACCATGACCAGGGAAGACCACTAAAGCGATACAAGGATACCATGACCAGGGAAGACCACTAAAGCGATACAAGGATACTGTGAAGGCCAACATCATCAGCTGTGGATCAACACCAACAACCGGGAAGGCATTGAGCTCAACAGTTTCAGTTTCGGTTTCTCAAGATGACGTCTCTGCGCTCGGAATGAATTCCATATGCAGTAACGTCACAGGTGCCATATGATGGAGAAGACCCCAGAATGATCACGGCACAAGCCTTAAGCCTGCACATAAACCCAAGAGCTGGCCAGGTCCTGAGGTCCTGCCTAGATAGTTCCATAACCCTGTGGTCGTAGGGGAGTGAGGTGGCAGAGACCTCAGCATTTCCCGGGGATAGCACCACAAGGGCAGCGCCCATCCCCTCAGAATTAAGTGGTTTGGTCGTCTGATCAGATTGTGACCCCAACAGCTGGCTCAGCATGCATACAATAACACGATATGTGGATTTAAAGGAGGAGGCAGACCAATGAAGACCTGAATAGATATTGTGAAGGAGACTTTATATATCATATAGCATCTCAGGCTTTCCAGCTGACTGCTGTCAGATCTGTCTCTCCCCATGACACCCAAAATGGTACAAAGGAGAAAACACCCAAAATGGTACAAAAGAGGAGACACCCAAAATGGTAAAAAGGAGAAGACCCCAAAATGGTACAAAAGAGAAGACACCCAAAATGGTACAAAAGAGAAGACACCCAAAATGGTACAAAGGAGAAGACACCCAAAATGGTACAAAGGAGAAGACACCCAAAATGGTACAAAAGGAGACACCCAAAATGGTAAAAAGGAGAAGACCCCAAAATGGTACAAAAGAGAAGACACCCAAAATGGTACAAAAGAGAAGACACCCAAAATGGTACAAAGGAGAAGACACCCAAAATGGTACAAAGGAGAAGACACCCAAAATGGTACAAAAGGAGACACCCAAAATGGTAAAAAGGAGAAGACACCCAAAATGGTACAAAAGAGAAGACACCCAAATGGTACAAAAGAGGAGACACCCAAAATGGTAAAAAGGAGAGACACCCAAAATGGTACAAAAGAGAAGACACCCAAAATGGTACAAAGAGAAGACACCCAAATGGTAAAAAAGGAGAAGATAACAGGCATAAGACAACGTCTTCTTCTGGCTCTGAACAAAGTTTTGTTCTTTGTCCTTTAATGTTCAGATTAGGAAAAGACAAGCAATATTCATACTATAGGACATTTTTATGAGGCAAGAGAAATTTGAGCTCCTGGTTACAATAGCAGAAGAGTGGAGGAAGAAAAAAAAAGAGCACCAGGTAGACCCAGGGAGAAATATTGGACGGATTTGCGGAGTGGATGGAGATGGAAAGGGTGTGGAAGTTGTACTTGCAACGGCAAAAGATAGATTCGTATGGAGGGCCATGATCGCCAACGCCATGTGGCAGGACACATGATGATGATGAAGACTCTAATGTTCATTTCATGCAGACTGTATTCATTGTATTCTAATGTCTATCTTGATCATTTTACTTCAATTTTATTCATCTTTGCTTAATGTCAATTTTGATAATCTTATATAGATCTTATTCGTAGTATTTTAATATTCATTTTCATCATTTTGCATGAACTTTATTAATTGTATTTTAATGTTCATTTTTTGTGTGTTTCATCTTTACTTTATTCATCGTATTCTAATATTTATTAAGATCATGTTATATAAATGTCGTTCATTGTGTTCTAATGCTTATTTCAATTATTTCATGTGCACGTCATTCACTGTATCTTGGTGTTCATTTTGTAATTCTTTTAAAGACCGTAAACATGGTGTTCCAGTGTTGATTTGATTCTTAGATACATTTCAGACATCGTATTTCAGTATTCATTTTGATAATTTTACTTTTTTTCTTCATTGAGATCATCACACTGTTTTTTCTGTATGTGAGCGTATTTGTCTGATGTGTGTGCGTGTACGTGTGTGTGTGAGTGTGTGTGTGAGTGTGTATGTGTGTGTGTGTGTGTGTGTACACATGCGAGCGTTAGTGCTGTGTGTGTTTGAGCGTGCGTGTGTGCTTGTCTGTCTGTGTCTGTCTCTCTGTTTGTCTTGTCTGTCAGTGACAAAAAATGTGTTAGTGAGATTTTGTCAGCTTTTTGTAGGTGGAGTTCAGTTTTACCACATCTGGATTGAAAGCACTGGATTCTACAGGAGGCAACAGTGACCTTTGTCACGGATATCGTCTGTCCTTTCTCCATTATTTTCCCGTTTTTTGGTTTTCTTTTATCACCCCCTTCCTCCTTTTTTTCTTTTCTTTTTTAGGCAGCAGTGCGACGAACAGTACCGATAAACAGATGGTTTTGAATAGCTGTACTGTTCTAGTATTTCAACCGTACAGAGAGTTGCAGTGACAAATTCGTCAGGAACAAACGTCTGTTTTTTGGTTTATGTTGATTTCTTTTTTTTTTTTTTCTTTTTTTTTCTCAAGAAAAGGAGGTTTATAGAATGGCTTGATCATTTTTTAACGTATATTTTTAATTATATATATATATACATTTTTTTTTATCAGGTTTCGGTATCACATCATGTATCTAATGTCGCGCGTGCTGAGCGTGCTGCTGTACAGTCTGGCCCTGGTGATTGCCGTGGTGAAGAAAGTGCGCTTTGAACCACAGCAGGACCGTGACGTCATTCTCGACACACTTCCGCCGGAAGGGGAAGCGTTCATTGGGCAGACTGGCGGGAAATCTCGGAAGATACCGGAAATGGATGGCGGTGACAGCATCCGGTTGATGGAAATGCAGAAAAGCTGTGCAAAAGTCACCGATTCGGGATTGATGAACCAGTTGGGTTGTTGTTATTTGTGTTCTTGTTCTTCTTGTTGTTTATTGTTGTTTCGGCATGGGCGGGGATGCAGGGAGTTGTTGTTTGTAACATGATGTTTTTGAGTATGTGTGTATGTGTATGTGTATGTGTATGTTATGTGTATGTATGTGTATGTGTATAGGCCCCTACATATAAGTAACTTCATTGTGCAGTTGTGTGTATGTGGAAGAGAGAAAAGAGTGTGTGTGTGTATGCGGGGTGTGTTTTTGTGCACGCATATGGAAGTGCATGCATTTGTGTCAAAGTGTGCAGATGTAAGTTTGTGTTGTGTGTGTGTGTGTGTTAAAACAGTGTTTTTGTGGAAGTGTCTACGTGTATGGAAGTTTGTTTGCATGCGCATCAGTGTGTGCACGTGTAAGAGTACGATTGTATGTACGTATCTATCTATCTATCTATCTATCTGTCTATCTGTCTCTGTCTATCTATCTATCTATCTATCTATCTATCTATCTATCTATATCTATCTATCTATCTATCTATATATATATATTAGAGATAGATAGATAGGAGTGTGTCTATCTTGTCACTGCTTGACTTGTCAGCAGCATTTGACACCATAGACCATAGCATCATCATAACGCGGTTGCGTACCACTTTTGGCTGTTCTGGAACGGTTCTGGACTGGTTTACCTCCTATTTGACTGGCCGTACCCAGTCGGTTGTCATTGGCCACAAATCAAATCCATCTGTGCTGAAATGTGGTGTCCCACAAGGTTCTGTCTTGGGACCTGTCCTGTTCACTATGTATACACAACCTCTCAGCGCTATCATTCATCAGTCAGGTCACTCATACCACTTCTTTGCGGATGACTCACAGCTGCATAGCTCCTCTGCCCCATCAGATTTTGACGCTCTTGCGTGCAGTCTGAGAGATTGTATAGAGGATGTCTCCAAGTGGATGAGTGAAAACAAGCTGAAGATGAATGATGATAAAACTGAGCTTATTGTTACTGGTACTAAGTCAAAGGTCAATCAGGTTACTCATGCCCCCATGTCTATCTCTGGTTGTGATGTATCTTTCTCACAAACTGTTAGAAACCTTGGCTTCTATCTGGATGAAACACTGTCTATGGAAGCCCATGTCAAACAGTTGTGCCGTACTCTGTACTATCAGCTACGCAGAATTGGTAAGATTCGCTCCTTCCTTTCCACTGATGCTACCAACAAGCTTGCTGTCTCTTTCATACTATCTAGACTGGACTATTGTAACTCTCTATTCGCAGGTCTCCATGACAATCAACTATCTAAACTTCAGCGCATACAGAACCACGCGGCTCGCCTTGTTCTCCGCAAGCCCAGGCGTGAGAGTGCAAAATCTCTGCTTAGAACACTTCATTGGCTCCCGGTAAAGGCTAAGATTCAATATAAAGTTGCCTGTCTCTGCTTTCAGTGTATCTATCACGAGAACATGCCATCCTATCTTGCCAACCTCCTGCAGGGTTACAAACCTTCTCGAACGCTCCGCTCTTCTGACACCTCACTGTTGACTGTTCCTCGCTTCTCCTAGACACCTTTGGTAAAAAATCTTTCTCTGTCTTTGGCCCAAATGTATGGAACTCTCTACCACTGTCTCTCAGAAAAACTAAGTGTTTCTCAACCTTCAAACGGCACCTGAAAACCCACCTCTTTCAAACTCATCTAACCTGAAGAGCCTTAATTTGCAAGTCTGTCATCAGACTAATCTCTCCTGCCTGTATAACAGTATTTTGTATAAGGGCTTATAGAGCAAGGTGTGTGTGTGCGTGCATGTGTGTGTGTGTGTGTGTGTGTGTGTGTGTGTGTGTGTGTGTGTGTGTGCTTGAGTGAGCATGTGTGTGTATCACTGTATGTACAGCTGAGGAAGGGATAGGGGAGAAATTGAATGGGAAAGAGACTGAAATACTTTAAGAAACTTTTTCAAATCTTTGTTTGTATGTAAATTGTGATGTATGATATGCGAATAGTTCATAATTTGTGAGGAATTTTGATTGTCAAGGTATTAATGCTGTAATACTGAAGTTGTAATGTTTTTCCTGTATATGGATTAGAATTTTTCTGTTTTTATCTTCATTCAAAATATTGATTATAATTTTATGTACAACTATTGCATGCATAAACACACACACACGCATGCAAACATAGCACACGCACACACACTCTCTCTCTCTCTCTCTCTCTCTCTCTCTCTCTCACACACACACACACACACACACACACATTCTTACAAACACACGCGCACAGCAACGCACACTCACGCACACACACATGTACACACACACGTACGCAAGCACACACACGCAGCAATATATAAACACAGTATGCCTCTTTATTCATATGAAAAATCTGTTAATCTTTCTTCATTACATAAGTCAGTGTTTAAATTTTAATATTCTGTGGTTTCTTATGTGTCTTCTTACTTGTATAGCTTTAATGTTTGTTGTTATCTTATTGTGTATGTAATTGTGAACATTTTTTATCACCTTTTGCCTTTCTTGCGAAATGTAAAGCGCTGGTGAGCATGTTTTTATATGGAATATGCGCTATACAAATAAACTATTATTATTATTATTATTATTTTACTATATATACATGTTTGTGTGCATTTATGTGAATTTGACTTTGTGTACATGTATGTAGGGGTTGTGTACTTGTGTGCATGTATGTGTGGAATTATGTTTGAAAATAAGTGTGTTTGCATACGAGTGTGTATAAAAAGGGTCTGTGTGTATGTGTATGTTTAAAAATGAGTGCACTTGTGCTTAACTGTGTGTATGTATGTATGTATTTGTTTTTTGGCCTGCATGGGAATGTATGTATGTATGTATGAGGTATGTAAGTGGGTGCATGTGTGGGTATGTTTTGTGTAAGTGTGCGTGTGTCTGTGTGTGTATGTGTCTCTGTGTGTGTCAGTGTGGGGGGGGGGGGATGGGGTGTAAAAGACAGGGTTATGTGTTACTGTTTCTGCGTCTGCTTTGCAATCACAATCACAAAAAGCACATATGCACACCAAAGTGAATATATGTTGCCCGTGTTTATGCATGCTTAAATAACTTTTGTGCTCAGACAGAATATTGAGTGGATTTCATTTTACCGAGGTTGAAATATTCTCAGTGAATCTGCTGACTGTGATTAAATATGTACAACCCTCACAGATTATGCGTATGTATGCTCATAATGCACTCTCTCTCTCTCTCTCTCTCTCTCTCTCTCTCTCTCTCTCTCTCTCTCTCTCTCTCTCTCTTTCTCTCGCACATACATGCATATATGTATGTATGTATACATATGTCTGTGTATATTTGTGTGTGTGTCTGTCTGATTTTCTCTCTCTCTCTCTCTCTCTCTCTTCTCTCTCTCTCTCTCGCACATACACGCATATATGTATGTATGTATACATATGTATACATATGTAAAAAAAAAAAAAGAAAGAAAGAAAAAAAAAGAGAGAGGTGGTGTCGGATTGCCGTGTGCTGGGAGGAATTACCTAGAAGTGTCCATAGGCAGGCTAGTAGGTCGAAGAGACGTTATTTCCCCGTCCTCCGTAATCGGCGGTCTCCTCAATTCTCATTGGCTGATAAGAAATGTATGACAACAGGGACCATAACTCTACATCCCCTTTACTCAGACTAAATGTCAACAACAACAAAACTGTCACATGCGCTCATGTCCATTTTGAACTCATTAAACTTTTCTGCTCAAAACTCAAACATCTAAAAGAACTAACTCTTGAAACTCAACTAATAGGAACTCTTTCAGTCTTTGTTCAATTCTTGAATTTTACAAGTTAAGTTTTTGTGGAACCTTAACACGTCGACCACTTTTAGTAACTTTGGTTGGTGTTGAATTAATGTTTGTGTTTGGTTGTGTTGTCTCTTGAGCACTGGTTTCAAAGTGAACATCAACCTGGTCTTCTGAAGACGTGCAGCTTTCTTTATCTCGAAATTCAGAAGTCCTACAGTGTTCCCGTTGTTGACACTGCTGTTCCGGAAGAGTAGATGTTGCCTTGGGTGGAGACGACGGTTTGTTGAGCTGCTGGCTACTGTTTCTGTTTCTTAGGTGATAACGGTTTCTTCTCTGGATCCCCGTTTTTGTTTGTAGGTTGTAGGATCTACCATGCTGAGATGATGATGAAGGTGACTGGCTCACTATCACAGCTTTGGTGTCTTTTGGAGTTTTGATCCATACAGCATCTCCTTTTCTCAGTTCTGGCTGAGGTCTTCTCAGTGTCGCCGGTTGAAATCTTGTTTTTGCTTTCTTTTCAATTTCATGTCTGTCTCCTGGAACTTCTTTACATTGCTTCCTTCAGGTATATGTTGTTTTGGAAGAGTTGGAAGTCTTGTTCGAAGTTTTCTTCCCATCAGTAGTTCTGCTGGCGATAATCCATGCTGAAGTGGTGTCGAACGATAATTCAGAAGAGCTATGTATGCATCATCCGCCTTGTTCAACAGCATTTTGATGGTTTTGACAGCTCTTTCAGCTTCTCCATTCCCTTGTGGATGCAGTGGACTGCTTTTAAGGTGAGTGAAACCATATGACTTTGCAAATTGTACAAAATCCCAAGAGCTGAACTGAGGTCCATTGTCCGACACTATTGTTTCAGGAATTCCATGACGAGCAAATACTGACTTGATGTGCTCGATGACAGCAGATGATGTGGTTTGTCTCAGGTGTGCAATTTCAATCCACCGAAAATAATAGTCTACTATCAACAAGTAAGGGTGATTTTTCCATTCAAAAAGATCAATCCCCACTCTCTGCCATGGAATTTCTGGTGTCTTTGTTGGTTGTAGTGGCTCAGGAAGCAGTTTTCTTTCTTTCTCACAAACTTTGCAATCTTTGATCATGCTTTCTATTTGCTGAGAAAGTTTCGGCCACCACACACAGCTTCTGGCAAACGCTCTACATTTGACTATGCCTTGGTGTCCTTCGTGGATACGTGCCAGAATATCTTTTTGAAGTACTTCAGGAATAACTAGACGAGTTTGAAATAGCAAAAGTCCATCTTCTACTATCATTTCATTTCGTACAGTCCAGTACGGTTTCAATGCCGGGTCACTTCTAGCTTTTTCTGGCCACGATGACTGGCAGTAGTTTTTTACTTGGCAACAGATCTCATCTTGATCCTGTTTCTCTCTGATCTCCTGAAGTTTTTTTTTGTGCTACTTGCAGGGAATCCCTCCATGATTGTTTTGACTGACAACTGTGTCTCAAACTCCATAAAGTGATCCCGTTCAGCAGGAACACAGACAGGACTCCGAGACAAAGTATCTGCAGTTGCAAGACGTTTCCCTGGAACATGGATGATATTGTATGTAAAACGCATCATTCTCATCCTGAATCTTTGAATGCGTGGAGTCAATTCATCCAAGAGCTCTGTTTTCAACAAAGCGAGTAGCGGCTTGTGGTCAGTTTCAATTGTGAAACTTGGTAGTCCAACAAGAAAGTCTTCAAATTTTTCACAGCACCATGTGACTGCAAGTGCCTCCTTCTCCACTTGAGCATATCTTTGTTCAGTGTCAGTAAGAGACCTTGACGCATAGAAGACAGGTTTCCAGTCTGTTCCTTCTTTTTGTAGTAGGACTCCTCCCATGCCATAGGATGATGCATCAGCTGAGATCTTGGTTGGCTTTTCAGGATTATAATGACACAGAACTGGAGTAGTACTCAGTTGCTTTTTCAGTGTCTGAAAGGCTTTTTCCTGAGGTTCATCCCAAATCCAAGAAGTCTCTTTCTTTAAAAGATCTCTGAGAGGTTTTGTTGTTTCAGCCAGGTTTGGTGCAAACTTTCCAATGTGGTTGACCATGCCAAGGAATCTGCGAACTTCCGCTACGTTCTGTGGCCTTGGTAGCTTGGTAATGGCTATCACTTTCTCTGGATCGATCTGGATTCCCTCTTTGGAAATGATATGCCCGAGAAACTTGACTCTGTCAACAGCGAAGACACACTTTTCATTGAGAGTCACTCTTGCTGCTTTCATTCTTTGAAGTACTGTTCGGAGTCGGCCATCATGTTCTTCTCGGTCCTTTCCACTGATCAAAACATCATCTATGTTGCAGATGACACCTGGTATGCCAGAGAGAATGTGACTCATTTCTCTTTGAAAAACTTCAGGTCCTGAACTTATTCCGAAAGGCAGCCTTTTGAAGCAAAACCTTCCAAATGGCGTGATGAAGGTTGTCAGTTTCTGAGATGCATCATCCAAGGGAACCTGAAAAAATCCACTGTTGCAGTCTAATTTGCTGAAGACAGTGGCTCCAGAAAGTTGTGCCAGGAGTTGATCAGTAGTAGGAAGAGGAAAGTTTTCTCTTTGCACGCTTTCGTTGAGTTTTGTGAAGTCCACACAAAGTCTGATCTTCCCATTTGCCTTTGGAACTGCAACGATGGGAGCGCACCAATCTGTAGGTTCAGTAACAGGTCTGATAATGTCCTGTTTTTCCATCTCTTTCAATTCATCTTCAACCTTTTTCTTCATAGAAATTGGGAGGCGGCGAGGTACTGCAACTTTGAAAGGTTTTGCATCCTTATCTAGAGTGATCTTGTAGGCATTTTTCATTTTGCCGAGACCTGTAAATAACTCTGGGAATTCTTTCTGTACTTCCTCTTTTACACTGTTGACATCCCCTTCTTGTTGTACCTCATTCACTCTCTCCAACAAACTTAGAGCTTCAATAGCAGGTCTTCCTAACAGAGGTTCTTTCAAGTCTGTGACAACATAAAGATCCTGTTCTGTGGAAGTGTTTTCTGTTGAGAGTGTTGCACTAACTACTCCACTTCACATTAAGTGGATTTTGTCCTGGACCAAACAGCTTTTTGTCCGTTTTCTTGATTAGCGGTGAATTCTTCTTGAAAAATCTTTCTGGTATAACTGTTACATCCGCTCCAGTGTCCACTCTATACTTCACAGGTTTGCCAATGGTCGTGATTGTTGCATGCCACATGTCATCTTGAACAGTTCCAATGCAGTTTGTTGTTTCTTTTTCAGTCACTACTGAACCTAACACAAACTCATCTTCCTGTTCTTCCACAGCATTGACAGATGTCCTCTTACTCTTAGATTTGCACATAGTAGCAAAATGACCTTTCTTGGAACATTTGTAACATTCAGCTTCTTTTGCAGGACAGTCTTTTCTTTCATGAGTAGGATTTTTCCCACAACGCTGGCACTTTTTGTTTTTGCTTCCTTTGAAGTCTTGCCGTTTCCACTGAGTCTTAGAACTGAGTTTGTGCAGTCTATTGACTTGTGTGTCCGGTGCCTCCTGTCCTGTGCTGATAGTCTGTGACTGTTGTCTCGACGTTTCGTATGCTATGCCAATTGTCAAGCACTTGTCTAGAGTGAGTTTCTTATCTTCAAGAAATTTTTCTCTGAGACTTTCTTCTCTCATCCCAACAACAACCTGATCTCTGATTAGACGATCTTCCAGTTGTGGATTTCCAAAGTTACATGACTTTGCAAGCTGACGAAGTGATGTGATGAATGCTTCAATTGTTTCATCTGGTTTCTGTCAGCGCATATGAAACTTGTAGGACTCGTAAGCTTCGTGTGTCTCTCCAACACAGAAATTTTCAAATGCCTGAATGACCACTTCCAACTTCTTTTTGTCATTTTCTTCTTCAAAATGAAATCCATCAAAAATATCCATTGCTTCTTCGCTTACTGTAGCAAGAAAGACGGCACATTGGAATTCGTTTTCCTCTTTATTCAGTCTAGTTGCAATTGCGTAGTTTTCAAACTGTCGCCTGAATTTTTTCCAATTTTGCGCAAGATTGTTACTTTTAACGTTCAGTTTCGACGGTAATGGAACGTTAGCCGTGTATTGCCGTTGATTTGCCATATCAAATGTTTCTTTTCAACTTCTTCTAAAATCGTGTAAAACAATCAGATAGAAATCACAACGACCTAAAATCCAGATCTAGATCTAGATCCAAGACGTCCGTTGAATGTGAACAAATGGCGAACGGCTTCGTCGATCTGTACTGTTGTTAGACAGGTAGAAATTCATCACCGACCTTTCATTCCGTTTCCACGTCTGTATGAACTTGTATTTAGCCTTCTTGCGTCTTGCTTGAGGATCCCACTTCTGACACCATGTCGGATTGCCGTGTGCTGGGAGGAATTACCTAGAAGTAGGTATGTTACAAAAAATTTCAAATATTTTTTATTAAATATGCAATTACCATCATTGAAAAGAGCAAAAAAAGAACTTTAAAATGGTATTAAAAGTTCTTCGGTTGATTGTCTGTGACGAAAGTTACGATTTTTTAAATAATTAAATTTTCGACGTTTTCCTTCATTGGATTACATAGCAAAAACTGTGACCGCGTGTGTGCCGTTTCATCACAAAAAGCACCATAACTTTGGAACGACTGAACCGATTGAAAAAAATCAAATATCAGTAGAAAGGTCTTTGTTTAGCCAAGATGATTAAGACCTTCATGAATCTCTGAGTCCATGCATTAATTAACAATTAATTCATTAATTGCCTTAACTGGCTGAAGCGAAGATCAACTGAGATTCCTAAAATCTTTACAGTTTCCAAAATCATCAAATTTCTGACTTGAAAATTGTTGAGTAAAGCCTCAAGATAATTATCATGATAAATTACAACAGTTATTCAATACCATTAGGCTCAATCTTTATGTAATAATCAATTAATTACAGTTTTTCATGAAAAACCGCCTTTAAACAAGAAGTTGTCAACCTGTGCATTTTTATTTTTTATTATCTATTTACTCTTGGTTTATATATATGTTTTTAATTATAAATAATATGTGTGTATTATTATATATCATATATATGTGTGTATAGATGTATGTAAGTATATTCATATTGATTAACTCAAATAAAAAAAATTTGTGAGCCTGTGATGGTAGTATAAATACCCTTAAAAAAGAAATGAAAATTGAATATTTCACTGAAAAGACCTCTCAAGTTTCCTGGTAACTTAGAAATTGAGTCTTTATCAAGACTAAGAGATTACAGATTAATTACTAATTAAGCTGTTCTGAGGAGTAGAAAAGATTCACAGACTAAATTGGTTTATAACTTGCTGTTCTGGAAATTTCATCTTGCAATTTTGATTTAAAAATTCTGCTGGTAGTAAGGACAGTGTTTCTTTTCAATTATTTACCCTAACAAGCAAACTTTTTTGAAAAAGTTGTAATTTTTTTCCTTGTGTAAACACACATTTTCTCATAAGCTGTCATACAACATGAAAGATAATGTGTTATGTATGTAAATATCTGTGTGGGTGTATGTGTTATAAGTGTACATATGCATATAATTATGTATGTATGTGTATATACATGTATATATTTATATGTATATATATATATACATATTATATATATATACATATATATATATATACATATAAGTATCAGTATGTGTAAACACACACACACACACACACACACACACACACACACACACATAATATATATTATATATATATATATATATATATAATATATATATATATATATATATATATTAAATATCTATATATGTATATCACTCAAAAAACAAAATTAAATGCAAACAAAAAACACAAAGACTGACCCATAATGCTACATCAAAATAAATCCACAGAACAGGTAACAAGATGAAAAGGGCATTAGCAGAAATATATCATAACATACACGCACAAACACCAGGTATAAGAATAAGCTGTACTGCAAAAACAAAAAACTTCTGAAACACATTTACTTGAGTTACACACATACCAAAAAAAAAAAAAAAAAAAGCACGGAATCCGTAGTCACATTTGATTTACAGCTTGCCAAATGAAGAAATCACAAAAATGTGCAGACATTCTAAGAATGGAATCATGAAAGTCATCTGTGTAAAAACCAAATATGTCAAATGCAAATCTAAACTGTAACAAAAATGGAAAAAAACAAAAGATTATACATGAAGGGTATCCAATTCCAAGTGTTACTACCTAGATGCACCCCAGTCCCCTTAAAGTGTACACACTTGACAGGAAGGCTTCTCTTGACATCATTTTGCTGTCCATCACTCCCAATAATTTTGTGTTAAATACATGCAGCATACAAGTCACTGTTCTTCTCAGTACAACTATGCCATTTCCTTCTCTCCATCCGATACAGTGATGAAAACGACTGCTCCACATCATTTAGTTCATATGAAAGGCTACTATTGTATCCCTGATGATTATTGGCATTATCATTATTAGTGTTTAAAGCCCAACCCACTACTCAGAGCTATGTCAAGGGTACAACCATCTCAAGTGAAACACACATGTAAACATGTAAAGGACCATGCAAAAAACAAACACGGAAAAGAAAATTAAGTAGTAAGTACACATATCAGGGCATTCACACAAATAATCAAATAATATACCCTTGGCATTGGCAACCCCACCCAGATCATCACCAGAACGATTGGGGGGGGGGGGGGGGGGGGGGGGGGGAACATTAGCACATAAATACACAAAAGCATTCATGTGTGTAAAAACTGGCAAATATTATCTGATATTGCCACTAAGTAGTTCACATTTACTTACAGCTAAAAAATACAATTCATTAATTATGTATCCTATTATCAATTCAAAGAGGCTTTATGGAAAACTTACCAGAGGTGAATGGATCAGCAAGACAGAAAATGAAAAAGGAAGATATGACAAAGGACAAAATCAAGGCAAAGAAAAAGAGAATGACAGGAAAGGAAATTTCTACCACAGATTTTCCAGAAGAAGGAGATATACTGAAACAGCCCTTGGCACCCCCATCAGTAACACCAACATAATACTACATACCTGTTATTTGTTCACTTGATATCACTTGAAGCAAAATACACCACCAAGATGGCAAATAGGACCCCTATATATTCTTCTCAACTTGACTTTTTCAGCATTATGATTCACGTTAAATAATGTACATGAAAGTATGCATTGTCAGTATAACACACACACACACACACACACACACACACACACACACACACACACACACACACACACACACACACACATGAGATAACAAAATCTCTTGGTATTTCTTTACAAAACAAAAACACTAATTGAGTAATTCAGAAAAAAATCTGCCATGGAATGTATGGTTTATGAACTAAACCATGTAAAATGCTGTGGTGTGCATATATGGACTGTTTTTATGGCAGTGCAGCCAGGAGTTACTTGAATGTTACCAAGCATAGCTGAAGCATGTGGACACCAGACCTTGTAATGTAGCAAAGGAGAATAGGAAGACAGAACAGTATTTGATTTTGTCTGGTTTTGCTGTGGCTGATGCATCAGTTCTATATTAGACAGGCAGGAGTGAAATGGGTATGTTGTACCAGATGGTAATAATAGTACAGAATTGAAATGGATTCCTGACAAGACAAGGTCTCCAAATATAACATCACAAGCCAGAGAAAATTTTGGAATGTCATAGTCCACTGCATTATCATACGATTCTTCACTTGACCAATAAGCCACAACATACACTAGATCTAGATTCCGTTTTTTCATTTTTTCTATTTTTCCAAACTACATAACTGGATTCTTTTAAACTTGCCTAGTCATGCGAGTTTTAATCTTATCCAATCTGACAATCTAAAGTCCAGAAGTCTAGAAGCTGATAATGAGGGGTACAGACCTTTGAAGTTTGACTGCCCATTGCCGCAGTTTGCCGAGTCATCTACTAGATCTAGACTGACAACCAGCGTCAAACTGAAGCTTGTATTTCGAGTTATTCTTAAAATTTGTTCACCAAATTTTACACAGTAAGTTACAAATGCATTATCTTATATGTCGTGAAAAATGAAGTTTTAACTCCAATAGGTTTAGCTGGTATGACCAAAAGAAAACGGTGAATTGGCACAGATAAGCCTGACGGCCATTGTAAACAACGGCCGCCGAAGGCAATAACAACAGTCACCACACCCACTATCTGTAATATGGCGTAAAACGGTTTAATAAAATAATATCTGCACCAAATTTTACACATAAGTAGGAAAATGCATGTTCTTATTGGTGGTCACTTTATTTGACACTAACAATCATACCCGTAACTTTGGGAGATACGGCCGCACACACCACAAGTCACACCACTACTGCCACGTCAGCAAATCAGAGGAAGCTCGTGAAAATGACCAGGTCATCATGGGAAAAGTACGGACTTCGGTATTCAGATCGGTAATTATCGGACACATGAATACATTAACGAAACAAACAGCGATTGTTTGCCTACCCTCTCACATGTGCCGCCACGCCGGTAACAGTCTTCCGCTACAGTTTTCGCGCACGCGTAATCGCCGATTGTGACATACCTACTAGAAGTGTCCATAGGCAGGCTAGTAGGTCGAAGAGACGTTATTTCCCCGTCCTCCGCAATCGGCGGTCTCCTCAATTCTCATTGGCTGATAAGAAATGTATGACAACAGGGACCATAACTCTACAGGTGGGGTGGGGGTGGAGAGCAGCCCAAGAGCTGAACTTGCAAGAGCTGAACTTGCAATCCCTCTGTTATAAATGTAACAAGCGTTACGCTTAAATATCAGCAAAGAGCATTCACAGCTGTGCGGTATGCATGTTATACCACACTTTTCAACTGCGAAACACAAACAATGGTTTGTGGAAAATATGAACATTTTTCACACAAAGAATTTTAAAGCTACCTTGATCACTAACATTACCTAGAGAAATGTTTCGTCAAATATTTACTGGCACCATTTGACACATTTTTGAGCTGTGAAACACGACAAGGTTTTGAAAATAGTATGAACATTTCTCATAAAGCATTCTGAAGCCACCATGATCGCGAATATTATCTGGAGAAATATTTTATCATATATAAATATACATAAATGTGATAGAATATATATATATATATATATATATATATATATATATATATATATATATATATATTATCACATTTGACACTTTTCAACTGCGAAACGCAATTAGCATTTTGAACAAGTATGAACATTTTGCATAAAGCATTCTAGAGCTAATTTGATTACAAACATAATCTAAATTAATTTTTTGTCATATATATATGTGTTTGTGTGTGTATTTGTGTTTGTGTATGCGTGTGTGTTTGTATGTGTGTGTGTGTGTGTGTGTGTGTGTGTGTGTGTGTGTGTGTGTGTGTGTGTGTGTGTGTGTGTGTGTGTGTGTGTGTGTGTGTGTGTGTGTGTGCTATATTCGTTCGTTATTTCTTTTAACTTTATTTCTTTCAACAGCAACAACAATAATAATGATTTTGTGTGTGTGTGTGTGTGTGTGTGTGTGTGTGTGTGTGTGTGTGTGTGTGTGTGTGGTGTGTGTGAGTCACTGATTTTGGCCTCCCTAAAAAACAACGTAGAGATCTGACAAAGTTATAATATCTAACACAGAGATTTGACAAACGTGTATTATCTAACACAGAGATTTGACAAACGTGTATTATGTAACACAGAGATTTGACAAACGTGTATTATGTAACACAGAGATTTGACAAACGTGTATTATCTAATACAGAGATTTGACAAACGTGTATTATCTAACGCCGAGATTTGACAAACATGTATTATCTGACACAGAGATTTGACAAACGTGTATTATTTGACACAGAGATTTGACAAACGTTATTATCTAAGAATTAACACAGAGATTGACAAACGTTATTATCTTAACACAGAGATTTGACAAAGTGTATTATCTAACACAGAATTTGACAAACGTATATTATTAACACAGAGATTTGACAAAGTATATTATTTACACAGAGATTTGACAAAGTTATTATTTGAACACAGAGATTTGACAAACGTTATTATTAACACAGAGATTTGACAAAGTATATTATTAACACAGAGATTTGACAAACGTTATTATTAACACGAGATTTGACAAAGTTATTATTAACAGAGATTTGACAAACGTTATTATTAACACAGAGATTTGACAAACGTGTATTTATCTAACACAGAGATTTGACAAACGTGTATTATCTAACACAGAGATTTGACAAATGTATTATCTAAACAGCAGAGATCTGATCAAAGTTTATTATTAACAGAGATTTACACAGAGATTTGACAATTATGTTATTTAACACAGAGATTGACAAAGTTATATTATTTAACACAGAGATTTGACAAAGTGTATATTTAACACAGAGATTTGACAAAGTTATTATTAACACAGAGATTTGACAAAGTTATTATTTAACACAGAGATTTGACAAAGTTATATTATTTAACACAGAGATTTGACAAAGTTATTATTTAACACAGAGATTTGACAAAGTTATTTTTTAACACAGGAATTTGACAAAGTATATTATTAACAAGAGATTTACAAAGTTATATATTTAACACAGAGATTTGACAAAAGTTATTATTTACACAGAGATTTGAAAAGTTATTTATTAACAAGAGATTGCAAGTTATGTTATTAACACAGAGATTTGAAAAGTTATTTATTTAACACAGAGATTTGACAAAGTTATTTATTTAACACAGAGATTTGACAAAGTTATATTATTTAACACAGAGATTTGACAAAGTTATATTATTAACACAGAGATTTGACAAAGTTATATTATTTAACACAGAGATTTGACAAAGTTATTATTTAACACAGAGATTTGACAAAGTTATATTTTTAACACAGAGATTTGACAAAGTTATATTATTTAACACAGAGATTGCAAAGTTATATTATTTAACACAGAGATTTGACAAAGTTATATTATTTAACACAGAGATTGACAAAGTTATATTATTTAACACAGAGATTGACAAAGTTATATTATTTAACACAGAGATTTGACAAAGTTATATTATTTAACACAGAGATTTGACAAAGTTATATTATTTAACACAGAGATTTGACAAAGTTATATTATTTAACACAGAGATTTGACAAAGTTATATTTAACACAGAGATTGACAAAGTTATTATTTACACAGAATTGCAAAGTTATATTATTTAACACAGAATTTACAAAATTTTTTTTACACGAGATTTGACAAAGTTAATTTTAACACAGAGATTGACAAAGTTTTATTTAAACAGAATTGACAAAGTTATATTTTAACAAAGATTGACAAAGTTATTATTTAACACGAGATTGACAAGTTATATTATTAACAGATTGACAAAGTTATATTATTACACAGAGATTTGACAAAGTTATTATTAACACAGAGATTGACAATTATTTTTTAACACAGGATTGACAAAGTTATTTATTTAACACAGAGATTGACAAGTATTTATTTAACACAGGATTACAAGTTAATTATTTAACAAGATTTGACAAAGTTATATTATTTAACACAGAATTGAAAAGTTATTATTTAACACGAGATTGACAAGTTATTTTTTACACAGGATTGACAAAGTTATATTATTTAACACAGAGATTGACAAAGTTATTATTTAACCAGAGATTGACAAAGTTATTTATTAACACAGGATTTGACAAAGTTATTTTAACAAGATTGACAAAGTTATATTATTAACACAGAGATTGACAAAGTATTATTTAACACAGAGATTGACAAAGTTATATTATTAACACAGAATTTGACAAAGTTATTATTTAACAAGAGATTGACAAAGTTTTTATTAACACAGATTTGCAAAGTTATTTATTTAACACAGAGATTGACAAAGTTATATTATTTAACACAGAGATTGACAAATTATTTATTAACACAGGATTTGACAAAGTTTATATTTAACACAGAGATTGACAAATTATTTATTAACACAGAGATTGACAAAGTTATATTATTTAACACAGAGATTGACAAATTATATTATTTAACACAGATTGACAAAGTTATATTATTTAACACAGAGATTTGACAAAGTTATTTATTTAACACAGAGATTGACAAAGTTATATTATTTAACACAGAGATTTGACAAAGTTATTTATTTAACACAGAGATCTGACAAAGTTATATTATTAACACAGAGATTGACAAAGTTATATTATTTAACACAAGATTGACAAAGTTATATTATTTAACACAGAGATTTGACAAAGTTATATTATTTAACACAGAGATCTGACAAAGTTATATTATTTAACACAGAGATTTGACAAAGTTATATTATTTAACACAGAGATTGACAAAGTTATATTATTTAACACAGAGATCTGACAAAGTTATATTATTTAACACAGAGATTTGACAAAGTTATATTATTTAACACAGAGATTGACAAAGTTATATTATTTAACACAGAGATTTGACAAAGTTATATTATTTAACACAGAGATTTGACAAAGTTTATTTATTTAACACAGAGATTTGACAAAGTTATATTATTTAACACAGAGATTTGACAAAGTTATATTATTTAACACAGAGATCTGACAAAGTTATATATTTATGAGATTAACACAGTAATTTAACACAGAGATCTGACAAAGTTATATTATTTAACACAGAGATTTGACAAAGTTAATTATTTAGAGTACACAGAGATATTTACAAAGTTAAAGTTTTATTTAACACAGAGATTTGACAAAGTTATATTATTTAACACAGAGATTTGACAAAGTTATATTATTTAACACAGAGATTGACAAAGTTATATTATTTAACACAGAGATTGACAAAGTTATATTATTTACACAAGATGATTTTGACAAAGATTAAATTATTATTTAACACAGAGATTGACAAAGTTATTTATTTAACACAGAGATTGACAAAGTTATATTATTTAACACATGAGATTGACAAAGTTATATTATTTAAACAATTACAAGATGATTTGACAACTAAAGTTATTTATTTAACACAGGATTTTGACAAAGTTAATATTATTTAACACAGAGATTGACAAAGTTATATTATTTAACACAGAGATTTGACAAAGTTATATTATTTAACACAGAGATTTGACAAAGTTATATTATTTAACACAGAGATTTGACAAAGTTATATTATTTAACACAGAGATTTGACAAAGTTAATAGTTATTTATAACACAGAGATCTGACAAAGTTATTTATTTAACACAGAGATTTGACAAAGTTATATTATTTAACACAGAGATTGACAAAGTTATATTATTTAACACAGAGATTTGACAAAGTTATATTATTTAACACAGAGATTGACAAAGTTATATTATTTAACACAGAGATTGACAAAGTTATATTATTTAACACAGAGATTGACAAAGTTATATTATTTAACACAGAGATCTGACAAAGTTATATTATTTAACACAGAGATTGACAAAGTTATATTATTTAACACAGAGATTTGACAAAGTTATATTATTTAACACAGAGATTTGACAAAGTTATATTATTTAACACAGAGATTTGACAAAGTTTTTATAAATTGCAAGTTTATTATTTAACACAGAGATCTGACAAAAGTTATATTATTTAACACAGAGATTTGACAAAGTTATTTATTTAACACAGAGATCTGACAAAGTTATATTATTT
>JAPXFY010000033.1:22935337-22940337 GCA_030674185.1 Monoplex corrugatus | reverse complement strand
GTATGTGTGCGTGTGTGTGTGTGTGTGTGTGTGTGTGTGTGTGTGTGTGTGTGTGTGTGTGTGTGTCTGTGTGTCTGTGTGTCTGTGTGTCTGTGGTGTCTGAATGTCTATGTGTCTATGTGATACGAGCATGTAAGGTCCTTTGCTGGTGTATGACAAGTCATCTGTTATGATCTAGTGGGGTACAAGTGGGAGCAGAGGATTGTCTTATCGACTGAAAAGCGTTGTTAAAAAAAAAAAAAAAGGTGGGAGTTACAGGTATAAAACAATCGGGTTGAATCAAAGAAAACGACCCACGGGACTGTGCAGTAAATGCCTAGCAATGTGTACAGAGTGAAATCAGTATTTTCTGTTTTGCAAATGACGCAGGGATATAAGGTTGCATTCGCTGACAACACAGAAGGTGATTAACTGTTATAAAATCACTCCAGATACATTTGATGATTTTACTAAATTTAGTTCGAAGTGAGTTGAGAGATAATCTGTAAGCTAAAGTTATCTCCAGTCTTATAAAATCCTGGTAATTTACCGAGAAGGGGCAAGGTCACATTGCGCTTTTACTTTGTTTTCTAATATAGCATTCATTTCATGTTCAGAGAGTGGTAAATCAAGTTTAGTACTGCCAGCCCTATTCATTGCTGCATTTTTTGCTATTCTATCGACTCGATCGTTATATAGGATACCACAGTGTGATGGGATCCAGCAAAAAGTAACTTGTGTATTATTTGTTATTAAACAATGAATTAGAAATTTTATCTCAAATATTAACGTGCTATTTATTTTGTATTCGCAACATTTTAGGGATTGTAATGCAGATTTCGAATCTACGCATAATAGGATACTGTCCTTAAGAGTAAGCCTTTTCTATTTTCCTTTTCTATTTTAAATTTAGGAATTAGAAAGCCACGTCCGCTTCACCATCACCAGAGCCATCAGTAAATATTTTTAAGTCACGTGAATATTTTTTTTATGCAGATGTGACAGAACATCAATTGCTAACAAGTGTGGATTAGTATCTTTTGTCAAGTCAGTATCAGTGTAGTTGATATCAAAAGTAGCACTGGACAATTCCCAGGGGGGTAGAGGACAACAGATCATTTTATGTGAAACTTTGTTACGTACTACGTGGGAAATTTTGAAGAGCTCATTCGTGTAAGTAGATGTTGTTTCTTGTGCCTTTATTGTTCTTGCTCTCTTTGGGAAATGGATGTCAGGCCGAATTTTAAATTCCGTATTAGCATAATTAGCTACTGCATTAATTTGCTCTATTCATATATTTAGCAGCTAGTAGCCAGCTGTTTTATATATTTCTTGTGTTTTTGTATACACCAGTACCACAAGAACACATTTAACAGCTTTACTGTCTAAGCTTTGAAGTTTTTTTTCAAATAACATTTTGGAGCTGAAAAATAGACTTCTTGGCCATAAGCCAACTTAGATTTGACTAAAGCTGTGACAAGATGTAACAACGTTTTAGTGTCCTGTCCCCAGGACTGTTTACAAATAATTTTTATTAAGTTATAGCTTTTCATAGCTTTATATAGCAAGGCATCAATATGTTCTTTCCACTGTAAACTAGAAGTCAAGTGTACTCGCAGAAATTTCACGTGAGAAGTATATTTCAATTCCTCATTATCAATTTTAAACAACGGTACTTCTTTAGGACTGAGACCATTATTAAAAAAACATCGTGTGTGTTTTTCATTGGATATTTCCAGATCGTTAACTGTCAAGTAAGTGGAAGTATGATTAATTTTACGTTGATAGATCTTTTTAATTAATGTATTTTATACATCTAAAGGAAAGCTTCCGTTTTAACGAAACATTCATCCAGATCGCTGTCACCAGCGTACTGAGCTACGTTTACATTTTTTGAGACTTGTGTTGGCAGGTCATAGATCAAAATATTAAATAATGGAGGAGATATTACGGAACCCTGTGGAATTCCTATGTTTACATATAGTTTTTCAGAGTATGTATTACCCATTTTAGCGACTATACTTTGGTCACCAACAAATGCTTTGATAAGATAATGAAGATTATCGTTGAGACCAATATGTTTTAATTTCAACAAAAGTCTTGCATGCCAGACTTGATCGTATGCTTTTTTAAGATCAAAGAAGGTAGCTAAGACATTTTTTCTTTTAGCAAGTTGATTTTTTATTTGAGCTGTTAATTCAACTAAATGATCTGATGTTGATCTACCTTTTTGAAACCCAGACTGTTTAATAGGTATTATATTATTTTTCTCACAAAAGTAACTCAGTCTATTCACTATAATTTTTTCCATTTTTTTGAAACATGGGATGTTAGCAAGACAGGTCTGTAACTACCTGGATCAGAAAGGGGTTTATAAGTTTTTGGTATAGGTAACACAATCGAAGTCTTCCAAATGTCAGGTAAGCGACCACTTTCCCAGCATTTTAGCATGATATTGTGTAAGTATTCAATTCATTTCTCTGGTAAACGATTTAAAAGGGTATATGAAACGCCATCCAGTCCTACAGCCGATGTTTTGTTGTTCAACGAGATAAGGGTATCTTCAAGTTCTTTCAAAGTAATTTTTGAATATATGTACATGTGACTATCAGGGGCAGGATCTGAGTATGCTTCTGAGTCTTCAATTTTCCCTCTTTCTTCCCTTATTGGAGTAGACAAGCTACAGGAATTACTTGCTCTTGAAAAGAACTGTACAAATTCTTCAGCTTTCTCAGATGACGAAGGAAAGTCTTTATCTTTAATCTTAATAGGAAACTGTGGTGAATTAAAACCATTTTTCATTTCTTTGACCTTATTCCAAATTTTAGGAAGATCTTTAGGCCCGGAAATTTGTTGAGAGCAAAAATCTTACCAATAATGCTTTTTGGCTTCGGCTATAGCTTTGTTTAGATGAATCTTTGCCACTTTCATATTGTAATGGTCTTTTGGAGATTTAGTTTTCAAATAGTTTATACATTTTTTTTCGTTCTTCGCTTCTTCACATAATTGATTCCACCAACTATTTCCAGCATGAGAACCTTTATTTACAGTTTTCCTTTTTGGAATGGAATTGTTTGCTGCCTCATGTAGCGCGATGGTGAAGTGGGAATACATAAGATCATTAACATTGTCGCATTCATTGAACGTGCAATCTTTTCCCATTAAAATCTTACGGTACTCGTATTACCCAGTTCACACGATTGCACATATATGGAGGTATAATGTCGTCTTGTTCTGGTGCGTTATCAAACGGTTCATTTGTGTGTGTGTGTGTTTGTGTGTATGTGTGTGTTTGTGTGTGTGTGTGTATTTGTGTGTGAGTGAGTGCGTGCGTGTGTGTGTGTATGTATGCGTGTGTGTGTGTTGATATGTGTGTTTGTGTGTGTGTGTTTGTGTGTGTCTGTGTGTATGTGTGTGTGTGTTGATATGTGTGTGTGTGTTGATATGTGTGTGTTTGTGTGTGTTGATATGTGTGTGTTTGTGTGCATGTGTGTATGTGTGTGTGTGTATACGTATATGTGCATGCGTGTGTGTATGTGTTTGTCTATGTGTGTGTGTATGTGCGTGCGTGTGTATGTGTTTGTGTATGTGTGTGTGTATGTGCGTGCGTGTGTGTGTGTATGTATGCGCTTGTGTGTGTGTGTGTGTGTGTGTGTGCGCGCGCGCGTGTGTGTGTGTGTGTGTTGGTGGGTGGATTTGTGTATGCTCCACTCACCCATTGTACCCAAAGGCCTGACAGGGGTTGAGGGACCTTTAAGGACAGGTGTTGGGCAGAGTGTGTGTCATGGCAAGTGTACGTGACCAGACCAAACCAAACCAAAACCATTGTGGGCGTCTGTACGTACATAGCACTGTTCGAAGGAAATGACCACTGTGAGTTTTTGTGGGCCAGTTAGGTTTTCAGGCTCTGTTGGGCAACCGTCCTGGTTTTGTCCAGTCACTCAAAACCCATTTTTACACCTTCCCCCTCTCTCTCTCTCTCTATCTCTCTCTCACTCTGTCCACCAGCTTCCTGTACAACCAGCCACGACAGCAAAGCAGAAACTTGACCGTTTTCACCCCTCACCCTATTCACCAGCTTCCTCTAGAATCAGCGAAGTAAGAAAAAAACTTAGCTCTTTCAAGATAGCAATGGGAAACCTTAACTCTTTCATTTCCTCATCCTGTCTACCACCTCCCTCTATTATCAGTTACGATGGCACAGCAGAAACTTAACCTTTTCATTTCCTCATCCTGTCTACCACCTCCCTCTGTTATCAGTTATGATGGCAAAGCAGAAACTTAATCCTTTCCCACCGCACGCTGTCCACTAACCTCCTCCCTTATCAACTACAATAGCAAAGTAAAAACTTAACCCTTTTACTCCCTAACCCTATCCACCAGCTTCCTATGTTATCAACTATGATAGCAAAGAATAAACTTAACCCTTTTACTCCCTAACCCTATCCACCAGCTTCCTATGTTATCAACTATGATAGCAAAGAATAAACTTAACCCTTTTACTCCCTAATCCTATCCACCAACTTCCTGTATTATCAACTATAATAGCAAAGTATAAACTTAACCCTTTTCTCCCCTTCATCCTATTCATCAACCTCTTGCAGGAAGCTGGTGGACAGGGTGACGGAGTAAAAGGATTGAAAGGGTGGACATTTTGGCAGCTGGTAGTTAGGGTAAGGGTGTGAAAGAGTTAAACTAGAGGAGGAAGTTGGAGGAATCCCAAAGAAAACACGCTCTGTGGTCAGTGTGGACTTTGGTGACAAGACCAATTGGTCTGTGGTGTGTATGTGTGTGTGTGTGTGTGTGTGTGTGTGTGTGTGTGTGTGTGTGTGTGTGTGTGTGTGTGTGTGTGTGAATTTGTGTATGTTTGTGGGTGATTTGTGTGTGTATGTGCACTCATGTGTATGTGTGTGTGTGTGTGTGTGTGTGTGTGTGTGCGTGCGTGTGTGTGTGTGTGTGTGTGTGTGTGTGTGTGTGTGTGTGTGTGTTCGAGTGTGAGTATAGATAGTCATTGTCAGACA
>JAPXFY010000033.1:22922837-22932837 GCA_030674185.1 Monoplex corrugatus | reverse complement strand
ATCTTTTGTTGCCTCAAGCATCTCTTCCACCTTCCCTGTCTTCAGCCACTCTGCTAGTCCATCAAAAAATCTTCTCCCTGGGTCTAGACACCCGCAGGTGTTCCAACTCCCCCTTCCTCATAGAATGGCCTATGAATGTTGCCTGCCTTTTCCTAATCTTCCTTATGAATGATCTACTTGTGTCTGCCTCCATCAAGACTGTCTCGTTTGTTTTCTTTGTTGTCCATGGAACTCTCAACATCCTTCTTAGAAACCACATCTCGGCTGCTTCAATCTTGTTCTGGCTTTGCTTGTTGACTGTCCATGCCTCGCAACCGTACAACAGTATTGGTTCTATATACCATTCAAGAACTCTCTTCCTGATGTTAATTGATAGGCATTTGTTGGTAAGAACGCTTTCCATCTTCTTGAATGTTGTTTTGGCTTGGCCAATTCTGCTGGCTATTTCTGATGTGCATCTGCCGTCTGGTTTTCGAAATGATCGTTCCCAGGTATTTAATCTTATCCTCCTGTCTCAAGGTTGTGCCGTTTGCTGGTATTTTGCATGAAGGGATTTCGTGTTTTTTACTGATCACCATGACTTCAGTCTTCCTGCTGTTTAGTTCCAACCCCTTACCTTTGCTTTCTATTTCTAGTATACTCACAAGGTTTTGTAGGTCCCTTTCACTTTCTGCAATTAGCACAGTATCATCTGCTTATCGAATGTTGTTTATCATTTTTCCTCCAACCTTTAATCCAGGGTCTTCTTCTAGGTTTCTCATGATGTTTTCGCTGTAAATTGAAAACAGATCTGGTGACAAAACACAACCCTGTCTGACTCCTCTTTTGATGTTTTGGAAAGAGCTTACATCGTTTTCTATTCTCATTGCAGCTGTTTGTTCCCAATACATATTTCTGATTATTCGTAGATCTTTTCCATCAATATTGAGTCTTTCTAGCTGGTTGATCAATTCTTCATGTCTTCAAGTGTAAGGCGTTTTGGCTTATTTTGCTTTAGTGGATAAATCACCGTGTTCTTTCGCTGGCACGTCATTGGTGACGTGCATTCTCCTGAATGTCGTCGGAAGAAATACATAGTTTGGTTTGCGTGTCGCATGCAATGACGCAGTTGTGTAAAAATACGTAAGAAAGTAATGATTGTGTGCTATGGCAACGAGGACATGGTTTGGTCTACGTGTTGCATATAATGACGCAGTTGTATGAAACTAAGTAAGAAAGTAATAATTAGGTGCTAGGGCAACGAGGACATGGTTTGGTCTACGTGTTGCATATAATGACGCAGTTGTATGAAACTAAGTAAGAAAGTAATAATTAGGTGCTAGGGCAACGAGGACATGGTTTGGTCTACGTGTTGCATATAATGACGCAGTTGTATGAAACTAAGTAAGAAAGTAATAATTAGGTGCTAGGGCAACGAGGACATGGTTTGGTCTACGTGTTGCATACAATGACGCAGTTGTATGAACTAAGTAAGAAAGTAATAATTAGATGCTAGGGCAACGAGGACAATAATTTTGGGAGGATAACGGTATTAGACAAGGACACGAGACGAGAGCACAGGGGTTCTCTGTGAGGGAAAGACTGTGAGATTTGTGCGACGGAGCCAGAGGCCGTATGGTGATCCAGCCGACTCCTGATGGGGTTCTTTTCGAGAGAGACTGAGAAGTTTTTGCAACGGTGCCAGCGGTTGTGTGATGATACAGCAGACTTCTCTAAAAGTGAAACGTTTGTGCGTGGAGCCTGAGGTTGTGTGATGTTCCGGCAGATTTCTCTGAAAGTGAAAAGTTTGTACACTGAAGAATTTTGTGTGAGGGGACTGTTTGGAAAGAAAGGGTGGCAGAACTGAACCCTGATTAATTATAAAATAGTGAAATACCAGCTAAGTTCAAGATTTGTCAATTTGCTGTATTGTTTGCAGAGGTGGATCAGGTGACTGAATGGATATGGATGGTTGTGTATGATTGGGGAAAACACATAGAACACGCACCTACACACACACACAGTTTACATCATACTTCTAGTCTTCTGTCTTTCATTCTCTTTCTGTCAGTCACACATAAATAGACCTCTGAACTGAATCCTGATTAATTATAAAATAGTGAAATATCAGCTAAGTTCAAGATTTGTCAATCTGCTGTGTTGTTTGTATGTATGTAAACTGCGTGTGTGTGTAAGTGCGTGTTCTATGTGTTTTCCCCAATCACACACAACCATCCGTATCTGCAGGAACATCACATACACACATAAATACAAACATACATACATACATACATAATACATAACATACATACATACACGTACATACATACATACATACATATATATCCATACATACATACACACACATACATACATCATACTACATACATACATACATACATACATACTACATACATACATACATACATATACATACATACATACATACATACATTTCACTTGACAAAGGCCTGGCTCCAAACGTCGTTTTCTACTACTCCCAAAGGAAATCTAGTTTTATACTCCAAAGGATCATTTACAAACAAGGTATCTTATTTTAATCTATGAAAAAGCTTTATTTTTTAATCCTCCCCCTTTCTTTTTTCTTTAAGAGAAAAAAGAGATTTTAATTTCATTCTGTAAGAGAAAAACGTGTGTGTTGTGTGTTGTAGGAGTGTGTGTGTGTGTGTGGTGTGGTGTGTTGTGTGTGTGTGTGTGTGTGTGTGTGTGTGTGTGTGTGTGTGATGAGAGAAGAGAGAGGAGAGAGAGAGAAAACCAGTATGTGTTAATGAGATTTTCTCCACAGTTTTAGGACGGAAGTTTACCAACTTTTAGTCTAAAGGTGTAAATCGTTCAGCAGTCGCAAATGCCTCTAGAGGTTTGGAAGAGACAAGGTGTCAAGGTCAAGGTCAAGGTCACACAAACCAAAAAAAGGGCCTGAAATCAGCACTTTCTGACAAAGGTGTTTGAGCAGGGCTTTCCCAGAAAACTTCTGACGACATTTGAAATCTGTTTCCTAGCTGGGTTTTTTTTTTCTTTTTTTTTTTTTAAATCTGTTGGTTCTTCATGGTCACAGTGACTTTGAGAAGTACACAATTTGGATTTTTTTTTTTTTTTTTTTTTGGTCAAGGCTTTTTTTTTTTATCAACAAGGGGATAGCTAGCTAGACTCAGGGCTTTGCTGATCTTTTGTGGGACTTGTTGTGGTGATCAGGGTTGTGCCAGCATCGGCTGCATGACGTGGGCTTTGTGTGTGGCGGGTATCTTCACGTCCACCTTGAACGTCTACATCAACTCGCAGATCACCACGCTGGAGCGACAGTTCGGCTTCAGCAGCTCCGTGTCTGGGACGCTGCTGAGCTGCAACGACTTTGGCTACCTGCTGACCACCTTGCTCATGTCCTACCTGGCCAGGAGGATCCATATCCCCCGTGCCCTCTCCATCTCCACCTGTCTCTTCGGCGTGTCGGGCCTGCTCTGCGCTCTCCCGTTTTTCATCTCCTTGCCCTCCATTACCCCCGCCTCGCAACTTCTTTCCGGAAGTGGTGCCGGGATTTCCGGAAGTGCTGATGTCATTTCCGGAAGTGCTGACGTCATTACCAGAAGTGGTAAGACAGTTTTCGGGAGTGACGGTGTCGGGGATGATGTTTTTGACAGTGGAAGCGTTGGCGGTGGCGGAAGTGCTGACGTCCTTTTCCGGAACGGAAGTGCGTCAGAGGTGACGTCAGCGAGGTCAGGAGGTTCGTTCGAGCACGCTCTATGTCGGGTGTCGATGGTCCAGTCTTACAACGAGTCGGTGTTGAAGGCGTCCATAGGTAACTCGACAGGTGTGTCTGGAGAAATGAAGAATGGTTGTGGTGATAGTGGTGAGGACAGACATGGGGCCATGTCGGAGGATTACAAGGAGCTGGCTGTGGCCTTTATCGCTTTAGGCATGATATTCCAAGGCTTCGGCAAGTCGCCACGGCAACCATTCATGGGCACTTACATTGACGACAATGTACCCAAAACCAAGACTACCCTCTATCTTGGTAAGCTGATGCTTGTCTTTTCTTGTTCGTTGTCTTTGTTTCTCACTCACTCACTTACTCACTCACTCACTCACTTACTCACTCACTCATTCACTCACTCACTCACTCAATATATATATATATATATATATATAATATATATCTGTCTCTGCCTGTCTTTCTTTCTTTCTCCTTTTTTTATTTTCATTCATTCTTTCTTTCAATTATTCTTTCTTTCTCTTTCTTTGTTTTCATTCTTTTTTCCTTCAATCATTCTACCTTTCTTTCTTTCTTTTATTCTTTCTTTCTACCTTTCTTTCTTTCTCTCTTTCTGTCATTCTTTCTTTTTCTAATTGTTTCTTTCTTTCTTTCTCTCATTCTGTCATTCTTTCTTTTACTAATTCTGTCTTTCCTTCCTTCTTTCTTTCTTTCTTCCTGTTTCTTTCTGTCTGTCTGTCTTTCATTCATTCTTTCTTTCTCTGTCTTTGTTTCTTTCTTATTTCTTTTCTTTTCTTTTCTTTTCTTTTTTTTTTACATATGTATTTCTTTCTGTCTATCGTTTATGTACACTGATGAGAGGTTTGAGAACATCACCACTGGCTGAGCGCCATGGGGTAGATACATGGCATATAAAATTATTAATTAATCTTATAAGCAGCAATAAATAATAATCTTTCCTCGTCAAACTACATGACAAGCTTTGTAAAATCAATTCAATGAAATTTTTTTCCGACTTTTTCAGTTATATAAAATGAAACATGGCTTGAACATAGACTAGAATCAAGAAAACGTTTCTTTTACTCACATATCAAAAATCGTTAATTAAGTTTGTGAAAATCAACGTCTTCAACATCTGCGGTTTTTTGTTTTGTTTTGTTTTGTTTTTTTAATTTTTTTTATAAAGAGGTGATAGTATGAAAAAGAAATCATGTCATTTCTGTCTTGTAGTCATAAAAATACACTTTTTTTTTTTAGGGTAAAATCATTGTTATTTAGTTCTGTCCATTCAATCAGTCGTTAGAACACTGCTCGTACTACCTTAGAAGACTGTCTTACATCAAGGTGATTTATTTGTTATTGTTATTAATTATTGTTCTTGTTATTGTTGTTATTATTGATATTGCTATTATTGTTGTTGCTATTTATGTTGTTACTATTATCTTTAATATTATTATTATTATTCCTGTCGTTGTTGTTGTTATTGTTTTGTTGTTGTTATTATTATTGTTATTATTGTTTATTATTATTATTGTTATATTATTATTATTATTATTGTTATTATCATTACTATTATTATATTATTATTATCACTGTTGTTACTACTTGTAATACCGTAGAAGATTGTATTACATCAAGGTGATTTATTTGTTATTGTTATTAATTATTGTTGTTATTGTTGTTATTGCTATTATTGTTGTTGTTATTTATGTTGTTATTATTATCATTATTGTTGTTATAATTATTCTTGTTGTTGTTATTGTTATTATTATTATTATCATCATCATTATTATTATTATTATATCATCATCATCATCATCATTATTATTACTATCACTGTTGTAATTATTATTCTTGTCGTTGTTGTTGTTATTGTTATTATTGTTGCAGGAATAGTGTCTGCTTTCTCAGTCTTGGGACCAGTATTGGCATTTACACTTGGTGGCGTCTTCAGCAAAACGTACCTTACTTTGGAGGGTGTGTGTGTGTGATTTCTCTGTGTGTGTGTGTGTGTGTGTGTGTGTGTGTGTGTGTGTGTGTGTGTGTGTGTGTGTGTGTGTGTGTGTGTGATTTCTCTGTGTGTGTGATTTCTCTGTGTGTGTGTGTGTGTGTGTGATTTCTCTGTGTGTATGATTTCTCTGTGTGTGTGTGTGTGTGTGATTTCTCTGTGTGTGTGTGTGTTGTGTGTGTCTGTGTGTCTGTGTGTGTCTGTGCGTGTACATGTGTATGAGCGTGTGTTTGCGTGTGTGTGTGTATCTGTGTGTGTGTGTGCGTCTGTGTGTGGTGTCTTCTGTAAAATGTATCTTAGTTTGGAGTGTGTGAGTGTTTGTGTGTGTGTTGTGTGTGTGTGTGTGTGTGTGTGTGTGTGTGTGTGTGTTGTGTGTGTGTGTGTGTGTGTGTGTGTGTGTGTGTGTGTGTGTGTGCGCGCATGAGCGTATGTGTGGTGTCTTTTGTAAAATGTATCTTACTTTGAGGGTAAGTGTTTTTTTGGCTGTGTGTGTTTGTGCACGTGTGTATGCGTGCGCGCACGCACGTGTGTATGTGTGCGTGTGTGTGTGTGTGTGTGTGTGTGTGTATGTGTGTGTGTGTGTGTGTGTGTGTGTGTGTGTGTGTGTGTGTGTGTGTGAAAGTTAGTGCAACTGTATGTGTTAGTGTGTGTGTTAGTTTATGCGTGGTGTCTTCTGTAAAATATATCTTACTTTGGAGGGTAAGTATTCGTGATGTGTGTGTGTGTGTGTGTGTGTGTGTGTGTGTGTGTGTGTGTGTGTGTGTGTGTGTGTGTGTGTGTTTATGTGTGTTTATGTGTGCATGCATGTCTGTGTGTATCTATAAACATGTGTGTATGTGTGTGTGTGTGTGTGAGAGAGAGAGAGAGAAGAGAGAGAGTGTGTTTACTTGTACTCATGGTAGGTGCTTGTGTGTTTGTGTGCATGTATGTGTATTGTGTATGTCACTGTGTATGTCTGTGCATGCACGTGCAATTTCTGTTTTCACTGTGTGTCTGTTTGGTGATTTTTCACTTGACTGATTGATAGATTGCTTAATTGACTGATTGACTGACTGATTGATTGACTAATTGTTTCATTAAGTGACTGACTGATTGATTGACTGGTTGGAATCACTGACTGATTGATTGACTGACTGACTGCCTGCCTGAATGACTGATTGATTGACTGATTGGTTGACTGATTGACTGACTGGTTGATTGACTGACTGACTAATTGATTGTTGGATCGAGTGACTGGTTGCTTGCTTGGTTGACTGACTGACTGACTGACTGATTGATTGACCGACTGATTGATTGGTTGACTGACTGACTGATTGACTGATGATAGATTGACCGACTGATTGATTGACAGACTGACTGCCTGATTGACTGATTGGTTGACTGATTGGCTGACTGCCTGATTGATTGACTGATTGGTTTACTGATTGACTGACTGACTGACTGCTTGCTTGCTTGCTTGATTGATTGATTGATTGATTGATACATACAGACAGCAAAATGTCGCCCATGGACCCTCGCTGGGTGGGGGCATGGTGGCTGGGCTTTCTGATGTTTGGCAGTCTGGGGATTCTGGCAGCCATTCCCACGCTATTCTTCCCTCGCCGGCTCCAGCCGCAACCGCACCTCAGGCAGTTAGAGATGGAGAGGAAACGCGCCTCCAAGGGAGGCAGCCACATGCATGACTTTAAAGGTTAATGTGGTGACGGGGTAGCGTCCCTTGCCTTTCGGTTTTTTTTTTTATTTGTCCTGGTAGTTTTGGTTTGGTGGTGCTGTGGTGTGTGTGTGTGTGTGTGTGTGTGTGTGTGTGTGGTGGTTTTTGATTTAATGTCTATTCACTAAAGTGATTTTAGACCCCAAAAAAAACACACAAAAAACAAACAAACAAAACAAAAAACAAAAAAACACTTGGAAATGGTTAATCTTCAGGAAAAAGAAATGAACAAGAAAAACAAGACAAGAAAGAAAAATTCACAAATGACGTTATCATAATTAACGATTGAAACAGTAAACTTAGCTAACCATAACACTGAACATGAGAAGTAATGGCGCGTTAAAGATAATTCGCTATAGGACTTTTTGACAGGCTAACAAAAAATTCATATGTTAAGGATGGTGAGGCAAATATGTCAGAAACTGTCTTCGTTGATAACGTAGGTATATGTCGTTTTACTCGAACGCATGAAAGAATATGACTATGTGTAATCTTCTTTCCACACAGGCACACTACATTCCTGGTGTATTTTGTTTTGAAAGCATCAAGTTTCCACCTATACATAAGGGATTGTATACTTGTGTGTGTGTGTGTGTGTGTGTGTGTGTGTGTGTGTGTGTGTGTGTGTGTGTGTGTGTGTGTGTGTGAGTGTGAGTGTGTGTGTGTGTTTGTTTGTTTTGTTATTGTTGTTGTTGTTGTTGGTGGTGGTGGTGGGGGTGGTGGTGGTGGTGTTGGTGGTGGTGGTGGTGGTGGTGGTGGTGGTGATGTGTGTGTATATGAGTAATTAGAACGTACTTACGAAAGTACTGCTTTCATTTTTGAAGCATTTATTAAAGTGACCAAAAAGCTTAATGACTGAAATGGTTTAAATTGAAACAGGGTTGTATCCAATTTCAGTGTTGGTTAATCCAAAACTGATTAATTTTTGGTGCAGCTTTGTGTCAGGTGAAAATGTGGAGAAATTTGTTGTTAAATCATACTGACTCCTTTATGCTTTATATGCAACAAAAACATGCTGTTTTGAAGAAAAAAAAGTTAAATTTCATGTAACTCCTTGTGATATACATGTAGAGGAATTTTATGATTTGTGTATAGAGGAATAGTCTTCAGGGAAATACATGTTAATTTATAGGCAATTCTTTATAATACTGTTTTGGTAAATACTGTGTTAAATTGTATCCACTCCTTTATGATTCGGATATACAGAAAATACCGTTTGAGCAGATACTAAGTTAATTTATACCTATCCTTGTATAGAGAGAAAAAGTGTTGGGACAAATACTATGTTGAATTATACCGATACTTGTACATAGAGAAGTATTCTTTGGGCAAATACTGTGTTAATTTATACCTATCCTTGTATAGAGAGAAAACAGTGTTGGGGCAAATACTATGTTGAATTATATCGATACTTGTACATAGAGAAGTATTCTTTGGGCAAATACTGTGTTAATTTATACCGACTCCTTATACATGAGAAAATATTCTTTGGGCAAATACTTTGTTAATTTGTATCAATCCTTGTATATATAGAAAATGCTGTTTGGGCAAATACTATTTAATTTATACCGATCCTTATAGACAGAGAAAATACTGTTTGGGCAAAACTTGTTAATTCATACCGATTCCTTATATATAGAGGAAAACTCTTTGAGCAAATACTATGTTAATTTACACCGATGTTATATACAGAGAAAATACTGTTTGAGCAAATACTACGTTAATTTATACCGATCCTTGTATATATAGAGAAAAATTTCTTTGGCAAATACTATGTTCAATTTAACCGATCCTTATATACAGAGAAAATACTGTTTGAGCAGATACTAAGTTAATTTATACCGATCCTGTATATTGAGAAAATTTTTCTTTGGGCAAATACTATGTTAATTTATACCGATCCTTATATACAGAGAAAATACTGTTTGGGTAAATGCTAATGTTAATTTATACCGATCTAACTCCTTATATATAGAGAAAATATTATTTAGGCAAATACTATGTTAATTTATACCGATCCTTATATACAGAGAAAATAATGTTTGGGCAAATGCTGTGTTAATTTATACCGATCCTTATCTGTAAAGAAAAATTTCTTAGGGCTGATATTATGTTAATTTATATCAATCCTTATATATAGAGGAATTATTCTTTAAGCAAATACTATTCATTATACTGATCCTTGTATTTAGAGAAAATACTCTGTGAGTAAATACTATGTTTATTTATACGATCCTTGTATACAGATAAAATACTGTTGGGCAAATACTATGTTAATTTAACTGATCCTTGTATTTAGAGAAAATACTCTTTGGCAAATACTAGTTAATTTATACGATCCTTGTATTATAGAGAAAATACTCTGTGGTAAATACTATGTTTATTTATACCGATCCTTGCATATAAGATAAAATACTGTTTTGCAAATACTATGTTAATTTATACGATCCTTGTATTAGAGAAAATATTTCGGCAAATACTATGTTAATTTATACGATCCTTTATACAGAAAAATACTGTTTGGGCAAATACTATGTTAATTTATACCGATCCTTGTATTCAGAGAATATACTCT
>JAPXFY010000033.1:22912837-22917837 GCA_030674185.1 Monoplex corrugatus | reverse complement strand
TTTGTCTCTCTGTCTTTCTTTCTGTCTCTCTTTACTTTCTTCTTTCTCTCAGTCTTTCTTTCTGTCTCTGTTTCTTCCTTTCTGTCTCTCTTTCTGCTTTTCTTTCTGTCTGTTTGTTTTACTTTCTGTTTGTCTGTCTTTCTATATGTCTGTCTGTCTTTCTGTCCTTTCTGTCTGTCTTCCTGTCTGTGGAACTGTTCTATTGTCCTTTTTTTTTTTTTAATTCTTTTTCTTTATTTCTGTTTGTATGTATGTCTGTCTCTCTTTCTTTCCGTCTGTCTACTTACTTTCTCTTCTCTCTATCCGTCATTCTTTCTTTTTTCTTTCTGACTCTTTCTATCTGTCTTTCTATCTTTCTGTCTTTTTTAATTTTCTTTCTGTCTTTCGTCTTTCTTTTCTTTTCTTTTTTTTTCTGGTCCACGTTTTCGATTTTAAGGACACTTGCACCACAGTGCAGACAGTCCGTTTGTGGTTTGTTGGGAGTTTTTCAGGAGGGATTGATGGCACTCACACAATTCCATATACGCTCCACCAAATCTGCCAGCAGTTATCTGGCAGACTTCCTGAGCCTGTGCAAAACCTTATGCGCTGGCAAGGTCTTGAAATGGGGATGGGGTGGGATGGGGAGAAGAGACTTATGAAACACAAAGCTGACGCCACCGGAATGATGGAAATATTAACTCTTTGATTCCAGCACCCTTATCCACCGATTGCAAAAAAAACAACCCTTTCTACTCCAGGAAGCTGGTGGGTAGGGTGAGGGGATCAAAAGGTTAAAGTTTTTGTTTTTGCTGGCATGGTTTACGTCTAAGGATGCTATTACCAGTGGACAGGCTGCGGGGGTCAAAGGGTTAAAGGTGTGCAGCCAACAGGCCCAGGGAAAAAATATTGGACGGACTGGCAGAGTGGCTGAAGACAGAGAGGGTAGAAGATGTGCTTGCGGCAACAAGGGATAGAAACAGTGGAAGGCCATGATCGCCAACGCCATGTGGCAAGGCACTTGATGATGAGCCAACAGGCCAGTTTTTAATGTTGCGGGCTTGGGATTTCAGCTCGAGGTATTAGAGGTTGAGTCCGTGGCTGGCTCTGTCAAAAGAAGCAAGCTGACAGAAGAGTTGGTAGCCATGAACGAAAAGTAGATGTTTAACTCAGTGGCAGTGCCTTGTAACTTTGGAGTTATGAAGACCACGTTGTCTCACTGGTGGTGGTAGTGGTAATGGTGTGTGTGTGTGTGTGTGTGTGTGTGTGTGTTCGTGCGTGCGTGCGTGCTGTGTGTGTGTGTGTGTGTGCGTGCGTGCGTGCGTGCGTGCGTGCGTGCGTGTGTGTAGTGTGTGTTGTGTGTGTGTGTGTGTTGTGTGTGTGTATGTGTAAGGCTTGTGCCATGATCGTTTTGGATCTTCTCCATCACATTGCACCTGTGAAATTAGTACATATGTGATTCTTCCGAGCGCGGAAACGTCATCTTGAGAAACCGAAACTGTTCGTCCGTCGTCGTTGTTGTTGTTGTTGCTATTGTTGTTGTTGTTGTTCCTGCTGCTGCTGTTGTTGTTGCTGTCACTGCTGCTGCTGCTGCTGTTGTGTTGTTGTTGTCGTCGTCGTCGTCGCCGTCGTTAATTCATATTCTGTCCTTGAGTTTGAGGTAGATTTTTTGTTTGTTTGTTCAAGTTCATATTGCCTATAGCCCAGCCGACCACTGGGATAACACCCACGTTAAAAACAACTCCAAATCCATTGAAAAAGACAGCATTTAAAAACCAAGCTCAAGACTGTCCTTTCAAGTCTAAAAATTCAATCAAGAATGATTGCCATGATGTAATCATATGAGATGAAATCTATTGATCTCTTGTGAAAATTTGAACGCGTCTGGAAGAACATCTCAGAATTTTTGTTGTGTGTGTGTAGTGATTTTGTTTGGTTTTTTTCGTCCCATTTTCTACGCCACCTGAATGACCACAGAAGCTGGCACAGTTTTTACAATGCCATGATGATGATGTCGATGGGATGATAATCATGATGCTATGGAGTTCCATCTAGGATTGAGACTGCATACGCTGTACTCACTTATATCATACTATATCCTGGCGTCAGCCAGGCCCGGAAGATACAGACACCTGCAGTGCTGGTCAGATGAAATGAGCAACACCCTCAATGATGCATCCATGAAGTGGATGAGACTCGATTGTGTGGTCTCCCTGTCTCCAAAAAGCCACGCCCAACTCTGGGTAGGAGCCGGTTAGAGCCGAAAACTTACTTTTGAAGGGGCCAATGGGGATTCGAACCAACAACCTTCCAGTCGGTAATCCATTGCATTAACCACCTACACCACCACGTACATGATTAATCATTTAGGGTATTTTTGTTTGTTTGTTTGTTAGTTTGGCTTGGAAACGGGGAAAAAAAACCGAAAAAAGAATTAGAACGCGTATTTCATACAAGACAAGACAGGCGCAAATTTTCGGCCAACTGGGCTTTGTCAAGCATAAGATCACAAACAAACAAACACCAGGTACAAAAATTAGGAGAAAAAGACTGAAACTTCCCTGCTGCTCCTTCCAGTGTGAGCAAAGGAATAAACTGACTAAAATGACATCATAATGTCTTTGAGTAAATATGATGTCAGAGCGGAAGTGAGATGAATTCTGCAATTCTGAGAAGTGGTCATGCCATAGTAATATTGTTCTATCCTGAAGAGGGTCCAGGGCTAAAATTCAAACTATGATGCACTAGCGAAGAATGGTGCATGGAATGTAAAGGATCCGCCTATTAAAAAATGCATAAGAGAAAAATGTAAGAAAAATATAAGCATATGATAGACTGAATGGGAAAATTTTTAATCAAGAGGTATGGCTGATGTAAATGGATCGTGCCTAGTGGGTTTAACTTTTTTCTTTTTTCTTATTTATTTATTTATTTATAAATTTATTTATTTAATTTTGGGTGGGGGGGGGGGTCAAACTTTGTCCAGTCGTATTTGGTGGATAGTTTTATATCTAGCTCTAATTCAAAACAGGAGGTCCATGGAAGGAGGCAGGTGGTCGGAGATGACGTGTGGCACATCTTGCCACTGTGATGACACCCGGTTTTTTCCCACCTGCGGGGTTGATGGCGTCACGTACTTCTCTCCCTGTCACGCCGGCTGCTCACGTAGTGAAGGGATGGTGAGATGATTTGGGTTGGTGCGTGGTGTGTGTGTGTGTGTGTGTGTGTGTGTGTGTGTGTGTGTGTGGTGTGTTGTGTGTGTGTGTGTGTGTATGTGTGTGTGTGTGTGTTGTGTGTGTGTGTGTGTGTGTGTGTGTGTGTGTGTTGTGTGTGTGTGTGTGTGTGTGTGTGTGTGTGTTGTGTGTGTGTTGTGTTGTTGTGTTGTGTTATTGTGTGTTGTGTAGTGTGTTGTGTTGTGTGTTGTGTTTGTGTGTGTGTTGTGTGTGTGTGTGTGTGTGTGTGTTGTGTGTGTGTGTTGTGTGTGTGTGTGTGTGTTGTGTGTGTGTGTGTGTGTGTGTGTGTGTGTGTGTGTGTTGTGTGTGTGTGTGTGTGTGTGTGTGTGTGTGTGTGTGTGTGTGTGTGTGTGTGTGTGTGTGTGTGTGTGTGTGTGTGTGTGTTGTATGTGTGTTGTGTTGTGTGTGTATTTTGTGTATGTGTGTGTTGTGTGGTGTTGTGTGTGTGTATGTGTGTGTTGTGTGTGTGTGTGTGTGTGTGTGTGTGTGTGTGTGTGTGTGTGTGTGTGTGTGTGTGGGGGTGGTGTGGGGGGCTGTGCTTTAGTTTATGGGTTTTGTTGTTGTGATGGTGGTGACTTTTTTCGTTTTTTTGGTGTAGGTTTTATTTATTTCATTTTGTTTATTTATTTGTTTGTTTGTTTATCTTTTTGTCAATTTATTCACGAATTTATTTCATTATTCCCTATACCTCTCTATATAAGCCAGCTCAAGTTAGGAAACACCTCGTTTGGACAACGTGTCAGGCGAACTGTTAAGGAACATTGGAGAAGTAGGTGTAACTGCTTTACATCATCTGTGTACAAGAATATAGGAGTCATGTCGGAAATATGGCCTGATGACTGGAAGCTACAAGAATCTGTCATGAACACAGAGAAGAAGAACAAACGATAGCATATTAAAGGAACTGAATGTTAAGCGCCAACCGCAAACAGAGATCAACAAAAGAAAGCTGAAATATGAGGCCAGCGATTAGATTTGATATGGACCTGCAGGGGAAAGTTGAGGCGAGGAGAAGAAAGGGATGACTGCACACCTCCTATTTCAACAACATCGCTGATGTCTGTGGTCTGGAGATCCAGGAGGTCGCCCACAGATGTCTAAATCGTGTGACCTGGAGAAGACTTTTGATGTCGTGCGCGGTTTCTAATGCCGATCCCGGCAAGGGATTTTGATTTGGTTCAGCTTTTACGTCGACACCCACTTCAAGTGATATGGCTGACGGAGATAACCATCCCAGGGAAGTGGGGGAAGAAGGACTTATCTAATCTATACTGACACAACCAGAACAATAATGATGTTAAATTGGGACAGTGAGAAGGCCAGTTTTAATGAAGCGCACCCCAGGATTCGAACCCACCACCATTAGCGTGTGAATCCGACATTCAAACCAACTGAGCTACTGGGGCCGGCAAGGGATTTGTTGTTGTTGTTGTTGTTTTTGATCTGATTCAGTTTTACGTCAGCACCCACTTGAGGTGATATGGCCAACGGGGATAACCATCCCAGGAAAGTGGGTGAAGGGGGAGTTATCTAAACCTTATACCGACACCACCAGAACAACAATGATGTTAAGATGGGACAGTGAGAAGGCGAACGAGGGATGTAGAGGTGTGATAGTTTTGATGCGCGGTGCATGACAGTAGAGGCCAGCTTGGGAGTTAGGGTCTAAGACTGTCAAGCCACCACACGACTTGTGTATCGATTTTTTTTGATTTTTTTTTTTATTGTTTTGTTTTATCTGCATGGACCAAAACTTCCTCTTGTACTCTGCGGTTCTGATTCTCTGTC
>JAPXFY010000033.1:22897837-22905337 GCA_030674185.1 Monoplex corrugatus | reverse complement strand
ACCAGGGAAGATCACTAAAGTAATACAAAGATACCGTGACCAGGGAAGATCTAAATACAAGATACGTGACAGGAGACTAAAGGATACAAGGATACCATGACCAGGGAAGACCTCTAAAGCGATACAAGGATACTGTGACCAGGGAAGACCACTAAAGCGATACAAGGATACCATGACCAGGGAAGACCACTAAAGCGATACAAGATACTGACCCGAGCCTAACGTAAGATATCAGGGAAGACCACTAAAGCGATACAAGGATACCATGACCAGGGAAGACACACTACAAAATGCGGAACTACATAAGGATACCATGACCAGGGAAGACCACTAAAGCGATACAAGGATACCGTGACCAGGGAAGACCACTAAAGCAATACAAGGATACTGTGAAGGCCAACATCATCAGCTGTGGCATCACAACACACCACACCGGGAAGGCACTGCACTCAACAGTTTCCGTTTCGGTTTCTCAAGATGACATCTCCGCGCTCAGAATGAATTCCATATGCACTAACGTCACAGGTGCCATGTGAAGGAGAAGACCCCAGAATGATCACGGCACAAGCCTTAAGCCTGCACATAAACCCAAGAGCTGGCCAGGTCCTGAGGTCCTGCCTAGATAGTTCCATAACCCTGTGGTCGTAGGGGATTGAGGTGGCAGAGACCTCAGCATTTCCCGGGGATAACACCACGAGGGCAGCGCCCATCCCCTCAGAATTAATGGTTTGGTCATCTGATCAGATTGTGACTCCAACAGCTGGCTCAGCATGCATACAATAACACGATATGTTGATTTAAAGGAGGAGGTAGACCAAGGAAGACCTGCATAGATATTGTGAAGGAGACTTTATCTGATATCATGGTACAAAGGAGAAAACACCCAAAATGGTACAAAAGAGAAGACACCCAAAATGGTACAAAAGAGAAGATACCCAAAATGGTACAAAGGAGAAGACCCCAAAATGGTACAAAAGAGAAGACACCCAAAATGGTACAAAAGAGAAGACACCCAAAATGGTACAAAGGAGAAGACACCCAAAATGGTACAAAAGAGAAGACACCCAAAATGGTAAAAAAGGAGAAGACACCCAAAATGGTACAAAAGAGAAGACACCCAAAATGGTACAAAGGAGAAGATAACAGGCATAAGACAGCGTCTTCTTCTGGCTCTGAACAAAGTTTTGTTTCTTTGTCCTTTAATGTTCAGATTAGGAAAAGACAAGCAACATTCATACTATAGGACATTTTTATGAGGCAAGAGAAATTTAAGCTCCTGGTTACAACAGAAGGGCTAGAGGAGAAAAAAAAAGAGCACCAGGTAGACCCAGGGAGAAATATTGGACGGATTTGCGGAGTGGATGGAGACGGAAAGGATGTGGAAGTTGTACTTGCAACGGCAAAAGATAGATTCGTATGGAGGGCCATGATCGCCAACGCCACGTGGCAGGACACATGATGATGATGATGACTCTAATGTTCATTTCATGCAGACTGTATTCATTGTATTCTAATGTCTATCTTGATCATTTTACTTCAACTTTATTCATCTTCGTTTAATGTCAATTTTGATAATCTTACATAGATCTTATTCGTAGTATTTTAATATTCATTTTCACCGTTTTGCATGAACTTTATTAATTGTATTTTAATGTTCATTTTGTGTGTTCATCTATAGTTTATTCATCGTATTCTAATATTCATTAAGATCATGTTATATAAACGTCATTCATTGTGTTCTAACGCTTATTTCGATTATTTTATGTGCACGTCATTCACTGTATCTTGGTGTTCATTTTGTAATTCTTTTAAAGACCGTAAACATGGTGTTTCAGTGTTAATTTGATTCTTAGATACATTTCAGACATCGTATTTCAGTATTCATTTTGATAATTTTACTTTTTTTTCTTCATTGAGATCATCACACTGTTTTATCTGTATGTGAGCGTATTTGTCTGAGGTGTGTGCGTGTACGTGTGTGTGTGAGTGTGTATGTGTGTGTGTGTGTGCACATGCGAGCGTTAGTGCTGTGTGTGTTTGAGCGTGCGTGTGTGCTTGTCTGTCTGTGTCTGTCTCTCTGTTTGTCTTGTCTGTCAGTGACGAAAAATGTGTTAGTGAGATTTTGTCAGCTTTTTGTAGGTGGAGTTCAGTTTTACCACATCTGGATTGAAAGCACTGGATTCTACAGGAGGCAACAGTGACCTTTGTCACGGATATCGTCTGTCCTTTCTCCATTATTTTCCCGTTTTTTGGTTTTCTTTTATCACTCCCTTCCTCCATTTTTTCTTTTCTTTTTTAGGCAGCAGTGCGACAAACTGTACCGATAAACAGATGGTTTTGAATAGCTGTACTGTTCTAGTATTTCAACTGTACAGAGAGTTGCAGTGACAAATTCGTCAGGAACGAACGTCTGTTTTTTGGTTTATGTTGATTTCTTTTCTTTTTTTTCTTTTTTTTCTCAAGAAAAGGAGGTTTATAGAATGGCTTGATCATTTTTTAACGTATATTTTTAATTATATATATATACATTTTTTTTATCAGGTTTCGGTATCACATCATGTATCTAATGTCGCGCGTGCTGAGCGTGCTGCTGTACAGTCTGGCCCTGGTGATTGCCGTGGTGAAGAAAGTGCGCTTTGTACCACAGCAGGACCGTGACGTCATTCGCGACACACTTCCGCCGGAAGGGGAAGCGTTCATTGGGCAGACTGGCGGGAAATCTCGGAAGATACCGGAAATGGATGGCGGTGACAACATCCGGTTGATGGAAATGCAGAAAACTGTGTAAAGTCACCGATTCGGGATTGATGAACCAATTGGGTTGTTGTTATTGGTGTTCTTGTTCTTCTTGTTGTTTATTGTTGTTTCGGCATGGGTGGGGATGCAGGGAGTTGTTGTTTGTAACATGATGCTTTTGAGTATGTGTGTATGTGTATGTGTATGTGTATAGGCCCCTACATATAAGTAACTTCATGGTGCAGTTGTGTGTATGTGGAAGAGAGAGAGAGAGAGAGAGAGTGTTGTGTGTGTGTGTGTGTGTGTGTGTGTGTGTGTGTGTGTGTGTGTGTGTGCGCGCGCGTGGATGTGGGGTGTGTTTCTGTGCATGCATATGGAAGTGCATGCGTTTGTGTCAAAGTGTGCAGGTGTAAGTTTGTGTGTGTGTGTGTGTGTGTGTGTGTGTGTGTGTGTGTAAAACAGTGTTTTTGTGGAAGTGTCTACGTGTATGGAAGTTTGTTTGCATGCGCATCAGTGTGTGCACGTGTAAGAGTACGAGTGTATGTACGTATCTATCTATCTATCTACCTATCTATCTATCTATATCTACCTACCTACCTACCTATCTAATCTATCTATCCATCTATCTGTCTATCTATATCTACCTACCTACCTATCTATCTATCTATCTATACACACACATATATATATAATTATATATATATATATATATATATATATATATATATATATATATATATATATATATATAGACTTTGTGTACATGTATGTAGGGCTGTGTACTTGTGTGCGTGTATGTGTGGAAGTATGTTTGAAAATAAGTGTGTTTGCATGTGTGTATAAAAAGGGTCTGTGTGTATATGTATGTTTAAAAATGAGTATGTATGTATTTGTTTTTGGCCTGCATGGGAATGTATGTATGTATGTATGTATGTATGTATTATATATGTATGTAAGTGGATGCATGTTTGGGTATGTTTTGTGTGTGTGTGTAAGTGTGCGTGTGTATGTGTGTGTATGTGTCTCTCTGTGTGTCAGTGTGTGTGGGGGGGGGGGGATGGGGTGTGAAAGAGAGGGTTATGTGTTACTGTTTCTGCGTCTGCTTTGCAATCACAATCACAAAAAACACATATGCACACCAAAGTGAATATATAACGTGCCCGTGTTTATGCATGCTTAAATAACTTTTGTGCTCAGACAGAATATTGAGTGGATTTCATTTTACCGAGGTTGAAATATTCTCAGTGAATCTGCTGACTGTGATTAAATATGAACAACCCTCACAGATTATGCGTATGTATACTCATAATAATACATATACTCTGTCTCTCTCTCTCGCACACACATGCATATATGTATGTACGTATACATTTCTATGTATATATGTCTGTCTATATTTGTGTGTCTGTCTGTCTGTCTTATTCTCCCTCTCTCTCTCTCGCACATACATGCATATATGTATGTATACATATGTCTGTGTATATTTGTGTGTGTCTGTCTGGTTTTCTCTCTCTCTCTCTCTCTCTCTCTGTCTCGCATATACACGCATATATGTATGTATGTATACATATATATGTCTGTCTATATTTGTGTGTTTGTCTGTCTCTCTGATTTTCTAATTGTCTCTCTCTCTCTCTCTCTCGCTCGCTCACTCGCTTGCACATACATGCATATATGTATGTATGTATACATATGTGTGTATGTATGTCTGTCTACATTTGTGTTGTGTGTGTCTGTCTGCTCTCTCTCTCTCTCTCTCTCTCTCTCTCTCTCTCTCTCGCACACACATGCATATATGTATGTATGTATGATATGTCTAATGCCATTGGTTGAAAGGAGAGCGTGCGGTTGCGTGACGGAAGAATGCTTTCTGTATGGTTTTGCTTGCATGAGCATGTAGAAGCATGACAGTGCTGGAGTCACAGGGTTGTTTTTGCCGTTGTGGATAGGGTGCTGGAGTCAAAGGGTTAAGTTTTTGCCGTTGTGGATAGGGTGCTGGAGTCAAAGGGTTGCTTTTGCCGTTGGTGGATAGGGTGCTGGAGTCAAAGGGTTAAGTTTTTGCCATTGGTGGATAGGGTGCTGGAGTCAAAGGGTTAAGTTTTTGCCGTTGGTGGATAGGGTGCTGGAGTCAAAGGGTTCTTAACGTCTCTACACTACACATGCCCGTCCAGTGTACCCACTGACTCAATATGAACTATTAACAAGTGGTAACAATGACAAACAAATAGCCGGAGACAAGTTCAGTCTCTCATCTTCTTGATCAAGGTGGGTGTTTTTTTCCTTTTTTCTTTTTTTTGTCTTTAGGAGGAGGTGGTACGGGTAAAACGGGAGATTTTTTCTCCAATCTGCCACGTCAAGATGTTTTCAGTTTACACGCACGTGTCACACACACACGCGCACACACACACCATACACAGGCACATACACACGCCCTACACCAAACCATAACACACACACATACCGCACACACAAACATACACACACCCTACACCACACCATCACACACACACACACCATACACAAGCACATACACACACCCTACACCACATCATAACACACACACATACACCATACACAGACACATATACACACACACACACCCTACACCACATCATAACACACACACACACACCATACACAGACACATATACACACACACACCCCCTACATCACACCATAACACACGCACACACCATACACAGACACACACACCCTACACCACCATAACACACACACACACACATCATACACAGACACAGACCCTGCCCCACACCATAACACACACACACACATCATACACAGACACATACACACACCCTACACTACACCATAACACGCACACACACACACATCATACACAAACACATACATACACCCTACACCACACCATAACACACACACACATCATACACAGGCACATACATACACCCTACACCACACCATAACACACACACACACACCATACACAGACACACACATCATACACAGACGCACACACATCATACACACACATCATACACAGGCACATACATACACCCTACACCACACCATAACACACACACACACAACATCAACACAGGCACATACATCACACCCTACACCACACCATACACACACACACACACAACACACAATCATACACAGGCACATACACACAACCCTACACCACACCATAACACACACACACACACATCATACACAGCACTACATACACACACCACACCATACACCATACACACCACACTACACACACACACACATCATACACAGGCACATACATACACCCTACACACACACACCATAACACACACACACAACCATCATACACAGGCACATACATACACCCTACACCACACCATAACACACACACACACACATCATACACAGGCACATACATACACCTACACCAACACAACACATCACACACATCATACACAGGCACATACAACACCCTACACCACACCATAACACACACACACACACACATACAACAGGCACATCACTACACCCACACTACACAACACACACCTACACCACACCATACACACACATACACACACATCATACACAGCACATACACACACCTACACACACACACACAACACACACATCATACACAGCACACATACACACACCTACACACACCATAACACACACACAACACACATCATACACAGGCACATACACCACCCACACAACACACCATACAACACAACACACAACACACACACACAACACACACATACACACATACACACCTACACCACACCATAACACACACACACATCATCACACACAACACCCCTACACACACCAACACACACACACAACACACATCATACACAGGCACATACACACACACCTAACACACCATACACACAACACACACATCATACACAGGCACATACAACCTACACCCATAACAACACACAACACACACACACACACAACATCATACACAGGCATCATACACAGGCACATACAACACCCTACACCACACCATAACACACACACACACACACACAATCATACACAGGCACATACATACACCCTACACACATAACACACACACACACAACACAACACACACACAATACACAGCACATACAACACCCTACACCACACCATAACACACACAACACACATCACACACACATACATACCCTACCACAACAACACATACACACACCCTACACACACACCATAACACACACCACACAACACATCATACACAGGCACATACAACACCTACACCACACCTAACACACACACACACACATCATACACAGGCACATACACACACCCTACACCACACCATAACAACACACACACACACACACATACCAACACACACAACATACACCCTACACCACACAAACACACACACACACAATCATACACAGGCACATACAACACCCTACACCACACCATAACACACACACACACACATCATACACAGGCACTACATACACCACACCACACATACACACACATACACACCATACACACACACACACCACACACACACAACAACATACACAGGCACTACACACCCTAACCACACCATAACCACACACACATACACAGGCACATACAACACCTACACACACCATAACACACACACACACACATCATACACAGGCAATACAACACCTACAACCCTACACACCAACACATCAACACACACAACACTACACAACACACATACCACACATCATAACAGGCACATACACACACCCTACACCACACCATAACAACACAACA
>JAPXFY010000033.1:22857837-22892837 GCA_030674185.1 Monoplex corrugatus | reverse complement strand
CTGAAGCCACCATGATGGTGAATATTATCTTGGAGAAATATTTTATCATATGTAAATATACATATGTGTGTGTATATACACACCACACACACGACACAAACACACACAACACATATATATGTGTATATACATAAACACACACACAGTATCATACCACAACCACACACACACACACACACAACACATACATGTGTATGTATGTAGTATGTATCATACCAGCACATTTGACACTTTTCAACAGCGAAGTACAATTAGCATTTTGAACAAGTATGAACATTTCGCATAAAGCATATTGAAGCCAGTTTGATCACGAAACATTATCTAAATTAATTTCTTGTCAAATATGCATATATATATATACACATATATGTATACATATGTATATATACATATATATATACATATACATATGTGTGTGTGTGTGTATATATATACATATATGTGTGTATTTATATATATGTTTACATACACATGTACATATATACATATACTGGTGCATATACTATCATTTGACACACTGTTCATGTGATACAAGAACTCTACAAGCAAGAAACACAAGGATATAAACTGCAGCAATTTGAAGACACCTTGATCATGAACATTATCAAGAGAAATTTTTTGTTAAATGCATATCCACGAATCATTCAATACATTTTTCATGCATGATGCGATACACTGTCAAGCGAAAAGTGAAGCATATTATAACGCACAGTAATGACCAAAAACATTAGAGATTTGGTGATAGATTGGGGGGAGGGGGGGTGTTGTTATTTTCATTGAAGCCATACATGAGCAAATACACGATCATTCCACACAGTGTTCAGATGTAATACATTAACCCTTTGGCTCCCTCACCCTATCCACTGACAGTTAAGCAAAAACTTAACCCTTTGACTCCCTCACCCCATCCACTAGCATCTAGCATCCTGCATCATCATCAACGACAGCAAAGCAAAAACTTAACCCTTTTGACTCCCACATCCTATCCACTAGCTTCCTGCAGGAATCTGGTCAATTGGGTGATGGAGTCAAAGGGTTCAGTTTTTGCAGCTGGTAGATCGTATGGGGAGTCAGAGGGGTTAACAAAGGGAAAAACACAAAGTAACAAGTGATAGGGGTTAACAAGAAAACAAGTATGTACATGGGAGTCAGAGGGGTTAAAGGAAAAACAAGTATGTAACAATTGGGAGAAGGTTACAGGGAAAAACACAAGTATGTAACACTATGGGGAGTCAGAGGGGTTAACAAAGGGAAAAACACAAGTATGTAACTATGTGACAGAGTTAAAGAAAAATGTAACTATGTGGGAGTCAGAGGGGTTAACAAAGGGAAAAACACAAGTATGTAACACTATGCGGGAGTCAGAGGGGTTAACAAAGGGAAAAACACAAAGTAAATAGTGAGTTTAAAAAACACAGTAGTAAAAGGCATTTTGAAACCATCTTGACTGAAAACACTATCCAGAGATTTGTATTAAAAAGAAATACACGAGCATATAATAATAAAATAATAACAATATTATGTAAAAATTCAGCGTAGTCTTCAGAGGCATCACATTAAGTAAACAAGCGAAAAAGTGCAAGCATGTAACATACAGCATTTTGAAGCCACCTCGACCGTTACTGTTATTGTTGTTTAAAGCCCAGCTGACTGCACTGGTCCATATCAGGGCTATAACCATTTCAAAAATTACATCATACCTCAAGTAAGAAAATTTTAAAAAAAAAACACTTGGTAAAAAGAAAATCAATGAAACATATCAATGCATCTGCTCACATAATGTAAGGATATGTCCCTGGCGTTGACCATTCTGTCCAAGTTATCACCAGGGGGTTAAAACAAAAACAAACCTAAATACACATGTTAACATAACTGAGGACACAACAAAACTTACATAAAAAATGGTTTAATTACAGAAAATTATTCTTGCACATCACACTTCCTTAGAGCCAAAAATGCAGTTATTACAAAAACCTAAATATCAACTCTAAGAAAACTACAGGACCAGCAAGGCTGAAAATGATACGAAGAAACGACAGAAAGCAACAGTAGCAAGGCAAAAACAACGACAGTGACAGAAAATAGGAAATTTCTAACACAGAATTTCCGAAAAGGTGGGCATACTATTTAGACTGAAAAAAGCCCCCAGCATCCCCACAGGCAAACATTGACTGAGAATACCATCACGGGATTTGATTTAAAAATATGCATGAACAAACATGTAGTAATTCCTCATATTTTTCAGGTGTAGAACATAGGGGAAAAATAGAAGCATGTAACTTTACCCTTTGATTCCCGCACCTTATCCAACAACTGCAAAAACTTAACCCTTCGACTCCCTCACCCTATCCACCAGCTTCCCGCAGGAAGCTGGTGGACAGGGTGAGGGAGTCGAAGGGTTAAGTTTTTGTTTTGCCACCATGGTTGACAATGCAGTATGCTGGAGGACAGGGTGCGGGAGTCAAAGGGTTAAGGCATTTTGAAGCCACCTTGACTGAGAACAGAACCCGCAGACATGTTTTAAAAAAAATACAGATATACTTGAACACATATGTAAAAATGCTGCACAGATTTCTGGCGTAACGCATTAACATGGGAGAAATAATACAAACATGTAACGTAAAGCTCTTTCAAGCCACTAAGACAGAGAACATGATCTTGAGACTTCATTGCTATGGTTGGAGATGTTGCTGTTGTTTTCTTGTTTTTGTTTCTATATTGACGCTATACATCATTATGTATGTGATAATTCCACAGTTTTCAGGCTAATTAATACACAAGGCAAAAAAAAAAAAAAATCTTGACTGATAACATTACCTTGAAATTTGTTTTTTTGTTGTCATCGTTCTGGTGGGATTTTTGTTTTGTTTTGTTATTTTATTGAATTATATATCATTACATATGTAGCAATTCCACACAACGTGTAGAACATTAACAAAGGGGAAAAAATAATAAGCATGTAACATAACACATCTTGAAGATATCTTGAGTGAGAACATGATCTAGAGATTTGTTTATAAAGAGAGTTCAAATATACATGAGCACTTACGTGATAATTCAGTACAGTTTTCAGGTGTAATATACTACCATAGGGAAAAAAAAAATACAAGCATGGAACACAAGGCATTTGGGATCCACCTTGACTGATAACAGTTTCCTGACATTTAGTTATTATTGTTGTTGTTGTTAGTGTGCCCATTTTGGACCTTTCCTGTGAAATAAGCTGTCACTTGATCTGAGAAATATGCCGAACCTTTCCTCTCTTAAGACCCAATGAAAGTCCATCTTTTCCCTGATTCCTTCAATTTAAATTAACATTGTTATACTGACCCTGTCTCACTCTGTTTTAGTGTGTTGTTTTCAGTGTCTTGTTATTGAGAGTACATGTATGTGCTTGGAGTTAATTGGTAAAAGTAGTGAATGTGTGTTACATGTATTTACAGTCATTCTTTTTGTATTGTAGAAATGTGTTTGTGGAAGTCCATGGTCGCAACGCCAGGGCAGGGCACCTGATGATGATGATGATGCGTCTGGTGCATTGTTTGGTGCACCAAAATGTACAATATCATTATTATTATTTTTACTGTTGTTGTTGATGTTGTTGTTGGTGGTGGTGTTTATTTTGTTGTTGTTGCTGCTGTTGTCACTGTTACTATCATTATTATTGTTGTTGTTATCATCACTATTCTTTTTTGTTACTGTTATCATCATCATTATTATTATCATTATTATTTGTTGTTATTGTTGTTATTATCATCATATTATTATCATTATCATTGTTGTTGTTATCATTTTCATCATATTATTGTTACTGTTATCATCATCATTATCATTATTATTATTTTTTGTTTTAAAGCTATAAATAGCATATATGTGATTACTCCACACTGTTTCAGGTGTAATACCTTAACCCTTTGACTCCCTCACCCTGTCAACAGCTTCCTGCAGAAAGCTGGTGGACAGGGTGAGGGAGTCAAGGAGGAAGTTTTTGCAGTTGGTGGATAGGATGGGGAGTCAAAGGGTTAAAACGGAAAAAAAAGAGACAGGCATGTAACGTAAGGCCTTCTTGACTGACAACACGATCCAGAGATCTGTTCACAGTTTTGACTCCCGCACCCTGTCCACAGCTTCCTGCACTGCTGACCATGCTAGTAAAGCAAAAACTGAACCCTTTTATGCCCTCACCCTATCCACCAGCTTCCTGCAAGAAGCTGGTGGATAGGGTGAGAAAATCAAAAGGGTTAAAACTAAGTATAGCCACACATGAGCACATACGTCACAATGCCACAAAGTTTTCAGGAGTAATACATTAACAAGGTGAAAAAAAATATATATACAAGCATGTAATGTAAACAAGTGTGTAACACAAGGCATTTTGAAACCATCTGAACTATGACCACTACCTAGAGATTTGTTTTAAAAATGAACACACAGACATGACCATAATCATACGTGGTACTTCCACACGGGGGGGGGGGGGAGATAAGTAAGCATGTAAGGCATTTTGAATCCACCTTGACCAAGAACTTTACACAGAGATTGGCTTTAAAAAACAAGTACAAATACACATGAACAGAATATGATAATCCCCTCCAGTGGGGGCAAAAAAATAAACACGTGTACCGTAAGACATTCTTCTTCTTACTGTTTAAAGCCCAGTCCACTGCAACAGAGCCCTATCGGTGCTATAACCATTTCAAAAGTACACATCTGATTGGAGAGAGAAAAAAAGCTGGAAAAGAAAAATTAAAGTATACATATCGATGCATCCCCCCACATAGTCTAAAGATATACCCCCGGCTCTGACCATCCACTTTATCACCAGAGGATTTCAAAAACAAACCTGAAAATAGATGTGAACATAATTAAAGACACTAAAGCATACTATATAAAAATGGGCCAACATTAGTTAAAATTGCTCCTGCACAGCACATTTCCTTAGAGCCAGATATGCAGTCAATTCACATACCCAATTATCAAACCTAAGAGAAAGTATGCAAAGCTTGTAAAGACATACATATAAATGGACCAGCAAGGCAGAAAATGATCGGAGAGATGACAGAAAGCAAAGGAACAAGGCAGAAATAAAGACAGTGACAAAAAAAGAGGAAATTTCTGGCACAGAATGTCCAGAAGGTGGAAATACCATTTATACTGAAAGAGTCCCACAGGGGATGTAAGGCATGTTGAAACCACCTTGACTGACAGCTCGTTAAAACATTTGTTTGAAAAAAAAACTGTGCTGATATACATATGCACATACATGACCATTCATCACTTTTTAGTCGTGATAAACTGCAGACAAATTACATAGAAAGATAATTCAATAACAGACATACACAGTAAGGCATTTTCAACAATAATCACAAACATTAACCAATCGCCATAGTGTAGTGGTTAACGAAACGGACTACCGACTGGAAGGTTGTGGGTTCAAATCCTCCATCAGTTCCTTCAAAAATCACTGTGGAATTTTTCGGCTCCGACTGGCTATACTACCCAGAGCTGAGCTTGCTGTGGGGAAGACTGGGACCACATGGTCAAGTCTCATCCACTTCACGGATGTGTCACTGATGGTGTTGCTCAAATATTCTTACTACCACCGCAGGTGTCTGTATCTCACGGGCCTGGTTGATGCCAGAATATGTTATGAAAGAAAGCACAGAGTCCAGCCCTGTCATACATTCTCAATCCTAGATGGAACTCCATGGCATCATGATTATCATCCTCATCACCATCATTATCACAGCATTGTCAAAAATGTGCCAGTGTCTGTGGTCATGTAAGTGGCAAAGAAAATGGGACACACACACACACACACACACACACACACACACACACACACACACACACACACACACACACACACACACAAGGCAAGCACAAAGGAAATCTCCGTAAGCATGAAGATCCTGAAAAAAAACTTTTTTAATCACAAGCGCTATAAAGAATAACTACAAAGACATCAATTAAATAACAGACATGCAGATTAAAAAACAGACATGCAGATTAAGGCATTTCCACGAATAATAATAAACATTACCTAACGGAGGAACGCATAACAAAAAGGCAATTGAAAAAAAGAGGAATTTATTATCAATCAATGTCTGAAGGCCTGGCTGGCTGAGAGGTAGAGCAACCCCCCTCCCCCTCCAATTTACCTGCATGAGTTCGTACAGGTACGAATCACACCCATGTCCGAACAGCTCCAGTCTACCCCAGCTGTCAACGGGTACCTGACTTTCTTCAAAATTAAGGAAAGATAAAGCAGCGAGGGAGAGGAGAGGAGATGGACACCCGCCCTCATAATGCTGGCCCCCAAAGAAAATTTGATGTCTGTCTACCACCTCACTCCCCTAAATGACCTCAGGGTTACGGGACAATCTAACCCAGTGTTTGAAGATGACATTTATTATCGACCAATGTGTGACACAGGCTGTTTCCCACGACATGGCTCCAGAGATCCGCTGTGATCGAACAGCTCCATACGCGCTATACCTAGACCTGCCAGCAGTTCTCTGGCAGACTCCTCGAGCCTGTGCAAAATCCTTACACACTGTCAAGGTCTTGAAACGGAGAGGGGGAGGAGTGGGACGGGATGTTTTGAAATACTGACACCGCCAACTGAATAGAGCTCTAAGATGGGCAGCAAACAGACCAACTTTTCATGTTGTGTAGAGTTTGGAGTTTCTTCATGAGGGGTTCACCACACTGGGACAATTCCATATGCACTCCTCCTGAATCTATCAGCCGTTATTTGACAGACACCCTGAGCCTGCCCAAGTCCTTGACAAGGTCTTGAAATGGGGAGGGTGAGGGTGGGTGAGGGTGGGGTGGAGAAGGGATCTATGAAACACCAAGCTAACACCACCAAATAATGGAAACATTAACCCTTTGACTCCCGCACCCTGTCCACCATCATCCTGCATTGTCCATCACGCTTCATAATCATCAAGTGCCTTGCCACATGGTGTTGGTGATCATGGCCTTCCATCTGTTTCTATCCCTTGTTGCCGCAAGCACATCTTCCACCCTCTCTCTGTCTTCAGCCACTCTGCAAGTCCATCCAATATTTTTTCCCCTGGGTTACCTGGTACTCTCTTTTCCACCAGCTTTCCTGTTGTGACCAGGCGCTCCAATTCCCCTTTCCTCATAAAATGGTCTATAAATGTTGCCTGTCTTTTCCTAATCTTCCTTATGAATGATTTTCTTGTGTCTGCCTCCACCAAGACTGTGCTTGCAAAGCAAAAACTTAACTCTTTGACTCTCTCAACTCTATCCACCAGCTTCCTGCAGGAAGGGTGAAGGAGTCAAAGAGTTATGTTTTTGTAGCTGGTGGATAGGGTGCGGGAGTCAAAGGGTTAAGCAAACGGGCAACAAACAGGCCAGTTTTTTCATGTTGCTGGCCCTGGCCAGGACTCGAACTTGAGACACTGATTACAGATCTATCAATAGAACCAACCAGCCCACATACAAACAAACAAACAAACAAACAGACAAATGAGAGCCATCCAAGTGTTGACCCTATAACCTTTGTGTTATAAGCATGGCACTTTCTGGGGTTTTCATTGGTTTCAGTTTCAGTTTTAGTATCTCAAGACTACTATTTCTGCATAAAGCCCGGCCAACTGCGTACAGCCATATCAGGGCTATAACCGTTTCAAAGCATACACAATACTTTACCTAGAAAAAAAAAAAAAAGGACAAGAAAATTAAGTAAATATATCAACGCATTCACGCACATGATCCAAAGAGATGACCCTGGCATTGACCACAACGTCGAATTTATTGCGCAGGGGATTTAAAAAACATACCTGAATACAAACTGAAACATGAGTAAGGACACTAAAACATATATAAAAACGGGCTTAAATCACCTAAAATTACTTCCGCATATCTCGCTCCCCTAAAGCCAAAAATGCACTTTATGTATGCTCCCCTAAAGCCAAAAATGCACTTTATGCATGTACCCAATATCAATCCTAAGAGAAAGTAAGACTTTATCCAACACATGCAGGTGAATGGACCATTAAGGCAGAAAATGATAGGAAGAAATGACAGAAAGCAAAGGAGGAAGAAAGAAACAAAGAGAGTGACAGAAAAAGAGGAAATTTCTAGCGCGGAATTTCCAGAAGGTGGATATACTATCTATACTGAAAGAGCCACCGCATCCCCATGGGGGGCTGTTTCTCAAGATGACATCTCCGCACCTGGAATGAATTCCGTATACACTAACATCACAAGTGCTGTGTGACGGAGACGATCCAGAACGATAATGGCACAAGCCTTAAGCCTGCACATAAACCCATGAGCTGGCCAGGTCATGAGATCCTTACTAGCTTATGGGTGTCGTATCTTATATCAGTATTGTGTTAGTATATCACTGGAACAGTCTTGGTTACATTGTAACGACGTGTGTATCTAGATGTCTTATCTTCAAAGAAAAGAATAAATAAATAAAATAAATGATTAAAAGATTGAACCAAAACACAATTAGCCACCAGGTATAAATAAAGTTGTCTGATATCACAGAAAGCCCCCCAAATCAATACACAAAACCTCTGCTGCCGATAAACAAGATGAAAATAATCTTCCCTTAGTTACAGCCCCTCCAGTCTCTCATCCACTTCCATGGAAAGAAAAAAAAAGAGAAATTGATAAATGAATGAATAAATAAATAAATAAATAAATAAATAAGTAAATAAATAAGTAAATAAATAAACTATACAAAAAATAAATAAATAAATATGTAGATAAATAAACAAGTAAGAAATGAGAAATAACAAATAACAGTAAATGCACACATACACACACATATAAATACACATACATATTTATATACACACACACACAAACACACACACACACACAACACACACACACACACACACACACACACACACACACACTCACACACTCACACACACACACACACACTCATATACACACGGCATGATGACCAACAACAATGGGGGAAAAAAGGGAACACATAATATACATGCACACACACACACACACACACTCACACACACACACTCACACACACACACACAAACACACACACACACACACACAACACACACACACACACACACACACACACAAACACACACACACACACACACTCATATACACACGGCATGATGACCAACAACAATGGGGGAAAAAAGGGAAACACACATAATATACATGCACACACACACACACACACCACCACACACACACACACACACACACACACACACACAACACACACACACGGCATGATGACCAACAACAATGGGGGAAAAAGGGAAACACACATAATATACATGCACACACACACACACACACACACCACACACACACTCACACACACACACACACACTCATATACACACGGCATGATGACCAACAACAATGGGGGGAAAAAAGGGAAACACACATAATATACATGCACACACATACTGCCATTAGAACCGATTCACATGAGGTCCCTAGGATTCTCTGACTGGATAGGGGCTTTCAACAGAACCACAGAGAGTCCCTCCCTAACAGACTGTATACATAATTCCCTCCCTAACAGACTGTATACATAATATAACAAGATACAGAGATGTCCAGACTGGTGACAGTGACACAAAAAAGTTGGATCAGCATAGCAGTGAAGGCGACTACTAATGCATACATCACATTTGCCAAGCAATTCGGTCGCTGCATGTTCTACTGGTGATTTAATGCATACATCACACTTGCCAAGCAATTCGGTACTGCATGTTCTATTGGTGATTTAATGCATACATCACATTTGCCAAGCAATTCGGTAGCTGCATGTTCTATTGGTGATTTAATGCATACATCACATTTGCCAAGCAATTCGGTAGCTGCATGTTCTACTGGTGATTTAATTTTGATGGGGGAATTATTTGTGTCGACTTGATTATGAAACCTGTAAGTGATCAGATGTTCTGTGTGCGACTGGAAACTGCTAGCATAGCTCTGAATTATAGTGCATCTCGCTGGATCCCCTGTTTATGAACAGTGTGCATCCTTGACGGTCATAGCAAGTCAGAGATGCACACATAGTTCATAGAAAGCCCGGACAGCCACGGACGGTTCCTGTCAAAAAGATGGTGTACAGAAAATCCCTGTTTGTTCTCACTGGCGATGGAAAGAGAGTTTAAGGTAAAGCCTGGCCAGGCCCACCAGTACATGGACGGAAATTCTCCGGTCGTGCTTGCAGTTTTCTCCATCTGTCCAGGTTTAGGGACTGAATTCTTCTCTTGATTTCACACCAAATTATCTTTCTTGCAGGAAAAAAAACACAGACGACTTGAAGTTCATTGCTGCTATGAGATCAAGGCCTTGCATTTTCGAGAAGGGTGATGAAAATCACTAATTCACTATCAGAGACATACTTGCAGCTGCAGGGGAAAACATTGCCAGAGAGGTTGGGTCAGATTGGATGTACAGAAAATCGACGGGTTGGACGTACAATGCTTCTTTTCTTCTTTCACCACCACCACCACAACAAAATATCGACTTTTGTCGCTTGGTGCACACCATTTTATCTTTGGTGTGCTTGTGCCAAAGGGGGAAAAAAAACGTGGCCGTCCAACTCTGTCGTTCTTGCAGTATGAACACTTTCACAGCCAGCCGCTGGGTTCACTATACGTTCCTTAACCTTTGACTCCCACACCCTCTCCGCAACTCAAACACTTAACCCTTTGACTCCCTCACCCTTTCCACCAGCTTCCTGCAGGAAGCTGGTGGAAAGGGTGAGGAGTCAAAGGTTAAGTTTTTGCTTTGCTGTATGGTTGACAATGCAGGATGCCTGTGGACGGGCTGCGGGAGTCAAAGGGTTAATGGAGAGTCCTGGTTTTGACAACTGAGCTAATGACACTTATTTGTTTGTACAGGTGGGACTGAAATAAAGGCATGAGACCTTAAGTCCACACCTCTGTCAAAAGAACCAGACTGCCTGTGTCAACACTGTTAACTCTATTGTGACTGCACTTGCCACAGCTGAGCTCTCCTGCTGGCTTAGGGCTGCCACAGTGAAATCACTGAGAACTGTCACCTTTGAGCATTTCCATCGATTTTAGACAAAGAATCCGGTAAAACGTAGCTGAAGCGGAAGTTCCCTCCACAAGGGAAGCAACTGCCAACTACTAAATCATTAGCATAACAAAAGAACTGTCTGTTACTATGATCGAAGTAGCCCATCCTCGGTGAGAGCTCAGCTGTTACTTCAATCGAAGTAGCCCGTCGTCAAAGAGTTAAGGGATTATAAAAAAGGAAGACAGTTGGAAAAGAAACTCGTATGTGTGTTGTGTGTGTGTGTGTGTGTGTGTGTGTGTGGGTGAGAGTGTGTGTGTGTGTGGTGTAGTGTGTGTGTGTGTGTGTGTGTGTGTGTGTGTGTGTGTGTGTGTGTGTGTGTGTGTGTGTGTGTGTGTGTGTGTGTGTGTGTGTGTGTGTGTGTGTGGTGTGTTCGTTCTTTGATTTAACGTCTTTTCACTATGAGTGATATTAGACGGTGTGTGTGGAGTATGTGTGTGTGTGTGGAATATGTGTGTGTGTGTGTGTGTGTGTGTGTGTGTGTATGTGTGTGTGTGTGTGTGTGTGTGTGTGTGTGTGTGTGTGTGGAGTGTGTAAGGAGTGTGTGTGTGTGGAGTATGTGTGTGATGTATGTGTGTGCATGCTTGTGGTGTTTGTGTGAGTTATGTGTGATGTGTGTGTGTGTGAAAAGAGAATATGACAACTTGTGTCAAGGGTCATTTGCCGAATAGGTTTGAGTGTACCCTAACACGGCATCTTGTACATGTGTGTTTTTGAGTGTGTGAGACAGAGGGAGAATGATGGCTTTGGTCACAGATCACACACCATACTCCCTTCGTCCTCTCCCCTCAGTTCACGAGTGATTTGTGCCCTGGAGGTTTCACGTTGTTGGTGATTTGCTTTGGTAAATGATCTCAGCATGCACCTTCATTTGATTCTTGAATCAAGATTTGGTGCCTTATCAATGTCTTTATTATTATTATTATTGTTTATTATTGTTATTATTATCATCATTAGTAGTAGTAGTAGTAATTGTTGGCAGTAGTAGAAGTATCACCATTTCTACATACAACAGTTTACTATCAAATGGAGTTTCATGGCTCCATGTCCAGTCAGTGGTCTGAGGGTTGAATCCCTTTCCTCTGTGTGTATTGTGTGTGTGTGTGTGTGTGTGTGTGTGTGGGGTGTGTGTGTGTGTGTGTGTGTGTGTGTTGCTTGTGTGTGTGCTTGTGTGTGCGTTGTGTGTGTGTGTGTGTTGTTGTGTGTGTGTGTGTGTGTGCTCTGTGTGTGTGGTGTGTGTGGTGTGTGATGTTTTCTGTGTGTGCTCTGTGTGTGTGCCACTGTTGTGTTTGTTGTGTGTGTGTTGTGTGTGTTGTTGTGTTGTGTGTGTTTTTTATGCGATGTCTGTGTATTGCATTGTGTGTGTGCTTGTGTGTTGTTGTGTGTGTGTGTGTGTGTGTGTTGTTTCATGAAAGACAGAGTGTGTCTTGTGTGTGATGTGTCTGAGAGAGAGAGAGAGAGAAGAGAAGAGAGAGTATGTGTGTGTGTGTGTGTGTGTGTGTGTGTGTGTGTGTGTGTTGTGTGTGTGTATGTGTGTGTTTGTATGAGTGATACATGTTGTGTGTAATGTTGAACGCATCATGCATTATTGAATGTGAGTGTTGCTGTCAACTATGCAATATATGTGTGTGTGTGTGTGTGTGTGTGTGTGTGTGTGTGTGTGTGTGTGTGTGTGTGTGTGTGTGCATGTGAAAGACAGAGGTGTGTCTTTGTGTGTGTGTGTGTGTGTCTGAGAGAGAGGTAGAAAAGAGGAAAGGAGTGTGTGTGTGTGTGTGTGTGTGGTTGTTGTGTGTGTGTGTGTGTGTTTATGAGTGACATGTTGATGTGTAAATGATACGTTAGCATATATTGAATGTGAGTGTGTTCGCATGTACAAGTACTGCAATATGTGTGGTGTGTGTTGTGTGTGTGTGTGTGTGTGTGTGTGTGTGTGTGTGTGTGTGGTGTGTGTGTGTGTGTGTGTGTGTGTGTGTGTGTGTGCTGTGAAGACAGAGAGTGTCTTGTGTGTGGGGTGTGTCTGAGAGAGAGAGAGAGAAAGAGAGAGAGAAGTGTGTGTGTTGTGTGTGGATGTGTGTGTGTGTGTGTGTGTGTGTGTGTGTGTGTGTGTGTGTGTTGTGTGTGTGTGTGTGTGTGTGTGTGTGTGTGTGTGTGTGTGTGTGTGTGTGTGTGTGTGCATTTTTATGAGTGTATAAAATGTTGCATGTGTACAAATGTATGAACGCATTCATGCATATATTTGAATGTGAGTGTGTTCGCATGTACAACTACTGCATATATTATGTATATATACACTTGTAAGATTTATTACATGGAATAACAGGTCTGAGTACAAAGGCATTAAAAAAAATAATTTAAAAAAACTTCAAAAATGGAAATACACAATAATCACATCTTCTAAAGTTTGCACAAAATTTTCCCAAAGTTTCCTGTACTAAAATTCATTCATATCAGTTTAAAAAAAGAAAGAAAAAAAACCCAAAACACAAACACATACAATCCAGCATTCTAAAGAATGATTTAGAACATCATCCAGTAATTTGGTTTAAGAAATACATGATATTCCACAGCATGTTTCAGTTCTGTTGTCAGCTGAATCCCAACCCACATCATAGAAGACTTGGCTTAATTGCTGCCCATCTTTATGTTTCCATCGTTCTGGTGGTGTCAGCTTAGAGTTTCATAGGTCCTTCTCCATCCCCACTTCCCCTTCACATTTCAAGACCATGCCAACACACAGGGTTTTGTGCAGGCGCAAGGAGTCTGCCAGATAATTGCTGGCAGGTTTGAGTGGAGCGCATATGGAATTGTCTTAGTGTGATGAATCCTTCTGAACAAACTCCCAACTCCAAAGTGTAAGTACAACGACAAATACATAAAGCCGGTGTCTGAAATAACCCTTTGACTCCTGTACCCTATCCACCAACTTGCAAAAACTTGACCCTTTGATTCTCTCACCCTATCCACCAACTTCCTGCAGAAAGGTGAGGGAGTCAAAGGGTTAAGTTTTTGCTCTGTTAGCATGGTTGACAATGCAGGATGCTGGTGGACAGGGTGCAGGAGTCAAAGGGTTAAGGTAATGTCAAAACACTCGTGTCGAAAAATTGGTCGACACCAACGGCATGAAATTTGTCGAGAAGATCATCTATACATTTTTGTTAGAAAGAAAAAAAAATTAAATAAAAGAAAATATTGAATCAAAAGTATTGGTTGGGCATTTTGAACTCATTACTTCATCAAAAAAGATCACGTACATTTTTGTTTGAAAAAAAAAAATTATGCAAGGCAGTTTAAAGTCACACTACTCATTGAGAAAGATCATCCACCCATTTGCTAAAAAAAAATTCAGTAAATGGTAAGGCATTTTTAAGTCACATTATTTCATCAAGAAAGATTATCTATGTTACAAAATATAAGTAAAAGAAAATAAGGCATTTAAAAATCACATTAATTCATCCAGATCACCAACATATAAGTGTTATCTACAGATTTATTTCTGAAAAAAAAGTTATCTACATGTTTTAAACGCTGTAGGTTTTAATATTATCTGGAGATTTATTTCTGACAAAGTATTATCTGCACATCTGTTTAAACATTATTGTCTGTTAAAATGTTACTTATTTCAATTTATCTGCTTCAATGTTAAGATCTGTTAAAATGTTATGCGAGACATTTGTTTCAGACAAAACTTTGATCTACACGTGTGTATACATTTTATCTAGAGATCTGCGGGTTTTTTTCACAAAAACATTATCTGCAGATTTGTTTCAAAAGTATATAAGTACAGATTTATATAATACAAAGGCATGATAAAATAAACAATGCAATGGTCACAATATATAACAAAAGCAACATAAAACATAACACAAGACAGGGCAGTCAGCCATCCAACTTGCCTTTAGCCGGTCAACATGGCCAAGTAAGTACACAACAAACTATTGACTGGAATTAATCAAGGATTATAACTCTTGAGAGTCACGTAGGAGTTATCTCCCATGTTGTAGAATTTTTCAAATCCAACACAGTTTGCGCTACCCATTCAGCTAGGGTAGCGCAAAACTGTGTTGGATTTGAGAAATTCTACAACATGGGAGATAACTCCTATGTGACTCTCAAGAGTTATAATCCTTGGTTAATCTTAAAAATTCTCCCTGCTTCCCTCTTATTTCCTTTATTGACTGGAATGTTGTGGGTTTGAACCCCATGTGTCAATCTGTAAAAAATATAAATACTGCAGGATTTTGTGGCCCAGGTCAGCTCTAACCCAGAACTGTTGTTGTTGTTATTGTCATCGTTGTTTAAAGCCCAGACGACCGCGTAGAGCCATATCAGGGCTATAACCGCTTCGAAACATACAAAACTTCAACTGGGGGGGGAGGGGGGGAGAAAATCAAGTACATATATCAATGCATTCGCGCACATGATCTAAGGACATGCCCCTGGCGTTGACCACTCCGTCCAATTCATCGGGGAGATTTAAAAACACACATATGTATACATATGTTGATTCAGTATTGTATGTATATGTTGTTTCAGTCATGTATTGTATGTATATGTTGTTTCAGTCATGTATTGTATGTATATGTTGTTTCAGTCATGTATTGTATGTATATGTTGTTTCAGTCATGTATTGTATACATATGTTGTTTCAGTCATGTATTGTATGTATATGTTGTTTCAGTCATGTATTGTATGTATATGCTGTTTCAGTCATGTATTGTATGTATATGTTGTCATGTATTGTATGTATATGCTGTTTCAGTCATTTATTGTATGTATATGTTATTTCAGTCATGTATTGTATACATATGTTGTTTCAGTCATGTATTGTATGCATATCTTGTTTCAGTCATTTATTGTATGTATATGTTGTTTCAGTCATGTATTGTATGTATATGTTGTTTCAGTCATTTATTGTATGTATATGCTGTTTCAGTCATGTATTATATGTATATGCTGTTTCAGTCATGTATTGTATGTATATGCTGTTTCAGTCATGTATTGTATGTATATGTTGTTTCAGTCATGTATTGTATGTATATGTTGTTTCAGTGAGGTATTGTATGCATATGTTGTTTCAGTCATGTATTGTATGTATATGTTGTTTCAGTCATGTATTGTATGTATATGTTGTTTCAGTCATGTATTGTATGTATATGTTGTTTCAGTCATGTATTGTATGTATATGTTGTTTCAGTCATGTATGTATATGTTGTTTCAGTCAGGCATTGTATGCATGTTGTTTCGGTTATTATTGTATGTATATGTTATTTCAGTCATGTATTGTATGTATATGTTGTTTCAGTCATTTATTGTATGTATATGTTGTTTCAGTCATTTATTGTATGTATGTGTTGTTTCAGTCAGGTATTGTATGCATATGTTGTTTCAGTCAGGTATTGTATGCATATGTTGTTTCAGTCATTTATTGTATGTATGTGTTGATTCAGTCATTTATGTATATGTTGATTCAGTCATTTATGTATATGTTGATTCAGTCATTTATTGTATCTGTGTATGTATGATTCTGTATAACTATGTCTTACTGAGTGTTTGAGCATGCAAGTTCATGCTTTGTGTAAGTGTGTGTATGTGTTGTGCAAGAGAGAGAGAGAGACAGACAGACAGACAGACACACAGACAGAGACAGACAGAGAGAGAGAGAGAGACAGACAGACAGAGAGAAATATCCACTGCTTTTGTACTTTTAATGTGTGTTTTGTGTTTTCATTTTTATTGTTGCTGCATGGCTGACTGGCATGTGGAAGTGGATACTTGATTTCATGGCTTCTTTAACATTGTATTATTATTCAGTTTTCATCATAGCAGTAGGGAATGACATACATTTTCACACACACACACACACACACACACACACACACACACACACACACACACACACATACACACACACCACAACACAACACACACACACACACACACACACAACACAACACAACACACACACACAAACACAACACACACAACACAACACAACACACACACAACACAACACACACACGCCAAGATGGCGGCATTATAACTGAACGTTTACAAAGAGGAATCAACTAGGCTAAAAATGACAAGGTCGAAACGTTGTCTCAACAAAGAAAACGCAAAGAAGACCACCCGTAGGACAGACAACACCAAGGCAGAGATACCACCACCTGCAGAGACCCCAGAAACCTCCGATCATCATGAATTACAGACCTCCAGTCGGACCCTTTCACCATCCAGGAATCAGCCGAACGTCCCACAGCTACGATCGATGTCATCATGTGGCTGCAGATGTCATGAGGCGGTAAGGGAAATCGACAATTTGAAAAATACTATACAAGAACTGTCAAAACAAATAAACAGCCTCACAACCATACTACAAACAGAGAGGAAAATCTTATTAGAAAACAACACAACGTTAAAGGAGCTGCGCGATGACAATAAGTGCCCAATACTTACGACCACCATTGCGAGCCAAACTGATTCCGCGGTCCACGGTGATTTTTCCACCATGTCACCGATGGACAAATTCACCTCCTATGCGGAATGCGCGGCTCAACCTCCAAAACTGAAAGATCAGGAAAAAACACCTAAAGGAAGGAAAAATGACGTCAAACAAAGACCAGACGCCTCTACAAAACCTCACCGTGACGTCAAAACAGCGGTATCATCTGCACATTCCAGATTGAAATCTAATATTCTTCCACGTGTCCTTATCATCCACGACTCCGTCCTAAATAAAGTGGATGGAAAGAGACTGGGCTGTTCTTACGGTTTTCAGGTGGCAACGAGAAAAATCCGTACCATCGACGACTGTAAGACAGCCATTGAAAAATCGAAAGAAGAACTGACACCTGAACCTGACTGTGTTGTTCTACATGTGGGGATTACAGATTTGAAAACAAAGGAGCCCACTGAATGCAGCATAAACCTAGAAATATGTGTGAAAATCATCAACACACAATTTCCGAAAGCAAAGGTAGTGGTCAGTCAGGTCGCTCCTGTGAGGGACAAACACCTAAACGTAAAAAGAGAGCTTCTTAATGCCCTGACAAAAGCGCGACTCCTAAAAGCAGCAAGTGTCAACTATGTCAACAATGATAATCTCCAAACTATCAGTCACACTCAAGTCAGCCAGGACGACGTCCATCCAACCACCAGAGGGGCAAGCGTTCTGGCCAGAAACTTAGGGAGGCAAATCCATCAGCTCTTCTGGGAAAAACCGAGGAGGAGATCAAACCGGCAACGACATCAACAAAGACCCGGCTTCCACTCTCAATTTTTCTTCTCTCCCTGGTCATTTTAGATTCAGCCCAGATTCAGTTCCTCTTCGTTCAGCTCTCAACTATATTGTTTTACTTAATTATTTACTTGTTTACCTACTTCGTTTTTATGCTATTTGTACCTTTTGATTCCAAGTTAAATGAATATTGAATTATCTAAACTTACCATATTGTTCTAAAGTTTATCAACCGTTCCTCATGAAGACGTGTGTAGTAAGTGATATCAACATTTTTCAGTGGAACACTCGTTCCATTGTTAAAAACATCTCATATTTGAGTAACTATCTCTCTTCTAAAAACGTCCATGTCATGCTTCTACAGTCGCTGAATACCATCAAAACCAAATTACCTAAAATATCCGGTTTTTATTATCCACCAATATGTGACTCTGTAAATGACGGTGGCCGTGTACAAACAGCTATATACATTCGGGAAGGACTGAACTATTGTGAACGAACATCGCCAGTACCTAAATCTACCGCATTTATTTCATCATGTGCAATCATTATAAAATTTTCCTCATCGTTAGTTGTGAATATGGCCTCTGTATACTTACCAAGAGGCCCAGATTCTGTGAACACTGAATGGTTAAGACACTTTCAAGATCAGGATGACAAGTGGATAATTGGAGGTGATTTTAATGCACATGCCCCATTTTGGGAAAAGTATTGCACAAACATAACAAGCAACAGGTTGATCGAAAATATTGTAGATTCCAATTTATATTTACTTAACAACGGACACGTTACCCGGATCCCCGATATACCAACCCACAGACCCACAGCTATCGACCTCACTTTAATCTCACCATCCCTAGCCCCAAACGCCATGTGGCAAACAGAGGATGACTTGTTGGGATCAGATCACATCCCCATACGTCTTACCCTAAACCATACTACTAAAATAGACGCCATGCCACAAGATAGTTTACCCAAGTTTAATTATAAAAACGCAGACTGGATCAGTTTTAAGGCAATCCTTGAAAAGACAAGAACAGATCTATCTGAAGCAATGAACATAAACGACATGTACGAAGTTTTTCTGTAACTCACTGTTAAGAGCTGCTAACATTTCAATTCCAAAACTTACAGTGTCGAAAATAGGAAAACATCATGGAAATGTCTGGTGGAATGAGGATTGTCAAAAGGCAGTGAACGAAAAGAAAGAAAAATACAAAATCTATTTAGCAAACAGATCACCTGAAAATCATACAGCGATGAAAAGTGCCAACATTAAGTGTAACAGAATCATAGAGCAAGCCAAAGAACAACACTGGACGTCTTTTTGTAAATGTGAAGTAAATGACCACAAAGACATGATAAAGATTTGGGAAAAACTAAAATTAATGAAAAACGGATTAAGTTGCCATCAATTCCAGTAAAGCTAGAAAATAACCCTTTTCCTAGCTCACTGGAAAAAGCAGAAGCTTTTGCAGACGTGTTTGCTGAGACCTGTCGTGTAGAAGGACTTCCTGTCTCTAGTAGAGACTATAGGAACGAGAAGAAAAGAAAGATGTATATAAGGATCCTGCCTCTGATAATACTCACTACATGAATGCATCACTCACACTTCAAGAATTAAAAGATGCCATTCAGTCCCTTCCAAGTAAAAAAACGTCAGTTGGACTAGATGCAATTTCCAATGAGATGCTGAAAAATTTACCAGAAAATTTTATAATTTTGCTACATGACATATTTCAAAAATGCTGGAACAGTGGGAAAATGCCCAACAACTGGAAAGAAACGATAGTGGTTCCTGTACTAAAATCAGGTAAATGTAATACCGATCTGAAAAACTACAGGCCAATTGCATTAACATCACACGTATGTAAACTAATGGAGAAAATAATCTTAAAGAGACTGATGCACTATTGTGAAAAGAATAAAATAATACCAGTAAATCAGGCAGGATTTCGAAAAGGCAGGTCACCAGTAGAAATCCTAACAAAGCTAACTACTAACATAAAACAACAATTTGCAAGACGTCAATGTGTTTTAGCTACATTTTTTGATATAACGAAAGCATACGATCAAGTGTGGCACTCCAGATTGTTATTTAAATTTAAAAGTATTGGGCTGACAGGTCACATTTTGACTATGTTAAGTGTTTCTTAGAAAACAGAGTATTTCAAACGAGGATTGAAAATGTATATTCCACGAAACGAATTCTTCAAATGGGTATCCCTCAGGGATCCGTTATAGCTCCCCTTCTTTTCATGATATTAATGCATGACTTACCCAGTAAAGTATCTAAGCATGTAGTTTTAGCTCAATATGCTGACGATTTATGCATGTGGATGCAGGTAAATATGAAAAGGAAAACTCCTTTGCGCTGTATTAATTATACACGCAAATGCTACCAATTAGAACTTGATAAAATAGCACGATACATGGTAGAAAATGGGTTACATCTATCCCTGGAAAAATCGAAAATAGTTTTATTTAATAATGGAGCTAACCCAGTAAATCTTCCCACTTTCAAACTGGGAGATACTCTTCTTCAGTTTAATGAGTCAATTAAATTCTTAGGAGTTTTTCTTACGGCAAAATTATCTTGGAATCAGCATATTGAATACTTATTAACCAAAGCTCAAAAAAGTTTAAATTTCTTAAAAATAGTTCGCAAACAGGCATGGGGTCAAGATTCATCAACACTTGTTCATCTTTGTAAATCGCTTGTTAGATCTAAATTAACCTATGCCCAAGAAATCTTCTTCAGTGCACCGAAACACTTAATGAAAAAACTGCAGAGCATAGATTGTAAAGGTTTCAAACTTGCACTGGGTCTTCCAATGCATGCTTCCTGTCTTCGCACATATACTGAAATCAAACTGTTGCCACTTGATGAGCAAAGGAAAGTCGCTTCTACTAAATTTTTGTTAAGACACACCACTGTAGAAAACATCTCTGAAACAGAAATTAAACTGAGATCAGATATCGACTTTCCAAAAAGAGCTAAATCAATATCTTCACAGGTCACTCTTGCAACATACACATCTGACGTCATGAAAGGTTCAGGAATTGATCTACACGTAGATCCTGTATCTATAAGACCTTCCTTTTCGCCAGTACCCAGTTGGGAACTCCAAAGAGCACAATTTGACGTACATCACACTAACTTAAAAAAAGGAGACAATGTAAACTTACTGGCAAGTCAGGTTAAATGTCATATAGACGACTTATATTCCGATCATTTGAAAATTTACACTGATGGATCAGTAATTGAAAGAAAAGCAGGCTCAGCGTTTTTAATACCTGCTCTCAAAATTGAAAAATCTTTCTACATAGGACTTGATAAATCTATCTTTACAGCTGAACTTTTTGCAATATTAATGGCTTTAAACTTTATGATAAGTTTTCCTAGGACAATTTTTCAAACACTTTTTTGCGTGGATTCAAAATCAGTACTTCAGGCTCTTGAATTATCAAAATTACAAACAAGATCAGAAATGATTCTGGAAATTAGTCACTTGATTCATAATTTATCTTTAAGAGGCACTGATATTACTTTCTGCTGGATACCTTCTCATAGTTCTTTTCGTTATAATGATAAAGTTGACAGGGCTGCCAAACGGGGAGCTAATAACTCACCAGATTCAAACAATATCCAGCTTTCTCTCTCGTTGCACGAGAATTACACTTTAGTAGACAACTACGTCTGGAAGCAGTTCCAATTAAAACAGAAAAAGTATGATAAATGTCACATGAACTTTGAAATTAGCAAAATACTTAAGCAGCTTCATGCCAGCAGAATTATACAATCCCTTATGTATAGATGGAAACTTGATGCATTCAAAACAAAATACACCAAGAACATAGTATGTCTGTGTGGAAAGAAGATAACACATAGTCATATTCTTTCTTGCGTTAAGGTAAAACGACATATTCCAACACTATCTATGAGTACAGTTTCTGATATATTTGCCTCATCATCATTACTGTATGAATTTTTTGTTAGCCTGTCAAAAAGTCCTATAGCGAATTACCTTTAAAATGTTATTTCACTTGTTCACTGTTATGGTTAGTCAATTATTAGTTTTATTTTTTTCTTCGTTTCTTCCAGATATTTATCAATTTTGTTTGTTAGTTTGTTTAAATCGTTAATTATGGTAACATTATTTGTTAGTTTTACCTTCCCCTCTTCAAAACAGTTGTTTTCTGGATCATCTTTTCTCAAGTTCAAAATTGACAATTTTCAAATATTCTCTTCACTCCTCTTATCACCCCCCCCCCCCCCTTTTTTTTTTTTTTTTTTTTTTTTTTTTTGTGTTTTTTTTTGTTTTTGTTTTTTTTGTTTTTTTTTGTTGTTGTCTAAAATCACTTTAGTGAATAGACATTAAATCAAAGAACCACCACCACACACACACACACACACACACACAACACACACACACACACACACACACAACACAACACACACACACACACACAAACAAACACAACACAACACACAACCACACACACAACACAACACACACCACAACACACACACACAACACACACACACACACACACACACACACACACCACACACACACACACAACACACACACACACACAACACACCACAACACAACACACACACACACCACACAACACAACACAACACACACACACACAAAACACACACACACACACACACACAACACACACACACACACACAACCACACCCAACACAACACACACACACACAACACCACACAACACACACACACACACACCACAACACAACACACACACACAACACACAGATATACACACAGACATACACACACACACCACAACACAAACACACACACACACACACACACACGACACACACACACACACACACACACAACACACACACAACACAACACAACACAACACAACACACACACACACACACACACACACACACACACACACACACACACACACACAACACACACACACACACACACACATTTCTTTCTACAAACTGTTCTTTGTATAGTGTTATTCACCAAACTTATTTGGACTCACTAAACATTACACATAATCAGACATTTTAGTGGAGAACTGAAAACTCGAGCTGTAAGGTGAGCTGACCACATTACACTGTGTTGTTGTACAATCTGCATCTTTGGTGGGTGTGAATGCTGGGTGTCATCCATAAAGTCAGCCACTGACATGACTTACAGGATCTTTAACATGCACAATTGATATTGTGCATCCTATTTGTTGTTCCATAAAATGTCAAACAAATTTTCTACCAAATTATATATTCGTAGTCAAATTTTCCCCACTTAAAAAAGTCTTGTCCAATTTTCCCATACGCAAATTCTTGCTTCAATTTTCCCACACAAAAAATAATTGGTTCAATTTTCCCACTCACAAAATCTTGGTCCCATTTTCCAAAATCCAAAGTCTTGGTTCAGTTTTCCCAAAAACAAAGTCTCGGTTCAATCTCCACCCACCCCCACCCCACACACAAATTCTTGTTTCAGTTTTCCCAAACACAAAGTCTTGGTTCAATTTTCCCACACACACAGTCTTGATTCAATTTTCCAACACACAAAAGTCTTGGTCCCAATATTCCCACACAAAAAGTCTTGGTTCAATTTTCCTCCACAGGAATTACTGGTACCATTTTCCTACATACAAAGTCTTGATTCAATTTTCTCATGGTCACATTTTTCCACACAACAGATTTTGATTCAGTTTTCCCACACACAAACTCTTGGTCCCATTTTCCAACACACAGCTTCTTGGTCCCCAATTTTCCCACAACCCAGCTGTTTGGTTCCAGTCTCTCATACACAAAGCTTTGGTCCTATATTCTCACACACACACAATGCCTTGGTCATATATTCCCCCCCCCCCCCCCCCCAGACACAATGCCTTGGTCCTATATTCCCACACACACATTGGTTCTATATTCCCACACACACATTGGTTCTATATTCCCACACACACATTGGTTCTATATTCCCACACACACATTGGTTCTATATTCCCACACATACATTGGTTCTATATTCCCACACACACAATGCCTTGGTCCTGTATTCCCACACACACAATGCCTTGGTCCTATATTCCCACACACACAATGCCTTGGTCCTAAATTCCCACACACACAATGCCTTGGTCCTGTATTCCCACACACACAATGCCTTGGTCCTATATTCCCACACACACAATGCCTTGGTCCTATATTCCCACACACACAATGCCTTGGTTCTATATTCCCACACACACAATGCCTTGGTCCTAAATTCCCACACACACAATGCCTTGGTCCTATATTCCCACACACACAATGCCTTGGTCCTATATTCCCACACACACAATGCCTTGGTCCTATATTCCCACACACACAATCCTTGGTCCTGTATTCCCACACACACAATGCCTCAATTCAATTTTCCCACACAAAGCCTTGGACCCATTTTCCAACAAACTTAGTCTTGGTCTCACCCATAGTTCCTTTCCCCCCAACAAATCTTTGGTCCAATGTTCTCACAGAGATTCTACATCTACTTTCTCTCCACAGGCGAACTTTTGGTCCCATTTCACCATAAAGATCAAAACTTCTTGTGGCATATGCCATAAACATGCACCTAAACACTATGCAACAGGATCTGATCATAAAAGAAACAAAGAAAAGCTCCAAAATGATCAAGTTGAACACTGCAAGCTTGCACATAAACTGTATGTGTTGGGGCTTCTTAAGTAGATAAAAGAAATATATATTTGAACAAAGCTTACAAAAGCGAGAGACAGATACCAAATTCAAGCACCAAAAATGTCAAATATTTCAAACAATGCACCAGATCTACAAGGAATGTAAAAATGTTGATATACCAAACTCATTATATACACATATAAATGCATAAATATGTTAGCGCGTGCACACACACACATTCATATATAAAGGCTTTTATATAAAAGTTTACTTTTGAAGCTGACTGCAAACTAAAAAAAAAGTGAAAATAATACATTATGATTACCATACACACACAGTAATCATACTCTCTCTCTCTCCTCTCTCCTCCCCCCCCCCCCCAAACAAATACACATACACACACATCCTACACACAGACAAACAATACATGTGCACATTACACAAAACTTGCTCGTTTTCTTCAGTTGAACATTAAAACCTAAACCAAAACATGTGAAACTAACCATCTATTATTCAGATAATTATACAGACATATATCCATAGATGGATGTCCATGAATGCACATGTACAAATGCTTCCATATCACGTTTTTCTCTATCAAAAAGAGAAGGAAAAAAAAACATGAGCAAACAGTAACAGATCAATCAGGATTACCATACACATACATGTGCGCGCGCATATATGCACACGCACATGCACATGCACATGCAAGCAAACAAACACCTGTATTTTTCATTTTCTCAGGCAAAGCCCAATTACAATATAAAACATAAAATGTGAGAATGAAAACAATAATTCAGATTCTTTTATGCAGCACTATAAACACATGTATATGTGCACACCCCACATATGCAATCACACATATACAGTTTCAGTTTCAGATTCTCAAGATGACAAATCCACACTTGGAATGAATTCTATACGCACTGATGCCACTGGTGCCATGTGATGGAGAAGATCCAAAACGAACATGGCACAAGCCTTAAACAGAATGTAAAACCCATGAGCTGGCCAGGTCCTGAGATCCTACCAACAGTAGTAGACTACACATACACACACCCACACGTCTAGATTTTCTTGGCTTAAACCCCGACTCAAAGCACGGGGAACAAAACGCCAGACTAATCACATATCAAGTTCGTTATGTAAATAAACACATGCACACATAAGTGCCTAGGCGTATGCATACACAGAAACACTTACAACGCAAGATTTTTCTCAGCCTAAGACTAGCAAAACACAAGACAGAAAAACGCATGAAATGCTGATCTATTAAGTCAAAAATAACAAAACCTAAGTCTCAGTGACTGCCAGCATCCAAGCAGACACCAGAAAAACACAAAAATAGAATCAGAATGCGTGTTTGACCCTTTGACTCCCAAACCCTGTCCACCAACATCCTGCATTGTCAACCATGCTAGCAAAACAAAGAACTTAACCCTTTGACTCCCACACCCTGTCCACCAACATCCTGCATTGTCAACCATGCTAGCAAAACAAAGAACTTAACCCTTTGACATCCTCATCCTATCCACCAGCTTTCCTGCGACAGGTTTCAGTTTTCGCAGTTGGTGGGCAGGGTGCAGGAGTCAAAGGGTTAACAGGATAGTTTCTCCTGTTCAACAAAACATCAAGGAAGTGTAACTACTGGTTTTCGTTGTTGTTGTTTTTTTTATCTCCGAGTGTGGTGTAGTTATTCCTTGTTGTGTTTTGTACTCACTTGACAAAGGCCAATGGACCAAAGTTTGTGCTCGTCTTGGTTTTGTTTTTTTCTATCTCCAAGTGTAGTGTAGTTATTCTTTGTTGTGTTTTGTACTCACTTGACAAAGGCCAATGGACCAAACTCTGTCCCATCTTGTTTTCGTTATATCAAACACACCTTCTGATCCTGTTTTCCTGTCCATCTGGTCGATATATTAAAATCACTGTATGCACATAAATGCCAACACATGAGCGTGCATACACACACACATACACACAGAGACATACACACACACACACACACAGACATACACAGACACACATGCATATGCACGCCCATGCGCACACATACACACTAACACACACACACACATATGCGCGTGCGCACACACACAGAACACACACACCACTCACTCACTCACATATATACATACACACATACATACTACATACATACATACATACAAACATACATACATACATACACACACATACATACATACATACACATTCCTACATACATACACACGCACAGAAAGAGACGGACAGACACACACACACACACACACAATACACATTAAACACACACACATATACACACACCTACATACATACATGTGACTTCACTGGATCACTTCAAACTAAAAGCATTAGCACTCAGACCAATGCTCAAAGCCTAGTGCAGGGATTGGGGAAGAGTGGGGACGGGAGTTCGATTCCAAAATTGAAAGCTGTTCATTATTTTCAAATATGTCATATCAAATATGTCATTTTGAAAAAAATGTAAACAATTCTATCCAAGGCAAAATCTTAATAAGTATTAACTCAAAGCAATATTCATCTTTAAATAACATCATAACATTGCATATGCCGATGGCTTTTCTGTTCAAGGCAAAACAAACAAAAAATCCTAAACTTCATTGTTTTTCATCTTCTGATATGTGTGATCAACAGTTCGGGTGTGTATATACACCCAGCTCATCCATTTACGAACCTGATGTGAAAACAATGTGCTGTCATCAAATATCTAAATGGCTCTCATAAGCATTTTTTCAAAAACGCAAGTCAAGGTGAACTAAGGCTGGTGTTTGTTCAAGACGGATTCATCGCACTCAAGACTATTCCATATGCGCTCCACTCAATGGCAGGTGTGGCAATCGAGTGAGTAAACGTTGTCCTTCCAATCAGATGGTCCTGGATTCAATCCACCTGTACACCTCCATCTAGTGCGTAAAAAATGGAGGCTGGGTGAAAGGTGTGGATTTTTCAATCCGCCTAACACCTCCATTTAATGAGTAAACTAATGGAGGTGTGGTAAAAGGTGTAGATTTTTCCAGGTAAACTAATGGAGGTGTGGTAAAAGGTGTAGATTTTTCCAGGTAAACTAATGGAGGTGTGGTAAAAGGTGTAGATTTTTCCGGGTAAACTAATGGAGGTGTGGTAAAGGTGTAGATTTTTCCAGGTAAACTAATGGAGGTGTGGTAAAAGGTGTAGATTTTTCCAATCTCCAAGATCAAGGTGTGTAGATTTGCCAGTGCCTAAACCCCCTTCGTGTGTACAAGCACGCAAAATATTGAATGTCAATGGCTGCTTTACGGAAACATGGAAACACCCAGCATGAATCCAACATCAAGTTTAAAAAAACAAAAGACATTCACCGAATAACTTCTACCATTGGAAAATAAAGTATCACCATCATCATCATCATGATCATCACCATCATCGTCATGATCATCATCGTCGTCGTCACTATCATCAGCTGCTAGCAATGACCTGACAGAATCCTTGATCCTGCGCAAAACCATATGCACTGGCCAGGTCTTGAAATGAAATTGTGGCCAGCCCAAAGGTGGAACCCATGACCAAAGCCAAACGGTTTGGGATGATACACATTGCTTGACCAACACCCTATTGTGGAAGAAATGCAACAATGAACGCCCTTTCTCTTCCCCTAACTCCTGAAACAGACACATCCAAAGTAAAATGGAACATTCAAGTCAGTTCAAGAGAGGTATGAACTAAACTGCGTCTTCTTATCTCCTTTGTTTTGTTCAAGTTACCGGAGATGGCTGTGTGTCTGTGTCTGTCCAACAGAAAGATGAGTCCGCAAGATCTTCTCGCCTGTTCCTGGGTAGATACAGGGGTTGCTAATCACAGCTAAATGCCTCAGTTTGGTCAACGAGGTGTCAAGGTCAAGGTCACATACAACAAACGGCGCCTAAAATCAGCAATTTTGGGAGGAAGTATACTTTAACCCCGTCATCGAGGCAATCACACTGCCGTTTTCAGGAATACCCAAGTTGGGTGGGGGTTTTTGTTTGTTTGTTTCCACAAGTCAGCCATTGACATGACTTATACGACCTTTAACGTGTTAATTTTATATTTATCACACATACACACAATGGAGGTGTACAAACTGACAGGTCTGCACACATGTTGACCTCGGTGATGGGAAAAATCTCTACCTTTTACCCACCTGGCAGAGGTGTCTAGGAGGACTGAACTCAGTTCAAAGTTTACTCCCTTGACCACTGCACCCATCAATGCCATACATCTGCCGTACAGCCTGCACATAAGCCCCACATGATCAATAAACTCTATGATCTGATGCTTTGTTTCTCCATGACTGTTTATGTTTATGAATGTTCTTTTCTGTCAGATCATCAATGGAACGTTTTCAGTTTCTCTCACCTGGTCCAAGCAAACACTCTCTCACAAAGCAAAACCTGATTCAGATTCCGGGTTGTCAAAATGCGTTTCGTCCTTTGTCACATCCAGATTAAAGCATAAGTCATCTCCTCTCCCTGGCTGCTTTATCTTTCCCTACCCAGAAATGTCTCAGTACCTTCTATCATCACACACGTTGACCACGTCTAAGCTAAGCCTTTCTCACGAAGCAAAGTTAATTCACTTTCCAGCTGTTGAATATGCTTGTCCATTTTCATGCTGATATTAAAGTCTCCACAACCTCCTCTCTGTTAGCTACTTTATCTTCTCCAACCCTGAAATATCTCTGCTGCTTCACTGGGTCCAAATGAAGCATCTTTTGTACGGAGTGATGCAAGTTCTGAGTCCAGTTGTTGGATATATTTATCTTTTTTCCACTTCAAGATGAAAGTCACAGTTTTATCTTTCACTGCCAGACAAAAGTCTAAACAACGTCCTCTCCCTCACAGCTTTATCTTCCCAAACCATGAAACGTCTTAGCAGTTGCTTTCACCAGGCCCAAGCGACGCTTCTTGCTCACGAAGTGCCGTTAGCTCTGTTTCCAGCTGTCGTATTCTTTTGTCTTTGAGATTCAACTGTTCTTTTAAACTGTTGATCTCTTCCACCTGTTTGAAGTACGCTTTCTTCAGCTGCACACACAGACAAACATTCACAAAGTTTAATTAAAAACCATAAACGCATAAAAATGGATTGAGAACATGTATTTGATTAACAAAACAAGGAAAGTGCAGTGTACACAAGGGACAATAAAGAAACAAACACTACATTTAGGGGGGGGGGGGGGTTATATCAGAACGCTTCCCTAATAATCTGATCCCATTTATTTCCACTGAAGAGCTAATTTTTTTTTTTTCAAAAATTAAAGTTCGATAAAATCGCCAAAAATTCATGAAAAACAGTTTTTTTCTCCATTTACCCACAACAGAGCTAGCATAGCTTTCTGTGTCTATTTACATCCAAATGCCATAAAAAAAGTGACACCACTTCAATTTGTTCTTTCCCAGTTACACATAAAATAGTCATGCCTCTCCAGTATCCACCCACAGATGCCTCCATCTTGTCGCACCAGAGGACATGCGAAGAAAGCCACTGACAACTCCTTTGACCACCAAGCCCTGTCCAGAAAAGGCTACCTCAAAAGTAGTAGTGGGGTGACCATCCCCAAACAAATGAGTTGTAGGTAGTAGATAGATTTCAGATAAAGAAGTTAGCTGCAAAATAAGTCAGGCTTGTTTGGACAAATAAGCAGCTCCAGACCAACTAGTGTTGACCACTCTGTCCAATTTATCGTACAGGGGATTTAAAAAACACACCTGAATACAAAGAAAAGGACTACTATGGATAATAAAATATAAAAACGGGCCTAAATTACCTAAATTTGCTTCTGCACATCTCACTTCCCTAGAGCCAAAAATGCATTTCATACATGCACCCAATTATCAATCCTAACTGAAAGTATGTAAGACTTTATTGAACACATACAGGTGAGTGGACAACAAGGCAGAAAATGACAGGAAGAAATGACACAAAGCAAAGGAGAAAGAAAGAAACAAAGAGAGTCAACAGAAAAAAAGGAAATTTCTAGCACAGAATTTCCAGAAGGTGGGGATACTAGCTATACTCAAAGAGCCCCTGGCAACTGTGGAGGCTCCCCACAACAAGACCTGCAAGTCAAGCCATAGAATGGACACCAAAGGAAGTAATGGTGGTCAAGGAGGAGCTGGCAACAGACAGTGGAGACGGACGTCCAAACTGGTCAACAGAGGACGGAACAACACCAGCCGAACGGCTGAGAACCTTGAATTGATGGACCGCCTTGACCGACTCGCATGCCACAAGACATGACGGCAAACTAAACCTATGAAAGTATTTTTCAAGCGCTTACTCTAAAACAGCCCTCGGCGCTCACAAATTAAAAACATGCATCCATACGCGGCAGTTTCAGTATCAGACTCTCCAAAGAACATCTCTACGCTCAGAATGAATTCCATTGCACTGCCACACTGACGCTACTGGTGCCACATGATGGAGAAATCCAAAATGATCATGGCACACGCCCTAATTGAGCCTATATGTAAACCCATGAGCTGCAAGGCCCTGAGGTCCTAGCTAACCTATAGGGGTAAAGGGTGGTCTGGCTGAGATTTGAACCACAATCCATGCATTATGAGCATGGCACTCTACTGACAGTGCCAATGGACCACCACACAGAGCAAAAACAAAACAAAACAAAACAAAACAAAAACAAACAAAAAGAAAAAAGGTATGACATAATTATACATGCATACATACTTGCACATGCATATAAGTATATATATACACACACTTACACCCACACCCACCCACCCACACCAACACTCCCCACACACAGACAGACACACACATGCCCCTGTACAACAGAAAAAGGTTACAAAGCTATACAAATAAGCAAATGTAACTCCATTCCCTGTTTACACACAAAATGAATATAATGAAAAAAACCCACAAAACTACACAAGAGAAAAAACAACAAAATTCTTTACTCTGAAAACAAAACAGAACCACGCACATACCAATATTCAGTAACACATAAACCAACTGCTTTTCTGTCTGTTTACATAAATACTAAAAAACAACAACAACAACAAACAACAAAAACACACAAAATCTTATCAAATTCAATTAGAAACAAAACAAAACAAGCAAATAAAACTTTCCATTTACAGTCATTTAAAACTGAATTATAACAACAACAACAACAACAACAAAAAGAAAGCTCTTCACATTTCAGTAAAGATTACAAGAAATCTGTACCTTTAACGAAACAAAAGAATGACATTTAATGAAACAAAAGAATGACATTTTTTCGATATATAGAAAGGAAAACAGAAGAAAACAATGTAAAAAAAAAAAATTAAAAAAAAACAACCTACTACCCAGTTCTACAAAATTATGAAATACTACAGTTCTATGTTTTTCGTTTTTCTAAATATTGTGGAGAAAGCAGAGTATTTATAGCAAACAGAGGAAGAAAATAGTGCAACACAATTACAACAATAAAGTAAGAAGAAGCAGAAAAATGTGATCAAAGTGTCAGTGACTGATTCATCTATTGACATGGTTAATGCTGCTGACCATCACCTTGCAAGCACATCTACACTTAAGCACACAACACATAAACATTATTTTCTCTCTCTCTCTCTCTCTCTCTCTCCCCCTCCACAAATGCACATGCACACTGCAAACAAAACACACACACACACACACGTACACAAACACATACACACACACACACACGTACACAAACACATACACACACACACACACACACACACGTACACAAACACACACACACACACACACACACACACACACACACACACACACACACACACACATTTCACAAGCTAATATCAACAAGTCTCTCTTTTTTTTTTAATCAATGACAAAAACAAAGAAACAAACAAAAACATATCTGACTAACAATATCTGTGAATTTTAAAATAAGCAAGACTAGCTATACTAACTGGCAAAATTACTTTTAAAGAATTTCAAACAACCTAATTGGAATGGCACATACACACACAAAATATGCACACACATTCCAAAAACATGCATGTTTGTGCCAACACACACACACACACACACACACACACACACACACAGCAAAAGTTAATTTTCAGCAAAAAAAACCCACACCTACAAAGCATTAGTGACCATGGCCCACACAATGAGTCTTCAATCAGATCGAGGTGTCTTTCATTAGATGCGCACAAACACAGCCATTGTGGCGAGACCTTCAAACAGTTATCAAAAACACACAGGAACACTACCTCAGCAACATTTACTGAAAACACACTGTTTCGACATGATAAAGATACTGTTTGGATATGATAAAACAGGTCAAATCGGACTAAACAGTTGACTTAAAAATTCTGTGACAAGCAAAGTTTCATATTTACATACACAAACATAAAGATAATATTCCACATACTTATTTTGTTCTGAAAATTCGTAAAAGCTATGTACGAGACAAAAAGGATTGGTTTTTTTTAAGGTTGTTTTTCTTAAATCAAACTTCCGAAACTGACTATACTTTTTAAAACTTGGTATATCCTTCAGTAAAACTAGACCTTTTGCTAAAACTGGATGTACTACTAGCCAAAATTGGCTGTAAATCTAGCTTAAACTGGCTATATTCCTAGCTAAAACCGACTATATTCTTTGCTAAAACTGACTCTATCCCTTGCTAAAATTACTATACCCCTTGCTAAAACTGACAAATTCCCTTGCTAAGTTGACTATATATCTCTGGCTACAACTGACAATTTTCTTGCTAAAATTGACTAATCCTCTTGTTGGAATTGATTATACCTTATGCTAAAATTGGCTATATCCCTAGCTAGCACTGACCAGACTCCTTTGCTAAAACTATCCCTTTCTTAAAATTGACTATACTCCTTGCTAAAATTGACTATGCCAAAACTGACTCAGTATCTTACTAAAATTACCTACATCTCTTGTTAAAATCCCCAGCTTAAAATCAACTATGCCTCCTGTTCAATATGCCCCGCTAAAACAGGCTTTACCTCTTGCTAAAATTAACCCCTTGACTCCCGCACCCTATCCACCAACTGCAAAAACTGAATCCTTTAATTCCCTCACCCTGTCCACCAGCTTCCTGCAGGAAGCTGTGGACAGGGTGAAGCAATCAAAGGATTAAATCTTTGTTCTGCTAGCATGGTTGACAATGCAGGATGCTCGTAGACAGGGTTAACTTTAACTCTGTCTTAAGACTGACTATTCCCCTTGTTTCAGTTTAAGTTTCTCAAGATGACGTCTCCATGCTCAGAAAGAATTCCATATACACTACTGTCAAAGGTGGCATGAGATGGAGAAGATCCAGAATGATCCCGATGCAAGCCGTAAGCCTGCACACAGACCCATGAGCTGGCCAGGTGCTGAGGTCCTACCTAGATAGTCCCATAACCCTGAGGTCATAGGGGAAGGAGGTGGCACAAAACCTCAACTTGTTCCGGGGCCAGCACAATGAGGGTGGCGCCAATCCCCTCTCCCTTGGTTCAAATTCATATTCACATTTTTTTTAAACCATGACTTCAGAAAGGCAAGAAGGCTAATCAGTCTTCAAAGAGTGGGACCTGGGATATCAACCTATCTCTCCAATGTTTTATACCAAGGCAGCTGGGAAAAGCCCTGCTCTTCACAATTTTCAACTGCCGTGGGATCTTTAGCGTGCGCAGCCAGAAGGCATATGGATACAACTCATTTTTCGTCCCCTTCCAAAGGATTAGGCATTCAGTTCAATTTTCCGGTCAAACTGAAGAGAAAAGTCGAAGCCTGTATGGGGAGCGAACCCTGGATTCTTAACTTTAGTTATTGGCGGGCAAATGTTTCAAGCATTCTGCCACTCTTCTCCCTACTAACATTTACTACACCTCCTTGCCAGCACAAAATACTGCAATCTTGACTTCAGACTCATTGCATGGCAGAAGGTCACGTTTTACCTTGATGAAAATAGGTAATAAGTAAATCATCTTTCAAAAGAAAAC
>JAPXFY010000033.1:22815337-22855337 GCA_030674185.1 Monoplex corrugatus | reverse complement strand
TCATAAACATGGGATTGCAATGCACTGCGCAAACGCATGATCGCACACAGCACAAAGATCGCACACAACACACAGGTAAAGCCTGTAGCAAAATATACGATGACTGGAGCTGGAGACTGGAAATAAACTGGAGTCTGTTTATTTTAACCGTTTGACTCCTGCACCCTGTCCACTAATATCCTGCATTATCATCCATGTTAGCAATGCAAAAACTTAACCCTTTGACTCCAACACTCTATACACCAGCCTTGTGCGAGGTTGTGCCTGTGCACTGCAGGAAGCTGGTGGATAGGGTGACGGAGTCAAAGGGTTAATATTTTTGCAATTGGAGGATAGGGTGCGGGAGTCAAAGGGTTGAGGAGTCATCTCACTCGGGAAATTCCACATGTGCTCTACCCAAACCTGCCAGTGTTTTTCTGGCAGACTTCCTAAGCCTGCACACCCCACCCCCACTACTCCCACAAACACACATCACTACTCCACACCCACACAACACACACTCCACACCCCACACACCACACCCCCCCACACACCCCCACACACATCACTCTCCACACACACACCCACACCACTACTCCACACACACCACATCACTACCCACACACCCACCACCACCACTCCACCCACAACCACACACTCCACCCACACACACACATCACCCCACACCACACACACATCACTACCCACACACACACATCACACTCCACACCACCACACACACTCACACCACACACACACATCACTACTCCACACCACACACACATCACTACTCCACACACACACAAACACACTACATCACACACACACACACACATCACTACTCCACACAACACACACATCACTACCCACACACACAAAATCACTACTCCACACACACACACATCACTACTCCAACACACACATCACACTCCACACACACACATCACTACTCCAACACACACACACACACTCACTACTCCACACACACACATCACTACTCCACACACACACTCACTACTCCACACACACACATCACATACTCCACACACACACATCACATACTCCACACACACACACACACCATACTCACTACTCACACACACACTACCACACACACATCACTACTCCCACACACACACAATCACTACTCCAACACACACACACATCACTACTCCACACACACACAATCACTACTCCACACACACACACACTACACTACTCCACACACCACACACATCACTACTCCACACACACACATCACTACTCCACACCACACACTACTCCACCACACACAATCACTACTCACACACACAAAACACAACCCCTACTACTCCACACCACACACACACACACACCCACACTACCCACACACACACATCACTACTCCACACACACATATCACTACTCCACACAAAACACATCACTACTCCACACACACCACACATCACTACTCCACACACACACACACACTACTCCACACACACACACATCACTACTCCACACACACACATCACACTCACACACACACATACACTCCACACACACAACATCACTATCCCACACACACATCACTACTCCACACACACACACACTACTCCACACACACAATCACTACTCCACACACACACACATCACTACTCCACACACACATCACATCCACACACACTACTCACACACACACACACATCACTACTCCACACACACAACATATCACTACTCCACACACACACACACACTCCACACACACACATCACTACTCCACACACCACATCATCACTACTCCACACACACACATATCACTACTACCACACACACATCACACTACACACCAAAATACACACACACACACAACATCACTACTCCACACACACATATCACTACTCCACCACACACACACACACAATCACTACTCCACACACACACATCACTACTCCACACCACACATCACTACTCCACACACACAATCACTACTCCACACACACACACACACACAATCACTCACACACACATACATACTCCACACACACACATCACTACTCCACACACACACACATCACACACACATCACTACTCCACACACAACATCACTATCACACACACATATCACTACTCCACACACACACACACATACACTACTCCACACACACATCACTACTCCACACACACATCACTACTCCACACACACAATCACTACTCACACACACAATACTACTCCACACACACACATCACTACTCACCACACACACATATCACACACACAATCACTACTCCACACACACACACATCACTACTCCACACACACACACACATCACTACTCCACACACACATCACTACTCACACACAATCACTACTCCACACACACATCACTACTCCACACACACACATCACTACTCCACACACACACACACTACTCCACACACACACACACACATATCACTACTCCACACACACACTACCACACACACCACTCACTCCACAACACACACATATACTACTCACACACACATCACTCCACACACACACATACCACCACACATCACTACTCCACACACACACACACATCACTACTCCACACACACACACATCACTACCCCCCACACACATATCATATCACACTCACACACACATCACACCCACACACCAACATCACTACTCCACACACCAACAACAACTATACACAACACATCACATACTCCACACACACACATATGTGACATATCACTACTCCACAACCACACAACTATCATACTCCACACACACACATCACTACTCCACACACACACATCACTACTCCACACAACATCACTCCACACCACTCACACCCACACACACCACACACAACACACACACACACACACACACACACACACACACAATCACTACTACACACACACACACACACACCCACCCACCCACACACACACACACACACACACACACACACAACTACTCCACACACACCACTACTCCACACACACACATACCACTTCTCCACACACACACACACACACACACACACACACACACACACACACACACACACACAGACCACCACCACCACTGCACACACACAACACATCACTACTCCAAACACACACCACTACTCCACACACACACACTACTCCACACACACCACTACTCCACACACACACACACACACACACACACACACACACACACACACACACACACCATTACTCCAAACACATACCACACACACACCACACACAACACACACACACACACACACACACACACACACACACACACACAACCACTACGCCACACACCACTACTCCACACACACTACTCCAAACACACACCACTTCTCCACACACACACACACCACTACTCCACACACATACACACCATTATTCCACACACACACACACACCACTACTCCACACACATACACACACCACTTCTCTACACACACACACACCACTACTCCACAACATCACTATTCCAAATACATACCACTTCTCCACACACACACACACCTTTACTCCACACACATACACACCACTATTCCACACACACACCACTATTCCACACACACACCACTATTCCACACACACACCACTATACACACACACACAGTCACTTGCATACACTCACGCAGGCTGGCTGAACCTTTTCACTGAGCCATGGACTCAAAAACACTGACGTCTCGGGTTCAATCCCAACCAGCAACACCGAAATTGGCTTGTTTGTCGTCTGTCTTAACCCTTTGACTCCCCACCCTGTCCACCAGTATCCTGCACTGCTAACCATGCAAGTAAAGCAAAAACTTAACCCTTTGACTCCCTCACTCCATCCACCAGCTTCCTGCAGGAAGCCGGTGGATAGGGTGAAGGAGTCAAAGGGTTAAATTTCTGCAGTTGGTGGGTAGGGTGCGGGAGTCAAAGAGTGAATGCTCCAACAATCATTTTGGTGGTGTCAATGTTTTATAGGTCCCCCTCCCCACCCCATGTCAAGACAATGTCGGTGTGTGTGGTTTGCACAAGCTCGAACAGGTTGCCTATGTAACTGCTGGCAGGTTTGGGTGAAGCATGTATGGAACTGTCCCATTGTGATGATTCTCTCTTGAATATGAATCCTTAACCCTTTGACTCCCGCACCCTATCCACCAACTGCAAAAACTTAACCCTTAGATTCCTCCACCCAATCCACCAACATCCTACGGGAAGCTGGTGGATAGGGTGAGGGAGTCAAAGGGTTAAATTTTTTGTTTTTCTAGCATGGTTGATAATGCAGGATGTTGGTGGACAGGGTGTGGGAGTCAAAGGGTTAAAGAACAATATTCACGCGGATAAACTCATTTGCACACTCAGACACACACACACACACACACACATCCCCGCTCCCGCCCTTCTCTCTCTCACTCATTCACTCACACAGACACATACAGACAGACAGATACACACACACACACAAAACCTTCTTTTCACAAAATCATCAAATACCACAGGCACACAACGCTGCGAACAAAAGCAAGCACATGACAACCAAAAAACATGAAAGTGACAACTCTGATTTCGCGTAAACGGTGAATTTGGTACCACAGGCACGTGACAGTGCCAGAAAAAGGCAACAACACAGAACATTCACACACAGAAAATAATGTAATGATGGTGATCTTGTGAAACATCAATAAACATATGGGTACAGCATCATTCAACATAGGCATACAGTCAAAAATTGTTAAGGACACACACACACAGACACACACACACACATACACACACCTAAATAAAATACACTCTCCATCACACACATACACACACACACACACACACAAACACAAACACAACCTCTCTTTCACATATGTACAGTGACATCTCTCTATGAGTCTATCTCTCTCTTACACAAACACATACACAGTTCTCTGTCTGTCTGTCTCTCTCAAACACAGACACACACACACACACACACACACACACACACACACACACACACACACACACACACACACACACACACACACACACACACACACAAACAAAACACGACTTCACAATACATACTATATTTATTATATTATTTAGCTATTTAACTATTCATCATAACTGAAGATACACAGACACTGTTAACACTACGAATATATATCATTATTACTTGTTCATTACAAACCATACATATATATATATGTGTGTATGTATATTCTGAAAGCCATGAGAGAGATCAGACAAAACAATGACATACTAAATTCTACTCATTACACAACAACAACAACAAAATCATAAATCAGGTTGCATATCCTCAAAAACTATGCGTTTTTTTTTTACCCCTGAATGAAATTTAAGAGGATGATATAACTGTTCATGCTCTCTGTCTGTCTGTCTGTCTGTCTGCCTCCCTCCCTTCTTCCATCCCTCCCTCCCTCCCTCCCCCTCTCTTCATCAATTTCAATTCTGTACATGTTCGTGTCCTTGGACTAGGATTTCGTTACGATGTTTGAGTTTTACAATATGAAATACTCCCATTTGTATTTGATGTGCAACCACAGTAGATTTTTTTTTCAATAAACCAAAACTATGTCAAGTATGTTAATCTCTACTCACTATAAAAACAGTCAGGACTATACTGATAAACCACACATATTGTGTATAGAATGTTAATCTCAACTCATTGGAAAAAAATCAGAAACATTAATCTGTACTCATTAACAAATATTTATGAATATACTAATAAACCATGATTATGTATAGCATATTACTATTAATCACTTGCTATTCGTTTAAAAAAAAAAATCATGAAGATATTGACAGGCTTCAATTATTTCAAAACCATCATAAAACTCTTCAAAGCACAGAATATCATACAGAATTAATGAAGAATATTGTTGTATCTACTCAATTCTACAGGGCAAAAATTAAAAATAAATAAAGTCAGGAAGGGGAAAAAAGATATACTGTCAAGAAGTGCCAATTCTACAGAGGAAACTAAAAATAACTTTTCTCAGGAAAGAAATAATGAATGTTATTATACACAAATAATGTTGGAAAGAATGATCAAAAGTGTTAAATATAAACAGATTCCACATAGTAGAATAGACTAAATATTGTTATGGAAAAATAAACAATGACTACTGTTAAACATCTACCAATACTTGAAATGAAAATGAAGACAAATATTGCTAAAATAAATGTCTACAAAGCCAATAACCTGCAGATAGAATTAAGAAAGAAAGAAAGAAATAGAAGGGGTGCAATGGGGATGAAGAGAGAAGAGAAATTTAATTATAAACGTAAACGAAATAAGAAGCTTTAAGTAAAAGGTACACGCAACCAAGAAAACTCAGAACGTAAAACAAATTAATAATAATAAATAAATGAACAAATAAATAAGTAACAACAAACAAATAAAATGTCTTCATAGATGGTATCTACTGGAATGACACACACACACACACACACACACACACACACACACACACACACACACACACACACACACACACACACACAGTTACAAAGGTAGGAGGGAAAACACACACACACACACACACACCCCGCATCCCTCTCCGGTCAATATGAAATATATAAGAAAGATGAAAAATAAACCCACAATATTTCTAAAAGCACACACACAAAAAATCACATTCAACAGCAAAGAAAAAAACTCACATTTTTTAAAACTACATATACAGCAAAGAACACACACACACACACAGACACAGACACACACACACACACACACACACACACACACACACACACACACACACACTCTCTCTCTCTCTCTCTCTCTCTTACATTTGACCGTGGAGAAAATACTTAACCCTTTGACTCCCACACCCTGCCCACTAACATCCTGCATCGCCAACCATGCTGGCAAAACAAAAACTTTAACCCCTTGACTCCCTCACCCTATCCTGCACAGGAAGCTGGTGGAAAGAGTGAGGGAGTCAAAAGGTTCAATTCCTTGTAGTTTGTCATGGATGGACAGGGTGCGGGATTCAAAAGGGTTAAAAGAACAAAACAAAACAAACAAACAAAAATCACTTACATTCGACTGCGGAGAAAGCGACGGCTGCGCGACAACCATGCTCATCTGACTGGAATGCTCCGCCGCTGAGGCGATCGTCTGGGACCGGGTCACAGGTCGTCTGACTCGATTGGACACAAAGTTACCCATCTTCGTCACGGTCTGTCTGCTGCCGGTCACAAGTGAGGACTGCTGGAACAGACAGATTGTTGTTGTTGTTATTGTTGTTTAAAGCCCAGCCAATGGCGTACAGCCATATTAGGGCTATAACCACTTCAAAACATACAAAACTTCAACAGGAAGAAAAAAAAAAGAAAAAAAAAAAGAAAAGAAAAGAAAATTAAGTACACATATCAATGCATTCGTACACATAATCTAAGGACATGCCCCTGGTGTTGACCAATCCATCCAATTTATCGCACACGGGAGATTTAAAAAACACACCTGAGTACAAACATACGCATACATAGGGACACCAAAAGATATATAAAAACAGGCATAAATTACCTAAAATTGCTTCCACATATCTCACCTCCCTACAGCCAAAACTGCACTTAATACATGTACCCAATTATCAATCCTAAGAAAAAGTATGTAAGACTTTATCGAACACGTACAGGTGAATGGACTATTAAGATAGAAAATGACAGAAGAAATGACAGAAAGCAAAGCAACAAGGCAGAAACAAAGAGACTGCCAGCGCAGAATTTCCAGGAGGTGGAGATACTATTTATACTGAAAGAGCCCCCAGTATTCCCAAGGGGGAGAACAGATAGATGTGTGTGATATTTGGAGTTTGTTTAAGGATTCATCACACTTGGAAAATTCCATACCGGCTCCATCCAAGTTGGCCAGCAGGCATCTGGCAGACGCCTTGAGCCTACACAAAACTCTAAGCACAGGCAATGTCTTGAAATGGACAGGGGATGGGACTGATCCTTTGACTCCTTCACCCTATCCACCAACTGCAAAAACTTTAACCCTTTGACTCCTTCACCCTATCCACCAACTGCAATAACTTTAACCCTTTGACTCCTTCACCCTATCCACCAACTGCAATAACTTTAACCCTTTGACTCCTTCACCCTATCCACCAACTGCAAAACTTAAACCCTTTGACTCTTTCACCCTCTCCACCAGCTTCCTGCAGGAAGTCGGCGGATAGGGTGACGGCGTCAAAAGGTTAAGTTTTTGCTTTGCTAGCATGGTTGACAAATCAGAATGCTGGCGGACACAGTGCGGGAGTCATTGCAAAGCGTGGCTGACACTGTGCAGGAGTCAAAGTGTTAAAATTAAGGCAATGTGAAACACTAAGCTGACACCATCAGAATGATAGAAACATTGACATAAGCAGCCAACAGGCCAGTTTTCATGTTACTGATTACCCGCAGTAGGGTAGCCTGGATGTAGAGATTAACACTTTCTGTACGTTAAGGGTTTTCAGACTGGACGCAGGGTTCATCTGTGACCTATTTTGGAACAGGGGGTAAGGTCAGTAAAACACTTGCAGATATGTTTGTGTTCAACATAGAACAAAAAGGTTGGTATTGGGTTGTGCAGAACTGAATTCTAACAACATACAGGTAATAACTTATGATAATTTCAATTATGATGTAAAAGAAACAGAACGGGATAGGCGTGGTCTCTTTAAAGAACGAGAAGGCCCTTCACGATTGTCAACACTCGCTTCTTCTGACTCGGCACTTCATGTACTCTCAACAAAGCTATCATCACTGTCACTGGCAGCTATTTAATCATCACTTCTGTCAAAAATTTCTGAAAAAGTGCAACAGCCTGAGCAGCAGTGAGCCTTACAGGACGCCGACTGCCTGACACTATGGCAACTCAACTTACGAAACTTGAAAACATATCAACAAACGAGGCGCACACACAAAGAAAACACGTGGAAAAATGGCTGAAAAGTAAGAGGAATTATCCGGCTGTCGTTATCTGCTGTTATGCGGTTGTATGTCGTTAAATGGGGAAGAACCGAAAGCAGAAAGTGACAAACAGTGCCGAGCTGCTGTGATCGGCTTGGCGACCATTTTGAAAGTCAAAGCAACAAGGCAGAAACAAAGACAGTGACAGAAAAGAGGAAAATTTTGTCTAGCACAGAATTTCCAGAAGGTGGGGATTTATACTGAAAGAGCCCCCGGCATCCCCATGGGTGGAAGGTAGGTTTGTATGAATTTATATGCTTAGACAGGGAGTGCTCATAGGAGCTCTAGCCTGCGGAAGAAGAAGAAGAAGAATCTTTTCAATAAAACTACAGCATACTCAAGTCTGGGTGGGAGCTGGATGGGACAGAAGGGAAAAAAAACCCCGCTCTCCCTCACAACTCACCTCTGAATCTGACGATGCCATTCCATTGGTTGATGGCTCTGCGCCAGGGGGAGTAACTGTGGCTGTCTTGGCTGCGGCTGAAGATGCATTACTGAAATCACAATACATGAAATTAACATATCAAAATAAAAAAAATCATAATAATAATAATGAATCATTCTCAATTAATGCAAGTCTTCTGAACTTTAAGCCCTGGACCCTCTTCAGGATAGAACAACATTCTCATGGCATGACCACTTTTCAGAATTGCAGAATTCATCTCATTTCCGCTCTGACATCATCATAAACTCAAAAACACATTATGATGTCATTTTAGTCTGTTTATTCCTTTTCTCACACTGGACGGAGCAGCATGGGAAGTTTCAGTCTTTTTCTTCTAATTTTTGTATCTGATTTTTGTTTGTTTGTGATCTTACGCTTGACAAAGGCCAGTCGGCCGAAAATTTGCGCCTGTCTTGTCTTCTTGTATTAAATATGTGTTCTTATACTTCTTTCGTGTTTTTTCTGGTTCCTGTTTGCTTGAACACGGACAGTCACATCTGTTTTGGATAATGCAAGTTTTGTAAACAACTTGCTGAGATTAACATAAATATGCATAAAGTACATACATATACATTTCCTCAACAGCGTTGTGTATCACAGTTCATCTGTTTTCCCCACAGAGGTAGGGGTTGACATGTCTTTTGCTTCAAATGTCTGCCTTTGTCTCTTATGCTCTTATCCACCCCAACCATCAACATTTCTTTCCCTCTCCCTCACCCTTCCTACACACACACACACACACACACACACACACACACACACACACACACACACACACACACACACAACACACACACACAACACAACACAACACAACACAACACAACACAACACAACACACACACAACACACACACACACACACACACACACACACATACACACACACAAATTATACTTACGCAGAAGGCACTGTCACTATCTCTTCGTTCAAACTCAGTCGCTTGATGTTCTTCAAAGATGCTGGCTCACTGGCCTCATTGCGATGCCCTGCGTCAACACATCAAAAGATTCTTATTCTTACTGCTTAACTCACTCGCTACATACAATTATGCCCCTTGCCGTTCCCTTGATATGCACCATTTGTATTGGTCATGAGAAAAAGTCTCATACAAACAAATGGAAACAGAGAGCTCTGAAATTTGGCACGTTATATATTAAAAGATTGGTGTGCAACATGCTGAAATTTCAACTGTCTAACCCTCATGGTTGCTGAGTAATGGTACAAGTAAAATTAGAGACATTTTCAGGTGAAAAATGTCTTACAAAATACACAGTCAGGTCATTATATCAGTTCCTACTTTCACATTTTGAATGACATTTCATAAAATCCAACTTGCACACACTCCAAGTGCACTGAAGGAAGAGATTGTCGGACCGATGTGGCTTGCATTTGCTTCCGTGCAGAGCTAGTGGGTTGTGAACTTTGCACCGTCTACACACCAACTGCAGAGTACAGTGACCTAATGGCCTGAAACGAGGCTAAGAATGACCGAAGAATCTATTTCTGGCCATTAGTTATGGTTAACGGAAAATACTGAAAGCCCAACGAATTTTCAAACCCCCAAGTCAGATTTCTCTGATGCTCGCACACAAGCGCTGTTGAGACAACGGTCAGGAAATCCCGATGCTCTCGTAACGAGAGTTAAAGCCCAGATGACTGCACAGACCCACATCAAGGCTACAACCTCTTCCAAACGAACACCACATCTGGCTGGAGGAAAAAGACAAAAAAAGCTGGAAAAGAAAATTAAGTACACATTACAATGCATGACACAACATAATCTAAGGCTATGCCCCTGGCGTTGACCATTCTGTCCAATTTATCACCAGAGGGTTTCAAAAAACAAAACCTGATTACAAATGTGAACATAACCAAGAACACTAAAGTATACATAAAAACTGGCCAAAATTACCAAAAATTGCTCCTGTACAGCGCATTTCTTTCTTTTGTCCATGGTTTTCCTGGGGAAAACTAATGGTGGTTTCCCCTGCCTTCCATCAGTTTTTTTTCCAGGGTTAACTCCCTTAGCCTTACTCTCTCCCGAGATGTCCATAGGCAGTGCAGCTATTTTATTTACCCGTAGCTTGGGGATCTGGTTCGTGGGCACCAGGGCATATCCAACGCCGGTGGGCCTGCATGCCGCACGTCTGGGGGCCAGACCTCCTCCGAGTCCTACAAGATTTAGCCTGAGTCCGTGAGGTGCTCAGTTACCTCCTGTCGCCACGAGCTGGCACAACGTAGGGCTTGCGGATGGAGATGCTATGTACTGACAGAGAATGCTGGAAGACTTGCAGAGTGGCTGGGGACGAGGAAGGTGGGGGAGATGCTAGAGGCAACGAGAGATAGAGGTGGATGGAAGTCCATGGTCGCCAACGCCATGGGCAGGGCACCTGATGATGATGATGACAGTGCATTTCCTTACAGCCAAACATGCAATCAATACATGTACGCAATTATCAATTCTAAGAGAAAGTGTGTAAGGCTTTATGAAACACATACAGGTGAATGGATCAGGAATGCAGAAAATGATAGGAAGATATGACAGAAAGCAAAGGAAGAAGGATGAAACAAAGAGAGTGACAGAAAAGAGGAAATTTCTGGCACAGAACTTCCAGAAATAGGGGATACTATTTATACTGAAAATGCCCTTGGCATCCACATGAGGGATATCAAAAGATGCTATAATTAATTGCTAATCGGGTTACTTATAGTCCAGCAAACCATGAAGCCCATAGCAGGTCTAACATCACGTTAAAATAACTCCAAATTTAATTAAAAAGACAACAGTTAAAAACCAAGCACATGATTAGCCTTTCAAGTTTAAAGTAAAAGCTTTCCCATACACATGTTCAAATCAGACAAAATCTATTGATCTCTTGTAAAAACTTGAAAATTACATCCACAGAAACATCTCTGAAGAGGTTCTTTAAGAAGTCTGCCATATAGTGCTTATGTCTCACATCATGAAAGTCCAAGCATTCATTACCCTCTTGTATTTGCATTCTAGAGAGCTGAACTGCCCGTAGATTTCGAATTTTCTGAAACTTTTTCCCCCAAAATACGGTTACTCTGTTCATGAGTACACTGTGAGCATGTCTGATCAGATATAAAGCTAGAAATTTGTCAGGTGTCGGTAAACATGCTTTAATTCCATATCCAAGTGAGTATGTCTTTCTAACCACTGCTTGTCGTGTCATTGTCACCAGAGATGTCACCAAACATGAATAAATAAGTGACATATAATGAAAACAAGAGAAGCACACCTATACGTGACCACAACACATACAGGTGAGTAATGAATTAGAGTATGGCTTAGCTAAAGTGTCTAACAGCATTTCCATGTGATAGTACTCACAGTGGTCACCGAATGTCACCAAGTGCTCCTCAGGTATTTACACAGTTTGTTCAGGTAGTTTTTATCATTATTTTTCTTTCCACTACAAAACTACATTCAATGTTCATAATACAGTTTACTAATTGTCTGTACAAAAACAAAAAGAAATAATCTAAAGGTTTGGCATCAGCTGGCAGTATACAAGTTGGTCCGACCCAGAGATCAAATTTCTTTAGTCAGCAGAACCAGTGATGGGTGCCACGTTCGCTGGAATGCGGTCAACGGCGCGCTATCTTCTGTGTCGGTCTGCTCTCCTAAATCACAGTTTTCATCATCTTCCCCCTCATGAACCTCAATATCTGACTCAGCTACATCTTCTTCGTGTTTTCCTAATTTACGAACAGTAGTATTTAATTCCTCCTCTGAATAATCTGGAGAATTATCTGTATCCTGAAAACCGTCTGCTACAAAGGGCATCGCCATATTTTCACATGCTACAAGGCATGAATGAAAATACCCCAACCACATTTCACGCCCAAGCATAAGTGAATGGATGTGTGTGTAGTGCTAATTTTCCCAAGATCATCTCATTGGATGATACCAAGAATGTTTGACCAATTGTCAGTCTCCTGGGCCAGAAACATGTGATCAGTGCGTGATCAAAATAGCCCATGCTCGTGGCCGACTTTTACGAACAGTAACGAAGCGCTAGGCAGTGCGGGCGGAACTGTCGGCTGCGGTCGTAACAAAGCTAAGAGGGTTAAGAAAGAGTTTAATGCTGAGGGGCTCCTCACATGATAAGCACCATAGTACTTCTTCCTTTTTTAAAAGGTATGAGTGAGTGTTTTGTCTGGCCATGATTCGTCTTGGGATAGTACGATGATGGTTTCCCGTTGCCTTCCATCGAAGTACAGAAAAGTGTACAGGAAAGCTGGAGACAAAGTGATCACCAGGTAGACCCAGGGAAAAAGTGTTGGACAGACTTGCAGAGTGCCTGAAGACAGAGAGGGTGGAAGATGTAATTGCAGCAACAAGGGACAGAAACAGATGGAAGGCCATGATCGCCAACGCAATGTGGCAAGGCACTTGATGATGATGATGATGATGAGTGAGTGTAGGAAGTGTGACCCATATGTAACATCCACAACACTGTCTCCATCCTGCTGTTCTCAAGAACAGATGGGAGGAACTGTTTGAGGCCACAACTTCCAAACTTATTCATTGTTTAGAATTTGTTTGGAGTTTCCTGAAGAGGGGTTCCATAAATGCTCTGCCCAAATCTGCCAGCAACTATCTGGCAGACTCCCTTGAGTCTTCACAAAACCCTATGTGCTGGCAAGGTCTTGAAATGGTGGGGGGGGGGGGGGGGGGGGAGACTCATGAAACACTATGCTGACACCACCAGGATTACGGAAACATCAATCAAAGAGACAATCAGCATGGAAATTTTGGCCCCAACCAGCTCTTTCCCAGATTTAAACATGCTACAGGCTCATTGCTAAGACTGGGAACACACAGTCCAGTCTCATTCGCGACATGGATGTGCGACGAGACCTGTTTTAAATTTCCTGATCAATATTGCAGGTGTGTGTATCTCTGGTGCCTGGTTGACACCAAGATGTACTATGAATGTAAAAGCGTAGGGTACAGCCCTGTCAAGCAGTCTCAATCAGAACAGAACTCAACAGCATCATCACTATCATCCTTATTCTCATCATCATAGCACTGTAAAAAACGATTCTAAGATCTGTGGCCCTTCATATCCTACTCTTACGGTGACTTCAGTTTTGGTGGGTTTGGAGGGGTGCTGAAAGCTGAAATGAGAGGCTTTGAAGTATGCAGCAGACATGCTGCAGAAGACTGGACCAAAAAATAAATAAATAAATAAAAAACAACCAAACAAACAAGCAAACAAACCAACAAACAAAAACAGCTTCTGACCTTGACTGAGCCCTGGAGGCTGTCGACGGAGCTGAACCGCTGAACTTTCTGTATGATCCAGTGAACCTTTCTGGTAGTGCCGGTCAACAGCTTTGAAGGTGGTGATCGTTGGAGGATGTTGTAGTGTTGAATCCTTGGAGTTTTGGGAGGTGTCAGGTTGTTTTTGAGGGGGTTGGGGTGAGGGAAGGTGAAAAGAGAGGAAAAAGTGTGAGTAGAAATGACAGTGTATTTCTAAAACCTTAAACAATACAATATCAAACACCTCACAATCCACAACAATACAATGCAATACAACATTTTGAACTGTTCTCACAAAAACCACAGCCAAGCTGCAATCTACACATTTTTTCCTATAAATCATAAAACAGTACAGACTCTGCAGCCAACGATACCAATTTTATTTCTCTACTGTAAAAACTGACACTGAGATATGGCATTACAGTCTGTAAATGCAAAATCAGCTAGCTTTGAGGTAACATGCTTCAAACAGAGATTTCGATCAGATCACTAATTAAAACCCTTTAGTATCAAACCTAAACATACACACAACTTACTAAAACTTTATAATTAGACAAAATACAATAACTTGCAATGTTTATGCACTCAGTCAACTTTGGTGTCTTTTGTTAATTTACTTTTAGCTGTCAAAACTGTATAACTAGCCATCAAAAACAGCCCCCCAAAAAGTTTTAAAATTGTGTGATATAACACTACAATTTTTTCTTTAAAGAAAATCAATAGGCAAAGATAGAATGGACAGCTATGCACCTAAAACTGCACATACACTAACACACATTATACATATACACCCACACATATACACCTACACATGTACACATATCCGACCATGCACACATACCCACACATAGACATACACACACACACACACTCACTCACACACACACACACACACACACACACACACACACACACACACACACACACACACACACACACACACACACACACACACACACACACACACACACACACACACACACACTACAAAACACACACACAAACAAACACACACACACACATACACAAACACACACACAAACACACATACGAGTACACACACACACACACACACACACACACACACACACACACACACACACACACACACACTCTCTCTCTCTCTCTCTCTCTCTCTCTCTCTCTCACCTGCTTCTGCACAGCTTTGGAAGTGGTGATCTGAGGGGAGCACACAACTGCACCATCCTACAAAAATAAAACAAAACAAATCAACATGGTCAACCGATTCCAACAATCTTCCTTTCAAAACAAAAAAACGATCTGAGAAAATCCAGATTTTGCACTTATCAAGGTCACTATGACCTTGAAGGAGCATAAAATGAAATGAAATTTGACAAGCACTGAGGGTGAAGGCAGAGTGTGACAAGAGCAAAGACAGACTTTGAGTCTTTCTCAAAAAGTTCTGTCGACACACCTTCCTGAAAAATTGCTGTATTTTAGACACTTTTCAGGTCTATGTGACACTGACTTCGGTGGTATGATATCCAAAATTTTGCATTCATAACTGAATAGTCCACACTGTTGACCCAAATAAGGAAAAAATCCATCCAGAAAGAGCTAAGAAACTGTTGCTGACATCTCTCTCTCTCTCTCTCATTCTCTCTCTTTCACACACACACACACACACACACACACACACACACACACACACACACACACACACACACACACACACACACACACACATACACACACATACACATCCCTTCTGGGTAGTACAAAATTATTTCCTTCTTTAAACAATAAAATTACTAAACATAGACACACACATCAAGACACAAACATAAATAATCCAAACCATGAACATCAACAGACAGTCTGTCCACTCTCATACAACAATCATCAGGCAATGTCCAGGCATGGGCTATACATTTTCAGATTTAATAGGACTGTTGTCCTCGAGTTCAAACCCAGATGTATCATTGCATACATGAATACCTAACTGCACAGACACTGTATAAACATATGAAAAAAAGTATGCGCACACAGACACACACACACACACACACATACATACACACACACACACACACACACACACACACACACACACACACACACACACACACACATCTGCGCATACAGACACATACACACACACACACACACACAACATAAAACAAATACTATCAGACACTTTCGATAAAACTTTGCACGCAAAAGTTCTAGTTTGGTTTCCAAATATACATATTTTAAAGCAGCAAGGATTTGGCAGCTTTGAGTGGTGTGTTTTTATTGTTACTTCATTTTTGTTTAAAGTTTAGGTGACTGTGTAGAGCCATATCAGGGCTATAACTGTTTATAACAGTTTCAAAACATACACAATACTTCAAAAGGCTAAAAAAAAAAAAAAAGGAAAAAAATGTAAGTACACATATCATTGCATTCACGCACATAATCTAAGGAAATGTCCCTAGCACTGACCACTCTGTCCAGTTCATCACAAAGGGGATTAAAAAACATACCTGAATACTACTTTAAACATAAGGACACCAAACATCTATATATAAAAATGGGCCAAAATTACCCAAAACCGTATGTGATATGCGGAAATTGTTTTGGGTAATTTGGGCCCATTTCCGCATATCAATTACCCCGAGAGCCAAAAATGCACTCAATACAGGTATCCAGTTCTCGATCCGATGTCATCGAACACATACAGGTGAAATGACCACCAAGGCAGAAAACGATAGCAAGAAATGATAGAAAGCAACAGAACAAGGCAGAAACAAAGACAGTGACAGAAAAGAGGAAATTTCAAGCACAGAATTTCCAGAAGGTAGGGATACTATTTATACTGAAAGAAAGAACCGACGGCATCCCCACGGGTGGGGGGAGGGGGAAAGGGGTGTGGGGGTGGGGGGGCAGAGTGGTGTGTTTTTATCCCAGTTAGTCTTTGTGCTGGCCATAAGACACAGTCATACATATTTCAGCAGTACACACATGCTGGCTGGTTGTGTTGACAGAGCTGTAGACTCAAGCTCTGATGTAACACAGTCACATATTTCAGCAGTACGTGCACGCTGGCTGGTTGTGTTGACAGAGCTGTAGACTCAAACTCTGATGTAACACAGTCACATATTTCAGCAGTACGCACACGCTGGCTGGTTGTGTTGACAGAGCTGTAGACTCAAACTTTGATGTAACACAGTCACATATTTCAGCAGTACGTGCACGCTGGCTGGTTGTGTTGACAGAGCTGTAGACTCAAACTCTGATGTAACACAGTCACATATTTCAGCAGTACACACATGCTGGCTGGTTGTGTTGACAGAGCTGTAGACTCAAACTCTGATGTAACACAGTCACATATTTCAGCAGTACACTACATGCTGGCTGGTTGTGTTGACAGAGCTGTAGACTCAAACTCTGATGTAACACAGTCACATATTTCAGCAGTACGCGTACGCTGGCTGGTTGTGTTGACAGAGCTGTAGACTCAAGCTCTGATGTAACACAGTCACATATTTCAGCAGTACGTGCACGCTGGCTGGTTGTGTTGACAGAGCTGTAGACTCAAACTCTGATGTAACACAGTCACATATTTCAGCAGTATGCACCGCTGGCTGGTTGTGTTGACAGAGCTGTAGACTCAAGCTCTGATGTAACACAGTCACATATTTCAGCAGTACTGCACGCTGGCTGGTTGTGTTGACAGAGCTGTAGACTCAAGCTCTGATGTAACACAGTCACATATTTCAGCAGTACGCTACGCTGGCTGGTTGTGTTGACAGAGCTGTAGACTCAAGCTCTGATGTAACACAGTCACATATTTCAGCAGTACGTGCACGCTGGCTGGTTGTGTTGACAGGGCTGTAGACTCAAGCTCTGATGTAACACAGTCACATATTTCAGCAGTACGCTCACGCTGGCTGGTTGTGTTGACAGAGCTGTAGACTCAAGCTCTGATGTAACACAGTCACATATTTCAGCAGTAGGGTGCGCTGGCTGGTTGTGTTGACAGAGCTGTAGACTCAAGCTCTGATGTAACACAGTCACATATTTCAGCAGTACGTCGCACGCTGGCTGGTTGTGTTGACAGAGCTGTAGACTCAAGCTCTGATGTAACACAGTCACATATTTCAGCAGTACATGCATGCTGGCTGGTTGTGTTGACAGAGCTGTGACTCAAGCTCTGATGTAACACAGTCAACATATTTCAGCAGTACGTGCAGCTGGCCTGGTTGTGTTGACAGAGCTGTAGACACAAGCTCTGATGTCTCTGGTTCAGTCTTTACCCTTAACCCTTTGACTCCCGCATGTCCACTAGCATCCTGCATTGTCAATCATGTCAGCAAAGCAAGAACTTAACCATTTGACTCCCTTATCCTATCCATCAGCTTCCTCCAGGAAGCTGATTGATGGACATGGTGACAGAGTCAGAGTTAAGTTTTAGCAGTTGATGGATAGGTGCGGGAGTCGAAGGGTTAACATACAAACTGGCCTGTTCACCAATTTGATATGTAAGAAAATCATTTTAGCAGACCCGTGCCAGTTTGGAGATAGTTTTTCCCACTTGAACAGAGTATATATAAAACATATAATAGTAGCTACACTTACTTCTGAAATGGCTGCATTTGTAAACACAAGTGTGTGGATAAATTTGCCTCTAGTTCAATTCAACTGAAAGTAGTAGCTACACTTACATCTGAAATGGCTGCATTTGAAAACACAAGCATGTGGATAAGTTTGCCTCTAGTTCAGTTCAACTGCAAGTAGCAGCTACATTTACATCTGAAATGGCTGCATTTGAAAATAAAGTGTGTGGATAAATTTGCCTCAGTTCAATTCAACTGCAAGTAGTAGCTACATTTACATCTGAATGGCTGAATTTGAAAAACAAGTGTGTGGATAAATTTGCCTATCATAATTTGCACATTCATTCTAACTTGCTTAGTAATTAAATCAACATTCATAGCCTCTTGCTGTACCAAGACTACAGCTTTTTCTTTATTTCTTTTCATTTTAATTAGTGTGATCTGTTACATGACTACAATCTGATTTGGATAAAAACAAACAAAAACATACAGACTGGGATTATTTTCTCTCAGCTTCAGACTTAAGGTGATTTGTTCATTCAGGCCACGCACCTTCTGAAGTGCATGAAATACAAACACAAACCACCACCTTCATGAAGTGCATGAAATACAAACACAAACCACACACCTTCATGAAGTGCATGAAATACAAACACAAACCACGACACCTTCATGAAGTGCATGAAATACAAACACAAATTTCAAACAAAATTTTAACAAAATCTTGTTAACTATTACTCATCTAGAACAGACAGACATTCATGCCAAAAACCAACATACAAGGAAGCTATAAAAAAAAAAGCATAAATATACAGGTAGCTATGAAACCTTGCCTTACTTTTTTGAGAGACTTGTATGAAATTGATGCTAAATTTTTTATTGCTTTTTTTGTGTGTGTGTGTGTGCGCAAAAAATTGAATTAACTTTAGACTTGTAGGGAATTCACCATATATTTACAAAATCCTTTTTTTTTCTTATGTCAGAAAGAGCAGGACAGCCCAAAACAAGGGTGTGTGTGTGTGCGTGTCGTGGTGCGTGTGTTGTGTGTAACCACACAGTTACCAGACAAAAATATGTCAACCCACCTGAAGGGAGACAAGTATTGGTTCTCGATTCTGACCCGCAATCCATTCATCAGCTTGTAAAGAAGGGATGGTGCTGGCTGTAGGGGGAAACACATCCTCTTGAAACACATCAGACTGCACACATAAACAATAAAGTTTAATGTTTCAGTCTTCAAAACACCCCCTCATCCATCATCATCAAGTGCCTTGCCATACGGTGCTGGCGATCATGGCCTTCCATCTGTTTCTATCCCTTGTTGCCGCAAGCACATCTTCCACCCTCTCTGTCTTCAGCCACTCTGCAAGTCTGTCCAATATTTTTTCCCTGGGTCAACCAGATGCTCTCTTTCCCTCCAGCTTTCCTGTTGTGACCAGGTGCTCCAATTCCCCTTTCCTCATAAAATGACCTATAAAAGTTGCCTCTCTTTTCCTAATCTTCCTTATGAACGATCTTCTTGTGTCTGCCTCCATCAATACTGTCTCGTTTGTTTTTCTCTACTGTCCATGCCAGACTGCGCATCTAAAACAGTAACGCTTTATCGTTAGGCGGTACGCATCTTTTTGAAACATGTCACACTGCACATAAAAAATAACAAATATTTAACGTTGGGGATATATATCTTCTTGTTATCGTTACTGTTGTTTAAAGCCCAGCCAACTGTGAAGAGCCATAACGGGGCCCTAACCATCCCAAGATGTACACTATACCTCACTGGAGAAAAAAAAGTGGAACACCCGGAAAAGAAAATTAAGTACACATATCAACGCATTCGTGCACATAATATAAGGATATGCCCCTTGATTTAAAAAAATCAAACCTAATACAAATATAAACATAACTAAGGACACTACTAAAACATAATATAAAATTACCTAAAACTGCTTCTGCAGATCACATTTCCTTAAAGCCCAAAAAAAATGCACCTAATACATGTACACAATTAATGAAACATGTTAGACTGCACATATAAAACAATAAACATTTAATGTTGGGGGTACATGTGTCCATTCGTCAGACTGCACATAACAAATAATAGATATTTAATATTGGGGGGTAGGCCTACATGTCTTCTTGAAATAAGTTGGACTGACACATAAAATAATAAATATTCGATGTTGAGGATTACACATCATTTTCACTGTACATATATGATAACAACATAATTTATCCAACAATACTGAACAAAATCCCTGTCCATTCGTTCTGGATCTTATCATTCACATGGCACCAGTGGCATCAGTGCATATGAAATTCATTCTGAATGCGAAATTTAGAACAAAAAACGTATACACAGACATTCAGCTTCAATCATTTCATTTAAATCTGCTCAAGATTCATCTGTGTGTAGGCACGTGCGCGCGCACACACATACACACACACACACATGCACGCACACACACACACATGAGCGCGCGACACACAAACAACACACAACCCCTACCTTTTTCAAGGCAAACTCATAGAGATGGATTTCACAAATTTTTGTTGCAGTCAGCAATTTGTAAAATCTCTCTCTCCCTCCCATCTCACACACACACACACACACACACACACACACACACACACACACACACACACACACACACACACACACACACACACACACACAAAAGCACTCACCTTTCTTGGTACAATCATAGAAATCGGTTCGACTAGATTTTTTCCCGCATGTAATTTGTAGAATCGAGTGACCTCGCACCGACGAAAGTCACACCCTCGTTTTGGCATCATTCCTAAAATCACACATAAACAAACAAATGAATAAAATAAACAAAGGAATATGTTAACAAAATTTCCAAGATCCTGAGCAACTTATAACCCCCAAGGTAGAAGGGGTGTGAGGTGGCAGAGACCTCAATTTCTCTCTGGGCCAGCATCAATACAAACACACACACACACACACACAACAAACACACACAAATACACAACAACTCACCCAAACCTCTCTGAGGAGAGGGAGACTGATAGGCGTTCAGAAAATGGAAACACGAATCCTTGTCGACACTTCGTAATATCGAATGTTGGCGTCCCCCTGAAAAAAAACAACATATTTCTAATAAAAAGATTAAAAAAAAAAAAAACAAGTACTACATGACATCTTCTTCTGCCCAATGAAATATTAGGCAAGACTTACCACTGCTTTTTTCCACACTAAGTGTTGTGCATTTACTCTTTGTGCTGTCTTTTGTACATGCTTGACAAAGGCCAGTTGGACAAAATTTGTGCTGTCTTGTTTCATTATATAATAACAACAACAACAACAAGAATAAGAATAATAACAATGATAATAATATATACTACTACTACTATAATACTAATAAAAAACATTACAACACATTAATTTAAATGCAAAATTGATTAAATCAATAAACCAACAGTCAAATATTCAGGGCACAAAGCACACACAAACTGAGAGGGGAAAGACAGGAAATAAGGAGGGCCTGTGACCCCTGACCCAAACCATCCTCCTCCCTCTGTCTCCACACACACACACACACACACACACACACACACACACCCCACACACACACACACACACAAAGATGCTAGGCTAGGGTACACTCAAGCCTGTTCGATGAATGACCATTGACCCAAGTTGTCATCTCTGTCTCTCTCTCTCACACACACACACGACACACACACACACACACACACACACACACACACACACAACACACACACACACACACACACACACACACACACACACACACACACACACACACACACACATCTTTTCTCTTCCTCGTTTGTTTATTTGTTTGTTTGTTTGTTTGTTTTAGACCAAAACTTCGGAAAGGCAAGAAGGTTAATCGGGCCTCAGTGGGAGGGACCTGGGAAATTAACTTGTCTCTATCAAATACAAGTTCTGATTCTAGTTTTGTGTATTTCTGTTCTGAACCCATGACCCCTATGTTATCAGTCATCATCATCATCAAGTGCCTTGCCACATGGCATCGGCGATCATGGCCCTCCATAAGCATCTGTCCCTTGTTGCCACAAGCACATCTTCCACCCTCTTTGTCCTCAGCCACTCTGCAAGTCTGTCTAGTATCTTCTCCCTGGGTCTACTTGGTGCTCTCTTTCCCTCCAGCTTTCCTGTTGTGACCAGTGCTCCAATTCCCCTTTCCTCATAAAATGGCCTATAAATGTTGCTTGTCTTTTCCTAATCTTCTTTTATGAATGATCTTGTGTCTGCCTCCATCAAGACTGTCTCGTTTGTTTTCTTGGCTGTCCATGAACTCTCAACATTATTCATAGAAACCACATCTCGGTTGCCTCAATCTTGTTCTGGCTTTGGTTGAACTGAATCTGAACTGAGGTATGATTGAATTGAGTAAAACTGAAATGAAACTGAATTTGATTTGAATGTAAACGGAATTGAAATTGAACTGAATGAATCATATCTGAACTGAATTGGAATTGAGTTTCACTTAATCTAAAACAGTCCAGATAAAACTGAATCGAATTTGGATTGAACTGAATGAGTTGAATTTGAATTGCATTAAATTTGCAGAAAGGAAGACATTACTTGTGGGATCTTTAACATGCATATCTGATGTTCTACATGCATGTACACATCAAGGGGTTTAAGAGGGTTTGCACACATGCTGACCTGGGGAGATTAGAAAAATCTCCACCCTTTACCCACCAGACAGAGGTGTCAAGGAGATCACACTCAAGACTTTCCAAACGGAAGTTTGACGTTTACCAAACAAAATGAAAGGAAAGAAGTTGGAAAAGAAGTTTAGAAGAAATCTGACAAAGAGGGGGTGGGGGGGGGGGGGGAGTTGTCACTTGGTCAGGAATGTTGTGTACTGTGTGTTGGAAAAGATATTTTTTTTATTATGAGGAAAAAACAAACAAAAAAACCAACGGACCTTTCCAGCAAGGAAGAGGACCTTCGTGTCAAAATCGTAGTAAGGGAGCATAACTCCGCAAGAAGAATCCAGATCTGTCGTGCTTAATGAGGCCGTGGGGTTTCTCTGAAACAAACAATTTTTAACTCTTTAACTCCTGCAACCTGTCCACCTGCATCCTGCATTTTGCAGTGGGTGGATAGGGTGTGGAGTTAATGGGTTAAATCCCCCTCTTTTTTAACACTGAAAAAAAAAACCCAGAGCAGAAGTAACTATCACAAACATGAATAATACATATACAAACGCACACTGCAACATAAAGTAAATACACATAAGGTAAGTATCCCATTGTCACAAATATTAACCCTTAGCCTGTCATGGAATTTTTGCAAATAACACAAATCTATTTGCCAAGGAATTTTCAACAAAAGCAAGTCTTATTGGAAAAAATATTCTGAATTAAATTCTGAACACACACAGGTAAAAATTATTACCAACTCACTTTTCTTATAAGAAAATCTGAACACACACAGGTGAAAATGATTACCCATTCATTTTCATATAAGAAAATATGTATTTTACCTATGATTAGTTCAGAATTTAATCCAGAATATTTAGCAACAGCACTGAACTCAGTTCAGCTCTCTGGGTCAAGAGTGCAAACAAGAGGCTGATAGTCCTCATCTTCCTAATCAGCCTCTTCCAAAGAATCATCACACTGCATTTCATTTTTATCTTCATCAAGCAACTGTTCTAATTCTTACTGACCAGCAGCAGATTCATAAGTCAAGGGCATTTTTGTGCTGTTCACACTCGTGCTTGGGTGAGGTGTCACCATTTTGCTTGCTTTGTGTAGTTGTTTACACTCTAGTACAGCCAGTAAACTTGCTTGAAAAGCACACTTCTGGGTGATATTGTGGGTTTCCCAGTTATTATCAGATTGAAGAGAACGTTGACAGGTTTAAAGTTACCAAGTTTACGGTTCCCAAACAAAGTCAGAACTTTCATGAGACTGAGATAACTGACTGACATTCTCTGCCAGAGACTGTAGCAGTGAAAGAGTTCTGAATTACTTGCCGTTCCAGAATGGCTAGCCTGGTGCTCTAAAGATTAATAACACATATATGAACATACACTACAAATAATACACATATAAACATACACTAAACTACCAACTGAATATAATATATATAATAACCACTTCATTATGACAAATATTATTCATACAAATATATAAACATATACTGAATATATCATGATATGAATTTCATTGCTCTACCGTGAAAATGGATGGAGATAGAGAGTTATCTCTGTAAATATAGAACATGCCATTTTGAGAAAACAACCCTCAAATTTGATCACACATCCAATTAAATGATTAGAAACAGCTTTACATATGGCTTAAACTTATTCAGACTTTGTAATTCGATAAACTACAACATAATCTACAATTTTCACTAATTCCATCAACTGTGGTATTCTTTCTTGGTTTATTTTTTTTAACTAATTCAGGCAATCAGTTTTCATGACTGTAGGCACTGAAAACAGCAAAGTAAGCACTAAAATCATCTCCATTAACAAACATCTTATATGAACATATGCATTAACACACACCAAACATTTATTCATTTACACATACACACCACCACACACACACACCACACACACACAACCAATGCGCGCGCCCACACACATACACAATGTGCGCAGCCCACAACACACACACACACAACGCCTGCCCAACACACAACACACATACACACAATGCACACCCACACACACAATGCACACGTCCACACACATACACAATGCGCGCGCCCCCCACACACACACACAATGTGCGTGCCCACACACACAACACAACACACATCACACACACACACACCACCACACACAATGCGCGCACCCACACACACACACACACACAACACACACACACACACAATGCGCGCCCACACACATGCACACGCAAGCACGCACACACGCAGTCTACAAACAAACACACACAAAGTCCACAGACAAAAAAGAAAAAAGTCATTACTACATGATCTACCTTTTATAGCTGTTTTTTGTTTCTTCAGAGAATACTCAGTTGGTTTCTGCTGAATATAGCAGGCTCGAGAAAAAGTCCCATAGATACCTGATAGACGTACTGACTGACTGCTTCACTGACTGACCTGTATACCCATTCATCCTACCCACACATTTTCTGTGGAAACCTAGTGAATTTGGCAAGGAACTGAAAAGGTAAATTTGCAATGATAAAACTTATATGAAAATCATTTCATCTGAATGACTGACTGACATATCCATTCACTCAAGCATTCTGTTATGCATAGTTCTATTCATCTCCTCATTCATTTGTTAAAAAAAAAAAGTTCTCACCACATCCCACAAGGAAATCTGACGTTCACTCATCTGTGAAAATCCTGTGGTCGCCAGCTTCACGTTGTCCACAAAGACCACTTTTGAGGCTTTGGGGCCTTTGTGAGAGGGCGTTTCCTGAAATTGATCATCATCATTATCATCATCATCATCATCAGGTGCCTTGCCGCATGGCATTGGCGATTATGGACTTCCATATGTCTCTATCACTTATTATCTCAAGCATATCTTCCACCCTCCCTGTCCCCAGCCACCCTGCAAGTCCGTCTAGTGTCTTCACCCTGGGTCTACCGGTGCTCTCTTTCCCTCCAGCTTTACCGTTGTGACCAGGTACTCCAATTCCCCTTTCCTCATAAAATGGCCTATAAATGTTGCCTGTCTTTTCCTAATCTTCCTTATGAACAATCTACTTATGTCTGCCTCCATCAAGACTGTCTCGTTTGTTTTCTTTGCTGTCCATGGAACTCTCAACATTCTTCTTACAAACCACATCTCGGCTGCCTCAATCTTGTTCTGGCTTTGCTTGTTGACTGTCCACGCCTCGCAACCGTACAACAGTATTGGTTCTATATAACATTCAGAAACTCTCTTCCTGATGTTAATTGATAGGCATTTGTTGGTAAGAATGCTTTTCATCTTCTTGAGTGCTGTTTTGGCTTGGCCAATTCTGCTGGCTATTTCTGATAAGCATCTGCCATCTGGTGAAATGATCGTTCCCAGGTATTTAAAACTTATCAACCTGTCTCAAGGTTGTGCCGTTTGCTGTTATTTTGCATGAGGGGATTTCATGTTTTTTACTGATCACCATGACTTCAGTCTTCCTGCTGTTTAGTTCCAAGCCCTTACCTTTGCTTTCTATTTCTAGTATATTCACAAGGTTTTGTAGGTCCCTTTCACTTTAAATTGATATGCAATATAAAATATTTCTTCATAAATCCAATTTTGGAAAATTAACAGCATGCATCTAATAAGCTTTCATCGTCTGCACACATTATTTTTTTTCTTACAAACTGTTTGGTCTCGTTCAATCACTAAGGCCTATGGATTGATGTATCCAAGACACAAACCTGGCCAGAGTGATATGAAAAACCTGCTGTTGTCCACACAGCAGTATAGACATCTCCAGGATACAAGCCTAGCCATAGTGATACCGAGAAATTGCTGTTGTCCATACAGCAGTACAGATGTCTACAGGACACAAGCCTGGCCATAGTGATACCGAGAACCTGCTGTTGTCCATACAGCAGTATAGATGTCTCCAGGACACAAGTTGTCCATACAGCAGTACAGATGTCTACAGGACACAAGCCTGCCCATAGTGATATGGAGAACCTGCTGTTGTCCATACAGCAGTATAGATGTCTCCAGGACACAAGCCTGGCCATAGTGATATGAAGAACCTGCTGTTGTCCATACAGCAGTATAGATGTCTCCAGGACACAAGTTGTCCATACAGCAGTACAGATGTCTACAGGACACAAGCCTGGCCATAGTGATACCGAGAACCTGCTGTTGTCCATACAGCAGTATAGATGTCTCCAGGACACAAGTTGTCCATACAGCAGTACAGATGTCTACAGGACACAAGCCTGCCCATAGTGATATGGAGAACCTGCTGTTGTCCATACAGCAGTATAGATGTCTCCAGGACACAAGCCTGGCCATAGTGATATGAAGAACCTGCTGTTGTCCATACAGCAGTATAGATGTCTCCAGGACACAAGTTGTCCATACAGCAGTACAGATGTCTACAGGACACAAGCCTGGCCATAGTGATATGGAGAACCTGCTGTTGTCCATACAGCAGTATAGATGTCTCCAGGACACAAGCCTGGCCATAGTGATATGAAGAACCTGCTGTTGTCCATACAGCAGTATAGACATCTCCAGGACACAAGCCTGGCCATAGTGATATGGAGAACTTACTGTTGTCCATACAGAAGACTTCCTGTCTCCTGAACACCAATGCTGCTGAAGGTAGACGTAAAAGCCAACTGTCACAACTAATTGCAACATATAAACACAAATCTGACATAAACAAACACTACAACAGCCAAAATACAATGTCTCTTTACAATACAGCTAACCACTGTATGATACAATGACAGTTTTGCTTGTAAGATTTTCAAGATTTCTGTTGTGACAGTAGTTCTCAATGAAGATAATATATGGACAATATACCCAATTTAAATACAATCTGAGTGGCCCATTAACCCTGTAAGTGCCAAAGTACAAGTGTAAATAAAAAGGTAAATCGCCTGTGCCACGGAGTTTTAAACATCTTGGCTTCATCATCATCAGGTACCTTGCTGCATGGCGTTGGCGATTATGGACTTCTATCTGTCTCTATCACTTGTTGCCTCAAGCATCTCTTCCAGCCTCCTTGTCCCCACCCACCCTGCAAGTCCGTCTAGTATCTTCTCCCTGGGTCTACCCGGTGCTCTCTTTCCCTCCAGCTTTACCGTTGTGACCAGACGCTCCAATTCCCCTTTCCTCATAAAACGGCCTATAAATGTTGCCTGTCTTTTCCTAATCTTCCTTATGAATGATCTTCTTGTGTCTGCCTCCATCAAGACTGTCTCATTTGTTTTCTTTGCTGTCCATGGAACTCTCAACATTCTTCTTACAAACCACATCTCGGCTGCCTCAATCTTGTTCTGGTTTTGCTTGTTGACTGTCCACGCCTCACAACCATACAACAGTATTGGTTCTATATAACATTCAAAAACTCTCTTCCTGATGTTAATTGACAGGCATTTATTGGTAAGAATGCTTTTCATCTTCTTGAATGCTGTTTTGGCTTGGCCAATTCTGCTGGCTATTTCTGGTGTGCATCTGCCATCTGGTGAAATGATCGTTCCCAGGTATTTAAACTTATCAACCTGTCTCAAGGTTGTGCCGTTTGCTGTTGTTTTACAGGAGGGGATTTGAACGTTTTTACTGTTCACCATGACTTCAGTCTTCCTGCTGTTTAGTTCCAACCCTTACCTTTGCTTTCTATTTCTAGTATATTCACAAGGTTTTGTAGGTCCCTTTCACTTTCTGCAATTAGCACGGTGTCATCTGCATATCGAATGTTGTTTATCATTTTTCCTCCAACCGTTAATCCAGGGTCTTCCTCTAGGTTTCTCATGATGTTTTCATTGTAAAGTGAAAACAGATCTGGTGACAAAACACAACCCTGTCCTGACTCTTCTTTTGATGTTTTGGAAAGAGCTTACATCGTTTTTTATTCTCATTGCAGCTGTTTCTTCTCAATACATATTTCTGATTATTCGTAGATATTTTCCTTAAATACTGAGTCTTTCTAGTTGGCTGATCAATTCTTCATGTCTTACCCGATCGAAAGCCTTGGTATCTTGACTTAAAATAAAAAAATTCATATCTCTTCATGCAGCCCAGAAAACCCCAGAATGCTATATATTTTCTTGTTCAGTATACTTTACAACACACCAGGAGGAGCAGTACTCTCATTTTTACTATCACCAGTGCTAGTAATGTCAGTCCAACTCATCTGGGTCAAGTCTGACTTCGGACATCAACATCGAAATATCACTCGCATGCACCAGATTATCGTTATTTTCATTGTTATTGAGTGAATCAACAGACTGCAAATCAGAATTAGTTCCACAAGTACCGATTTCTGCAACTTCTTTTGCTGTATAAGTTGTTTTTTGGGCCCAAGCAACACTCGGTGTTGAAGCGAGTTCATCCACCATTGTTTGCAGTCACTGAATAGTAATCAGCTGTAGGGGGTCACCTTTTCAACTGCACGGGCGGAAAAGACCGTAAAACGTCACACATACATAATTAGCATCTATTCATAGAGGGAATCATGAAGTTTCCATTGATATCTCACACGTCACTGAAAGTGTTGGGGTTTTCTGGCTAAAAATAGGAAAGGTTGCCGGCCGAATATTCTGTTGGTGGCACTGGAGGTGTATGTTTCTTCCGACCAAATATTCGGTCGGAAGCAGTGAACAGGTTAACCCAGTTGTTAGAGTGACATGTTCATAACGCAGGAGTTGTGGGTTCAACCCTCAGGACATGCTTCTACACACAGGCTGGATGGCATTTTGATAAAACCATACAATCAAGATCTGATCAGTATCTTGAGTTCAATCCCAGCCCACAACATTAAAAACTGTCCTTTCTGTTGCCTATTTTTCATGTTTCCATCATTCTGATGGTGTCACCTTAGTATTAAAGGTCCCTTCTCCACCCCAACCCACCCCTTCCCCCTTTCCCTTGCCAGAGCACATAGGATCTGCCAGAAAATTGCTGGCACATTTGGGTGGAGTGCATATGGAACTGTCCATGTGCCATGAATCTTTCTTGAACAAAATCCCAAACTCAGAACATGGTATAGTAGGGCCTAGGGGCGCTCTACAAATAAATTCTGCACCATCTGCCTCTTCCTTTCAAGGCTGTGGGCAAGTGCCTGAATTGTGACCAAAATGAACATGATTAAAAAAAAATGTCCTTTTACATAAATATCATCATCATCATCAAGTGCCCTGCCGCATGGTGTTGGCGATCATGGCCCTCCATATGTATCTATCCCTTGTCGCCGCAAGCACATCTTCCACCCTCTCTGTCCCCAGCCACCCTGCAAGTCTGTCCAATATTTTCTCTTTGAGTCTACCTGGTGCTCTCTTTCCCTCCAGCTTTCCCGTTGTGACCAGGTGCTCTAATTCCCCTTTCCTCATAAAATGGCCTATAAATATTGCCTGTCTTTTCCTAATCTTTCTTATGAATGATCTTCTTGTGTCTGCCTCCATCAAGACTGTCTCGTTTGTTTTCTTTGCTGTCCATGAAACTCTCAACATTCTTCTTAAAAACCACAGCTCAGCTGCCTCAATCTTGTTCTGGCTTTGCTTGTTGACTGTCCATGCCTCACAACCGTATAACATTATCAGTTCTATACAACATTCAAGAACCCTCTTCCTGATATTAATTGTTGGTAAGAATGCTCTTCATCTTCTTGAATGCTGTTTAGGCTTAACGATTCTGCTGGTTATTTCTGATGTGCATATGCCATCTGGTGAGATGATCATTCCCAGATATTTAAACATTTCAACCTGTACTCAAAGAAACAGCAGCAAAAACTTACCATAAAACAGCACAGGTTCGAGGATCAATGACTCGAAGGCACTTGTCTTTGGACGTAGTAGCAAAAAGGCTTCCTTCACGATTCCAGCAGATGGAAAAGATGGTGTCTTTGTGGCAATCGATGATGTTGACTGGCTCTGCTTGCTCCACGTTCCATACAACACACTGAAAAATAAGTCAACATAATGCACTGAAAATCTGAAATGAGCTGGAAAAAAAAATCATAAAAAACACACACACACACACATGCAGACAAAACATACACATAATCAAGTGTTAATAACACCACACACACACACACACACACACACACACACACACATGCATGCACACATACCACACACATACATGCACACACACACACACACACACACAACACACACACACACACACACACACACACACACACACGCACAGTGAAGTACACAATGACACACAAACACACACATGCATGCACAGTGAAGTACACAAAGTGTCACACACACACACACACACACACACACACACACACACACACACACACACACACACACACACACACACACACACATACACACATACATACACACACACACTCACACATACACACAGTGAAACACACATATGCACAAAGGGAGCAAATTACACTCCACAACACTACACAACACACTCACACGCATTCACTCTCCTGTCCCTCTCTCTCTTGTGTATGAAGCAGCAAACTCTAGCTGTATGTATAACAGATCCACTGGGACCCAATGCTATTTTACTTGAGCAGTAAAATGTTTTGACGTTTGAAGCTTGAACTCTCTCTCTCTCTCTCTCTCTCTCTCTCTCTCTCTCTCTCTCTCTCTCTCTCTCCTCTCCACTCCTCTCTCCTCTCTCATCACACACACACACACAACACACACACACACACACACACACAACACACACACATACATGTGCACACCGCACCACACACACACAAACACACACACAAACACACACACACACACCCCACACCACACACTCACCACACACACACAACACACACACACACACACACACACACACACACACACACACACAACACACACACACACAGAGAAACACACACACAGAGAAACACACACACAAACACACACACACACACACACACACACACAACACACACACACACACACACACACACACACACACACACACACACACACACACACACACACACACACACACATATTTACCTTATAGTCCATGCCAGCGGACAGGATAATATTTTCAGCAGTCGGATGCCATTCAAGGTACCCAACACGCCGACTATGACCATGGAGATCCACCCACCACTGCGTCATCGGCGTGATCAGTCCATCAGGGGTATTTTCCATAATTTGACCTGAAAACGAAAAGTATTCTTACCAACAAATGCGTATCAACTGACACCATGAATACAGTTTTTCAGAGTTATAATGAACCAATATTGTTAAATGGATGTGAAGCCTGGATAATCAACACACAAAATCAGGCAGCTGAAATCTGGTTTCTAAGAAGAATGTTAAGAATTCCGTGAACAGCAAAGAAAACAGACTGAGACAGTCTTAAAAGAAGCAAACACAAAAAGGACACTAATGAAGAAGATTAGAAAAAGACAAGCAGCATTTATGGGGCATTCTATTTTATGCATGGCTGTGCAAAACTGGCCAAATCGTTCTCTTTAGTTTACCTGCGGACAGCAGCTGTAGGCCTGCAAAGCCTGGCATTCCAGAGTGGGAAAAGGGGAGGGATACGGGGTCGAGACAGGGTCACGGCAGTAGCTGCGGATGAATCCCTTCTTTGTCTGTATTAAAACTGTGTCATTTCACCCCTCTTCTCCTGTCTGTAGACACGGAACCTAAGATATCTGGATGTTGATTTTTTGTGATTTACAAGTTTGTTCTAAGTGCCCGCGTTACGTCTAAGAATTAGAATTTGTACCATTGGCTGAAGTTTGTAATCTACAAACTTTTGCAGTGACTGTGTTCAGCTGCTGTGCTTTTTTGTTAAAACGTGTATTCTTCACGTGTTAAAACTTCTAATTCCAGTGATGCTGATTTTTTGTCCCCCCCCCCCCCCCCTTTTTTTTTTTTTATCGTTTTCTCATCCTTTTGTTCTCGTTTTATTTCATCTATTTTTTTTTTTTTTTTTTTTTTGGCGTTGACTTGGAGACTGGTTTCCAAATATATGTGATGCTGAAGTGTTGATGTGTATGAAGTTAAGTGAAAGTTTAAGGATAAGTTACTCACTATAATCTGCTTTGAACATCACATCATTCAGTCTTGTACTCAGACCACTGTTGTGAGAGAACTGAACAGTTTTGTTGTTTCGATCGTAAATTCTTTCCTTACGTATTAGTGTTAAGTGTTGTGTGTATAATTGAACAATGGCTGTTGTTTATGAACACACTGCATTTTTGCACAATGAGAGACTTCAGTCTTTGTGTCGAGCATGTGGTGGGCGTTCCAGCAAAAAAAACAAAAAACAAACAAAGCCCAGGGCTCCCATTCTCTGTCAGTATGTGCTCATAGTGCTATGCACGGCTGAGAAAACTGAAGATGTCGTCTGTTCCATCGAAAACGATAATGAAAACCAGTCTGTCTGATGTGGAGAAGGCGGCACCGATGTGGGTTAACTTTGATGCAGCCTTGTCTGTACACCAGTGTTCCGTTTGCTCCGTGTTTGTCAGTCAAACAAAGGGAGGAAGGCCAACAAGAGAAAGAGAAGCTCACAACAAATTGACTGACATGTGCAGTTCAGTGTACACTATTCATTACTGTATTAAAACTTTCAACCTGCATTCAACACGCACCCAGCAGTGTGTGATGACCAACCTCTTGACCCCAATTCAGTGGAGTAATTAGAACGCGCACCTCTCCTCTCAGGTTCAGGTCGAAAACTTTCAAGTAAGTGGAGGTGCATGCTGGCATGCTGTAGTTTGTGTGGCATGTTGTTCTGTGTGCATGAAAACTGTCAGGACTGCAATAACGGCGGTTTAAAACAGCAAAATTTTGTGAAATCGGAAATTATCCTTTTCCGTACTTGTGATTGTACATGTATTTGAACTAACACTGCAGTCTGCTTTGACAGTCAAACATATTCGTGTTTGGTGTCATTTTCAAGCTCGTGGTTCTGGCCATCCAACTATCTACAATACACTCTAGTTTGGCCAAAGCGCTTTAAAAAAAATGTAGCATTTAAAGTCATACCCATTTCCCCCAGTTAAACGCCAGATGTCAGCTATGGCTGCTGACAGGCGATATATAAACAATCTGCCCAGGGAAGGCAGGCATCATGGTCGGGTCACGCATAGGTCAGCGCGCTCGGCTCAGCAACTAAAGGGAAGGGTTGGAACAGCAGTGTATGAAGCATGAGTAATTTGAGCACCTAGTCACAACAGGAAAACTAGAGGGGAAAAGAGCACCAGATAGACCCAGGGAGAAAATATGAATTTTGCAAAGCAGGTGGGGACAAAAAGTGTAGGAGATGTGCTTGCAGCAACAAAAGACAGATTCATATGGAGGGCCATGACTGCTAATGTTATACAGCATGGCACATGATAATGATGATGATGATGACAATAATGATGATGATGATGATATCTGAAAACAGTGTATATTTGGTACATTATACATCATGTAAGCCTCATGTTTGGTTCATCTTGCTTATAGCCCAGCTAACCACTAAAGCCATATCTGGGATAACACTACCTAAAGGAAACAACTCTGAAGTCTAAGTAAAAAGCCAACAGTTAAAAACCAAGGACACAATTGGCCTTTCAAATCTAAAATGCATTTGGAAAACCTTTCCTGTACGTCTGATCATATAGGATGAAATGTGATGCTCTCTTGTGAAAACCTGAAAATCACATCTGTAAGAATATCTCTGAAGGAGTTCTTTCTGGAGTTTTCTGTATAGTGCTTATAAATGCAGCAGAAATGTGCTTCTACAGGCGTCTTCTCAAACTAGTCAAAGTAAATGGACAGACAAAAGAACCAATGAAAGTGTGCTAAAGGAATCAGCTGTCCAACGTAAAATGCTCCCAGAGATCAACAAAAGAGAACTGAAGTATATCGGGCACATGAACAGAAACACAAGAACCAACGTGATGACATCAGTCCAGCAGGGGAGAGTCGAGGCAAAGAGAAAACAAGGAAGGCCAGCAAAATCCTTCATGGACAACATCGATGATGTCTGCAAACTGGTGGCTCCATGACATCATACACAGGAGCAGAGACCATGCCACCTGGCGATCCCTTGTAACAAAGAATGGAGCTCCCAAGTGTTCATTAAGAATGTGACTGATCCCAAGTGGCTCACTGAGTCATTACACAGTCCCCACCATTCTGTTTCTTCACGTTTATTTCCCACAGCCATGTCAGAGGCTGGTGGTTTCAACAGACACACAAAAAAATGTCCAGCATGCACATTCCATCATGCCTTCACCAATCACAGCTGTACGTGACTGTACTTTATGCCTTAAGACATATACACTTTATTGCCCTTTCACCAGTCCAAGCTGTACAAGCTGTTCTCTGTGCCTTAGACATACACTTTATTGTCCCTTCACTAATCCAAGCTGTAATTTCTGCCTAGACAAATACACTTTATTACCCCTTCACCAATCTAGCTGTACTCTGTGCCTTAGACATACACTCTTTATTGTCCCTTTCACCAATCTAAGCTGTGCTCTGTGCCTTAGACATACTCTTATTGTCCTTTCACAATCTAAGCTGTGCTCTGTGTCTAGACATATACACTTTATTGCCCTTTCACCAATCCAAGCTGTACAAGCTGTTCCCTGTGCCTTAGACATATACACTTTATTGCCCATTCACCAATCCAAGCTGAACAAGCTGTACTCTGTGCCTCAGACATACACACTTTATTGCCCTTTCACCAATCTAAGCTGTACTCTGTGCCTTAGACATACACACTTATTGCCCTTTCATCAATCTAAGCTGTACTCTGTGCCTTAGACATACACACTGTATTGCCCTTTCACTGATCTAAGCTGTACTCTGTGTCTCAGACATACACACTGTATTGCCCTTTCACTGATCTAAGCTGTACTCTGTGTCTCAGACATACACACTGTATTGCCCTTTCACTGATCTAAGCTGTACTCTGTGTCTCAGACATACACACTGTATTGCCCTTTCACTGATCTAAGCTGTACTCTGTCTAGACATACACATTTATTGCCCCACTATCAACCAATCCAAGTCTGATCAAGCTGTACTCTGTGCCTCAGACATACACACTGTATGCCCTTTCACTGATCTAAGCTGTCTCTGTGCCTTAACATACACACTTTATTGCCCTTTCACGATCTAAGCTTGTACTCTGTGTCTCAGACATACACACTGTATTGCCCTTTCACTGATCTAAGCTGTACTCTGTGTCTCAGACATACACACTGTATTGCCCTTCACTGATCTAAGCTGTACTCTGTGTCTCAGACATACACACTGTATTGCCCTTTCACTGATCTAAGCTGTACTCTGTGTCTCAGACATACACACTGTATTGCCCTTTCACTGATCTAAGCTGTACTCTGTCTTAAACATACACACTTCACTGTCCCTTCACCAATCTAAGCTGTAGGGCTGTGCTGTTCTCTGTGCCCTAGACATACACACTTTATTACCTCTTCACGATCCAATGCTTATGTCTCACATTGTGCCAGTCCAAGTGTTCATTAAGGATATGATGATCACAAGTGGCTCATTACACAGTATGCACCATGCTGTTTCTTCAGTTTTGTTTCCACAGCCATATCAGTGTCCGGTGGTTTACGAAACACAAACAAAAATGTCCAGCATGGGTAAATAGCTCCACTGCCTACTGGACATCTTGGAGAGAATAAGGCTCAGGGAGTAAACCCTGAAAAAATCAACCTACTGCCTTGTAGGTTGTCGTGGGAACGACAAAGGCTAATGGAGAGACCGTACACAAACTGATGGAAGGCAACAAGAAAACTCCATCGTACTTTCCCAAGATGAATCATGGCAGACATAACAAGGAATTTCTAGGCCATTTTATGAGAAAAGGGAAGTGGAGCACCTGGTCACAACAGGAAACTGGAGGGAAGAGAGCACCAGGTAGACCAGGGAAAAAATATTAATGGGCCACTCAGATTGTATTTAAATTGGGTATACTGTCCATGTATTGTCTTCATTGAGAAACACGTATATTGTCCATATATTACCTTCACTGAGAAACACTGTCACAAAGGATAGAAACATTTGGAGGGCCATGATTGCCAACGCCATGTGGCAAGGCACTTGATGATGATGATGATGATGATGATGATGATGATGATGATGCACATTCCATCATGCTTTCACCAATCTAAGCTGTACTGGTTGTACTCTGTGCCTTAGACATATACACTCTTTATTGTCCCTTCACAAATCCAAGCTGTACTCTGTGCTTTAGACATACACACTTTATTGTCCCTTCACCTATCTAAGCTGTACCCTATGCCTTAGACATACACTCTTTATTGTCCCTTCACCTATCTAAGCTGTACCCTATGCCTTAGACATACACTCTTTATTGTCCCTTCACAAATCCAAGCTGTACTCTGTGCTTTAGACATACACACTTTATTGTCCCTTCACCTATCTAAGCTGTACTCTATGCCTTAGACATACACTCTTTATTGTCCCTTCACCTATCTAAGCTGTACTCTATGCCTTAAACATACACTCTTTATTGTCCCTTCACCTATCTAAGTTGTACTCTGTGCCTTAGACATACACTCTTTATTGTCCCTTCACCTATCTAAGCTGTACTCTGTGCTTTAGACATACACTCTTTATTGTCCCTTCACCTATCTAAGCTGTACTCTGTGCTTAGACATACACTCTTTATTGTCCCTTCACCTATCTAAGCTGTACTCTGTGCCTTAGACATACACACTTTATTGTCCCTTCACCTATCTAAGTTGTACTCTGTGCCTTAGACATATACACTTTATTGTCCCTTCACCTATCTAAGCTGTACTCTGTGCCTTAGACATACACTCTTTATTGTCCCTTCACCTATCTAAGCTGTACTCTGTGCCTTAGACATACACTCTTTATTGTCCCTTCACCAATCTAAGTTGTACTCTGTGCCTTAGACATACACACTTTATTGTCCCTTCACCAAAGCTGTACTCTGTGCCTTAGACATACACACTTTATTGTCCCTTCACCAATCAAAGCTGTACTCTGTGCCTTAGACATATACACTTTATTGTCCCTTCACCTATCTAAGCTGTACTCTGTGCCTTAGACATACACTCTTTATTGTCCCTTCACCAATCTAAGCTGTACTCTGTGCCTTAGACATACACTCTTTATTGTCCCTTCACCAATCTAAGCTGCACTCTGTGCCTTAGACATACACACTTTATTGTCCCTTCACCAATCTAAGTTGTACTCTGTGCCTTAGACATACACACTTTATTGTCCCTTCACCAAAGCTGTACTCTGTGCCTTAGACATACACACTTTATTGTCCCTTCACCAATCAAAGCTGTACTCTGTGCCTTAGACATACACACTTTATTGTCCCTTCACCAATCAAAGCTGTACTGTCAATACTCTGTGCCTTAGATACATGTTGTTGTCCCTAGTACTATAGTGTATCAATGGTACTGCACCTATTTATCTTTGTGACCACCTCCCAATGTACACTCCTGCCTGACCTTTCCATTCTGCTTTCGTTTCAGTTCATATTGCTTATAGCCCAGCCGACTACTACAGCCATATCAGGGCCAACACCACGTCAAAAAAAAAAAAAAAAAAAGACAACCCATTAAAGATAAAAGACAACAGTTAAAAAAACCATGCTCACTGTTAACCTTACAATTCTAAAATGCGATTAAGGAAAAACAGACGTAAAATCACATCAGGTGAATCTATTGATCTCTTGTAAAAACTGGAAAATCGCATCAGGAAGGAAGTCTCGGAAGAGCTTCTTTAAGAAGTCCGCCATGTAGCGCTTTTGTCTCACCTCATACAAGTCCTAGCAATCCAGGAGGAGGTGTCTGATGCTGAACGGCTCGTCACACGGTATACACCATGGTGCTTCTCCACTTTTCAAAAGTGAGTGAGTGTAGGATGTGCAACCCATGTGTAACCTACATAACACATCTCTTTCTTACAGTTTCTCCATTCTGCTTCTGACACAAAATTTTTACAAATTCCTCAATACAGTTATTCCACAGTGGGTCGTTCCTCTTTTACTGTGTCTGGTCCATACAACTGGAATGGTCTTCCTCCCATCTATTGGACAGTCATATACTCTTGTCTTTAGAAGTTTAGTTTAAGTCTAGCTTGGAGATGTGCCTTTTGGTCCAGATGTGATTTCTCCCTCTACATGC
>JAPXFY010000033.1:22802837-22810337 GCA_030674185.1 Monoplex corrugatus | reverse complement strand
TCAAAACAGAAGCCTTCAGCTGAACAGTAAATCCATGCGCTGGCAAGGTTCTGAGTTAGTGTATGGGTTTTGTATTTTAAATAAACATTAATTGATCAATAAATTCCTGAATTGAATACAGACTTGGCATCACATTTAAAGACTAATCTATTATTAATTACAGTCTTGCATCACATTTGAAGACTAATCTATTATTAATTACTGACTTGCATCACATTTAGTGTGATAAAGTCTACACTATTCACGTAGGCCTTCCGCTGTTGTTATTAATTACTCTTCCACCACTGCACTGCACTTCTCATTATGGGTTATGTGACATTTTATCTATAAACATTCATGAATCATTGAGTGCCTGCCTATGTCTGTGACCATAGCTGTATGTACATATTATATGTATGCACTGTTAGACCCTTTAAGTATACATGTATTCCTTTGTGCATTTGTATGGGAGTGCGTGTGTATGCTGATCATATCAACAATGAACAAGTGCGCCAGGCCATCAAGCAGTGCACTGGACCATATAAGTATCTTCTGACTTCAGACAGTTAAAAAAAGAACACTACACTAGTATGGCCATGTAACAAGATTCAATGGCATTGCTAAATCAATCCTGCACGGAACTGCTGAGGAATGGAGAAGAGGGGAAGACAGAAAAAAAAAGACAAATATTGCACAATTAACACAAAAAAAACCATACGCAGAGACCCAGGCTTTGGCATGCAACCAAGAGAGCTGAAGGAAGGAATCTGGAGAACAGTATTTTAGAGCAGTATCCAAATGACTCTTCATGGGGTTAAAAAAGAAGAAGAAGATGTGCGTACACATGTGATACATTAGTACTTCTGTATGTATTATATTCTGCCATTTATAAATGTGTAATGCGCTGTGAGTCCAAATTAATGAAATTAATCTAGAGAACAACACAAAACAAGAATGATTCATTATGATTATGATTAGTTAACTCACCAGTCCATCATTCTATCATAAAACTGAGCTAACAGGACCACTCACAAACCTACAATATAAAACCTATACAGTACACAGGACCTCAAAACCCTGCCAGCACATAGGGCTATGTTCAGGCTTCGGGCTATACTCATTATTTTGGAGTTCACCATCACATGACATCAGTGGCATCAGTGCATATGCAATTTAATCCAAGTGCAGAGATATTATCTTGAGAGACTTTACCCAAAATTTATCAGAAAGCCAGACAGTCCTCCATTCACTGAAGTACTTAATCAAACGATCAATCAATATACACATAATCAGTCAGTCAATCAATCATCAATCAATCAATCAATCAATCAATCAACTAGTCAATGAACCAGTCAATCAATCAATCAATCAATCATGACATAAGCTGGCTGATCATACACTGATTCATTTAACGAGTTTTCCAATCATTATTAATCAGTCAATCAGAAAGCAAAGTAAATCAGTCACAGACTCATCCATTCATTCAATCAATCAATTCATCAACTGATAATCAATCAATCAATCAATCAATCATCAGTCAGTCAGTCAGTCAATCAATCAGAAAACAAACAAGCGAATCTCTCAGTTACCACTCAGTAATGAATCAGCCAACCAACCAATCAATCATCTACTAGTCATTAGTTGTCTAAATAATCAATCAACTAACCAACCGTCCATCCAAATGATCAATTAATCATCCAACCAATTCATCAACTCAGTCAGCCCATTACTAAATAAGCAAACCTCAATCAATCAATGATCAATGAAAGATCAATTTTATTAAAAACTACCAGTTGCCGTGGTGCAGTGGTTAGCGCAATGGAGTGCCGACTGGAAAGCTGTTGGTTCAAATCCCCATTAGACCTGTTAAATAAATTTTATTATAAAATCATTGTTTTTTTTGTTTGTTTTTTAAATTTTACCCCAACCAGCTCCTACCAAAAGTTGAGCATTCTCTTGGTTCGTTGGGAAGACTGGGACCACACAGTCAAGTCTCATTCACTTTAATGATGTGTCATCATCAATGTGAGTGATACTCAGATCTTCTGACCAACACTACAGGCGTGTCAATGTCTCGGGCCTGGCTGATGCCAGGATATAAAACAAAGCATAGAGCACTGCCCGTCATGCAGTCTCAAGCATATGGCACTGCCCTGTCAGCATAGGCACTGCCGTCATGGTCAGTCTCAAGCATGAGATGCCCTTCATGCGTTCAAGCATGAGCACTGCCTGTCATGCAGTCTCAAGCATAGAGAACTGCCTGTCATGCAGTCTCAATCTTCAATGAACTCCATACGTCAGATTAATCATCATCATGGTCATATCTCTAAATGTGTCCAGTTTCTGTGGCTATTACGACGCATGGAAAATGGGCAAAACTAAGTAAGCTCAATTAAACTGCCAAGTCAACAATCCATCATAAAAAAGTTTAAATCAAAATCGACATACATACACACAACACACACCACCACAACACACACACAACACACACAACCACAACACCACACACACCACGACCACACACACACACACATACACACAAAACACACACACACACACAAAGCTACTTACTGGCATGATGAAAGACTGATGAAGATGACAATCCTGATGGCAATGACGATGAAGATGATGTTTTTCTCAACAAAGCACTGGAAATTTTTTCAGAGATTCATGGACCCATATCTGTAAAGACAGAAACATTATAAACATTATACACTTTTTTCAACCATCTTCATACATTGGGGTGGAAGGGGGAGGGGAGCAAGAGTGAGAGACAGAAAGAGACAGACAGAAAGAGAGTGACAGAGACAGACAGACAGAGAGGGAGGAGAGAAAGCATACATGTCAAGTTGTAGAACTTACCTGTAATTCACGCTTTTTTGTTTTCCAAGTACTACAGTGTATAAATAAAACACTGCGCAAAATCAGGAAATTGCTTGCAAAATATATTTATAACATTTCTGCACAGCAGCGGTAAGCTCATGTTGTGAATTCCCAGACGGTACAGTATTCGAATATTTTGCGATTCTCACTAGGTCCAGGAGTGACCTTTAATCTTTAATGCATATATAACTTAATTCACAAACAGTTTTTCAGCAAACAAACAAAAAACAAAAACAAAAAACAAAAAAGAAGAAAGAAAATCAAACCAAGACAATAAAGACCCCCCAATAAAGTGTCTTTCTCTTTACGACAACTTTCGGCCTGATACTAAAGTATGAAAGGTGTTTTTATATGGTGTGACTCAAAAAGCAGTGGACATGTACAATGTATCTAAGAAAGAGGGGGAAAAGAAAAGAGAGAAAGAGAACTCCCTCATTCTGAGATGTCTGAATCTCTTTATTAAAGGAACATACAGATCTGTTTATTTTTCAATCTTCGGTAATATTTACACACACACACACACACACACACACACACACACTCACACCACACACACACACACACACACACACACACAAGATGTCTGAATCTCTTTACCAGAGGAATATACAGATCTGTTTACTTTTCAATCTTCGTAATATTCACACACACACAACACACACACACACACACCACACACACACACCACCACACACACACCACGCACACACCAGCACGCAGCATGCACGCACGCAGCACACCACGCACACGCACGCACGCACACACACACAAGCTCACCTTAGCAGATCAAACTTTTGACCCAAACTGGTGACACCCCCTCTACAAACAGTAAACACATTTGGCAGCACAAGCTGATTATGACACAAACTTCCATTTTTCAGAAGAGCTAAATTAAAAATAAAACAAAAAGGTTGAAAATATAAAAAAAATACAATATATTCATAAAACAATAAACAGTTAAAAACAAACAAAGAAACAAAACAAAAGCAATAATAAATCAAAATCTTATCTTAACAACAACCCCTCAGTAATGCCAATGTGACACCACCACACACTGTGACACATTTATCTATGACAGCACTACAGAACAATTGACACACAAGATACTGACCACTCCAAATTCCTCTGTCAGGTTTTAATTTTATCTTTCTTCCTGATGGGCATGACAGCCCAGTGATCAGGACATGTGTCTTCAAACGGAAGGGCCTGGGTTTCAGCCTGCATAGTGGGTAATGTGTGGAGACTTTCTATTTCCCCAATCTCCCAGGTCAACATAATTATGTATGCAGACTTGCTAGTGTCTGAACCCCCTTCATGTGTACACGCTCGCTGAGCATCAACTACACACATTAAAGATCCTCTGTAAACCGTGTCTGTGCTGGTGGCTTACGGAAACCAGACAACACCTACCATGCACACTCCGGAAAATGGAGTATGGCTACCTTATTGGTAGGGTGAAAAAAATGGCCTTGGATGTAAAAACCCATTTGCATGAGTACACATGGGACTTGCGGCCCACGGGAGCAAAAAAGAGAAGAAAAAAAAAGTTTTTAAATCTCTGCTAAGTTCACCACGAAGCCCACTTGGTGTAGAAGTAGACCACCCGCATTCCAGTTTAACCGTACAGGGTCAAGTCTGACTCAGGGAAAAAAAACTTTATGCATGTGGCCTCCTGTCCACTTAAAATCCTATGAATGAGTACACTACCCTCTTTGTGTGTGTGTGTGTGTGTGTGTGTGTGTGTGTGTGTGTGTGTGTGTGTGTGTGTGTGTGTGTGTGTGTGTGTGTGTGTGTGTGTGTGTGTGTCTGTGTCTGTGTTTTTTGTGTGTGTGCTGCCCTGAGTCACGGTGGTGGTGTGTGTGTGGGTTGTGTGTGTGTGTGTGTGTGTGTGTGTGTGTGTGTTGTATGTGTGTGCATGTGTTTGTGTGTGTGCATGCGTGGCGTGTGTGTGTTGTGCGTGTATGCGCGTGTGTGCGTGCATGTGTGTGTGTGTGCATACATGCAAAAGACAGACAGATAGACAGAGACACAGAGAGAGACAAAGAGAGAAAGGCAGACACGGAGAGAGAAAGACTCGAAGAGAAAGAGAGGAAAAGAGAGAGACAGAAGGAGAGAGACAGAGAGACACAGACAGAGACAGAGAGACAGAGAGAGGGAGATAAAGGATAAAAACTTGAAATTGAAACAATGTTATCAAGTTACCATGAGAGTGAAACAATCCTTCTGATGGAGTCAGTGTTTCAACGGTCCCATTCCTCCTCCTTGCTATTTCAGATCTTGCAAACACATAAGGTTTTTGCGCAAGAACAAGGAGCCCACAGAAAAAACAACTGCAGGCTGATTTGGGTGGAGTGCAAACGGAATTATCCAAGTAAAATGATTCCCTCTTCAAAAAAAAACCCTCCAAACTATATGCTGCAACGTAGCATAATGCCTGCATGCACTGTTGGCCAACCAACCACAACATACAGGGTATTTCAGACAGGATTTATCACAACAACGCTGAAGAAGCAAACCAATAATCATAGGATTAGCACTACATAAATAATAGCTGCTTGTCAAATGCTCTTTCTCTCTGCTCCCCTGCATCCACCCCCTCTCTCTCCCTCCCTCTCTTTCACCCTCTCTCTCTTTCAAAAACTCATTCTCTTGAAAACTAAGTACTACAATAAAGTAAATGGCAGTATTCTGTTACAGCTCCATAGATGGTAAGCATGGTTGTCTCCCTTGCAAAGACAAGAACATGCAAAAACAAGCAGACAAAATGGACCTTTTGTTCAAAAGAATGAACTGTCTGGTCCAAAATAAAAACGAAACAATACAGAAACCATCTTGGAAGATAACACATTAAAAGAAATGAAAGAAAAATGAGGGAAGACCCTTGTCCCAGGTTGTCATTCTCTTGATCTTTCAAAAACTTACACTGAATCACTATTATGATACAATAGACACTGAATCATTATCATAATAGACATACAATGAACCATTACAATAATAGACATAGGCTGAACCACTACTGTAATACTGACAGACACTGAGCCACCACTATAACATACACTGAACCACTACAATAACATACACTGAACCACTACAATAACAGACAGTGAACCACCACTATAACTGAAACACTGAACCACTATAGACATGTATACATACACTGAACCAATACTATAACAGACAACTGAACCACTATGTACTATAACAACCAACCAACCACATACACTGAACCACTACTGTAACAGACAATGAGCACTGCTAATACTAATTACTATAATAACCATACACTGAACCACTACTATATATATATATATTTTAACACACACTGAATCAATGCTATAACAGATAAATTATATTCTAAAAAAGTATGATGACATTTCATCACTAAAACATACACAAAGGAATATTTCTGTAAAAAATTATGCTCTAGATCAGGTAACCACCTGTGAACAAAACAACACCAAGGGTGCTGGATGGGACCCACAGCACCAATCTGCCTAACCATTCTCCAGCGTCCAGGCAAACACTTGAGCTCCCAACACCACATGGCAGCCATTTCACTAAGCAAAGGGGAGTCTGTCCATGACCCATCTGGACCTAGTCATCAGCACCTTCTTTACAAACCGAATGGCAAGGTGGGGAGATGACAAATCCTGGGACATAGCCACACAACACGCACCAACAAGGTGGGCAGATGACAAACCCTGGGACATAGCCACACAACACGCACCAACAAGGTGGGCAGATGACAAACCCTGGGACATAGCCACACAACACGCACCAACAAGGTGGGCAGACGACAAACCCTGGGACATAGCCACACAACACGCACCAACAAGGTGGGCAGACGACAAACCCTGGGACATAGCCACACAACACGCACCAACAAGGTGGGCAGACGACAAACCCTGGGACATAGCCACACAACACGCACCAACAAGGTGGGCAGATGACATTGACAAACCCTGGGACATAGCCACACAACACGCACCAACAAGGTGGGCAGATGACAAACCCTGAGGACATATCCACACAACACGCACCAACAAGGTGGGCAGATGACAAACCCTGGGACATAGCCACACAACACACACCAACAAGGTGGGCAGATGGAACAAACCCTGGGACATAGCCACACAACACGCACCAACAAGGTGGGCAGATGACAAACCCTGGGACATAGCCACACAACACCACCACAAGGTGGGCAGATGACAAACCCTGGGACATAGCTACACAACATGCACCAACCAAGTCCAGCCAGTCCACCAGACCAAGAGAGAATGAAAAACCTCTGTCGCTTCCTCTGGTCCTTCATCTGGCCTTCATCTTTCTTGGAACTCTACACCACCAACTCCACAGCTGCCACTTTCTCTACTTACTATAGTCTGACAGCATCAGAACTCCCAATGACAGTTTACTATAGCCACAGGGAATGGGGTGTACAGAGCTGCAAGAGCCAGTGGGCATGATGCCCTATAAATCTACAGCCAACAGAGAATAGTACATGCATCAGTATGTCCATCCAAGATCTGATCCAGCTTTATGCATTATAGAGCTAGCCTCGAACACACTGACAAACATGGGCAGATGAAAGAATGTCCCAGCTTCACAAATTTAATCAGCGGTGTTTAAGTGTAC
>JAPXFY010000033.1:22722837-22797837 GCA_030674185.1 Monoplex corrugatus | reverse complement strand
GCTGCAGGAGCTTATCAACGAAGACACCGATGCCAATGACCTTTGGAAGAGAACAAAAGATGCCATCACAGAAACATGCCAGGAAGTGCTTGGGCCAAAGAACAACCAACACAAAGACTGGATCTCAGCAGACACCCTCCAGAAGATCCAAGCAAGAAGACTCAAGAAAGAAGCAGTTAACTCGAGCCGTACAAGATTAGTTAAAGCGACAGCCCAAGCAGAATACGCACAAGCTCACAGGGAAGTGAAGAAGAGTGTGAAGAAAGACAAGAGAGACTACATAGACAGCCTGGCTGAAGAAGCAGAACAAGCAGCGTACCACGGGAACATGAAGGAGCTGTATATAACCACCAAGAAGCTTGCAGGCAAGTACAACAGACCAGAACGACCAGTCAAGGACAAGCTAGGACAGACCATCACAGACACAGATCAGCAGCTTGAGAGATGGGCGGAGCATTTTGAGGAACTTCTCAATAGGTCAGCTCCACAAAACCCTCCAAATATCGCAGAAGCAGACAATGATATAGAGATATGCTGCGACCCACCAACAAAAGACAAAATCATCCGCGCCATCAAGAAGATGAAAAATGGCAAGGCAGCCGGCCCAGATGGAATTCCAGCAGAAGCTCTCAAGACAGACGTAGAGACAACAGCCGACCTTCTACTACCGCTTTTTGAGAAGATCTGGGAACAGGAAAAAGTACCAATAGATTGGAAAGACGGACACATCATCAAACTGCCCAAAAAGGGAGACCTCAGCATCTGCGAGAACTACAGAGGCATCACACTCCTATCAGTGCCAGGAAAAGTGTTCAACAGGATTCTGTTGGAGAGGATGAGGGACGCAGTGGACGTCAGGCTCCGAGACCACCAGGCAGGCTTCAGGCAGGACAGATCCTGCACAGACCAGATTGTCACGCTACGCATCATCGTCGAGCAGTCCCTGGAGTGGAACTCCTCATTGTACATCAACTTTGTAGACTTCCTCAAGGCTTTTGACAGTCTGCACCGTGACACCCTGTGGCAACTCCTCCGACACTATGGAATCCCAGCCAAACTGACACGAATCATCAAAGAGTCATATGAAGGGATGGCATGTCGGGTCGTTCACGGAGGCCAGCTGACGCGTCGCTTTGATGTAAGGACCGGCGTACGTCAAGGATGCCTGCTGTCACCATTCCTGTTCCTCCTCGCCATCGATTGGGTGATGAGACGGACAACAGATGGACAGAGGAATGGCATCCAGTGGACCCTATGGACTCAGTTGGACGATTTGGACTTTGCCGATGACCTCGCTCTGCTCTCCCACAAACAGCAACAGATGCAGAACAAGACTTCAAGCCTGGCCTCCCATGCGTCCCAAGTCGGCCTTCACATCCACCCCAACAAGACCAAAATTCTGAAAATCAATGCTTCCAGCACAGAGGCAGTGAAGTTGGGAGACAACAACCTGGAGGAGGTCGAGACCTTCACTTACCTTGGGAGTGTAGTCAATCAGCAGGGAGGAACAGATGCAGACGTGAAGACCCGCATCGGAAAGGCAAGAGCATCCTTCTTGGCCCTCAAGAACATCTGGCGATCCCACATGATCACACCCCGCACTAAAATCCGCCTGTTCAACTCAAACATCAAATCAGTTCTTTTGTATGGAGCAGAAACGTGGAGAACAACTAAGACCACTACTAGAAGAGTCCAGACATTCATAAACTCGTGCCTACGCAAGATACTGAAGATCCACTGGCCAGTTACCATCAGTAACACAGACCTCTGGCAGAGAACTAACCAAGTGCCAGTGGAAGAAGAAATCAGAAGAAGGAGATGGCGATGGATAGGGCACACCCTGAGGAAACCATCAACCAACATCACCCGCCAGGCCCTGACCTGGAACCCTCAAGGGAAGAGAAAGAGAGGCCGACCAAAAAACACCTGGAGAAGAGAACTGAAGGCGGACGCCAAGCAGACCGGCTACTCCTGGCGAGAACTTGAGCAAATAGCCCAGGATCGTGGACGATGGCGGGCGGTTGTGGATGGCCTATGCCCCTCCTGGGGCTCAAGGCCTAAGTAAGTAAGTAAGTATAATTAACAAACCAAAACCACAAAATGACAGACGCATGCATACACAGACAGATCATGTCAAGACTTGCTGTTACTAGATTTTATTACAGTATATAAGTATAACTGACAATATGTTTTACAACGCAAAGACACTGTGTCAAGTTTCAGTTGTAATTAATGTAATTTGGCAGCCATTTCGTTTTAAAATGATCAAGTTCAATGTCAGTTTGTGTGTTTCTGGATTCTTCTCTGTAGTCTTTAGATCGAGTTCAATGTCAGTTTGTGTGTTTCTGGATTCTTCTCTGTAGTCTTTAGATCGAGTTCAATGTCAGTTTGTGTGTTTCTGGATTCTTCTCTGTGGTCTTTTGTGGCCAGACAATTTCCTAGTGACAGCGTTTTGCTGAACACTGGATAGTGGATAGTGTCTAATATATATCTCCCAAGAAACGACAATTAAAATCATGAACTGAATCTAACTTGCTTTACCACCCTCAACTCTAGAAAGGCTCAGATGCCCACTGCTCAGATACCCATTCACAACTAGAAAGACTGGAAGCTGCATCTATCAAATTTCATTGAGCCAGGTTCAAACCCATGCAGTGGGACCAAAACTACATAGTGAAAGGCAAAAGTTCCACTTCTAGGCCAATCAAACTCTACCAGAAAGAGGAGGGAATGAGAGAGCAAACACAAATTATCTTAACTCACTGGGAAAGGCTACTTCCAATAGGGAAGCAGAATGACCATCCATAACCCAACAGGTTGATCGTCCATGATTTGTCTTTCTTGTGAACAATGTGCCCAGTCTATGTATGTGCATTTTGTTTTCATGTCTTGTATTGTCTTTCTTGTGAGCAATGTGCCCAGCCCATGTATCTGTATGTGCATTTTGTTTTCGTGTCTTATATTAAGTTATAATATTGTCTTTCTCGTGAGCAATGTGCCTAGCCTATGTATGTGCATTCTGTTTTCGTGTCTTATAAGTTATATATTGTCTTTCTTGTGAGCAATACGCCCAGCCTATGTATGTGCATTTTGTTTTCGTGTCATGTTCGAACTAACACTTTGGTTTTATTGCCTAATGGTGATGTTTTGGATTCTATCTTTTAATTTCATGCTTAGCATTTTCTTTTCCATTGTAAATAGTATTTTCCTTTCCACTCCTCACTGGCAGTATTTGAGCTTCTGAGCCATTGTTTTTTTTCAAAGATGTTGCGTCAATGTTTTCTCTACTGAACGGACCAACAGGAGGCACAGCCAAGTTCAATTCCTCTGACCACTAACTTGACTAAGCTCCCAGATGGCCAGCAGAACTGGACAAAAATGGCCACATTCATGGTCAACTGTTGCCTGACCATGTAAATAGTGAACAGAAAAAGAATTAAAATCCTCATCCTGACTCAGATAAGAGAGAAAAAAAATTGATCACTCCACTCCTGGGGGAAAAGTCGGAGATGAAGATACAAAAAATCAAATTACCCCCATCCCCACCCCAAACAAAACAAAAAAAATGAAAAAGAAAAAGAAATGAGGTGTCTTCACACAGCAGCTGTTATTACTTCAAACATATTGATATCAAAAAGAACACACCACACACACACACACACACACACACACACACACACACACACACACACACACACACACACACAAACACACACACACACACACACACTTATTTCAAATGTCAACAATATTTCAATAAGCTCAAGTAGTATACACACACTCACACACACACAGAGTGTACACACACAGATACGCACACACTCACACGTCGATGAAAAATACGGTACCCACCTCCATATTTTTACCGATGGATCAGTCTTAGAAAATAAATGTGCTGGAGCAGCATTTTATGTTCCAAAATACAAAATAATAAAGTCATTTTTCATTGGGGCAAATATATCTATCTTTACAGCAGAATTAGTTGCTATTTTACAAGCGTTGCATTATCTAGTAAACCTTACACATGTATTTTTCAAAGTAGTTCTCTTTGTTGACTCAAAATCTGTATTATATGCCTTACAGTCTTTTGATACAGACACAAGACCTGATATAATTACTGAGGCAAATCATCTTATACATTGTTTAAGGATAAAAGGTACAGATCTCAGTTTATGCTGGGTGCCTTCTCACGTTGGTCTTCACGGCAACGAAGTAGTTGACAGAGCAGCTAAGCAAGGTGCACACAATTCTGATAATACTACAGAACTACGTATTAATACTTCCATAAAAGAAGCTTGCAACTTGCTAGAATCAGCCTCATGGATTCGTTTTCATGAACATTTCCATCAAAAGTTTGTGTCACAACAAATGATAAAACTTTCATTTCAAAATGTATGTAAAAAATTGCAGTTTTCTTCCATATATATCATTTGAGAACGATTGTTGCTGTTCATTTTCGTATTCAGCTAAGCGCACTGAAAACAAAATACTGTAAAAATGTCAAGTGTATTTGCGGCGAACAATTCACACTGTTTCATTGTCTATTTTAGTATTACTGCAAAATGCTACGTTCTTTTTTACCAAAAATGTTTACACAGGAAAATTATTCTGAAACTCATTTTAAAGAAGTAACTTCTGATCAATTTTTGTCATTAAAATTTCAGAATCGTTGGTGAACTTGGTTCACAGTCCTGTTAATGCATTACTTTAAGTTTATGAAGTTTGTACTTTAGTTTAGAGTTAAATTTTCCATACACATTGTTGATGTTAAATGTTAGTGTTAAGTTCTTGTTCCATTTTTCTATTTTCCCACCTACTTATGTCTATAACTCTGTCTCCTCTATGCCCCAAAACCAACCCGCCCATCTCTCATCTCACTTTTTTTTGTCTTTTTTGTTGTTGTCTAATATCACTCATAGTGAAAAGACGTTAAATCAAAGAACGAACACTCACACATACAGTGTACACACCACACACACACATCACACACACACACACACACACACACAACACACACACACACACACACACATGCTGCACACACAAACACAAGTTTTCAACAAAGCCCCTTCCTTCCCCTCCCACTCCAGCCTCAACCACCACCACCCTTCCCAACACAGACATGCACCACAGAACAAACACACATACTATGCATATTTATAGTAAATTATACAGAGCCCCCTCCTGACTTCCTTGATCCACCAATGACCCCTCCACCTGGTGGGCAAAGGAATTCTCTCTCTCTCCCTCTCTTTCTCTCTCTCTGGTCTGTCTGTCTGTCTGTCTCTCTGTCTCTCTCTCTCTCTCTCTCTCTCTCTCTCTCTCTCACACACACACACACACACACACACACACACACACACACACACACACACACACACACATCTATTTATAAACATGTTTGAAACTTGGTTGACCTATTCCCTTTAGTGTTGCTTACAAGTATACTTTTTGTCTCCAGCACCAGGCTACAATGTACATACATGTACACAGACACACAGACACACACACACACACACACCACACACCACACACACACACACACACACACAGCACACACACGCCCCACACACACACACACACACACGCACAGCACGCACACACACACACACACACACCACACACCACACACACACACACACACACACAACACACACACATCTATTTATAAACATGTTTGAAACTTGGTTGACCTATTCCCTTTAGTGTTAACCGTCTAATATCACTTATAGTGAAAAGACGTTAAATTAAAGAACGAACGAACACACGCACACACACACGTTTATTCCCTTTACTGCTTTAGTGTTGCTTACAAGTATACCTTTTGTCTCCAGCAACAGGCTAATCCAATAGGTGTACACAGACACACACACACAAAACACACACACACACACAACACCACACAACACACACCACCCACCACCACCACCACCACCACCACACCACCACCACCACCACACCCCCAACCACCACACCACCACACCACACACGTATCACTTCAAATGCCACCAAATGTCAACAATATTTCAAGAAGCTCAAGTACACTGACATGTGTACAAGCACACTCTCTTTCTCTCATAAAGTCATATACGCGCGCGTGTACACACACACACACACACCACACACACACACACACACACACACACACACCACACACACACACACACTCACACCACACACACACACACACACACACACACACACACACTCACACACACACACACACACACACACACACATGCACACACACACACACACACACACACACACACACACACACACACACACACACACACACACATGTGGCGCGCATGCACACACACACACACACACACACACACACACATGCTGCAAACACAAAAAATGTATACAAAATCACATATTTTTAACATTGCCCCTTCCTGCCCATTCCACCACCCACCCACACAAACACACACCAATGCACACAAGATAGATGACCTACAAAATTAATACAGCATCCCACCCAACACTGACATACAGTGATACACCATAAACACCCAGACATTTATTTTTACATCCTACCCCTTCCTGACCTTCTGATCCATCTAGACACCTTTCCACATGGTGGGTAAAGGAATTCTGATCTCTCTCTCTCTCTCTCTCTCTCTCCCCCTCACACACACACACACACACACACACACACACACACACACACATGTATAAAACATAACAGAGAGAGAGAGAGAGAGAGAGAGAGAGAGAGAGAGAGATTCAGGCATGTCTGAAACTTGATTTACCTAGATTTCCCTTTGCTTTCGTGTTGTTACTAATGTTATTGTTAGCATAATTAATGTCTCCAGTAACAATAATAATAATAATAACAGTAACAGTAATAGTAACAGTCTAACCTAAACTGGACAACAATTTGAATCCCAATCATAGTAAAAACACACACACACACACACACACACACACACACACACACACACACACACACACACACACACACACACATCATCATTTCTATTTTCACTAACATCTCCGGAAACAGACCAAATACTGAAACAGTCAAAATAATGTCCTGGTATCACACACACACACACACACACACACACACACACACACACACACACACACACACACACACACACACACATGAATGTGCGCACACACGCACTTCAATGTAACAATTCACAGGGAAATTCAGATTATATAGTCAAATAAAGTCCTAGTTTAAAAACTCTCTCTCTCTCTCTCTCTCTCTCTCTCTCTCTCTCTCTCTCTCTCTGTCCTCTCTCTCTCTCTCTCTCTCCTCTCTCTCCTCTCTCTCTCTCTCTCTCATCTGTCTGTCTCTCTTAGTCTTACTTAATTGTATTGTTGCAACTCAGGAAATTCAGACTATACAGCCAAATAAGTAATGTCCTGTTAACATTCAATGATTCATACATGTATTTGTGCGTGTGATTATGAAAGTTCACTTTCAGTTTCTAAAAGCAGTTAAATCAATGCATTGTAACGGAAACACACACACACACACACACACACACACACACACACACACACACACACACACACACACACAGTGACATACAATACATACTATACACCCCACTTTTTCAAATGATAGAGGTAATTTCACAGACTTCTCTCTCTCTCCTCTCTCTCTCTCTCTCTCTCTCTCTCTCTCTCTCTCTCTCTCTCTCTTCTCTCTCACACACACACACACACATTCTCTCTCTCTCTCATAGTGAAAAGACATTAAATCAAAGAATAAATGAAACACACACACACACACACACACACACACACACACACACACACACACACACACACACACACACACACACACACACACACACACACACACACACACACACTTATGACTTATAAATCAACATCATCATTATCATGTGCCCAGCCACATGGCCTTGGCAATCATGGCTCTCCATACGAATCCATAGGAATCTATCTTTCGTCCCTGCAAGTACATCTCCCAGTCCCACCCTTTCTGTTTTCATTCACTCCACAAACCATCCAGTATTTTCTCCCAGGGTCTACCTCAGTACCTGGTGCTCTTTTTTGAGTTTTCCCTCCAGCTTTCCTGTTGTGACTTGTGCTCAAATTTGTCCTGCCTCATAAAATGTCCTATAATAAGTATAAATGTTGCTTATCTTTTCCTAATCTTCATTAATATTCTTTTTTGAGTTTGCTTCTTTCAAGACTGTATCATTTGATTTCTTTGCTGTCAATGGAACTCATAACATTCTTCTTGGAAACCACATAATCAGCTGCCTCAATCTTGTTCTGACCGTGCATGTTGGCTGTCCACGCCTCACATCTGTACAACAGTTTTGGTTCTAATAGTAATACTTCTATATTTATATACCTTAAGAACTCTCTTCCTACTGTTAACTGATATGCATTGGTTGGTAAAAACACTCCATTTCCATGAACGCTGTTTTAGCTTGGCCAATTCTGTTGATATTTCTACTGTGCATCTGCCATCTGGTGAGATGATTGTTCCCAGATATAATTAAGCTTCACACACACTTATTACACACACAAATCTGCAATTCAGGAATGTCAAAGTAACCCACTTAACCAGTCTCCATGAATTTGCTATTCACAATTTGCTCAGTTGAGTTGGAGAGGGTAAACAGCAAAATTTAAGATGTAACGGGGGAAGAGGATTAATACTAAAGTAATACTATTGTACTGAAAACAGAAACTTAGAATCAGTATCTTAAAGTTAAAGAAGTAATATTCAAAAAGTCCTTGGACCTGAAAATGGTCTGTGACATGCTGCAAAGACACGTTGGCTCTCAATTTTCTCACATCTTCACTTGTTTTCATACCTGGTCTCTCAATGAATACACTCTGCTGTGTATCTCGGAATCTATTACTACTAATACTAGTATTAGTTCTGAAAAATCACATAACTTCCTCACTAAATGATTTCAGACTGTTAGCCCTGACATCTATTTTTATAAATTGCTTTGACCATGCAATTCTCAGTCATATCCTACAAAGCACACACCTTTACCAAAATTCACACTGATTCACATACAACAAGTGTAAGAGAAATACAGCTAATTTCACATGATTAACTCTCTTGCACAATGCATACACTCATCTTGAGAAGCCAGGTTCCTTAGAATTTTTTTTTTTCACCATATAGATTTAATACCATACAAGTTACAACTAAACCTTTTGGCACAACATCTTTTGAACTTCCAAACTCAATCTCTAGATCACTAATTTTCCTATTTCGCAAACTCAGTCTGCTATCTTTGTTTCACTGGAGCTCCTCAAGATACTATTCCATCATCTGTTTTGTTTACTCTATGTATTGTTATGTTATACATGACTATACTGAAGAAATACCAATCATATGATATTTGTTTCATTAGACGGCGGATGCACATCGGAGGTGACTGGCAGATTCGGCCAAGCCAAAGCAGCATTCGGGAAGATGACAAGCATTCTTACCAACAAATGCCTATCAATTAACATCAGAAAGAGAGTCCTTGAATGTTATATAGAACCAATACTGTTGTACGGATGCGAGGCGTGGACAGTCAACAAGCAAAACCAGAGCAGGATCGAGGCAGCCGAGATGTGGTTTCTAAGAAGAATGTTGAGAGTTCCATGGACAACAAAGAAAACAAACGAGACAGTCCTGGTGGAGGCAGACAAAAGTGGATCACTCGTAAGGAAGATTGGGAAAAAACAGGCAACATTTATACTTATAGGCCATTTTAGGAGGAAGGGGGATTTGGAGCACCTGGTCTTGGTGGGAAGGCTGAAAGGAAGGAGGGCACCGGGTAGACCCAGGGGGAGAATGCTGGACGGACTTGCGGGGTGGCTAGGGATGGGGAGGGTGGGGGAGATGCTGGGGGCAACGAGAGATAGAGATGGTTGAAAGTCCATGGTCGCCAATGCCATGCTGCAGGGCACCTGATGATGATGATGATGATGATGATATTCTGATGATTCTGCGTTAGACTAGAGCACCTTTTCACTGTGATAAAACATAACAAAGAATGAAGATGCTCAGTCAGTACTTGATGCAAAGAAAACAACTTTGAGTGAGCCCTGCTGTCAGAAATTTTTTGTAAAGGGTCATCGCACTTAGGGTCCTTTGTGCTCACCCCCACCCCCTCCCCTGCTCGCCTGTCCCCCTATTTTCTGTACCACCTTAATGGCCACAGAAACTGGGACAGTTTTTACAATGTAAGGATGATGATGGGTATGATAAACATGATGCTATGGAGTTCCATCCAGAGTTCAGCCTGCATGACAGGGCAGTACTCTACACTTACTATCATAAGATATCCTGGCATCAACCTGACCCTATGTATACAGACACCTGCTGTGTAAGTGTGTTGGTCAGAAGATTTAAGCAACACTCTCAATGATGCATCGATGTTCAAAGTGGATGAGACTCGAACATGTTATGTGATCCAAGTCTTCCCAATGAACCCACAACACATTCAACAGTTAAAGCCAAACAATCCCTCAATGATTTTGAAAGGACTGATGCAGAGTCATACATACAATCTTCTAGTCAGTGGTTAGGCTGTCAGCATTTCATCTTTTTATGCTGTTCTACACTGAATGTGACTTCTATACATAGCAGTCTGCTGTTGTATTGACAGTTTCAACATTCAGAGAACTCTGTGCATGATATTTCAACATTCAGAAAACTTTTGTGCATGATCCTTGACGGCTCTAGTCTATCCAGCTGTAAATGAGTGCCTGATTTTTGTCAACCTTATGGGTTTTCAAAATCAGGGAAAGTAAAGCAGTGGAGGAGAGGAGACGGGCACTGCCCTCATAAAGCTGGCCTCAAGAAAAGTTGAGTCTCTACCACCTCATTCTCCTACGACCTCTGGGTATGAGGCAACAGTTACCTGACTTTACATAAAGTGTTCTTATTTTATTTTCATGTGTATTCAGCTCTCTCTCTCTCTCACATACACACACACACACACACTCTCTCTCTCCCCCCCCCCCATTCTCTCTCTCTTTCTGTGGTGCAAATGTGTGAGCGTTGTGTATGTATTCATTCATCAATTTCTTTTAACATTTGTTCATCATTTCATGTAAGTGCTTTAAACTGGAGCACCGTGTACATGTGAGTGTATGTATGTGTGTGTGTGTGAAATCAGTCTAAATGAATACTAATTATTATTTAGGCTTCATATTTGTAACTGTATAACTATAAGGAATGGTTTAGTGCAAAATAAAACAGGAATACTACTTCATCCCTTAAAAATATCCCCCCCCCCCCCCCAAACAAACAAAAACAAAAAAGAAAGAAAGAAAAAAGAAAAAAAAAGCACGCCCAAGGAACAAGTTATTGTAGGCCTCCATATGTGTGGCTTCCTGTTTACATGATTTAGGAAAAGTAAATCAGCGACACAGGGGAAGAGACCTACCTCTAAAATAGTAAAATGCTGATCCGAGAGTAGGTTGGTCTCCTTCCCCATACGATCCGGTTACAAATTAGGCCTAATTATAATTTTTATTTCAAAGACCTAGACTTACATATATCCAATGTCTCTAAAAATACACAAAAGACTAAAGAGGTAGGCCTATATATTATATCTAATTACTAATCAGACAAAATCTAGAAGTACACACACACACACACACACACACACACACACACACACACACACACCTGAAATTGGCGAAAAGACAAAAACGAAACAAAAACAAGCTACCGACGCAGTCCAAATCAAACATTATTATCATCAGTTTATGACCGGTCCGGGCAGTTTTTCAACATCTGTTACTGTCACTATGCTTATCGGTGAAACTGTTGATTGTTGATTGATTTAAAACGAAAATACGATGATCGACAAGACGTAACATCGTCCACGCTTTGACCTACCTAGATCTAGTTAAAGAACCATTCATATGACTGTACCGAACACGTACACCTTTCGGCTTTCCTTATCATGCATAAAAAGCTATCGACCTCCGAGCGAGGTCTTTGGGCGTTTGGCTAGTCTACTCTAGGCCGACAGCTCGACTTATGTGTTAAATCGAGTGTGTGTGTGTATGTGCGTGAGTGTGCACTAGGCTAAAGTTAGAAGGTCCCCACCCAACGAAGCGAGCTTCGAATTTGCAGACGATAATTTCTTTCACACAAAAATTATTCAACGTTAGCAACGTTGTCATAAAAGAAGAAGAAGACAAAAATAACCTACCGAGATTCCAGCCAGATCTGCCGTAAATCATGAAACTGGTGGCACAGAATAAAATTCCAACACAGTTAATTTCATTACTTAGCACACTCGGTTTCGAGTAAATTTACACAGCGGAGTGTACTAGCAGGTCACGTGATACAGCGATTACAGGCGACGTTTTTCTTTTCAAGAGAATTTGAAGTTTTTAGTGTCAAAATTGCATCAGTTCAACATTTTAGTGTTATACTTTTGTCTTTCTGAACCTGAAGGTTAATAAGACAAATAATTGTTTGTTCGACAGCTTTAGAGATGTTTGTAGATACGAAAATAAACATGTAGCTTCTTGCAGCAGACGACATTATTCAAATTGAATTGTTCAAGTGTTGTACGTGACTTCATTACAAATTTAACTTCATTAATTTGCTTGTCATCTCGACTAAAACAATTTTGTTAAATATGCATGCTTGTGACAGTTTGCTCCAGTTAAACTTTTTTGCTTTGTTTGTTTGTTTGTTTTTGTGTTGTAAACTAGTTGCAACCGTTTTCATTATTTTTCCTTACATTCGATTTTCTCGGGTGTGCATCACTGCATGTATATCATCATCAACTGATCAAATGCCTTGCCACATGGCGTTGGCGATCATGGCCTTCCATATGTTTCAATCCTTTGTTGCCTCAAGCACCTCGTCCACCCTCTCTGTCTTCAGCCACTCTGCAAGTCCGTCCAATATTTACTCCTTAGGCCTACCAGTAACCAGGTGCTTTCTTTCCCTCCACCTTTCCTGTTGTGACCAGGTGCTCCAATCCCCCTTTCCTCATAAAAAGGCCTATAATGTTGCCTGTCTTTTCCTAATCTTCCTTATGAATGATCTTCTTGTGTCTGCCTCCATCAAGATTGTTGGTAAGATTACTAAGAATGGTTTTCATCTTCTTATCTAAATGATGTGTATTCAAAACAATATAATATTGTTTTGCCCATGCTGTACAGGCGAAATGTTTGGCACAGTCTGCATACTCCGTCTTTGATTGGCGTGCATGCTGCATGTTTTTATTTTTCCATGACAACACAAGCCTCCGCACACTGACATGACTTAAGTTAAAGGATCATGCTTTCCCATCTTTCGCTTATTTTGGACCCTTTCTGTGGAATTATCTGCCCTTCCCTAGACCTTTCAAGACAACTTTATTTAAAGCCCATCTTTTCCATGAATCCTGTTTGAATTTTGTTATATACTGACCTTATCCCATGCTCATGATGCTGTGTTTGTGGATTCTTGCAGCATGTTGTAAATGGGTTTTATTGCGAGTTTGTGCGTATTGTTAATGGGTACTAAATAATGGGTACAAACAGTGAGCATCATGTATAGATCAAACTGATTCAGTTTTGTATTGTAGAATTGTATGTGCATAGAGCAATGTTACAGTGTTAGGCACTATGATAAATGTACATTATTATGAAGGTATATTACCATAATCTTTAATGTGCATGTTTGATGTCTTGCATACATAAATACACACAAAGGGGACCTAGGCATTACCAGGTCTGTGCACATATTGAACTGGGAAGTGGGAAAAATCTCCATTCCTTACCCACCAAGTGGAGGTATCCAGATAGGATCGAACCCGGTTCCAAATTGAAGTCCAGAATTTACCTACTTGACCATCAAGCCCGTTATTTATTAAATGATTTGTTTGAAGACATACTAACAATTTGGTTGGTTGTTGGCGGTTTTGTGTGTGTGTAAGATGGGGAGGGGAAGATCTCAAGCACTTTTTTGTTTGTACATGTATGTTTATGGTCATAATTCAGAGAGAAAAAAAGCAGGGGGGGGGGGGGGGGGGTAGTGTCTATGAAAATTGAGTATCTTTTGTATCTATTCTGTCTGTATTGCAGAAAGTCTAAGGTACAAAAGTATGACGTCACATATATTACATTTTCTCATTTACACATGGGCACTACTTAAAACAATCGGAGAATGTAATGTTGATGAGGTCATATTTGCATGTATTCTTGGTTTTATTCTTTAAAATGATTTTTTTTAAAAAGCCTTCAGAATGGCACAATTGTAATATGTGGTTCCTTAGTATGTTAATGACAGTAACTGCTGCTTCTCAGGCTTGCATGTTTATAATTTACATAGAGAAAAAAAATTCTGCAAGTAAATGCTGAGAATTGTATAAAATATAATGGATTTTCAAAAACAGCACTACAAAAAAGAATATTTTTAAGCAAAAAGGGAGAAAACAGATGTGTCCATTTGGTTTAAAAATAAAGACAGAGGTTAGCTGAGCCATATTGATATTCTTCCTTTTATATCATGTTCATGAGACAAAAATACAGGTACTTTGAAAATAATCTGAAGTCAATGAAATGTTAACATCTTTTTGATAGTTGCTGTTCAGCTAACACACCAAGTATGACTACATTTGGCTCATAAACTTGGAGTTATGATGAGATGTGTATATTTCAGCAATCTTGTGGATGTGACCTTGAATTGTACTAAAATCATTCAGACTAGGGCATTCCCTGTCTGACTCAAGAATAGTGTGACGATAGCTGTTTATAAATCAGTAATGTTCGTTTTGGTCTTTAATGGTGACAGTGCTGTTCACCCAAATGAGAAAATAATCCTTGTGGTAAGACAAGATTTCTATAACAACGGTTGGGATTCCTGTAACCATACAGTGATTATGCCCAAAATGAACATGATCACATTAAATAAAGCTGAGAAAAACCCATTGGAATTTTTTTTTCTGGTCAGAAGACAGTACAGATTTTGTGTTTCTCAGGGTCATTGTTGCCTTGAAGAAACATAACAAAATTGATGTGAAGCAAAGACAATAGTGAATCGCAACAGTCAAAAAACAAAAAGAAAAGAAAGAAGAGAAAAAGAATTCAGATAATCTGGTAAGTTCCTGAAAAAGTGCTGTCCACACACAGGGGTAGAGCAGGGATTGTCAAAAAATATAGGTGGACTTGGGGCATGCTTCCCTGAGATAACTTTTTTGTCCAGAGGATAGAATACAAGCCATTTGGTACACCATAGTGATAACATCATGTAACTTGCTTAAACTAAAAAAGTTGTGTTAAAGAGGTTGTCCATAACCCTGAGGTCGTAGGGGAGTGAGATGGTAGAAACCTCAACTTATCTGGGGCAGTTTTATGAGAGTGGTGCCCATCTCCTGTCCCTCACTGATTTTTATCCTTAGTTCTAAAGTTCCCCTTGCGTGATTCCCACCCACGCAAACTCATGTAGGCAGACTGGAAGTCGAGTGCTCTATCTGTACACCGAACCAGGCCTTCATGTTTAACAAAATTTCAAGAAGGGATATTCTTAAACAAGGCAAACAGAAAATGGGTGTGTTTGGTTGGTCAGAGCATAAAGACATAGGATGGTCAACCTAATGGATAGGGTGAGGGAATTGCAGGGTTAAATTTTGCTTTGCCAGCTTGGTCGGCATGCAGGATGCTGGTGGACAGGGTGCGGTTGTCAAAGGGTTAAGTACCTGTCTTAAATTTGTTTTCTGTTGAGAGAACATTGGCATAGAGTGTTTCATTGAGGATTTTAATGCTCAGCAGACATGTCTGTACAGATTAGGCAAAGAAAATATGAAAACGCTTTTTCTCTGTGATGTGGTCATGGAGGTAGAAAGATGTGGGTGAAGAGAGGGTGAGGGAAGAGAGTTTTCAGATGATTTATTGATCAAGGCTATAGCCCTTCAAAAGGGGAATAACAAAATTCCCCATCTAATTATACATTCTTTACCGTGACACATGTGTGCAAATACTCTATGGCTGTTTGCTTTCTTGTCTCATAGAAGAAATGTGAAGTTCTGATAGCAACACTACCAAGTTGGCAGTCCTATGTGCAGCCTTATATTTTCCTCTTCATTGAGGAACTTCCCATTCATTGAGGAACTTCCCATTATGGAGGGCCTCAAGAAAATTGGAGGATCTGTTTGACTATCATATGTTGGTTTGTAAGAATGCCGTGTCAGTCTCTCCCTTGTATTGGAAAAAGCTGTAGCTGCCGCTACTGTGTTCCAGCTAAAACTCATGAGCTGACATCCCCTTAATCAGACACAAGATAACTTTGCCCTAAGATAATCTTGCACTTAGATGAGGTAACCTTGCACTAAAAATAACCTGCACCAAGACATTTTGCACTGAGATAAGTTAACATTAACCCATGGTAAACTTGTGCTAAGATAATTTTGTACTGCATTCAGCTTGCACTATAACAGCCTTGCACTAAGATGAGATAACTTTGCACAAAGATAACCTGACATTAAGACACACAGCACTGAGAAAACTTCAATTTGTTAAGATATGGCTGCTCTGACAAAGGATAACCTACACTTAGATAACCTTGTGATAGCAATTTTGTGTTGAGAGAGGTGACCCTGCACCTAGATGACCCTTTGCTGGGATGACCTTGCATTATAATGACCTTGCCCTCTGTCCAGTCAGCTGGCTGTTGTGCAGTTGTTGCCTAAAGGGACAAAAAAATTGTCTTTCTATCTCAACATGGCAAAGTATGATACTTATTTGAATGTGGCATGAATATTCAAGAAGTCTTCACAAAAGTCAAGACAGAGCCATTTGGAGGGAGGTGGCGGTGTCAAAGAGTGCAGCAGCCAACACTGAATCCTTTGATTCCGACAAGTGAGACAGGTGAGGTGTATTTAGAAAAGGGGGGGAATTAACTCTTTATTAGTTTTGACAGAACAGCTGATTAGGGTCAGGTACTGATGATTTTTTGCGTTGTTAACCAGATACAGTGTTAGTTTCAAGAATCAATTTCAAGAATCAGTGGAACCCTGTTTGTGCTGTTTTCAGGGAGATACTGCAGACTTCACTGCATCAATAATGGGAAGTCCTTGGTTGGTTGGTGTTGATGCCATGGCATTCCTGTCTGTGGTCCCAACAGTTGAGATGTGACAACTCATCATCTGGGACAACTTGACGGTTTACATTTGTCAGCAAGGATTTTTGTCCTTGTAAGTTTGTCTTATTCTCTCTCTCTCTTGAGCTGGAAAATGGTCTTTTTTTTGTTTGTTTGTGTTGTTTTGGTTTTGGTTCCATTTCTGCAAACCATAATGGCCATAGATGCTGGAACAGTTTTAATATTGTTATGATGATGGTGGAGATGATAACCACGCGATGGAGTTCCATCTGGGATGGGGACTGCGTGGCACATCTGTTCTTTATGCTTATTATCATAATACATTTTGGTGTCAACCAGGCCACAGAGGTACAGACCCTGTGGTGTTGATCAGGAGATCTGAGCAACACCCTCAGTGACACATCCATGATGTGGATGAGACTCGACCATTTGGTCCCATTCTTCCCAATAAGCTTGTAGTATGCTCAACTCTGGTGATGAATTGGGCAGAATGGTCAACAACAGAGTCAGATCCGTAGACTGTGTACAGCTCTGCATAATCAGCTGGGCTTTAAACAATAAGAGTAATAGGGAGAATAGTGACAGAATCATTCAGATGTTCATCTGCCAGTAAGCAGACTTGAGGTTCCAGAGTTCGTTTCCCATTGAGGCCTAACTTTTCTCCTCAGTTTGAATGGAAAATCAAACTGGACATCTGGTCAGAAGGGGACAAAACACAAGACCCATGTGCCTTCCATCCTGCACATGCTAAAGATCCCGTGGCAGTTGAAAATTGTGAAGAGCACAGCATTTGCCCAGCTGCCCTGATATAAAACATAGGAGAAATAGATTCATTTCCCAGGTTCCTTACCCTGAAGACCAATTAATCCTCTTGCCTTTCTGAAGTCTTGGTTGAAATAATGAATAAATACAGATAGATAGACAGACAGACAGATGGAGGACGGACAGAGACAAGACAGACAGACAGAGACAGATAGATAGACATACTAAGATACTAAGATAGATCAATAGATAGATAGATAGATAAAAAGGAATGGTGGCGCAACAATGTGGCGATGCGTTCTCAATGGGAACAGCAGCTTAGCCTGAGTTTCACATGGTAAATCCATTGTCTTTACAACAACAGCTACCACCTGCACCCAGCAAGCACAACTGGGAGCCGTTTCTCTTTGATGTATGTTCATTGAAACGCCTCTTAATTTAATCCTAGGAATACTCAACTGCTGCTTTTCCCACGAGATCTTCTGTACTCCAACTTCTACACTCAAACCTTTTTTTTTTTTAATTGCCAGTTGGTATGCTATTTTTGTTTTCAGCTTGATAATGTTAATGATAATCTTAATTTATTTTCACAGGATTGATTTTTAAGAGTGTTAATCTAGTTAGTTTTCCTGAGTCAGTCTTGTCAGTTTTCTTGCACTATCTGGTTTTGATATGGGTATGTTCCCCATATGAGGAGGGGTCTTTTTAGCATTTTTCAAACTTTCCTTAGATTGACTTTTAAGTATTTTATTTTTTTTCAATAGAAAACTTGTCGGTTTTTGATGTAGTGGGATTGCATTTTTTAACGTATATATTCACTGATATTCTTAGGTTTTTTTTTATTGAAATTACTGCAGTACATTTTTCTACCCCCTGTTTTAAATGTTTGTTGGTATGGTGTTGTGTTTATGATTAAGGGTAGTTATAGAGTTCTTGTGATTGGTTTAGGTTGATAGATTGAGATTCAGTTATCTTCATACCTGAGTCTTCGTCCCTTCTGAATTGGTGCAAGTACGGTACAAAAAATTGACAAAAGACAAGGCAATTGCTACATTGAGCATGGCACATTATGAAGTTTTTCTGTAGATTTAAAAGAGGTTGATTGATGCAGATGGCAAAAACAGGATTTCCATTTTAAAAACAATGACATTAGGTGTTTTCATGTTCCTAGTCAGATACTGACATAGCTTACAGGATCTTTAACTATGCATATTCATTATACATGCATATACAGATGAATGGGGTTCAGATACTAGCAGGTCTGCACACGTGTTGGGAGGTCAGGGAAAAATCTCCACCCTTTTACTCAGCAGGTGGTACCCAGGCAGGTTCATACCACGGCTCCTGTCAGGTTTAAATCAAAAGATCAGTGTGGACAGTTTAAACTCCTATACTTTTACCAAACTGTAGTGCAGTGAACTATCCCCTGTGGGGATGCCGGGGGCTCTTTCAGTATGAAAAATATCTCCACCTTCTGGAAATTCTGTGCTAGAAATTTCCTCTTTTCTGTCACTCTCTTTGTTTCTTTCTTCCTCCCTTGCTTTCTGTCATTTCTTCCTATCATTTTCTGCATTGCTGGTCCATTCATCTGTATGTATAATATTGTATTTGATAAAATCTCAGCTACTTTCTCGTAGGAATGATAATAGGATACATGTGTTAAGTGAATTTTTGGCTCTAGGGAAGTGAGATAAACAGAAGCAATTTAAGGTAATTTAGGCCTGTTTTTATATATATTTTAGTGTCATTATTTATGTTTAAATTTGTATTCAGGTATGTTTTTTAAATCCCCTGTGTGATAAATTGGATGGAATGGTCAACGTCAGGGGCATCTCCTTACATTATATGCACAGATGCATTGATATTGTGCTTAATTTTCTTTTCCATTTTTTTTCCTGTCCTGTTGAGAAGTATTGTGTAAGTTTTGAAACAGTTATAGCCCTGATATGGCTCTGTGCAGTCAGCTGGGATTTAAACAAAAGTAACAACAACAGTAAGTGCAGTTAATTGAGGCCATGCATCAAGTTCACATGCTCATTTTCAGTAGTGCAGGGGAAGCAATTCTACCCAGTATGCACAGTTTCAGTAGTGCATGGGAAGCAACTCTACCATGTGCACAGTTTCAGTAGCGTAGGGGAAGCAACTGTACCCTGTTCAGTTTTGATTTCTTGAGTCTCTTGTTGGCCTTATTGAGTAGGCATACTGTCTCCAGTGATTGGTGCGGGCTTTCATGTAGGATACAAAACCAGTCCTGGAGATGTGTGTTCTTTCTCAGATACTCCTTGGGAAGGAGTCTTGCAACCTTCAGATCAGCTTCCACTGGTCCCTCTTCTGTTCTGGACTGTTCAAATGTGCTGCTGTGTGCACTGCTAACACCAGCTTACTGTGTTGCGGGCAATATCTTCCCATTGGTGTTGTTGTTACCGCAGCTGATGATGTTGGCCTTCACAGTATTCTTGTATCACTTTAGTGGTCTTCCCTGGTCACAGTATTCTTGTTTCAATTCTCCATGCAGAAGCATCTTTGGGATGCATTAACTTGCATCAGTGTATCCTGTCTAAAGCTGGCATTTGATCGGTAGACACTCAGAGCTTGGCAAACCACACTTACTCAGAACCTGAAGGCTGGACATTATGAGCTTGTCTAAGCCAAGCCACAGATTCTCCAGTTGGAATAACACTGGCATCATCTCTAACACAGCTGTGCAGGCTTCTACAGGGTGGAAGGGAATGCTTTCTTTTAGGATTGATAAATGGGTACATGTATCATCTGCAATTCTGGTTCTAAGGACGTACAATGTGCAGAAGGAATTTTAGGTCACTTAGGCCTGTTTCTATATGTGTTTTAGTATCCCTAAGTTATGTTTACATTTGTATTCAGGCTGGGTTTTTTTTTAACCTTCTGTTGATAACTTTGGTGGAGTGATCAACGCCAGGGGCATATCCCTACATTATGTGTGTAAATACATTGATGTGTTTAATTTTCTTCTCTAGGTGGTTTTTTGTTTGTTTGTTTGTTTGTTTGTTGTTTTTTAGGGATCACCGATGAGTGAAAATTTTCAGACGGTTATAGCCTTGACACAGTTCTGTCCAGAAAGCTGGGCTTTAAACAATATAACAACACACACATATATCAGGGGCCGTTTTCCAGGATGGAATGGCCCAGTAGTGTGCATGAGGTCCCATTTCAGAAGGCGATATTTATGGAAAGTACACATGGTTTTATATGTCTAAAGAATATGAATGAAGAATGTATGTGTAGTGTGTGTGTGTGTGTGTGTGTATATATATATATATATATATATATATATATATATATATATATATATATATATATATATATATATATATATGTGATAGGTCGCGTGGTTAAGGGGGGTAAGGTGATTATGATATTTGCTGCGCCAGGTGTGATGGATCGAGTTGGTTAAGGGGTTTGGTTGTAGGTGAGTTTGATTTGTCGCGCCAGGTGAGATGGAGCGAGTGGGTTAAGGGGTTTGGTGATGGTTGCTGTGGTGGTCCTTTGAATCCAGAGCAGAAAGGGAAGTCTCTCAATCAAAAGACAAGTCCTCGTTTTGCTACTTGACTCTTTATTATTGAGAAAAGAAGACGAGGAAGGAGACAGGTAAGAAGACGTCAAAGAAGACAGTGCCTGTAAGACACAAAATAGGTTTCATAAATACAATGACAAATACACATTTTGTGAAATACCAATGTCAGTGTACAAGAGTGAACCACTACATTCTAACAGAAGATGTCTACATTTACAAACAAAAGCACTAGCATTTGTAAACATGCAACAAATAATTGATAACAAAATGTTGTGTAAAGAACTACTGCATTATACCAAAATATGTGGTGTCGATATTTACACTCTAAAGCACTAGCACTTGTAAACATGGAACAAATAATTGGTGACAAAACATTGAGTAACCCTTTGATAAGTTGAGGGTAAACTACCATACTGCTTGTTCGATAGCCTTAGCATAGAGTAGACTTTCAGTAATGTACTGGCAAAATAATGCACAGTCATATTAAGCTGTTCGGCCGCCATGGGCTGAGTTAGTTGTAACATAACATCTGAGTGGGCAGCTATTGGATAGTTAATATTCAGTAGTGACGACAGACAATACTATGTCTATGTGAACTGTCATCACAAACATTGGGTCTACCTTATTGAATAGCAGTCAACACACTTGAGTCATCCATTAAATATTTGCTCCATGTAGTTATGTGTAATTCTATATCTAGTGCTAGAGATAGTGATGACAAAATAGCATAGCATATTACTAATTAAGCTATGTCATCAAAGCAACACTCTATACATGATTATCAGTGGTGCTGATCAGATAAGGGATACACTAAACAGATCTATTAGCTGAGCACGTGTTTCATCAGTCATCATGTCAGTATGTGAATACAACCTTGTCAAGTATAAAATACTCTTCCTCTGCACAACAATGCCTCTCATCTTTGCTTTTGGCAGAATATGGTTGTCAATAGTCCTACAATAGCCACATGAAAATAGGGGCTAAATCTATAGTGGTTATTACATTTAAACCTCAGTTCCATCTTCACGATGGTGGCCGCCACGCTAAGTGCTACAGATCTTGTGAGATAGCACATCGTTTAGATCAAAACATACTTTCTCGCTGTGCGAATTCTGCAAATCTAGCGCGGTACTCAATAGACTTGAGCTAGAATCTAAAGAAATAAGACACTAAAGTCTAAGCTTACTGCAAATGACAAATTATAATAAAGTGATAAAAATCCAGAACTTACTACAGTAACGCCGTGAAGTTGATCACCTGCTGTGAGATCAAGAGTAGTGGCAGGAAAGGGCACCTCTGGTAATACTGAGAGTGGCGGTGGAAAAGCACACGCTATATGCGCCTTGTTAATTTGTACTCTGGGAACAGAGCATGATGGTCATATTTTCAAATCTCAAACCTTTCAGATGGCAAGGTCTGATTGGTTGTTCTCACCTAATTAATCAATCAACCAGATGCCAAGGTCTGATTGGTTGTTCTCACCTAATTAATAAGTCAACACTTAGTGTGTAGTTTTAACGCAGCGCATCAGTACACACAAGTGAAACGCTGGTCATTGTCCGGCAGTTTCGCGAGTGGGTATGTGCTCGCTATCGAGCCACAAATACCTAAGGCGGTTGAGACAGACACGCCCTGCGGTCATTGTCTGAGTGTTCCCGCCGGCAATTACACGGCGATTGTTCTATAATGCTACAGTAAAGGCAGCATAAATTAGTGACGGCCCCCTCTACGTTCTGTAAAACTACAACATAATACTGACTGGAGATGACGACAAAATCTTGTCGTAGGCCTGCTTTAGAGTACATGTACACATTGTAGATCTGCTAATTGTTTAGCAGTGTGTTATCTACAATGTATATGCGTCATGTACTGGTTAGATCTTTGGAATGATTAATGCATAGCTATGGATAGGCAGAGGCTGTGAGATAACAGTACAATTTGACCAAGAGAATGCAAGGCGTTTTTGATCTAGGCAAGCACGCTACACGGTGTTGCCTTTGAGCGTTGTAAGTAAATGGGGAAAGATCGTAACAGAGCAAGGCACTCTGTTACATATATATATATAGGGCCGAAATATAGGAGAAAATACTCAATGCCTTTGTTGTTTGTCTTGTAAATTTGAAGTGTATATATATATTATATGTGTGTGTGTGTGTGTGTGTGTGTGTGTGTGGTATGTGTGTGTGTGTGAGTATGGTGTGTACATATTGTATGTGTATACATGTATACATACATATTGGTATAGTGCCCAAAAATGTAAATGTACAGGTTTTATATGAATGGACATTTTTGTTGTAGCAACAGGACAGTGTTATTTAATATAATCCCAGTCATGTATATGCAGTAAACACCTGGTGCCCTGAGCATATGTGGATGTACTGGTCAAAATGTCACAAATGCCACCAGTTGTGAATATATATATTATTATATATAATAATATATATAATATATATATATATATATATAATATGGCCTGAAATAACATAAAAATGCCACCAGTTGTGAGAGGAATAGAATCAAAACAGAAATAGCAGAAGAACAGTGTGGATTTATGGAAGGGAAGGAAACTATTAATGCCATATACATCCTAAGAACTATCATAGAGAGGTCAATTGAGATGAATAAGGATTTGTATTTATGCTTTGTTGACTATACCAAGGCTTTTGATCAAGTACGACATGAAGAATTGGTCAACCAACTGGAGAGACTCAATGTTGATGGAAAAGATCTACGAATAATCAGGAATATGTACTGGGAACAAACAGCTGCAATGAGAATAGAAAACAATATAAGCTCTTTCCAAAACATCAAAAGAGGAGTCAGACAGGGTTGTGTTTTGTCACCAGATCTGTTTTCACTTAACAGCGAAAACATCATGAGAAACCTAGAAGAAGACCCTGGATTAAAAGGTTGGAGGAAAAATGATAAACAACATTCGATACGCAGATGACACCGTGCTAATTGCAGAAAATAAAAGGGACCTACAAAACCTTGTGAATATACTAGAAATAGAAAGCAAAGATAAGGGGTTGGAACTGAACAGCAGGAAGACTGAAGTCAGGTGATCAGTAAAAAACATGAAACCCCCTTATGCGAAATAACAGCAAATGGCACAACCTTGACACAGGTTAATATTAAGTTCAAATACCTGGGAACGATCATTTCATCAGACGGCAGATGCACATCGGAAATAGCCGGCAGAATCAGCCAAGCCAAAACAGCATTCAAGAAGATGACAAGCATTCTTACCAACAAATGCCTATCAATTAACATCAGGAAGAGAGTCCTTGAATGTTATATAGAACCAATACTGTAGTACGGATGTGAGGCGTGGACAGTCAGCAGGCAAAGCCAGAGCAAGATTGAGGCAGTCGAGATGTGGTTTGTAAGAAGAATGTTGAGAGTTCCATGGACAGCAAAGAAAACAAACGAGACAGTCTTGATGGAGGCAGACACAAGTAGATCACTCATAAAAAAGATTAGGAAAAGACAGGCAACATTTACAGGCCATTTTATGAGGAAGGGGGATTTGGAGCACCTGGTCACAACGGGAAAGCTGGAGGGAAAGAGAGCACCAGTTAGACCCAGGGAGAAAATGCTAGACGGACTTGTGGAGTGGCTGAAAACGAGGAGGGTGGAGGAGATGCTTGGGGCAACAAGAAATAGAGACAGATGGAAGTCCATGATCGCCAACGCCATGGGGGCAAGGCACCTGATGATGATGATGATGATGATATGCGTATATATATATGTATGTATATATATATATATATATATATATATATATATATATATATATATATGTATATGTAACAAGCACACGTGCAGTGCAAGGGGAAATGTTTTCATTGTTGAAATTTTAATAGAAAATTATGCATAAAGTCAAATTGGACTGTCTATTCCCCTTTTTCTTAAACGGTAATGTATTTCAATAGAGTCAAAGGAATGGATTTTCCACTGTTTTAACAGAAAATTGTACACAGTAAGAGTTGGAGGAAATGATTTTTCTTCCCATTTGTAATAGAAATTTAATGTACTGGTCCAAGGAATGGATTTTTATTGCAATTTTTGTTATAGTTACAGACAGACAGAACAACTTTTTTCCAAACGTTCTCCAGAAGTCAAACTGGAATCTTGTGGAAATGTCTGAATTTTTCAAATAAGAGGATCAAAGAGTGGAAACTTTTTCTCCAATTTCTGGTCCTAGACTAGTCCCGCATGCTGTTGTGTCATTTGTTATTTGGGATCTTCTGAATGCATTCCTAACATTTTATGGGATAGAATTTTTCTGATTCAGGAAGTCAATAAGACAACACTGAAAGCTCTTACCCTACATTGTTCACAATGACATTGGCTCAGATTGTCCCAGAAAATGTCTGGGAATGCTGAACTGAAATTAGATGGCAGTCACTCTTAAAGTGATTGGAAGACTATTCCATTGTAAAAAAAATTTCTAATGAACTTCAGATAGCCTATATTTCTGATGACTTTAGAGTCTGTTCAAGAGGGATTCATCACTCTTGGACAATTCCATATGTACTCCACCCAAATCTGCCAGCAATTATTTGAGGAGAGGTGAACACCGTGAAGTGAGGAGAGAAGACGTGAGGAGATGGGAGAAGAGGGGAAGGGAGAGGAGAAAGTAAAGAGCAGAGTCAGAGTTGGGAAAGATAAAGAGCAGAGTCAGAGTTGGGAAAGATAAAGAGCAGAGTCATGGATGGAAGATAAAGAGCAGAGTAGGGGAAAGTGAAGAGCAGAGTCAGAGTAGGGGAAAGCAAAGAGCAAGGGATAATAGCAAAGTAAGAGCAGAGACAGCCATGAAAGATAAAGAGCAGAGGTGGGTTGGAGAAGGTAAAGAGCAGTGGTGCACACTGTGCGCGCTGCACGTACAGTCAAGGGGAGGACAGGTAAACCAGGCAGGTAAGAAACGTAACGTAGGTGGGAATCCTTGTCAAGACGTGAAATACAGTAGTGATCATCATAACTATGGTTGGCGTTCAAACACAGCATTTGTCTTCCAATCTGCCTGGACGAGTCTTCACAGGTGCGTCACGGCCGTGGAACTTTCTATGTGTTCGTCCTGTGGTCTAGCCAGCTGTGGATGGGTACCTATCTGACTTTCTGAAGTTAGGTAAAAATAAAGCAGGGAGGGAGAAAAGATGGGCACTGCCCTCATAATGCTGGCCCCCGAGAAAAGTAATGAATACAAAATTAATGTAAACATAACTAAATACACTAAAACATACACGAAAACAGGCCTAATTAACTTAAAATTGCTTCCGCACATCACATTTCCCTTCAGCCAAAAAATGCAGTGAATACGTGTATCCCATTATCAATCTTAAGAGAAAGTACGTATGGCTTTACAGAACACATAACAGGTGAATGGATCAGCATGGCAAAAAAATGACAGGAAGAGATGGCAGAAAGCAAAGGAGCAAGGCAGAAATAAAGAGAGTGACAGAAAAGAGAAAATTTCTAACACAGAATTTCCAGAAGGTGGAATAATATTTATGTTGAAAGAGCCCCCGGCATCCCTATGGAGGCAATCCACTTAACCCATTGACTCCCTCACCCTATCCACTGGCATCCTGCTTTGTCAACCATGACAGCAAAGCAACAACAAAAAATTAACTCTAGGAAGCTGGTGGATGGGGCGAGAGAGTCAAAGGGTTACATATTTGCTGGTGATAGATAGGGTGCGGGAGTCAAAGGGTTACATTTTTTGCTGGTGGTGGATAGGGTGCGGGAGTTAAAGGGTTAAATTTTTGCTAGTGATAGATAGGATGTTGGATTCAAAGGGTTAAAATTTTGCTGGTGGTAGATAGGGTGCGGGAGTCAAAGGGTTAATTTTTTTGCTGATGGTGGATAGGGTGCGGGAGTCAAAGGGCTAAATTTTTGCTGGTGGTGGATAGGGTGCGGGAGTCAAAGGGTTAAATTTTTGCTGGTGATGGATAGGGTGCGGAAGTCAAAGGGTTAAATTTTTGCTGGTGGTGCATATAGGGGGCGGGAGTCAAAGGGTTCAGTTTTTGCTGGTGGTGGATATAGGGGGCGGGAATCAAAGGGTTAAATTTTTGCTGTGGTGGATAGGGTGCGGGAGTTAAAGGGTTAAATTTTTGCTAGTGATAGATATAGGGTGCAAGAGTCAAAGGATTACATTTTTGCTGTGGTGGATATAGGGTGCGGGAGTCAAAGAGTTACATTTTTGCTGGTGGTGGATAGGGTGCGAGAGTCAAAGAGTTCATTTTTTGCTGTGGTGGAAAGGGCTGAATAGGATATGATAGCTCCCTCCTCTTGGACAAACTCTTAAACAGTGAAGACCACATCTGACTCTAACTAGTCAATGGCTCCTTGTAGAACCTTACACATTTTCACTGACTGATACGAAACAATCATCATCGTGTGCCCTGCCACATGGCGTTGGCGATCATGACCCTCCGTATGTAGGCCTATTTATCCTTTGTTGCGGCAAGCGCTTCTTCCACCTCTCTGTCTTCAGCCGCTCTGCAAGTCCGTCCAATATTTTTTACCTGGGTCTACCTGGTGCTCTCTTTCATTAGAAGCAATACGAACCACAAACAGCCCCCTCCCCGACCCCCAACCACCACCACCTTCACCACCACCCATACCACCACAATCACCACCACCATCATAATCACCATCACCACACCACCATCATCACCACCACAATCACCACCACCATCATCATCATCACAATCACCACCACCATCATCATCACCACCACAATCACCACCACCACCACAATCACCACCACCACCACCACCACCCATCACCACCTCCACTACACCACCACAAGACGACAGTAGACACTTCCTCCAAAGCCCTATGCACCCAACAGGTACGTACGTGTTAAGAGTTTTTTTCTTTTTTAATCGCTGCTTTCACTTTAAAAATCCATTCTAAAACACACACACACACACACACACACACACACACACACACACACACACACACACACACACACACACACACACACACACACACACACACACACACACACACACACACACTCTCTCTCTCTCTCTCTCTCTCACACACACACTCTCACACACACACGCACACACACACACACACACAACATTCTTCTTACAAACCACATCTCGTCTGCCTCAATCTTGCTTGTTGACTGTCCACGCCTCACAATTGTACAACAGTATTGGTTCCATATAACAGTCCTGATGTTAATTGATAGGCTTTTGTTAGTAAGAATGCTTTTCATCTTCTTGAATGCTGTTTTGACTTGGCCGATTCTGTTGGCTATTTCTGGTGTGCGTCTGCCTTCTGATGAAATGATCGTTCCCAGGTATTTAAACTTATCAACCTGTCTCAAGGTCGTGCCGTTTGCTGTTATTTTGCATGAGGGGATTTTAAGTTTTTTACTGATCACCATGACTTCAGTCTTCCTGCTGTTCAGTTCCAACACCTTACCTTTGCTTTCTATTTCTAGTATATTCACAAGGATTTGTAGGTCCCTTTCATTTTCTGCAATTAGCATGGTGTCATCTGCGTATCGAATGTTGTTTAACGTTTTTCCTCCAACCTTTAATCCAGGGTCTTCTCCTAGTTTCTCATGATGTTTTCGCTGTAAGGTGAAAACAGATCTGGTGACAAATACAACCCTGTCTGACTCCTCTTTGATGTATTGGAAAGAGCTTATATCGTTTTCTATTCTCATTGCAGCTGTTTGTTCCCAGTACATATTCTGATTATTCGTAGATCTTTTCTATCACATTGAGTCTCTCCAGTTGGTTGATCAATTCTTCATGTCTTACCCAATTGAAAGCCTTGGTATAGTCAACAAAGCATAAATACAAATCTTTATTCATCTCGATTGACCTCTCTATGTAGTTCTTAGGATTTATATGGGATTAATAGTTTTTCCCTTCCACAAATCCACACTGTTTTCTGCTATTTCTTTTGATTCTATTCCTTGTCCTCATCATGGTTATTCTTAACAGGATTTTTGTTACATAACTCATCAAACTGATTGTGCGATGGAGTTCGCATTCTATAGCCCATGTCTTCTTTGGAGTGCAATGAAAATTGATTTTGACGTATCTTTGGGATTTTTCCAGTGTCGTAATTTCATTTAGAGGACTGTTATTTTTCTTTACCAAAATAAATGATTATGTAAGGGGCCAAATCTTGAGATTCAAATATATCAAATCGCGCACACTCAGCATTTACCAAAGCAATCACCAACAATGATGAAAAATTTCAGGCACAAAAGCACACGCAAACGTGGAGGCTCACTGCTGAACAAAACGCTATGTCTATAAGCAGAATCGGCCAAGCCAAAACAGCATTCAAGAAGATGAAAAGCATTCTTGCCAACAAATGCCTATCGGTTAACATCAGGAAGAGAGTTCTTAAATGTTAGATACAACAATAATGTTATGCGGTTGTGAGGCGTGGACAATCAACAAGCAAAGCCAGAACAAGATTGAGGCAGCGGAGATGTGGTTTCTAAGAAGAATGTTGAGAGTTCCATGGACAGCAAAGAAAACAAACGAGACAGTCTTGATGGAGGCAGACACAAGAAGATCATTGATAAGGAAGATTAAGAAAAGACAGGCAACATTTTAGCCATTTTATGAGGAAAGGGGAATTAGAGCACCTGATCACAACAGTAAAGCTGGAGGAAAAGAGAGCACCGGTAGGCCCAAGGAGAAAATATTGGACGGACTCACAGAGAAGCTGAAGACAGAGAGGGTGGAAGATGTGCTTCCGGCAACAAGGGACAGATGCATATGGAGGGCCGTGATCGCCAACGCCATGTGGCAGTGCGCTTGATGATGATGATGATGATGATGAGACACAGAAAAAGACCGGCGACTGACTGCCGTGGAACATCTGTATCGAGAGTTTTGTTAACAAATAGTATATCAAGCAGAACGGAGAGATCGGGCAGGAGTGTACGTACATATGGAGGTGGTCACAAACATAAATGGGTGCAATACCACTGATACATTTTGAAGAATATTGTATTGATTTTGTATGAAATTCTTTAACCCTTTGACTCCCACATGCTATCCACCAACTGCAAAATCTTAACCAACCATTCGACTCCCCCACCCTATCCACCAGCTTCCTGCAGGAAGCTGGTGGATAGGGTGAGGGATTCAAAGGATTAAGCGTTTGCTTTGCTAGCATGGTTGACATTGCAGGATGCTGGTGGATAGGGCCCGGGAGTCAAAGGGTTATGAAACAGGCAACCAATGGTTACACTGAAGCAAAGGACTGAAATGACCACGTTTCTTTTTACGGAGGGCCTCAGAATTCTGAATACGCTGAAGGCATACGACAGAAGAAGCAGAGAAGCCAGAGAGAGCAGATTCAAACTCAGACATCCAACTGGGAGTACAGTGTCCTCACCGTTTGACCGTCACACCCAACTGAATTATATCTCTCGACAACAAAGAGAAGAGGACTGTCTTCTTTCTTAGGATCACAACACGTAATCACTTTCATCTGTGCTTTTTTTCCCCCCACTTTGCACGCCACCTCGATGGTCACAGAGGCTGACACAGTTTTAATGATGTTGTGATGATGATGATACGGATGATAATTACGATGATGCAGAGTGCCATCTAGGACCGAGACTGCGTGAGAAGGCTGTACTCTATACTCACTATCTTAATGTTACACATCCTGGCATCAACCAGGCCCAAGATATACAAACACCTTACTATCTTAATGTTACATCCTGGTGTCAACCAGGCCCGAGATATACAAACACCTAGGATGTTGGTCAGGAGATTTGCCGCATCACCCTCAGTGATGCATCGGTGAAGAGGAGATAAGACTTCACTGTGCGGTCCCAGTCTTCCCAACGAGCCCTTAGCACGCTCAACTCTCAGGAAACCGATTGTGGTCAACAGACAAATCCCACTATGAGTTTGACAGGACTAATGAGGATTCAAACCCACAACCTTTCAGTCAGTTATCCGTTACGTTAACCACTGCAGCAGGGCGAATTGTAGAGATTGTGGCTTGACAACAATGAAGTATCTGAAGGCATGGCTTTCTGTGTACAGGACTTTCTTTTTTTTTTTCCTTTTTTCTTTTCGAATTTAGGTAAGTTTTGTTAGTACAGTCTCAAGTTTAAGGGTCTTCAGTTGCATATGTAAGACGCCTGCTTAATCCTTTTTAGACCGGTGCAGGGGGCAAATAGAGGACTTTCAATTGAAAGGTCTGGATTCAGTCCACCAAGACATTTCCAACTGGTTGGAAAAAGGTAGAGCTTTTCCCCCATCTCCCTCTCCAACTCGTTGGAAAAAGGTGAAGATTTTCACCCCATTTCCCTCTCCAACTGGTTGGAAAAGGATGGAGATTTTTCCCATTTCCCTCTCCAGCTGGTTGGAAAAAGGTGGAGATTTTTCCTATCTCTCTCTCCAACTGGTTGGGAAAAGATGGAGATATTTCCTATCTCCCTCTCGAACTGGTTGGAAAAAGGTCGAGATTTTCCCCCATCTCCCTCTCCAGCTGGTTGGAAAACAGGTGGAGTTTTCCCCCCATCTCCCTCTCCAACTGGTTGGAAAAATGGAGATATTTCATATCCCCTGTCCAAATGGTTGGGAAAAGGTGGTGTTTTCCCCATCTCCCTCTCCAGTTGGTTGGAGAAAGGTGGAGATATTTCCGCATCTCCCAGGTCAACATGTAAGCAGACCTACCAGTGCCTAACCCCTCATCGTGTGTAATACGCATACAGAGTATGAAGTATCCATGTCAAAGATCCTGTAAGTCAGCCAGTCGCTGTGGCGTAGTGGTTAGCGCAACGGACTACCTACTGGAAGGTTGTGGGTTCGAATCACCATCAGTCCCTTCAAAAATCATCGTGGGATTTTTCGGCATTAAGCAGCTCCTAACCAGAGTTGGGCGTGCTATGGGCTCATTGAGAAGACTGGGTACATGCATTAAGTGCATTTTCAGGCTCTAAGGAAATGAGATATGCGGAAGCAATTTCGAGTAATTAAGGCCTATTCTTATATATATTTTATCGCCTTAGTTATGTTTAAATTTGTATTCAGGTATGTTTTTAAATCTCCTGTGCGATAAATTCGACGGATTGGTCAACGCAGGAGGCTTGTCATTAGATTATGTGCACGAATACATTGATATGTGTACTGATTTTTTTAAAATTTTCGTTGCTGTTGGTCCTTTTGAAGTATTGTGTATGTTTTGAAATGGTTATAGCTCTGATATGGCTCTACGCAGTCGGATGGGCTTTAAATAAAAATAACGGTTATCGCCCTGATATGGCTCTACACAGTCGGCTGGGCTTTAAACAAAAATAAGTAAAAAATAAATAAATTAATTAATAAATAAAGTAAAATTACATACTGGCTTGACTACACCGCAGACAGATAACGGGGCTTTTTCTGCGTGGTGTACGACGAATTGAGGTCAGTCTTGTTGATTCGGCCTCAAGTTCAATCAGACCAACCATCGCCGCGTCTGAAGGACTTCGGTGTCAACACACTTCTCTGTGAACAACGCCTGAGTGGGTGATAGACATTTTGTTTTTTAATGTAATGGTTCGTTTGAAAACTGAATACAGTAATTCTACTAAAAAGTGTATATAATGATTGAACTGGAAATTGAATATAACGATGCATGTGTAAATTGAGTGTAATTGTTCATTTAGATATCGAATGCTATAACTCTTCCAGAAAAACTGAACATGGTTATTCATTTGAAAATTGAATGTTATCATTCAGTTGAAAACTGACTGGAAAGCTTGAGAAGGTCTCTGGTATCTTCAGGCTTGCTGATACAATCTTAGACTGAACGAGTCGATGGATCACACACATCTGTTCGGAAGATAACACTGGTCTACTTCTTTGTGCTTGTTGGTCTGAGTTTGTGTAGTGAGTGGTTCAGTAACCCTTTTGCTTCCTCGTCAGCGTAATGCACGAAGCTGGTGGCTGCTACCTTAAGGGAGTAAAAGGGTTACAACTGAATCGTAATCAACACTCAGTCTTCAATGATTCATGTGTAAATTGAATGCAATTATTCATTTAAACTGTGGAATGCTATAACTCGTTCAAAAACTGAACGTAGTAATTCATTTGAAAATTGAATATTATCACTCAGTTGAAAACTGACTGGCAAGCTTGAGTAGGTCTCCAGTATCTTTAGATTTGCTGATACAGTCTTAAACTGTACGAGTCGATGGATCACACATTTCTGTTCGGAAAACATACTGACCTACTTCTTTGTGACTGTTGGTCTCAGTGTGTGTAGTGAGTGGTTCAGTAACCCTTTTGCTTCCCTTGTCAGCTTAATGCACGAAGCTGGCAGCTGCCTTAAGGGTGTGAAAGGGTTTCAACTGAATTGTAATCGACACTCAGTCTTCAAAATGGGCTAGGCTTGTTCAGGTCGAAAAAGGGTTCAAATTAAATCGCAATCAACGATAGCATTTCAAAGCCAGTATCACTGTCTGGGGTTGCAAAAAGGTCAGAACTAATCGCGATTAACACCAAATCTTCAACGTAGGTTAGGCTTCTTCAGGATGGAAAAAAACCCAAAGAAACGAAAACAAACAAACAAATAAGCTAATCACAATTAGCACTAAGTCTTCGATGTGAGAGTAGGCTTGCTCAGGATGAAAAGGGTTAGAACTAATCACAATCAGACGTAGTACTTCAAGTGGGTTAGACTGGCTCAGGTGGAATAGTTTGTGCATATATTTGCATTTGCATTTCGTTTCTCTCTCTCTCTCTCTCTCTCTCTCTCTCTCTCTCTCTGTCTTTTTTTGTTTTTTTTTTGTTTTTGTTTTTGTTTCCCCCCTCTTGTTACGATGATTGTACTATAACAAATTCGGAGCGCTCTCCCTGCTGAGAACGTTGCACCACTCAATCTTTTTCTCTTCCCCCCTCCCTCCGTCATCCCCGTGTGTGGCGAGAGCTAGTTGGTTCTTTTGATAGAGCCGTGGATTCAAAATCTGATGTCTCGAGTTCAATCCCAGCCTGCAACATTAGAAAAACTGACCTGTTGGCTGCCCATCTTTATGTTTCCCTGCCACCTCACTCCCCTACGATCCCAGGGTTATGGAGCTATCTAGGTAGGACCTCAGGACCTGGCCAGCTCAAGAGTTTATGTGCAGGCTTAAAGGCTTGTGCCATGATCACCATACACACGGCATCTGTGACGATAGTGCATATGGAATTCATTCTGAGCGCGGAGACGTCATCTTGAGAAACTGAAACTATGTTTCCCTACCGATTTTAATGTTTCCATCGTTGCTCTCCCTCCCCATCCATCCCTCCCCCTCCCCCCCCCCCCCTGGACTTTCCTCAAGACCTTACCAGTGCATAAGGTTCTGCACAGGCTTGGGTAGACTGTCAGATTACTGCTGGCAGATTTGGATGGAGCGTATATGGAACCGTCCGAGTGCGATGAATCTTATTGAACAAAACGCCCAACGCCATACGTGACTAGCCTGTGCATGTGGATTTTTGCAAACAGAATTTATACCAAGGGCAACGATTTATTGCTGTAGGATCGTTTATTTATGTGCGCTGAGTACGTGCTACTCACGGGTCCTCAAAGTTCCATCATCTCACAGCAAAGACAGACATCTAGAACACCACTTTACCCCCCATGGCGATGCCGGGGGCTCTTTCAGTATATATTAGTATCCCCACCTTCTGGAAATTCTGTGCTAGAAATTTCCTCTTTTCTGTCACTCTCTTTTGTTTCTGCCTCGTTCCTTTGCTTTCTGTCATTTCTTCTTATCATTTTCTGCCTTGCTGTTCCATTCATATGTATGTGTTCGATAAATCCTTAATACTTTCTCGTAGGATTGATAACTGGGTGAGATAGTAGTCATATGGGACCTCTATCACCTGGTATGGGCATGTGTGATATAGGCATACATTTCCTCTATCGCTTGGTATGGGTCTTCATGTGTGATAGTATGCACACCAGTTGTTTATCACCCGGTATGATAGTGATAGTAGGCATACTGGTCCTGTATCACCTGGCATGGGTCTTTATGTGGGGTAGTAGGCATACTGGTCCTGTATCGCCTGGTATAGGTCTTCATGTGTGATAGTAGGCATACTGGTTCTGTATCGCCTGGTATAGGTCTTCATGTGTGATAGTAGGCATACTGGTCCTGTATCGCCTGCTATGGGTCTTCATGTGTGATAGTATGCGCACCAGTCGTTTATCACCCGGCATGGGTCTTCATGTGTGATAGTAGGCATGGTCCTGTATCGCCTGGTATGGGTCTTCATGTGTGATAGTAGGCATACTGGTCCTGTATCGCCTGGTATAGGTCTTCATGTGTGATAGTAGGCATACTGGTCCTGTATCACCTGGCATGGGTCTTTATGTGGGGTAGTAGGCATACTGGTCCTGTATCACCCGCTATGGGTCATTTGTGATGGTAGGCATACTGGTTCTTTATCGCCTGGTATGGTTCTTCATGTGTAATAGTAGGTATAGTGGTCCTGTATCACCTGGCATGGGTCTTTATGCAAGATACTAAGCATACTTGTCCTCCATTGCCTGGTATGGGTCTTCATGCAAGATACTAGGCATATTGCATACAGACATGTACAGATATACACACACAGTCTGCCACAGACACACAACACACACACACACATTCAAGATGGCGGAGACTCCTGACGGATAAAAATTTCGGCAGTCAGAGATAACAGGAAATAGTCTCAAATGACCAGAACAAGACGGGGGCGCCTTGCTGAACAGAGGCAAGAAGCTGCGTCTGCGGAAAAGACCGACTACGAGAGGCCGTCGACCAGCGACAAGCGAGACAGGATCAAAAAGGCAGAGACTGTCTCTTCAAATGGCGCTTCGACCGCGGTTACCACGGGCACGCAGAGCGGGACAACTTCCATCACATCTATACCAAGCTCTGCGGAACTCGTGAGTACGATCGTTGAACTAAAAAACATCGTACTGGATCTGCGCAACCAGGTCAGTACCTTAGAAAGGACTGTGCTTGCGCAGATCGAGGCCCGGTCGACAGCAACCGCCACCATCAAACCGACCAGGAACAGTCATACACAGACAGATAATTCCACAACAACTCCCACGTACGCAGACGTTCTAAAACAAAAGCACACACGCAGGCAGGACGTCCAACAGGCACAACGATCAAACACAACAAAAACTAGCAGCAATACTCGAGCGAAAACAGAGCTTGAAAAGAAAACCAAAGACGGGAAAGAACACCATGACATCAAAAAAGCTAAAGACGTCACATCACAGCTCAAGGACGCAACGTCACACACCAAAAAGATTTCAGAACAACGTAAAACAAACCACGACCTTCCCTATGTTCTGACTATCCATGATTCAGTGTTGAAAGGTGTCCACTCGAGACGACTGGGACGATCTTATGGTTTTGAAGGAGACTCAAGTACTGTGAATAACATTCATGACATACAAAAATCTTTAGACAAGTCACTTTCCAACTTTGACAGTCCTGCAGACTGTATTGTTTTACACTGTGGTGTCCACGAACTGAATAGCAAAGATCTCAAAGCAACAACACAAAATTTAGCTTCTTCCATCAAACATATAACACAAAAATATCCAAACACAAAGATAGTCATCAGCAAGGTCGCCCCTGTACGACAGTCACGTATGGAAGTTCGGCGGAATTTGTTTAACGCCTTTTTATCTGCTGAACTTGTTAACATAAAAAATCTATCATTTGTCTCCCATGATAACCTTCGAACTAACCAGCAGTTTCTACAGGACAATATTCACCCCACCGCCAGAGGAAGCAGCGTGATAGCGGGGAACCTGGGAAGACACATTCGGGATCTATTTTGGGAGACGCCTAGAAGACCAGGAGGATCACGACCTTCACGGCCACACGCCTCTAGATTCTCCCGAGGACCGTTCCCCTATTTTGACAGCTATGAACCGTGGTGGCTGTCATACAACATGTTTTGAATGAATAGTAGTAGATCTACAGTGACCAACGTTTCATGTCACAGGACTTTTTCCTCGTCATCTCTGACAGTTCTCTTGGTGAAAGTGTATAAACGCTAGGAATTAGTCAGTCAGGACTCAGACTATAATCTCTGTACATTTGAAGGCGTGTATACTATTATTTAATTTATTTATAATTTATTTCTGTTCTAGATCAAAAGTCTTATCTTGATTAGTAGGACTTCTTTTCTCCATAGTTTTACTCATTTTTTGTTTCTACCTTTACTTTGTAGTAAAAGTAATCATTCCCCCCCCCCCCCCCTCCCCATTTTCCTCGTACACAGAAAACCAAATATACGTGATTTTCAAACAAATCACCGTTAATTGAAAATAAGGGATTAGCCGACTATGAAAATCAATTTTTTACAGTGGAATTGTAGGTCTATTTCCACCAATTCAGCATACCTGGAACATTTCCTTGCCTCAAATCAGTGTGAAGTCTTGATTCTGCAGTCGCTTAATGTTATACCAACCAAACTTCCCAATTTCCAAAATTACTATTATCCACCAGTGTATGCCTATGGGAATCCCGGGAAGAAAGTAGCCACTGCGATATACATACTTAAAGAGTTACAATATCACATATTTACTTCCCCAGTTTTAACGTCAACTGAAGACTTACACGCTTGTGCCGCTACAGTACAATTCAGTAATTCTTTTATCCTGAACGTTTTGTCAGTCTACCTGCCAACAGGTCCAAATGACCACAACACAGAATGGCTGCGCACGATTCCGGATCTGCTGCACGGTAAATGGCTAATAGGTGGAGACTTTAATTCCCACTCCCCGTTTTGGGAAAAAGATTGCTGTACTGTGACAAGCAATCGTTTAGTAGAAAATATAGTTGACAGTTCGCTTTACCTTTTGAATGATGGGAGTGTCACTAGAATTCCTGATATTTCCAAACATCGGGCAACAGCCATCGATCTGTCTTTAATCTCACCAGAATTAGTACCCTGCTGTACCTGGGACACTCACAGAGATACTTTAGGAAGTGATCACTTACCTATCCTCATAACACTAACTAACGAAAACATCAGGATGAAAGACAGCATTCCTGATATTATACCAAAATATAATTATACACGCGCTGATTGGTCCTTGTTTCAGACTGTTCTTTCTATTCGAGATTTCACACATTATGAAAGTGAAAATGTAGACGTTATGTTTTCTAAATTCCAGGAGTCAGTTCTAGCTGCTGCAGACCTTTCCATCCCGAAACTCAAAACTTTTAAGTCTAATAACCGTTTGGGTAATGTTTGGTGGACGGAGGTATGTGAGCAAGCAGTTCAGTATAAAAAAGAGAAATACAAAATCTACATCAAAAGCAGGAAACCTGAAGATCATATGGAAATGAAAAAAGCTAACACCCAGTGTAATAAAATCATCGCTGAAGCAAAGAAAAATTACTGGGCATCATACTGCACAAAAGAAATTTCAGATTTCAAGGATTTCCATAAAGTATGGACAAAAATGAATCAAATGAAAAATGGAGCCAACTTACCTAGGTGTCCAATAATGATTGATACAAGTCACAAATTTCTTTCCGACTTGGACAAAGCTGAAACTTTTGTGGAACTTTTTGCCCAAAATAGTAAAGTAGATGGTTTGACTCCTACCTGCAAACACTACAGGGAAATGGCAGCTAACAACCCTATCTACACTGATCCAATACCTCAAAATGATCTCTGGTTTAATTCTCCAATCACCTTAGAAGAGTTAAAAAACACTATCTTGTCTCTGCGCAACAAAAGGAGTTCGGTAGGTGTTGATGCAGTTTCAACTGAAATGATTAAACGTCTTCCAGAAAACTATATTATTTTTTTACACAAAATTTTTCAGAAATGCTGGGCTGGTGGAACTATACCACAATTATGGCAAACGTCTGTTGTTATACCAGTATTAAAAGCAGGAAAGCCTAAAAACAATAAAAACAGTTACAGACCTATTGCTTTAACGTCCCATACGAGCAAACTATTGGAAAAATTGGTATTAAACAGACTTGTACATTACTGTGATAAAAATAACGTTATTCCAGTAAATCAGGCTGGTTTTAGAAACGGGAGATCTACAGTTGAGCACCTGGTTAAACTTACCACTCACATCAAGAAAGAGTTTGCCCGCAGAAAAAGTCTTTTAGCTACATTTTTTGATGTGAAAAAAGCTTACGATCAAGTTTGGCATACGCGTTTATTGTACAAGCTGAAATCTATTGGTTTATCTGGCAATATGTATGATTACATTAAGTCTTTTTTAGCCAATAGAACTATTCAGGCAAGAGTGGGAACTAGTTATTCTACTTCACGACATCTTGATATGGGAATTCCACAAGGTTCAGTGATAGCACCGCTTTTATTTAATATCCTTATACAGGATCTTCCTAAAGCACTCTCAAATCGTGTTGTTTTGGCACAGTATGCTGATGATATATGTATTTGGATGAATATTACTTTAAAAAAGACAACTCCACAGAGAGCACAGAATTACATTAGGAAATTGTATCAATCTGATCTTGATAATCTTGGAAACTATATGTTAGAAAATGGTCTGTCGTTGTCAGCGGAAAAAAACTAACATGATGCTATTTAATTCTGGTGGTACTTTAAGTAACTTGCCTACTTTCAGATTGCTTGGTGAAGTGTTACATTACAAACAGGTTGTAAAATTTCTGGGAGTCTTTATGACATCGAAATTAAACTGGAATGTCCATTTTGATTATATTTCAACAAAAGCAAGAAAAGCCCTAAATTTTCTAAAGATAATAAGCCGATTACCTTGGGGAATGGATACGAACATACTAATTCATCTGTCAACAGCACTTGTACGATCTAAATTATCCTATGCGCAAGAAGTGTTTTTCAGTGCACCAAAATATTTATTAAAGAAGATACAAAGCTTAGACTGCAAAAGTATTAAAATTGCTCTAGGTGTCCCTACTCATGCCTCTAATCTGGAAGCGTACAAAGTTGCTGGAATTCTGCCTCTGAACAACTATCGTGAGCTAGCGACAGCAAAATTTGCAGTTAGAACTACTTCACAAACGGACAATTTTGTGAGTAAGGAAATTAAAATCAGGTCTGATGTTGACTTTCCAAAGCGAGCAAAAAGCATTTCATCACAAATGACTGTTTCAACTTACATATCTGACTTGGTCAAACAGTCTAACATAAATATGGATGAAATAGCTGAGACACCATCAACAACGCCTATCCCTACATGTGAATGCAAAAAGCCTCTTTTGATATTGATTATACAGACGCTAAGAAATCTGAAAACGTCAACATTTCGATATCCACAGCAAGAGAACACATCGATGAAAAATACCGTACCCATCTTCACATTTTTACCGATGGATCAGTCTTAGAAAATAAATGTGCTGGAGCAGCTTTTTATGTTCCAAAATTTAAGATAAAAAAGTCATTTTTCGTTGGGGCAAACTTATCGATCTTTACAGCGGAATTAGTCGCTATTAATCAAGCATTTGCATTATCTAGTAAATCTTAAAACCATGTCTTTCAAAGTAGTTCTCTTTGTTGACTCAAAATCTGTATTATATGCCTTACGGTCTTTTAATGCCGACACAAGACCTGATTTAATTACTGAGGCAAATCATCTTATACATCGTTTAAGGGTCAAAGGTACAGATATCAGTTTATGCTGGGTGCCTTCTCATGTTGGTCTTCACGGCAACGAAGTAGTTGACAGAGCAGCTAAGCAAGGTGCCCAGAATGCTGATAATGCTATAGAATTACATGTTCATACCTCCGTAAAAGAAGCTTGCAACTTGCTCGAATCAGCCTCATGGACTCGATTTCTTGAACATTCAGATGAACAGTTTGTGTCACAACAAATGATAAAACTTACCGTTCAAAATGTATGTAAAAAATTGCAGTATTCTTCTATGTATCATTTGAGATCGATTGTTGCTGTTTGTTTTCGTATTCAGCTAAACGCATTGAGAACAAAATATTGTAAAAATGTCAAGTGTATTTGCGGCGAACAGTTCACACTGTTTCACTGTTTATTCTACTGCAAAATGCTACGTTCTTTTTTACCGAAAATGTTTACTCAAGAAAAGTATTCTGAAAATCATTTCCAGAAAATTACATCAGATCAAACGTTGTTAGTTAGAATTTCAGAATCATTAGTTCACAGTCCTGTTAATGCATTACTTTAACTTTATTCGGTTTGTATTTTAGTGTTACAATTTCCCTTCACGTTATTGAAGTTAATTGTTAGTGTTAAGTTCTCGTTCCATTTTACTGTTCCCCCACCTGCTAATGTCTTTTTCCTCTGTCTTCCCTCTGCCCAAATCCAACCCGTCCAACTATCGTTCTACATTTTATTTTGTTCACTTTTTTTTTTTTTTTTTTTTTTTTAAATAATTTCCCCTCCCCCCCCTCCCCCGTCTAATATCACTTATAGTGAAAAGACGTTAAATTAAAGAACGAACGAACACACACACACATGCGCGCAGGCGCACTTTTATAAAAGCACTCACTGACATACACATACACATTCATATATACACATGGACGTACACACACACACTAACACACACACGTTTTATAAAAAGCATGTCCCACTTAAATACAACGTGAAATTTTTATCTGCACTCTCTAGACAGTCAGAAAGTAGGGAAAGCAATGTCTTCTGTTTATTTATCTACTGACGTTTGTGTTGCCCAATCTTTCGCCCTCCCTTTGTGTCACTACCCCCCACATGTGTGAGTGGATGTCGCGCCAGCAGGCAGCAAAAGTGTATGTTGTGTTTTACAGTGATTTTATCGTGGTTCTATTTGATTTTATGCATTGAATTTTGTATCAGCTTGTTCCTTTTAAATCCCGACATACGGTGATGTATATATTTTTTTTAAATTTTGAATATTTTACCAGATAATCTGATTTTAAAGTTTTTTTATATACTCTTTTTCATCATTTTAATTCAGCCGCTCAAGTCGGACATTTTATCTGTGAACTGTGTTTACATTTTAGCCTACTGTGTTCGCCCAACGCTACGCTTGCAATTATGGACCCGTCCTTTTTAAAACAAATTGGACTGACACTTTTTAATACACAGCAAGTGTTACCTCGGTGGAGACGTCTACCAGCGCATACGAACACTGGGGCTGTGTTGTAAGCCCCGCACTGCGCGATCCTGTTGTGGTGGACGTCTCCACCGTCTTTGGCACAACCTGCCTCCTGCTGTACCAGTCCGACACCACTTTTCGTCCTCTGCTTCTTCGTCTCCTCCACTGCCCCTGCCCTCGACCTTGCTGCTGCGGGCTTCGTCTCCTCCTCTGCCGTCTTCGCCCTCGCCTTCTGTCCTGGTGGCGCCACCTGCACCTTCTGTCCTGATGGTGCCGCCTTCACCTTCTGTCCCGCCGGTGCCGCCTTCACCTTCTGTCCCACCGGTGCCGCCTCCATCTTCTGTCCCGCCGGTGTCGCCTTCATCTTCTGTCCCACCAGCGCTGCCCTCGTCTTCTGTCCCGCTGGTGCCGCCTTTGTCTTCCGTCCCGCTGGTGCCGCCTTCGTCTTCTGTCCTGCGTGTGCCGCCTTCGTCTTCTGTCCCGTCGTTGCTGCCTTCGTCTTCTGCCCCGCTGGTGTCGCCTTCATCCTCTGTCCCGTCGGTGCTGCCTTCACCTCCATCTCGGCCACCGCCATGTGACTCTGATAAACTAAAACTATGCCTTTTTAACGCTCAGTCAACATGTGCAGATGGCAAAGCCGATGTCATTGCTGACTTTATCGCAGATGAGCATGTTGACATTGTTTTTATCACAGAAACATGGCTTAACTCCCTTGGTCATGAACCTATATATGCGAGTCTCACTCCGAGTGGTCACAGGCCTGCTTCTTTCCATCGCTCATCCCGAGGTGGTGGTATCGCCATCCTCTACAACGACTCACTCCATTCCCGCCTATCTTTCTCGCAGTCTCTGCCTTTCTCCCATCCTTCTTTCGAGCACGTTGAAGTATCCTTCTAATCCACCCCTCATCCCATCACCTTCTCCTGTGTCTATCGACCTCCACCTAGCTCTGCCAACAAACTCACCACATCCATGTTTCTCTCTGACTTTGACCAATTGCTTGACCACTACTGCCTCTTACCTGGAAATCTCATCATTCTAGGTGACATCAGTGTCCACTACGACAACACTCACCGTTATGACACAAGACATATCATCAACTCTCTGTCCAATCACAATATGACACAACATATTTCTGAACCAACCCATCAAAAAGATCACATTCTTGACTGGATCATTTCTCGTGATCACCACAATTCAGCTACTGACAACTGCCTAGTTCTTTCTACCCATCTAACTTCAGCCCTTCCATCTGACCACTCTGCAATTCTCTGTTCTCTTGACATTTCTCCTCCTTCCCGTACCACGCACACAGTGACTCGACGCAATCTCAAATCTATTGACCTCTCCACATTTTCATCTGATGCCTCCCGCCTCCTTTCTGAAAAGTCACATAACCTTGCCGATGAATTCTATGCTACTCTCCACCATCTTCTGGACACTCATGCTCCAGCCACAACCCGTCTTTTACCTGACCGCCTCCCTACTCCCTGGCTCACTCTGAGATTGCCTGTGCAAAACGTGCCCGCCACAGAGCAGAGCACTGCTGGCGCAAATCCAAACTCACTGTACATAGGCAACTTTTCCAAGCCTCTAAAACAAAAGTATCCACCCTCATTGCATTTGCAAAAACAAGCTATTTCCAAACCAAAATCCTGAATGCCTCTTCTTCAAGAGAACTCTTTACAACCATGAATCATCTCCTTGGCACCCGAAAAGATTTACCTCTCCCAACAAAACACACAAATGAAGAACTCCCATCTGTATTCTCCAAGTATTTCACCACCAAAATACAAACTCTTTGTGACAGGCTTGACAGGACACCCTGTCAACCATGCCCACCTGACCCTTCCTTCCTTCTCTGGCACACCTCTTACTACTTTTACCCCAGTCTCACAAGAAGAAATTCTCAACACAATCAGATCCATGTCGTTCAAAACCTGCGAACTGGATCCTGTTCCAGGTTCTCTCTACTCTGACTGTCTCCCTACTCTCCTCCCATTCATCACTGACATCATCAACACTTCTCTTCAAACTGGAACTGTCCCAGATTCTTTCAAGTCTGCTCTTGTGCACCCTCTCCTCAAGAAATACAATTTAGACCCAAAATTACCGGCCTATCTCTAATCTCTCTTTCTTGTCAAAACTCATCGAAAAAGTTGTCCTCAACCAGCTAAACTCTCACCTGTCTGCCAACAATCTTCTCAATCCTTTCCAGTCAGCCTACCGTCAGTGCCATAGCACTGAAACTGCCCTACTGCACATTCTCAACAATCTCCTCCTTGCAACTGATACTGGCAGAGTCTCTCTCCTCACACTCCTTGATCTGTCTGCAGCCTTTGATACCATTGACCATGGTATTCTCCTTTCTAGACTTCATCATACTTTTGGCATCTCTGACATTGCTCTCTCCTGGTTCACTTCATATCTATCAAACAGAAAACAAACTGTTCTCATTAATGGCACTTACTCTCAACCTGCTTACCTGACCTGTGGTGTTCCACAAGGATCTGCCCTTGGCCCTGTTCTTTTTATTCTTTACACCTCCCCCCTGTCCACCATCATCAACTCCCACTCTATAAAACACCACTTCTATGCTGATGACACCCAACTTCTAGACTGACACACCAGACAATATACAGCGCATCTTAACTCGCACCACTGAGTGTTACTCGGACATTAAGAACTGGATGACGTTCAACAAACTTCAGCTAAATGACGACAAGACAGAAGCTATCCTCATTGGCACCCGTCAGAAACTTTCTCAACTGCCTCCTCTTTCTCTCCCATTATGTAACACATCAGTCCCAATTTCTGATTCAGCTAAAAACCTTGGTGTCTGCATTGACTCTATCCTCTCCATGAACAACTTTGTTTCTCAAACTGCCAGATCTTGCAACTATCACCTCCATCGGATAAGCCTGATCAGGAAGTATCTCTCTGTCGAGACAACTGCAAAACTCGTTCTCTCCTTCATAATGTCTCGCATTGACTATTGCAATTCACTCCTGTCTGGTCTTCCTGTATCCACCATTCACATCCTGCAGCGCATTCAAAACAATGCTGCACGCCTTGTACTAAAAAAGAAAAAAGCTGACCACATATCTCCTCTCCTGGCACAACTTCACTGGCTCCCTGTATCAAAGCGCATACAGTACAAACTAGACACCATGTGCTACAAAAGCCTCAATAACGCAGCTCCCGATTACCTGTCAAGCCTACTTGAGATCTATGTTTCCTCACGTACCCTCCGCTCTGCCTCCGATCCTCTCTGACTTTTCGCTTTCCACGCACTAAGCTCAATACCTATGGTCCACGAGCCTTCTCTGTTTCTGGTCCACTTTCCTGGAACAAACTTCCTACTTTTGTCTCCTTCAAGTCCGCTCTCAAAACTCACCTTTTCTCCTCTGCATAAAATCCTGACCTCACTCAATCCCCTCTGCAGCCTCGGAGGGGAATCACATTGTAATATATAATTGTATATAATATGCTCTCTATAATTTTCCATTGCTTTTATTCTTTCTCCCCATTTATAGCCGTGTGCGTGTGTGTGTGTGTGTGTGTGTGTGTGTGTGTGGTGTGTGTGTGTGTGTGTGTGTGTGTGTGTGCGTGCGTGCGTGCGTATGTGTGCGTGTGTGTCTGTTTTAGCACTTAAATTTGATTTTATCAAGATTTTGCGCTATATAAATAAAATATTGTATTGTATTGTATTGTATTGTACATGGCTCACTTTACCTTTCCAACACAGCTCCAAACCCACTGAAGCTGAGGACACCATGACAGCAGGGGGTGAACGGCCATGAAGGCTGGGACGACTTTTTCACAGCGCTATAATGACAAACAATTGATACCACCAGAAAACTACCAGACATCACCAAGAGAAGACTAAAATACATTGGCCATGTGTCACGCAACAAGAACACGGACCTCATGGCAACCATCTTTCAAAGGAAAAAAACAGTGGCAAAAAGGAAGAAAGACAGTCCTCCAGTCTCATACATCGAGAACATAACCAACTTGAGTGGTGGCCGAAATATTCAAGAAATTGTTCACAAAAATCAAGACAGAGAGGCCTGGAGGGAGATGGTGGTATGAAAATGTGCAGTGGCCAACACCGAACCCGGTGACGCTGACAGGTGAGACAGATGAGAACGACTAAAATGGAGATGATTGTCATGATGCTATGGAGTTCTAGTTTGAACTGAGACTGTGGGACGACGGTGTACTCTATACTTACCTTTATAACATAGCCTGGCGTCGACCAGGCCCGAGAAATACAGACACCTGCGGTGTTGGTCAAGGCATTTTAGCAGCACCTTTAGTTATGATGCATCCAAAAAGTGGCTGAGATTCGACTGTGTGGTTCCAGGCTTCTCAAGGAGCCTACAGCACGTTCAACTCTTAGAGTGTTTGTTAAATTTTAGTCCGTATGTCCGGGAAAAAGCCAATCACGGATGAAAATTGCACAATTTCTTGACTAATTCTCTCACCTGTCGGCGTCACCGGGTTCGGTGTTGGCCGCTGCACATCTGGACACCGCCATCTCCCTCCAGGCTGCTCTGTCTTGACGTCTGTGGACAATTTCCTGAATATTTAGGCCACTGATGCTGGCCATGTTCTCGATGTATGAGATTGGAGGTCTGCCTCTCTTCCCTTCTGTACCGTTTTTCCCTGAAATTTGGTTGCCATGAGGTCCATGACGCATGGCCAATGTACCTTAGTCTTCTCTTGTTGATGTCTACCAGCAGTTCTCTGGTGGTATCAAGCTCCTCCAGGACACTTTCATTAGTTCTTCTATCTGTCCATTTGACACGTAGTAGTCGCCGACAAAACCATATCTCTGCTGCCTCAATTCTTCTGCAATCAATTTTTCACAAGAGTCCAGGCTTCGCAGCCACAAATCATCACTGGCCAGATCAAACACCCCAAAGTCCAACCCTCAGGCCATCACTAATTAGTGAATCGAATACAAGATCTCCAAAGTCTATAGTCTGTCTGTGATAACCGCTATACCATGCTGACTGATTTGAGGGAATAATAATTATAAACGAAAACAGATCTGCTGTGTGTGTGTGTGTGCCCAAGTATTGCAGCCACAGATGAGTTCTGTGGTACTAATCATGAAGCTGTAGAAGAATAAGTAATGATATGATAAAAAGGGAAATAATGTGGCCTGTCATTTTTAATATAAGACTTTGTTCCCACCTTCTGGGAATTCTGTGCTAGAAATTTCCTCTCTTCTGTCAGTCTCTGTTTCTTTCTTCCTCCTTTGCTTTCTGTCATTTCTTCCTGTGATTTTCTCCCTTGATGGTCCATTCACCTGTATGTTTTCGATAAAGTCTTACGTACTTTTTTCTTAGAATTGATAATTGGGTACACGTATCAAATGCATTTTTGGCTCTAGTGAGGTGAGATATGCGGAAGCAATTTTAGGTAAATTATGTCCGTTTTTATATATGTCTTGGTATCCTTATGTATGCGTAGATTTGTATTCAGGTGTGTTTTTTAAATCCCCTGTGCGATAAATTGGACGGAGTGGTCAAAGCCAGGGGCATGTCCTTGGATTATTTGCGCGAATTCATTGATATGTGTACTTAATTTTCTTTTCTTTTTTTCTGTGGAAGTTGTGTATGTTTTGACGTGGTTATAGCCCTGATATGGCTCTACGCAGTCGGCTGGGCTTTAAACAACAATGACAATAACACTAACAGACTTTGTTTCTTTGTTGTCTTTTGGGCACACCTGACACAGACCATCGTGTTGTCTTGTTTCATTAGTGAAATATACGTTCTTATTCTGTTTACTTCGTCAATTGAATCAGCATTTTCCTTTTTTTTTTTTTTCTTTTCTCTTCTTTTTCCTTTTTCTGGTATGCTGATACTGTACTGTAGAGTAGCAAGGACTAGCTGTAAGACGGATCCACTGAGGCCTAATGCTACTATCCTTGAGTGATGAAGTGTTTTGAAATGTTGTGTTGTATGTGTAAAGTAGCAAGGACTAGCTGCAAGACAGGTCCACTGAGGCCTAATGCTACTATCCTTGAGTGATAAAATGTTTTGAAGTTTGAAATTTGAAGTTCGCCACTTCAGTGACACACTTTATCCAAGGACAGCACTCCAATTTCATATGGTAAACCCGTTACGACAAAAAACAACAACAAAAAACCGACGGATTTAAATAGTTTGATGCATTTCTAGTGTCTGTCTACTTGAACGCAAGCAGTCACAAGATTCAAACTATTTCAAACCAAGGCTGATTTTCAGTGTACATTTTCAGAACATCGAGGGATTTCTCATTTGACTGTGAGCACGAGTTCACTGCAACAAAAGAAAAAAGTTCTTCACGTGTTTCAAGTGTCTGCTATCAGTCACGTATTCAGTTTGTTTTAAACCCAGGCAGACTTTCAGTTCAAATTTTGAGTACACTGAATGATTTGTGGACAAACTGTGGGCGTGTAACTCCACTGAGACAAGAAAGAAAGAAATATAGACAGTTTCAAATATTTCTAAGTTTTATTTTCTTGGTTGCTGGCAGTCACCTATTCACGCTTTTTCAAAGCAATGGAGATTTTCAGTTTAGACTTTCAGAGCATGAAGAAATTGTGAACTTACTGTGACCCCATAAATCGTCTGACAAAAAAGAAAAAAAGAAAGAAAGAAGAAAGAAAGAAAAAGAAAAAAGAAAACAAAAAGAAATACAAATAATTTGATGTGTTGCTAGTTTATACTTGCTTGAACGCCTGGCAGTCACAGGATTCAAACTATTTCAAACCAAAGCAGATTTTCAGTTTACAGTTCCAGAACACTAAAGGATTTGTGGACTAATTGTGAGAGCTAATCCATTGCTACAAAAAAAAAAAGTTTGATGTATTTGATATAATTAAAGGCTGGCAGTCGTTTGTTCAGACTGAAAGATTTTTTGTTTTGTTTAGATCTTCGGAACTGTGAAGGACGTGGGGACGACTTGTGAACAATTCAAATGGCGTGCCAACCGTGCGTGACCCGTGTGGTCAGGGTGGTGACCAGTATCACAGTGGAACCTGTGTTGTTCTTGTTCATGTTTGCTTCTTCCCTCACCTTCACGGCGTTTATGGTAAGTTGTGTGCGTGTGTGTGTGTGTGTGAGAGAGAGAGAGAGAGCGTGTGTGTGTGTGTGTCTGAGTGAGTGTGTGTGTGAGTGTGTGTGTGTATGTGTGTGTGTGTGTGTGTGTGTGTGTGTGTGTGTGTGTGTGTGTGTGTGTGTGTGTGTACATGCGCGCATGTGTGTATGTGTATTTGTGTGTATGGGTGGGTGTGTGTGAGAGAGAGAGAGAGAAAACGGAGAGAGAGAGAGAGAGTGTGTGTGTGTGTGTGTGAGTGCGTGTGTGTGTGTGCATGCGTGCGCACATGTGTGTATGTGTATTTGTGTGTACGGGTGGGTGAGTGTGCATGTGTGTGTGTGTTTGTATGTGTGTGTGTGTTTGTGTGTGTGCACGGATAGTAGTAGTTGGGTTTGGGTGCAAATGTGTGCGATTGTCTTGTTGTTGTTGTAGTCATCATCATCCTGTCTTCTCTTGTTGTAGTCATCATCAGCATCCTCATCGTCATCATCATGTGCCCTGCCATATGGGGTAGGCGATCATGGTCCTCCACATGAATCTGTTTCTGTCGCAAGTTCATCTTCCACCCTCTCTGTCCTCAACCATCCTGCAAGTCTGTCAAATATTTTCTCCCTGGGTCTGCCTGGTGTTCTCTTCCCTCCAGCTTTCCTGTTGTGGCCAGGTGTAATAATTCCCCTCATAAAAGACCCTATAAATGTTGCTTGTCTTGCCCTAATCTTCTTTATCAATGATCTTCTTGTGTCTGCCTCCTTCAAGTCTGTCTCGTTTGTTTTCTTTGCTGTCCATGGAACTCTCAACATTCTTCTTAGAAACATTTCAGTTGCTTCAGTTTTATTCTGACTTTGCATGTTGACAGTCCATGCCTCACAACCGTACAACAGTGTCGGTTCTATATAACATTCAAGAACTCTCTTCCTGATGTTAATTGGCAAGCATTTGTTGGTAACAGTGCTTTTCATCTTCTTGAATGCTGTTTTGGCTTGGCCAATTCTGCTGGCTATTTCTGATGTGCGTCTACCATCTGGTGAGATGACCGTTCGCATCTCAAAGTTGTGCCATTTGCTGTTATTTTGCATGAGCTGATTTCTTGTTATTTTCTGATTACCATGATTTCAGTCTTCTTGCTATTTAGCTCCAGCCCTTTATTTTTGGTTTCTATTTCTATTATATTCACAAGGTTTTGTAGGTCTTTTTCATTCTCTGCAATTAGCTCGGTAACCTAGAATACCTCGAGAAAACCTCAGCTACCTGTTAAGAAATGGGCCTCACACCTCCGACGGAACCTAGCCTAGTCATATAATAATCCTGCGTGATATCAGTATGACGCCTAATCAAATAAAGATATCACTTTCATGGTTCTAAGAGCATTATGACAAAGATGTCGTTAAGCCTATGTGATATCAGTATGACGCCTAACCAAAGGAAGATATCATTTTCATGGTTCTAATAACATTATGACGAAGATATCGCCATCACTGTTCTAAGAAAATTATGAACTATCACCAAGGCAATCTACATATGACATCAGCATGTGGGTCAGCCAAGTAACGTCATATGACAACAGCACGTAGATATCGTACATGCATACCAATACAACTCGCTATCATATGTTCAGTAATATGCACCAATACACTGGCTGCCTCTATTACTGCCTAATCAAGGCAGACTAGAATAAATCTGTATAACTACAAAAATATGTGTTAATAAGAAATCCCTATCCTCTCACACAACACATCTACACCACCTCCATGTGGCTACATCTCTGGAATTCCGGTTTCCATCATGTCTGATTGTGATCAACAGGTAATGTCTGATTGTGATCAACAGGTAATGTCTGATTATAATCAATAGTTAATTATTTATTTTTATGACCAATAATTGATTATGTCTGATTGTGATTAATAATCAATTATGTCCGATTATGATAGTTATTCTGATTATGATCAATAGTTAATTATGTCTGAATATGATCAATAGTTAATTATGTCCTATTATGATCAATAGTTAATTATGTCTGATTGTGATCAGTAGTTACTTATGTCTGATAATTTTGGTTGATGTCCACATCAACCAAAATTATATCACAATACTCGGAAATGAAAAGCGGTCATCGACTATCACAGTCATTCACGGATTTGTACTCTGACATGATTTTGTTTTGTAGACAACAGAACTGGCAACTGTCCACTGAAAGATATACTCAATACAAATTATCTAATGCTGTCTGTGTTGGTCCTCTTTACTCCATACTCCATGATTATTTAGTCCCTTGTTCTCAGTCTGTTTGTTTTTGTCATATGAACTTAATCAAAGCAACAGTACTTAATCCTTGATCCAGTCGTCAACCCATGAATGCACGTTCATTTATTAATTCTTAGTGACTCAATCAAATCAACAATCACACAAAGTACTCAACATTCCCGTCCACGTACTTTTATCATCTTATACTATAAAACTAAGATTTTCCTCCTCAGAAGTGCTTCGATAGTCTTATAGTGTGAAACAAAGATTTTACCCCCCCCCCCCCCCCCCCAACGTACTTCTACAATCTTGTATTATGAAAATAAGATGTTTTCACCCTCAAGAGCGCTTCTATGATCTTATATCATACAAGTGAGGGTTCCCCTTCCCCTCCCCACCCCTTCAAAAGTATATTTATGGTCTTTTAAAATAAAAGTAAGGCGTTTTCGCCCTCAAAAGCACTTCTATATAGTCTTATATCATACAAGTACGAATTCTCCTCCTCTCCCCCTCAACAGTACATTTATGGTCTTACATAATAAATGTAAGGGTTCTTCTACCCTCAGAAGCACTTTTATGATCTTACATAATACAAGTAAGGATTCTCCTCCTCCACCTCCCTCAAAAGTACATTTCTGGCCTTATATCATTAAAGTGTTGTTGTTTTTTCACTTTCAAAAGCACCTCTATGATCTTATAACTTAAAAGTAAGGGTTTTTCACCCTCAGAAGCACTTCTGTGATCTTTCATCATACAAGGGTTTTTCACCCTCAAAAGCGCTTCTATGATCATTTAGTATACAAGGGTTTTTCACCCTCAAAATCACTTCTGTGATTTGTTATCATACAAGGGTTTTTCACCCTCAAAAGCACTTCCATGATCCTTGATCATACAAGGGATTTTCAGCCTCAAAGGCACTTTTATGATCTTTTATCATACAAGGATTTTTCACTCTCAAAAGCACTTCCATGATCCTTAATCATACAAGAGTTTTTCAGCCTCAAAAGCACTAATATGATCTTTTATCATACAAGGATTTTTCACCCTCAAAAGCACGTCTATGATCTTTTATCATACAAGGGTTTTCACCCTCAAAAGCACTTCTATGATCTTTATCATACAAGGGTTTTTCACCCTTAAAAGCACTTCTATGATCTTTTATCATACAAGGGTTTTTTACGCTCAAAAGCACTTCTGTGATCTTCTATTGTTCAAGGGTTTTTCACCCTCAAAAGCACTTCTATGATCTTTTATCATACAAGGGTTTTTTACGCTCAAAAGCACTTCTGTGATCTTCTATCGTTCAAGGGTTTTTCACCCTCAAAAGCACTTTTATGATCTTTATCATAAAAGGGTTTTTGAGCCACAAAAGCACTTCTGTGATCTTTTATCATACAAGGGTTTTCACCATCAAAAATCACTTCTATGATCTTTTATCATACAAGGGTTTTTCACCCTCAGAAGCACTTCTATGATCTTATACCATACAAGTAAGGGTTCTTCCACCTAACCTATGATCTTATACCATACAAGTAAGGGTTCTTCCCACCCACCCCCTCCCTCAAAAGTACATTTAATGACCTTATATCATAAAAGTGTTTTCACCCTCAAAAGCACTTCTATGATCTTTTGTCATAAAAGTAAGGTGTTTTCACCCTCAAAAGCACTTCTATGATCCTTTGTCGTAAAAGTAAGGGGTGGTTTTGACATCCTTTGTCATAAGATAAAGGGATTTTCACTCTCAAAAGCATTTCTATGGTCCTTTGTCATAAAAGTAAGGAGTTTTCACATCATGTGTCATAAAATTAAGGGGTTTTCGCCCTCAGAAGCACTTCTATGATCCTTTATCATAAAAGTAAGGGTTTCACATCCTTTGTCATAAAAGTAATGGGGTTTTCACCCTCAAAAACACTTCTATAATCCTTTATCATACAAGGTTTTTTTCTGCACTCAAAATCACTTCTATGATGTATTGTCAAACCAAATTTTTCCCCATGCCTGACCTTTATCAGCAATTAACTCTTAGCAGGCTCATGACACCCATGTCTGCATCATCATTTTCCTGTCAGACCCTAAGAATTTGGATTATGGCCTTTGTTTCAAGAGGGATTCATCGCGCACGGGTAATTCCATATGCACTCCACCCAAACCTGCCAGCTGATTTCTGATAGACTCCCTGAGCCTGTGCAAAACCCTATACGCTGGCAAAGCCTTGAAATAGGGGAAGGTGGAACAGGGACCTATGAAACACTAAGCCGATGGTATCAGAACAATGGAAACGTTGAAGATCACTTTCGATTTGATTTATGTATCAAGATATAGCGCCTTAAAATATTGTTACTGTTACTACTTATTAACGATATCTTTATCATTACTGACAATATATTTATTATTGTATCAATTATTACTACTACTACTATTGTTGTTTGTTATCATCATTATTATTACTGTTACTGTTATCATCATTACCATTATTACTATCAGTATCAGTAGTAGCAATAGTAGCAGTAGCAGTAGTACTGAACGATGAGAGTGTGTGCTTTGATTTGATCTATACATCAAGATTTAGAGCCTAACAGGTATAGCATTATTGCTAATATCATCAATATTCATCATCATCATCATCATCATCAAGTGCCTTGCCACGTGGTGTTGGCGATCATGGCCCTCCATATGTATCTATCCCTTGTTGCCGCAAGCACATCTTCCATCTTCTCTGTCCTCAGCCACTCTGCAAGTCCGTCCAATAGTTTTTCTCTGGGTCTACCCTGTGCTCTCTTTCCCTCCAGATTTCCTGTTATTACCAGGTGCTCCAATTCCCCTTTCCTAATAAAATGGCCTATAAATGTTGCCTATCTTTTCCTAATCTTCCTTATGAATGATCTTCTTGTGTCTACCTCCATCAAGACTGTCTCGTTTGTTTTATTTGCTCTCCATGGAACTCTCAACATTCTTCTTAGAAACCACATCTCGGCTGCCTCAATCTTGTTCTGGCTTTGCTCATCATTACTATTAGCATTATCATCATCATCATTATTATTATTATTATCATCATCATCATCATCACTATCATTGTTATTATCATTAGCATTATTATTATTATTATCATGATCATTATTAGTATTATTATTATTAGCATTATCACCATCCGTTATTATCAGTGTAATCCCTTCCCCAGGCCATGACCTACGACAAGAGTTGTCTGGCAGACTACAACCAGACTATGTGTGATGAGCTGAACGACAACAGAAGTTTCGCCAAGAGTCATTCCACGGAGGAGGATGTTGTGCAGAGTTCTTCCTCTTACTGGATGATGATGGGCAATGTGGCCATGATTGTGCCGGTGTGTGTGTGTGTGTGGAGGGGTATGTTGTGTGTGTGTGTGTGGGTGTTTTGTTTGTTTGTGTGTGTTGTGTGTGTGTGTGTGTGTGTGTGTGTGTGTTGTGAATTTGTGTGTGTGTGTTGTGGTGTGTGTGTGTGTGTGTGTGTGTGTGTGTGCGTGTGCGTGCGTGTGCGTGTGTGTGTGTGTGTGTGTGTGTGTGTGTGTGTGTGTGTGTGTGTGTTTGTGTGTGTGTGTGTGTGTTGTGAATTTGTGTGTGTGTTGTGCGTGTGTGTGTGTGTGTGCGTGTGTGTGTGTGTGTGTGTGTGTGTGTGTGTGTGTGTGTGTGTGTGTGTGTGTGTGTGTGTGTGACATGTGTATAAATGTGTGTGTATCTAGTGCGCATGTATGTTTGTGTGAATAAATGTGTGTATGAGTGTTTGTGTGTATAAATGTGTGTGTGTGTGTGTATAAATGTGTGTGTGTGTGTGTGTGTGTGTGTGTGTGTGTGTGTGTGTGTGTGTTGTGTGTGTATCTCCTTAGATTATTTGCGCGAATGCATTGATATGTGTACTCAATTTTCTTTTCTTTTTTTTTTTCCTGTTGAAGTTTTGTATGTTTTGAAACGATAATAGCCCTGATATGGCTCTACGCAGTCGGCTGGGCTTTAAACAACAATAACAGTAACAGACTATCAAAAGATGTTCTTCAGAGTCCTGTCACGGCCTTGGAATGATCTTGCACGTTATCTCCGGTCTCAACATGGAAAGCCAAAACAAGTGTGACTGCCCACGTTCAAGTAAAACAGGAACCAGAAGAAGAAAGAAAGAAAAAACAGGACAAAAGACTCGGAACACGTATTTAATACAACTAGACAAGAGAGGCATTTTTGTTCGTTTGCGATCTTACGTCTACGCTTGACAAAGGCCAGTTGCCCGAAAATTTGCGCCTGTCTTGTCTGGTTGTATAAAATACGCGTTCTGATTCTTTTTTAGTATTTTTTTCTGGTTCAGCATAGTTGTTAGAAAGCCAGAACAACGCATGGGAGAAAAACGTCTGCGTCCCTTGGACGCACGACTAAAACTTATTGCGTCACGCTCGCGGATTTGAATGCGTGGATTACGCACTATGGCATGTAATAGGAAACGCATGAAATATCGGAACAGTCACCTGATCTTTGATTTGTCCTAGATCTACTGAATGTTTCTTTGTTGTTGATAAGGACAGTTGGTCGAAAATATGCATCCGTCTTGTTTCGTCACTCATGAAGGGTGCGGTCCCATGAGATGTCACTGCTGTTTGGGAATCCAACCCGTGGACAGCAGAAATGGCCTCCTTGTGACCTGATACTGTAAACACTGGCACCTGAGTTCTGGTAGAGTTAAACACTGGCACCTAAGTTCTGATAGAGTTAAATACTGACACCTGAGTTCTGATAGAGTTAAACACTGACACCTGAGTTCTGATAGAGTTAAACACTGGCACCTGCGTTCTGGTAGAGTTAAACACTGGCACCTGAGTTCTGATAGAGTTAAACACTGACACCTGAGTTCTGATAGAGTTAAACATTGGCACCTAAGTTCTGATAGAGTTAAACACTGGCACCTGAGCTCTGATAGAGTTAAACACTGACACCTGAGTTCTGACAGAGTTAAACACTGGCACCTAGGTTCTGATAGAGTAAAACACTGGCACCTAAGTTCTGATAGAGTTAAACACTGACACCTAAGTTCTGACAGAGTTAATACTTGCACCGAAGTTCTGATAGACTTAACAGTTTCAGTTTCTCAAGACGAGGTCTCCGCGCTCGGAACGAATTCCATACGCACTAACGTCACAGGTGACATGTGTATGGTAATCATGGCACAAGTCTTAATCCTGCACATAAATCCATGAGCAGTCCAGATCCTGAGGAAATATGAGGGAAGCAGGGAGAATTTTTATAATATCAACCAAAGGACATAACTCTAGAGAGTCACGTAGGAATTATCTCCCATGTTGTGGAACTTCTCAAATCTAACATAGTTTGCTCTACCCATTCAGCTAGCATAGAAGCAGATACAAAGCACAAAAACCGTAAGCTCAGAACGCTCCTCAAAAAAGGAGCGTCCAAACCTACCTTTATACTCAGCAACTACTCCACACACAACTATGAGAGAGGAGAGAAATACATACAATGTATTGGTCTTATGTTCAAGATTGACATAGTCTTTTATTCTTGAACTGACCAAACACACACACATAGACAAGACAGAACATATACAGGGTTGCTTCCAAGGCATATAGGTAATACCAAAGAAATATGAGGGAAGCAGGGAGAATTTTCATAATATCAGCCAAAGGACATAACTCTTGAGAGTCACGTAGGAATTATCTCCCATGTTGTGGAACTTCTCAAATCTAACATAGTTTGCGCTACCCATTCAGCTAGCATAGAAGCAGATACAAAGCACAAAAACCGTAAGCTCAGAACACTCCTATGTTTTACCTCATCATCAGTCCCGTAGTCTGGTTGACCGTTGGGGCACCACTGAAGATTTTGCAACCAACTTCCTCCACTCCTCACGGTCCTCAGCTTTCCGCAGAATGATATTCCATTCAAGGCCAGTCCACTCTCTGATATTGTCTTCCCGTCTTTTTCTCTGTCTGCCTCTTCGTCTCCCTCCCTGAACTGTTCCCTGCAAGACGGTCTTGGCCAGTCCAGATGATCGTGTGACGTGCCCGTACCACCTCAGTTTGTGTCTTTTCACTGAGGTCAGGAGGTCTTCATACGGCCCGATGGCGTTTTCGATTCGGGTTTTCACTTCCTTATTGGTTATATGATCTTTGTACGAGATACCAAGGAGTTTGCGGAAGCATCTCATCTCCATTGCCTGTATCCTTCTTTCAATGTCTGCTGTTATGGTCCATGTTTCGCATGCATACAAAATGGGGTGTAGGGGGCTCTGGATAGAGGTAGTACCTTTGATGTCTGGCTGCTGCACTTTACCTGGTAGGGTGGACGGGCATCACTGGTCCTCATCCATCCTCTAAATCTCTCACGTGCTGGCTCCAAGCGCCACACCCCGGGACCTCGCCTCAGCAGGCGTGCCAAACCATGTGAAGGGGTGATGTTAACACTGCATCACTGGGCGAATAACCTCCACGATGCAGGTTACCGGCCAAGGCGGACGAAGTTCCGCAAGGAACTCAACGGCTATGTGTTCAAGACCAAGGCGAACCACCTAGATGGAGGACGTCGGCTGTGGTCTGGCATGGAGAGGGATGGGCTCCGCCATGCGACATTGCCCAAGACACACTAAATGAAGATGTTTTACCTAGTCTTTATTTTATACTGGTATTTTATCAGCCTACTGCTGGAATAATCTTGGTTACATGTAAATGACATGTGTATGTGTGTATCGTACCTTCAAAAAAAGGAATATGCATTTAAAGTAAATAAATAAATAAAGACAGATCTAAATCACAACACAACTAGCTATTCCGTATAAACTCGTCTCACAAAAACAAAAACAAAAGATCTCGTCTCACATGACAGAACCCAACCACCACCGCCTCCATCAATGCCCAAATGCTCAGCTGTTTATCAACTAGGTGAAGACAATATCAATTTTTCTTAATATAGATAGGTAAGTAGGTGAGTGAGTGAGTAAGTGAATAAAAAGTAAGTAGGTAGGTGAATAAATAAATACAAAATAAAATTACAGAGTTAACATTGGCACCTAAGTTCTGATAGAGTTAAATACTGACACCTGAGTTCTGATAGAGTTAAACACTGACACCTGAGTTCTGATAGAGTTAAACACTGGCACCTGCGTTCTGGTAGAGTTAAACACTGGCACCTGAGTTCTGATAGAGTTAAACACTGACACCTGAGTTCTGATAGAGTTAAACATTGGCACCTAAGTTCTGATAGAGTTAAACACTGGCACCTGAGTTCTGATAGAGTTAAACACTGACACCTGAGTTCTGATAGAGTTAAACACTGGCACCTAAGTTCTGATAGAGTTAAACACTGGCACCTGAGTTCTGATAGAGTTAAACACTGACACCTGAGTTCTGACAGAGTTAAACACTGGCACCTAGGTTCTGATAGAGTAAAACACTGGCACCTAAGTTCTGATAGAGTTAAACACTGACACCTAAGTTCTGACAGAGTTAATACTTGCACCGAAGTTCTGATAGACTTAACAGTTTCAGTTTCTCAAGACGAGGTCTCCGCGCTCGGAACGAATTCCATACGCACTAACGTCACAGGTGACATGTGTATGGTAATCATGGCACAAGTCTTAATCCTGCACATAAATCCATGAGCAGTCCAGATCCTGAGGAAATATGAGGGAAGCAGGGAGAATTTTTATAATATCAACCAAAGGACATAACTCTAGAGAGTCACGTAGGAATTATCTCCCATGTTGTGGAACTTCTCAAATCTAACATAGTTTGCTCTACCCATTCAGCTAGCATAGAAGCAGATACAAAGCACAAAAACCGTAAGCTCAGAACGCTCCTCAAAAAAGGAGCGTCCAAACCTACCTTTATACTCAGCAACTACTCCACACACAACTATGAGAGAGGAGAGAAATACATACAATGTATTGGTCTTATGTTCAAGATTGACATAGTCTTTTATTCTTGAACTGACCAAACACACACACATAGACAAGACAGAACATATACAGGGTTGCTTCCAAGGCATATAGGTAATACCAAAGAAATATGAGGGAAGCAGGGAGAATTTTCATAATATCAGCCAAAGGACATAACTCTTGAGAGTCACGTAGGAATTATCTCCCATGTTGTGGAACTTCTCAAATCTAACATAGTTTGCGCTACCCATTCAGCTAGCATAGAAGCAGATACAAAGCACAAAAACCGTAAGCTCAGAACACTCCTATGTTTTACCTCATCATCAGTCCCGTAGTCTGGTTGACCGTTGGGGCACCACTGAAGATTTTGCAACCAACTTCCTCCACTCCTCACGGTCCTCAGCTTTCCGCAGAATGATATTCCATTCAAGGCCAGTCCACTCTCTGATATTGTCTTCCCGTCTTTTTCTCTGTCTGCCTCTTCGTCTCCCTCCCTGAACTGTTCCCTGCAAGACGGTCTTGGCCAGTCCAGATGATCGTGTGACGTGCCCGTACCACCTCAGTTTGTGTCTTTTCACTGAGGTCAGGAGGTCTTCATACGGCCCGATGGCGTTTTCGATTCGGGTTTTCACTTCCTTATTGGTTATATGATCTTTGTACGAGATACCAAGGAGTTTGCGGAAGCATCTCATCTCCATTGCCTGTATCCTTCTTTCAATGTCTGCTGTTATGGTCCATGTTTCGCATGCATACAAAATGGGGTGTAGGGGGCTCTGGATAGAGGTAGTACCTTTGATGTCTGGCTGCTGCACTTTACCTGGTAGGGTGGACGGGCATCACTGGTCCTCATCCATCCTCTAAATCTCTCACGTGCTGGCTCCAAGCGCCACACCCCGGGACCTCGCCTCAGCAGGCTGTGCCAAACCATGTGAAGGGGTGATGTTAACACTGCATCACTGGGCGAATAACCTCCACGATGCAGGTTACCGGCCAAGGCGGACGAAGTTCCGCAAGGAACTCAACGGCTATGTGTTCAAGACCAAGGCGAACCACCTAGATGGAGGACGTCGGCTGTGGTCTGGCATGGAGAGAGATGGGCTCCGCCATGCGACATTGCCCAAGACACACTAAATGAAGATGTTTTACCTAGTCTTTATTTTATACTGGTATTTTATCAGCCTACTGCTGGAATAATCTTGGTTACATGTAAATGACATGTGTATGTGTGTATCGTACCTTCAAAAAAAGGAATATGCATTTAAAGTAAATAAATAAATAAAGACAGATCTAAATCACAACACAACTAGCTATTCCGTATAAACTCTTCTCACAAAAACAAAAACAAAAAATCTCGTCTCACATGACAGAACCCAACCACCACCGCCTCCATCAATGCCCAAATGCTCAGCTGTTTATCAACTAGGTGAAGACAATATCAATTTTTCTTAATATAGATAGGTAAGTAGGTGAGTGAGTGAGTAAGTGAATAAAAAGTAAGTAGGTAGGTGAATAAATAAATACAAAATAAAATTACAGAGTTAACATTGGCACCTAAGTTCTGATAGAGTTAAATACTGACACCTGAGTTCTGATAGAGTTAAACACTGACACCTGAGTTCTGATAGAGTTAAACACTGGCACCTGCGTTCTGGTAGAGTTAAACACTGGCACCTGAGTTCTGATAGAGTTAAACACTGACACCTGAGTTCTGATAGAGTTAAACATTGGCACCTAAGTTCTGATAGAGTTAAACACTGGCACCTGAGTTCTGATAGAGTTAAACACTGACACCTGAGTTCTGATAGAGTTAAACACTGGCACCTAAGTTCTGATAGAGTTAAACACTGGCACCTAAGTTCTGATAGAGTTAAACACTGACACCTGAGTTCTGACAGAGTTAAACACTGGCACCTAGGTTCTGATAGAGTAAAACACTGGCACCTAAGTTCTGATAGAGTTAAACACTGACACCTAAGTTCTGACAGAGTTAATACTTGCACCGAAGTTCTGATAGACTTAACAGTTTCAGTTTCTCAAGACGAGGTCTCCGCGCTCGGAACGAATTCCATACGCACTAACGTCACAGGTGACATGTGTATGGTAATCATGGCACAAGTCTTAATCCTGCACATAAATCCATGAGCAGTCCAGATCCTGAGGAAATATGAGGGAAGCAGGGAGAATTTTTATAATATCAACCAAAGGACATAACTCTAGAGAGTCACGTAGGAATTATCTCCCATGTTGTGGAACTTCTCAAATCTAACATAGTTTGCTCTACCCATTCAGCTAGCATAGAAGCAGATACAAAGCACAAAAACCGTAAGCTCAGAACGCTCCTCAAAAAAGGAGCGTCCAAACCTACCTTTATACTCAGCAACTACTCCACACACAACTATGAGAGAGGAGAGAAATACATACAATGTATTGGTCTTATGTTCAAGATTGACATAGTCTTTTATTCTTGAACTGACCAAACACACACACATAGACAAGACAGAACATATACAGGGTTGCTTCCAAGGCATATAGGTAATACCAAAGAAATATGAGGGAAGCAGGGAGAATTTTCATAATATCAGCCAAAGGACATAACTCTTGAGAGTCACGTAGGAATTATCTCCCATGTTGTGGAACTTCTCAAATCTAACATAGTTTGCGCTACCCATTCAGCTAGCATAGAAGCAGATACAAAGCACAAAAACCGTAAGCTCAGAACACTCCTATGTTTTACCTCATCATCAGTCCCGTAGTCTGGTTGACCGTTGGGGCACCACTGAAGATTTTGCAACCAACTTCCTCCACTCCTCACGGTCCTCAGCTTTCCGCAGAATGATATTCCATTCAAGGCCAGTCCACTCTCTGATATTGTCTTCCCGTCTTTTTCTCTGTCTGCCTCTTCGTCTCCCTCCCTGAACTGTTCCCTGCAAGACGGTCTTGGCCAGTCCAGATGATCGTGTGACGTGCCCGTACCACCTCAGTTTGTGTCTTTTCACTGAGGTCAGGAGGTCTTCATACGGCCCGATGGCGTTTTCGATTCGGGTTTTCACTTCCTTATTGGTTATATGATCTTTGTACGAGATACCAAGGAGTTTGCGGAAGCATCTCATCTCCATTGCCTGTATCCTTCTTTCAATGTCTGCTGTTATGGTCCATGTTTCGCATGCATACAAAATGGGGTGTAGGGGGCTCTGGATAGAGGTAGTACCTTTGATGTCTGGCTGCTGCACTTTACCTGGTAGGGTGGACGGGCATCACTGGTCCTCATCCATCCTCTAAATCTCTCACGTGCTGGCTCCAAGCGCCACACCCCGGGACCTCGCCTCAGCAGGCGTGCCAAACCATGTGAAGGGGTGATGTTAACACTGCATCACTGGGCGAATAACCTCCACGATGCAGGTTACCGGCCAAGGCGGACGAAGTTCCGCAAGGAACTCAACGGCTATGTGTTCAAGACCAAGGCGAACCACCTAGATGGAGGACGTCGGCTGTGGTCTGGCATGGAGAGAGATGGGCTCCGCCATGCGACATTGCCCAAGACACACTAAATGAAGATGTTTTACCTAGTCTTTATTTTATACTGGTATTTTATCAGCCTACTGCTGGAATAATCTTGGTTACATGTAAATGACATGTGTATGTGTGTATCGTACCTTCAAAAAAAGGAATATGCATTTAAAGTAAATAAATAAATAAAGACAGATCTAAATCACAACACAACTAGCTATTCCGTATAAACTCGTCTCACAAAAACAAAAACAAAAAATCTCGTCTCACATGACAGAACCCAACCACCACCGCCTCCATCAATGCCCAAATGCTCAGCTGTTTATCAACTAGGTGAAGACAATATCAATTTTTCTTAATATAGATAGGTAAGTAGGTGAGTGAGTGAGTAAGTGAATAAAAAGTAAGTAGGTAGGTGAATAAATAAATACAAAATAAAATTACAGAGTTAACATTGGCACCTAAGTTCTGATAGAGTTAAATACTGACACCTGAGTTCTGATAGAGTTAAACACTGACACCTGAGTTCTGATAGAGTTAAACATTGGCACCTAAGTTCTGATAGAGTTAAACACTGGCACCTGAGTTCTGATAGAGTTAAACACTGACACCTGAGTTCTGATAGAGTTAAACATTGGCACCTAAGTTCTGATAGAGTTAAACACTGGCACCTGAGTTCTGATAGAGTTAAACACTGACACCTGAGTTCTGACAGAGTTAAACACTGGCACCTAGGTTCTGATAGAGTAAAACACTGGCACCTAAGTTCTGATAGAGTTAAACACTGACACCTAAATTCTGACAGAGTTAATACTTGCACCGAAGTTCTGATAGACTTAACAGTTTCAGTTTCTCAAGACGAGGTGTCCGCGCTCGGAACGAATTCCATACGCACTAACGTCACAGGTGACATGTGTATGGTAATCATGGCACAAGTCTTAATCCTGCACATAAATCCATGAGCAGTCCAGATCCTGAGGAAATATGAGGGAAGCAGGGAGAATTTTTATAATATCAACCAAAGGACATAACTCTAGAGAGTCACGTAGGAATTATCTCCCATGTTGTGGAACTTCTCAAATCTAACATAGTTTGCTCTACCCATTCAGCTAGCATAGAAGCAGATACAAAGCACAAAAACGTAAGCTCAGAACGCTCCTCAAAAAAGGAGCGTCCAAACCTACCTTTATACTCAGCAACTACTCCACACACAACTATGAGAGAGGAGAGAAATACATACAATGTATTGGTCTTATGTTCAAGATTGACATAGTCTTTTATTCTTGAACTGACCAAACACACACACATAGACAAGACAGAACATATACAGGGTTGCTTCCAAGGCATATAGGTAATACCAAAGAAATATGAGGGAAGCAGGGAGAATTTTCATAATATCAGCCAAAGGACATAACTCTTGAGAGTCACGTAGGAATTATCTCCCATGTTGTGGAACTTCTCAAATCTAACATAGTTTGCGCTACCCATTCAGCTAGCATAGAAGCAGATACAAAGCACAAAAACCGTAAGCTCAGAACACTCCTATGTTTTACCTCATCATCAGTCCCGTAGTCTGGTTGACCGTTGGGGCACCACTGAAGATTTTGCAACCAACTTCCTCCACTCCTCACGGTCCTCAGCTTTCCGCAGAATGATATTCCATTCAAGGCCAGTCCACTCTCTGATATTGTCTTCCCGTCTTTTTCTCTGTCTGCCTCTTCGTCTCCCTCCCTGAACTGTTCCCTGCAAGACGGTCTTGGCCAGTCCAGATGATCGTGTGACGTGCCCGTACCACCTCAGTTTGCGTCTTTTCACTGAGGTCAGGAGGTCTTCATACGGCCCGATGGCGTTTTCGATTCGGGTTTTCACTTCCTTATTGGTTATATGATCTTTGTACGAGATACCAAGGAGTTTGCGGAAGCATCTCATCTCCATTGCCTGTATCCTTCTTTCAATGTCTGCTGTTATGGTCCATGTTTCGCATGCATACAAAATGGGGTGTAGGGGGCTCTGGATAGAGGTAGTACCTTTGATGTCTGGCTGCTGCACTTTACCTGGTAGGGTGGACGGGCATCACTGGTCCTCATCCATCCTCTAAATCTCTCACGTGCTGGCTCCAAGCGCCACACCCCGGGACCTCGCCTCAGCAGGCGTGCCAAACCATGTGAAGGGGTGATGTTAACACTGCATCACTGGGCGAATAACCTCCACGATGCAGGTTACCGGCCAAGGCGGACGAAGTTCCGCAAGGAACTCAACGGCTATGTGTTCAAGACCAAGGCGAACCACCTAGATGGAGGACGTCGGCTGTGGTCTGGCATGGAGAGGGATGGGCTCCGCCATGCGACATTGCCCAAGACACACTAAATGAAGATGTTTTACCTAGTCTTTATTTTATACTGGTATTTTATCAGCCTACTGCTGGAATAATCTTGGTTACATGTAAATGACATGTGTATGTGTGTATCGTACCTTCAAAAAAAGGAATATGCATTTAAAGTAAATAAATAAATGAAGACAGATCTAAATCACAACACAACTAGCTATTCCGTATAAACTCGTCTCACAAAAACAAAAACAAAAAATCTCGTCTCACATGACAGAACCCAACCACCACCGCCTCCATCAATGCCCAAATGCTCAGCTGTTTATCAACTAGGTGAAGACAATATCAATTTTTCTTAATCATAGATAGGTAAGTAGGTGAGTGAGTGAGTAAGTGAATAAAAAGTAAGTAGGTAGGTGAATAAATAAATACAAAATAAAATTACAGAGTTAACATTGGCACCTAAGTTCTGATAGAGTTAAATACTGACACCTGAGTTCTGATAGAGTTAAACACTGACACCTGAGTTCTGATAGAGTTAAACACTGGCACCTGCGTTCTGGTAGAGTTAAACACTGGCACCTGAGTTCTGATAGAGTTAAACACTGACACCTGAGTTCTGATAGAGTTAAACATTGGCACCTAAGTTCTGATAGAGTTAAACACTGGCACCTGAGTTCTGATAGAGTTAAACACTGACACCTGAGTTCTGATAGAGTTAAACACTGGCACCTAAGTTCTGATAGAGTTAAACACTGGCACCTGAGTTCTGATAGAGTTAAACACTGACACCTGAGTTCTGACAGAGTTAAACACTGGCACCTAGGTTCTGATAGAGTAAAACACTGGCACCTAAGTTCTGATAGAGTTAAACACTGACACCTAAGTTCTGACAGAGTTAATACTTGCACCGAAGTTCTGATAGACTTAACAGTTTCAGTTTCTCAAGACGAGGTCTCCGCGCTCGGAACGAATTCCATACGCACTAACGTCACAGGTGACATGTGTATGGTAATCATGGCACAAGTCTTAATCCTGCACATAAATCCATGAGCAGTCCAGATCCTGAGGAAATATGAGGGAAGCAGGGAGAATTTTTATAATATCAACCAAAGGACATAACTCTAGAGAGTCACGTAGGAATTATCTCCCATGTTGTGGAACTTCTCAAATCTAACATAGTTTGCTCTACCCATTCAGCTAGCATAGAAGCAGATACAAAGCACAAAAACCGTAAGCTCAGAACGCTCCTCAAAAAAGGAGCGTCCAAACCTACCTTTATACTCAGCAACTACTCCACACACAACTATGAGAGAGGAGAGAAATACATACAATGTATTGGTCTTATGTTCAAGATTGACATAGTCTTTTATTCTTGAACTGACCAAACACACACACATAGACAAGACAGAACATATACAGGGTTGCTTCCAAGGCATATAGGTAATACCAAAGAAATATGAGGGAAGCAGGGAATTTTCATAATATCAGCCAAAGGACATAACTCTTGAGAGTCACGTAGGAATTATCTCCCATGTTGTGGAACTTCTCAAATCTAACATAGTTTGCGCTACCCATTCAGCTAGCATAGAAGCAGATACAAAGCACAAAAACCGTAAGCTCAGAACACTCCTATGTTTTACCTCATCATCAGTCCCGTAGTCTGGTTGACCGTTGGGGCACCACTGAAGATTTTGCAACCAACTTCCTCCACTCCTCACGGTCCTCAGCTTTCCGCAGAATGATATTCCATTCAAGGCCAGTCCACTCTCTGATATTGTCTTCCCGTCTTTTTCTCTGTCTGCCTCTTCGTCTCCCTCCCTGAACTGTTCCCTGCAAGACGGTCTTGGCCAGTCCAGATGATCGTGTGACGTGCCCGTACCACCTCAGTTTGCGTCTTTTCACTGAGGTCAGGAGGTCTTCATACGGCCCGATGGCGTTTTCGATTCGGGTTTTCACTTCCTTATTGGTTATATGATCTTTGTACGAGATACCAAGGAGTTTGCGGAAGCATCTCATCTCCATTGCCTGTATCCTTCTTTCAATGTCTGCTGTTATGGTCCATGTTTCGCATGCATACAAAAAGGGGTGTAGGGGGCTCTGGATAGAGGTAGTACCTTTGATGTCTGGCTGCTGCACTTTACCTGGTAGGGTGGACGGGCATCACTGGTCCTCATCCATCCTCTAAATCTCTCACGTGCTGGCTCCAAGCGCCACACCCCGGGACCTCGCCTCAGCAGGCGTGCCAAACCATGTGAAGGGGTGATGTTAACACTGCATCACTGGGCGAATAACCTCCACGATGCAGGTTACCGGCCAAGGCGGACGAAGTTCCGCAAGGAACTCAACGGCTATGTGTTCAAGACCAAGGCGAACCACCTAGATGGAGGACGTCGGCTGTGGTCTGGCATGGAGAGGGATGGGCTCCGCCATGCGACATTGCCCAAGACACACTAAATGAAGATGTTTCACCTAGTTTTTTATTTTATACTGGTATTTTATCAGCCTACTGCTGGAATAATCTTGGTTACATGTAAATGACATGTGTATGTGTGTATCGTACCTTCAAAAAAGGAATATGCATTTAAAGTAAATAAATAAATAAAGACAGATCTAAATCACAACACAACTAGCTATTCCGTATAAACTCGTCTCACAAAAACAAAAACAAAAAATCTCGTCTCACATGACAGAACCCAACCACCACCGCCTCCATCAATGCCCAAATGCTCAGCTGTTTATCAACTAGATGAAGACAATATCAATTTTTCTTAATCATAGATAGGTAAGTAGGTGAGTGAGTGAGTAAGTGAATAAAAAGTAAGTAGGTAGGTGAATAAATAAATACAAAATAAAATTACAGAGTTAACATTGGCACCTAAGTTCTGATAGAGTTAAACACTGGCACCTGAGTTCTACACGTTCTCATTCTGTTTTCGTGTGTTTCTGTTTCCCCAAACACAGGCGACAGCTGTTTTGCTGTTTTTCCTGGGGACTCTTGGTGACCGAAAAGGACGGAGGCTTCCTATTGCAATTCCTTGTGTGGCGGCTGTGGCTTATTACGCCAGCAATATTATCAATGCCAAGTTCATGAGTTGGAGCCCCGGATACACTCTGTTTGGTCCAGTAAGTGAGAGAGAGAGAGAGAGAGGACACCGTCTATTATATTCCAATAGCTACTGCACCTCATGAAGGGTGTGAAGAAAATCTTAACACAAATATTATACAAATTTATGTTCATAACTTACATATAAGCAGAATGAATACAATCACGTTAATACATGAGAGACAGACAGACAGAAAGACACAGAGAAAGAGAGAGAATGTGTGTGTGTGTGTGTGTGTGACAGAGAAACAGAATAAGAGAGAGAGTGTGTGTGTGTGTACGTGTGTGAGAGAGAGAGAGTTGTGTGTGTGTGAGTACATGTGTGTGTATGTGTGTGTTTGCACGCGTGTGTGTTGGATGCGTCTGTGTTTGTATATGTACACATAAACATGGATGCCTCTTTTTTTCTTTTTTATGTCCAAAGAAGTTCCTACCAGTTTAACCTCAAAGCACTGCATCCCACACACAGGTTCTCTCAGGACTAGGAGGCACGTACCTGGCGATATTGGCTGGCTGCTACACCTACTTAACTCACCGAACCGACCCTGACAGGCGAATGGCAGCAGTGGGAATTGCCGAGGCGGCGGTGTTCATATCGAGCACTGTCAGTGTCTTTGTGTCTGGGAGGTTGGTTAGTGCCCTGGGTTATGTCATCACCTTTGTCATACCGATAGCTTGCCAGGTAAGACGTGTATGTGTGTGGGTGTGTGTGAATGTATGAATGTATGTGTGTGTGTTTGTGTTGTGTCTTTGTGTGTGTGTGTGTGTGTGTGAGGAGAGAGAGAGAGACAGACAGACAGACAGAATATGTGTGAGGGAGGGAGGGAGAGAGAGTGTGTGTGAGCGCATATGTGTGCGCGCGCGTATGTGCGTGTATTCCTATGTGTGTATGGGCAGTGTGTGTGTGTGTGTGTTGTTTGTGTGTGTGTATGTGAGTGTGTGTGTGAGAATGAGAGAGAGACAAGACAGACAGACATGTGTGTGTGTGAGAGAGAGAGTGTGTGTGTGTATGAGTGCATATGCGTGTGTATGTGCGAGGCACGTGTGCGTGTGTTTCTGTGTGTGTATGTGCACGTATGTGTGTGTGTTGTGTGCACATATGTGTGTATGTGTGCACATGTGTTGTGTGTGAGTTAGTGTGTGTGTGCACATGTGGTGTGGCTGTGTGTCACTGTGTTGTGTGTGTGTGTGAGCGCTTGTGTGTGCACGTGTGTGTGTGTGTGTTGTGTGTGTGAAACTTTACCTCAGATTCAAGTTTGTTTGCTTCACCAGCGGGTAACCACCGTGGTGGTTGTGTTTTTGTCTGAGCTACGTTCATACACTGTCTCATTCAGTGACTCTTTAACCTCACCCAGACTGCATCATCAACGCCATCTTCAGAAATAAAGATATGCCGATTGTATTAAAACGCCGAGTGTACGACGTGTGCATAACGCCGACTGTGACATGGAGCCAACACATGGAACACACACGCACGCACGCACGCAACGAATGCACGAATACACGCAACCCTGAGCGATCTGATGAAGCCTGATCGTTCTAATGTTTGGTTTGTTTTTCTCTTGTTCGTTAATTTGTTTGATGTTACCTTATGAGGTACAATGCCTTTAAATTAAGATTTCATAGATTCATTTACCCCATGGACACCTCTTTATCTTGTTTATTTGTCTACTTATTTATTTTTGTTTGTTTGTTTGTTTTTGTTTATTTATTTATTTACTTTCCTTTTTTTCTCGTGTAAAAGCACATATGTGAATAGACGTTAAAAGAAATAACGAACGAACGAACATGGACCCTGACGAATCGTCAGCTCCCAAAACTGCCAACCATGCAAAGGGCCCACGAACGGATCTTGATGGGAATCACCTGGAAGGACCGGAAAACGGCGGCATGGGTAAGAGGAAAAACGAAGGTCCAAGACAAAATAGATACAATTTGTGAACGAAAGTGGAACTGGGCTGGTCATGTCATTAAGAGATCTGACAACAGATGGACCACAAAGTGACGCACTGGATCCCCCGAAGCCAAAAAAGGAACAGAGGTCGCCAGAGAACGAGATGGCAAGACGGTCTAGAAAAGTTCGACAAACAATGGACCAGAACAACAGTAACCGGCAACAGTGGCGTGCGATGAGAAAGGCGTATGTCCGATCCAAACAAGCTGAAGTGAAGTGAAGTGAAGTGAAGTGAAGTGAAGACTGCATAATCACCCGTTTTCATCGGAAAGACACAATGTATTATGTTTCTTGGATTTTTCAGTCCCAAACCGGCTCTGACCCAGACCTGAGCGTGCTGTGGGCTCACTGAGAAGACTGGGACCACACAGTCGAGTCTCATCCACTTCTCGGACGCTTCACTGAGGGTGTGGCTCAAATCTTCTGACCAACACTACTGCCAGTGTCTGTATTTCTAAGGCCTTATTATCATTATTGTTGCTTAAAGCCCAGCCGACTGCGTAGAGCCATATCAGGGCTATAACCGCTTCAAAACGTACAAAGCTTCAACAGGAAAAAAAAAAAGAAAAAGAAAATTAAGTACACATATCAATGCATTCGCGCACATAATCCAAGGACATGCCCCCGGCGTTGACCACTCCGTCCAATTTATCGCACAGGGGAGACTTAGAAAAACACCTGAGTACAAATATAAGCATACCTAAGGACACCAAAACATATGAAAACAGGCCTAAGTTACCTAGAATTGCTTCCGCATATCTCACCTCCGCAGAGCCAAAAATGCACATAATACATGTACCCAATTATCAATCCCAAGAAGAAGTACATAAGACTTTATCGAACATATACAGGGAATGGACCATTAAGGCAGAAAATGATAGGTAGAAATGACAGAAAGCAAAGCAACAAGGCAGAGAAACAAAGAGAGTGACAGAAAAGAGGAAATTTCTGTCACATAATTTCCAGAAGGTGGGGATACTGAAAGAGCCCCCGGCATCCCCACGGGGGTTTCTAAGGCCTGGTTGATGCCAGTATGTGTTATGATAATCAGCGTAGAGTACAACCTTGTCACTGCAGTGTCAATCGGAAATGGAACTCTATAGCATCATGATCATCATCCCCATCCTCGTCATCGTAGCTGTGTGAATGACTTGTGCCAGCTTCTGTGGCTATCAAAGAGAGGCGTAGAGAAATGGGACAGAACAAATGGTGAGCGCAAATGAAACTGCCTGAACGCAAAGAGTCTATATATATATATATAGAAAAAGACAAAAATGTGTATGCACATATTTCTCAAGTATCTGCTAACATTAAGTAGTAGTAGGTAGTAGCACTTTTAAATGCACACACGTACGCACACGCGTATTCACTAAAACAAAACAAAAGAAAAAAGAGGGAAAAAAGGAAAAAAATTATCAACTCACAATTCATGCGATGATCCTTGCCGTTCCAGAAGTTCAGACCAACTCCTAAATACTGATCAGCCCCACCCACTCCTGTTGTTATTTTTGTTGAAAGCCCAGCCGTCTGCGTAGAGCCATATCAGGGCTATAATCATTTCAATACACACAGCAGGAAAAAGGGAAAAAGAAAATTAAACACACATAGCGATGCATTTGTGCACGTAATCTAAGGAGATACCCTTGGCGTTGACCACTCTATCCAATTTATCACACATATCTGAACACAAATTTAAACACAACTATGGACACTAAAACATCTATAAGAACGGGCCTAAATTACCTAAAGCAGCTTCCGCGTATCTTATTTCCCTAGAGCCAAAAATGCATGTAATACATGTACCCCATTATCAATCCTAAGAGAAAGTACGTAAGACTTTATTGAACACATACAGGCGAACAGACCAGCAAGGCAGAAAATGATAGGAAGAAATGACAAAGCAAAGGAACAAGGTAGAAACAAAGAGAGTGACAGAAAACAGGAAATTTCTAGCACAAAATTTCCAGAAGGTGGGGATATTATTCATACTGAAAGAGCCCCGGGCATCCTCACGGGAGAAACTACTACTACTACTACTACTACTACTACTACTACTACACTACCTACACTACAACTACAACTACAACTACAACTACTACTATCACTTCTATAGCACAAATGGTCCGTGTCAATCAAATAACAGACACTGACAAAACATGAAATGAAAATAAGTATTAGGAACCATATTATTAACACAAGTATTAAGAACCATAGTTTCGAAAGTATTAAGAACCATTGTTACGAAAGTATTAGGAAACATAGTAACGAAAGTTTTCACCCTCATCCTCATCATCAGGTGCCCTGCCGCATGGCGTTGGCGACCATGGACTTCCAACCATCTCTATCTCTCGTTGCCCCCAGCATTTCCCCCACCCTCCTCGTCCTCAGCCACTCTGCAAGTCCGTCCTGCATTCTCTCCCTGGGTCTACCTGGTGCTCTCTTTCCCTCCAGCTTTCCCGTTGTGACCAGGTGCTCCAAATCCCCCTTCCTCATAAAATGGCCTATAAATGTTGTTGTCTTTTCCTAATCTTCCTTATGAGTGATCTACTTGTGTCTGCCTCTCTTGATGACTGTCTCGTTTGTTTTCTTTGCTGTCCATGGTACTCTCAACATTCTTCTGAGAAACCACATCTCGGCTGCCTCGATCCTGCTCTGGCTTTGCTTGCTGACTGTCCACGCCTCGCATCCGTACAACAGTATTGGTTCTATATAACATTCAAGGACTCTCTTTCTGATGTTAATTGATAGGCATTTGTTGGTAAGAATGCTTGTCGTCTTCTTGAATGCTGTTTTGGCTTGGCCGATTCTGCCAGCTATTTCCGATGTGCATCTGCCGTCTGATGAAATGACCGTTCCCAGGTATTTGAACTTATTAACCTGTGTCAAGGTTGTGCCATTTGCTGTTATTTTGCATGAGGGGATTTCATGTTTTTTACTGATCACCATGACTTCAGTCTTCCTGCTGTTTAGTTCCAACCCCTTACCTTTGCTTTCTGTTTCTAGTATATTCACAAGGTTTTGTAGGTCCCTTTCATTTTCTGCAATTAGCACGGTGTCATCTGCGTACCGAATGTTGTTTATCATTTTTCCTCCAACCTTTAATCCAGGGTCTTCTTCTAGGTTTCTCATGATGTTTTCGCTATATAGTGAAAACGGATCTGGTGACAAAACACCACTCTGTCTGACTCCTCTTTTGATGTTTTGAAAAGAGCTTATATTGTTTTCTATTCTCATTGCAGCTGTTTGTTCCCAGTACATATTCCTGATTATTCGTAGATCTTTTCCATCGACATTGAGTCTCTCCAGTTGGTTGATCAATTCTTCATGTCGTACCCTATCGAAAGCCTTGGTATAGTCAACAAAGCATAAATACAAATCCTTATTCATCTCAATTGACCTCTCTATGATAGTTCTTAGGATGTATATGGCATTAATAGTTCCTTTCCCCTCCACAAATCCACACTGTTCTTCTGCTATTTCTCTTTTGATTCTATTCCTTGTCCTCATCATGATTATTCTTAACAGGATTTTTGTTACATGACTCATCAAACTGATTGTGCGATGGAGTTCGCATTCTATAGCCCCTGTCTTCTTTGGAAGTGCAATGAAAATTGATTTTGACATATCTTTGGGGATTTTTCCAGTGTCATAAATTTCATTTAGGAGGACTGTTATTTTTTCTATGCCAAATTCCTTCAGGGCTTCAATCATCTCTGTAGTAATGTTGTCTGGTCCTGGGGCTTTTCCGGGTTTCATCTTTTTCAGTGCTGCTCTAACTTCATCTTTCATTATGGGTGGTCCTTCAAAGTTATTTTTTATAATGTGTTCTTCGTTTCTGTCATCCTCAAAAAGGTCTTTAATGTACTCTCCCCATCTGTCTAATATTTTGTCTTTTTCCATGATAAGCGTGCCATCTTTCGATTTTAAGCAACCAGTTGAGGTGCATGTATTTTTCCTGTGGACAATTTCTTCAATTCGTCTGTACATACCCTGAGGATCCATTTTGTGTAGTTCTTCTATCTCTTTGCATTTTGTGTTCAGCCAAGCTTCCTTAGCTTCATTGCACCTATACCTGATTTCTTTGTTTATCTTCCTGTATATCTCCTCGTTTCTCTTTGCCTTCCTCCTTTTCTCCATCAGGCCCAAAATTGCATTAGTCATCCAGCTCTTTTTTGCTTTTCTATTTGCCTTAGGGATTTCTTCACAAGCTTCATTTATAGAACTTCTCAACTTTGTCCATTGTTCCTCACTGTCACCAACGTCTTCCAGAGCACTGAATTTGTTTTGAACATGTACATTAAATTTTTGACGTATCATTTCATCTGTCTTTAAGAATCCAAGGTTTAGTTTGATGTTGCTTTTGGTCTGTTTCCTTTTCCTTAATTTCAGCCTAAACCT
>JAPXFY010000033.1:22520337-22717837 GCA_030674185.1 Monoplex corrugatus | reverse complement strand
AGCTGACTAAAAATTCTGCGCTTACGGTTAGTGCTGTCGTGCCGTCAGTCACGTTTTGAAAGAACTTTTAAAGTGTTATTTTCAACCTGAACCCACTCTTTCTACCGTTTGCAAAACGGTCATCTGCTTACAAGAGGGGCGACAGTTCTGGCAACAATTTGGTGATGTCGCTTCAAAGTTATCGCCGTTTGATGTAGTAGGCTACAAGCTTATTATTAGTCGATTTTATTTATTCAGTTTACCATTTATCTTTGTTGTTGTTGTCGTCGTCGTTGTTGTTGCTGTAAATGATGATGATGATGATGATTTAGTTCATGTTGTGGTGTGGAAGTAACTATCGCAGCTTTAACATAGAAGTGAATTACTGATGTTTCCATTCATTTGTTTTTAATGAATGGTCGAATTTTTTTAATCTTTCTTTCTTTAGGCATTTGTTTGTTTGTTTTCTCAATCTCTGTATTTTCAAATACTACTTTATTAATTTTAATTGTGTATGTCATTGTGTGTGTATGCGCGTGCGTGTGTGTGTGTGTGTGTGTGTGTTGTGAGTGTGAGTGTCGCGCGCTCACACTAAAGTGAGCTCTTTATAAGGCGCACACAGATAACTAATGGATAATCCAATAATCCCAAACTGGGTCATAGCAGTAGTGATGTGGTAGAGACCTCACTAACCTTTCGTCCTGGGGTCCCACACGAAAGAAAAAGAAGATAACACTCTGACCACAGGCAACAATTTCAGTTTCAGTTTCAGTTTCTCAAGATGATGTCTCCGCGCTCGGAACGAATTCCATATGCACTAACGTCACAGGTGCTACATGTATGGTGACCGTGGCACAAGCCTTAAGCCGGCACTGTATAAACCCATGAGGTGGCCAGGTCCTAAGGCCTTACCTAGACTATGTTTTACCTATACTGGTACATGTATTTTATCAGTCTACCGCTGGAATAATCTTGGTGACATGTAAACGACTCGTGTATGTGTGTATCTTTCCTTCAAAAATGAATGTATCATAAAAACATGCACCAAGCTCCATGGCAGCCAGAAGGGAAATAGGATGAATTTTTTGAAAAAGAAAAAAAAATCCTCAGCTTCAGTCATGATGACCAGATATAGCCTGGATGATAGCTTTTTTGTTTTGTTTTTGTTTTTAAGATCATGGTGCTCAAGGAGGTTACCTTTGTGCTCACCTTCCACCCCCCCCCCCCCCCACCCCCCGTCCCATTTTCTACGCCACCTTAATGGCCACAGCAGCTGGCACAGTTTTTACAATGCGATGATGATGATGTCGATGAGGTGGAGGATCATGATGCAATGGAGTTCCATCTAGGATTGAGAGTGCAGTGACAGGGCTGTACTCTACGTGCTTACTATCATAATATACATATACATACATATATATATATACATGTATATATATACGGTTCATGAGGAAGCACAAGGTGAGAGAGACAGACAGACAGACAGAGATAGAGTGATATACAGACAGACAAACAGACAGACAGAGATAGAGATATACAGAGAGTGACAAGATATATGTATATATATTAAATATACATATATATTTTTTCTTCTTATTTATTCGTTTAGTTATTTGTCATAGTCTTTTTTTAAAATCATGATTGACTCTGAGACAACATATCATGTTATAGGTGAAAACGACATCCTGATGCTGTACCTGAAGCGATCACCTCGCAGTTGGACCTACACGAGATATGGCTACTTTAAAGGGACAGAGAACTTCACCCGTGGTGCTGCGGTCCTGGTGTTACTTCCCCTGCTGAAAAAGTTGCTGGCACCAAGAGACACAACTCTCATTTTGGCTGGCCTGGCTTCCAAAGTGGCGGGTCTGATTCTTCTCGGTGTCGCAAAGGAGACTTGGACGATATTTTTAGGTAAGCGAAATGACTGCGTGATACGTTTAGGAATGTAAAATATTGAGTGATGTTTTTAGCCATTTGAAATGATTGGATGATACATTTAGAATACTCACTGAAATGTTTCGGAGATTTTTTTTACAAAGTGAACGATTGGACCAAAGTATTAGGAAAGTGAAACGATTGAGTGACACTTTCAGGAAATTGAAATGATTGGTTGATACGTTTAGGAAACCGAAATGATTGGGTGATAATTTCAGGAAAATGCAATGACTGGCTGATACCTCAAAAGATTTTGAAATGATTGGGTGATATTTTTAGGAGAGTGAAATGATTGGATGATACGTTTAAGAAGCTGAATTGATTGGGCGATATTTTTAGGAGAGTGAAACGATTGGATGATACGTATAAGAAGCTGAAATAATTGGGTGATGTTTTTAGGAAAGTGAAACGATTGGATAATACGTTTAAGAAGTTAAAATGATTGGGCGATATTTTTAGGAAAGTGAAACGATTGGATGATACGTTTAAGAAGTTGAAATGATTGGTTGATATTTTTAGGCGAGTGAAACAATTGGATGATACGTTTAAGAAGATGAAATGATTTGGTGATATTTCTATGCAAGTGAAACGATTGGATGATACGCTGAAGAAGCTGAAATGATTGGGTGAAATTTTTAGGAGAGTGACAAATTGGGTGATATTTGCTCGATGATGTAAACAAGTTATTTGTACTTTTCAGTGGTAGGAGTGGCTTCTTTACAAGGTTTTCCATCAGCAGGGCTACGATCATTGATGGCCAGCTCGGTTCATGAGGAAGAACAAGGTGAGAGAGAGAGAGACAGACAGACAGACAGACAGACAAAGAGAGAAAGACAGAGACAGATAAACAGAGAGACAGAAAGAGAGAGAGAGACAAAGAGAGATAGACAGAGATAGGGAGAGATAGGTAGACAGGCAGAGAGACAGAGAGACAGCAAGAGCGAGAAAGGAAAAAGGAGAGACAGACAAATAGAGACAGGTAAAGAGGCAGAAAGAAAGAGACAGAGAAAGAGAGTGGGAGAAATAGAAAAAGGGGGAAAGGGACAGAGAGAAAGAAAGACATGGGGAAAGAAAGAAACAGCGAGAGAGAAAGAGAGAGAGTGAGTGAATGAGGGGGAGAGAGAGACAGACAAGAGAGAGAGAGAGAGGCACACAGAGAAGTGAACATATGATCAGTTAAAACATGTCTTTGATATAACGAAGCAAGCCTTGCTTTGGTATATCAAATGCGTGTTCTAATTCTACTGTTGTGTTTTTCTGCTTCGAATTTGCTTGAGCGCTGGCAGCCACGTTGACGTACAGACTACATAACGATGATAACAAAATTCTGCTAAATCCAAAACAAGTGTGACTGCCCGCATCCAAGCAAACAGTAACCAGAAAACACGAAAATAGAATCAGAATGCGTATTTAATACAACAAGACAAGACAGGCGGAAATGTGAATGTAAGATCACTAACGAACACCAAGTACAAAATTATGAGAAAACTACGAGACAAAAATAAGACGTGATACAAATACAAGTAATGCAAACAAAAGTCAGTCTTAGGGAAATATGAAATCCAAAACAAGTATGACTGCCCGTGTTCAAGCAAACAGGAACCAGAAAAACACGAAAATAGAATCAGAACGCGTATTTAACATGACAAGACAGGCGCTTAGTGTTTGTTTGTGATCTTACATTCACGCTTGACAAAGGCCAGTTGGCCAAAAATTTGCGCCTGTTTTATCTTGTTATATTAAGTATGCGTTCTTATTCTATTTTCGTGTTTATCTGGTTCCAACAAAATTCTAATCAACCCAAATACCTGTAATTCAAAAGGGTGGCGCAATACTATGACAAGCAAGGGCTCCTGGAACTCTGGAAAGATCTGAAGGCCAAACACAATGCTCTCAGCAAAGTGGAATCAGCAAGGCGAAGAAAGAGCAAAAAGAAGAAGACTCAAGATCGTTTCTTCAAAGATCCCTTTGACTTTTCAAGAAAGCTGTTTGAACAACCCAAATCAGGGACTCTCACAGTGGGCAAGGAAACCCTAGAGCAGCATCTCAGGGAAACATATTCCGATTCTCAGCGCGAGGCACCACTTGAAATCCAGAATCTGGTTTGGCCTGCAGCGCCAGAAGGAAAATTCAATAACAAACCACCAACACTGGATGAAGTGAAGAACGTAGTAAAGAAAGCCAGAGCCAAGTCAGCACCTGGACCAAACGGAATACCATACCTGCTCTACAAGAAATGCCCAAAAGTGCTCGAGTGGCTCCACAAGATGATTCGATCAGCATGGAGGAACCAGAAGATCAGCGACCAATGGATGAGAGCTGAAGGAGTGTACATTCCGAAGGAGCAGAACTCCAGCAGCATCAATCAGTTCAGGCCAATATCACTTCTGAACGTCGAGGGGAAAATCTTCTTCTCTGTTATGGCAGCAAGATTGACAAAATACCTGACTGAAAACAAGTATCTGGATATGTCAGTCCAAAAGGGAGGCATACCAGGAATGCCTGGATGCTTGGAACATGCCACGTTGATTTGGGATGCCATCCAAAAAGCAAGAACAGAGAAGAGAGACATTGACGTAGTTTGGCTTGATCTGGCGAATGCATATGGATCAGTTCCACACGATATGATCCAGCTGGCTCTTGAAATGTATCACATCCCAGAAAACATCCGAACAATGCTGAGGAAGTATTTCCAAGGGTTCTCAATGCGGTTCTCTACCAAAGAATACACCACGGACTGGATAGACCTAGAGGTGGGCATTGCAATGGGCTGTGCAATCTCTCCCATACTGTTCGTGTTGGCAATGGAAGTCATCTTGAAAGCTGCAATGAAGAGTTCAGGTCCAGTGAATCTGGGAGATGGATACCAGATGCCTCCTCTGAAAGCTTTCATGGATGACACAACAGTCTTGTCCACGGATGAGGAAGAGACACACCAAATCTTAAAGCAGCTGGATGAGCTGGTGGCCTCTTCAAGAATGAGGTTCAAACCTAAGAAATCCCGAAGTCTCTCACTGCGAAAAGGAAAAGTGGCAGATTCAGTCAAATTCATGGTAGCCAACCAAGCCATCCCCACTGTCACAGAAGAGCCAGTAAAAAGTCTCGGAAGATGGTATGATGACTCCCTGAAAGACACACAAAGGGGATGTGAAACCAAGCAAACAGCAGAAGAAGGCCTGAAGAAAATAGATAACTGCGGACTGCCAGGCAAATACAAAGTCTGGTGTCTACAGTTCATGCTGATACCAAAGCTGCTGTGGCCACTGCTAATCTATGACATTTGCACCAGCACAGTCGAAGCAATGGAAGCCAAAATCAACAAATACACAAGAAAATGGCTCGGTGTCCCACCTGGTCTCACTGATGTTGCATTCTACTGTCGTCAAGCAATGCTGAAGCTACCTCTCAAATCCATAGTGGAGGAATACAAAGTTGGAAAAGCAAGACTGTTGAGCATGCTGGAGGAATCGGAAGACAATATCGTGAGATCAGTTCATCCAAAGCTGAGAACTGGCAGAAAGTGGAAAGTCCAAGAGGCTGTAAACAATGCCAAGAGAAACCTCAGCATCAAAGAAATAATTGGACACACGCAAACCAACAGACAGGGACTGGGAGCAACAAAAATGCAGTGGTGGTCCAAAGCCAAAGGGAAGGAAAAAAGAGACATGATCATACAGGAGTTGAAGGAAGAAGAAGATGTCAAAAGAGTGCAGAAGGCAGTCCAGCAAGGTCAACAGGGGCAATGGACAACATGGGACAGTGCACTCCAAAGAAGTCTCAGCTGGAACGATATGTGGCACATGGCTCCTCTAAGGATAAGCTTCCTCCTCAGATCTGTATATGACCTGCTCCCCTCGAATGCAAACTTAGTGAAATGGGGGAAAGCAGACGACCCAGCATGTCCGCTCTGTCAGAAGAAACAAACAGTGGAACATGTCCTAAGCTCTTGCAAAGTAGCGCTAGCCCAAGGAAGGTATACATGGAGGCACAACCAAGTTCTGAAAGTGATCACAGATGTGGTTAGCGAAAAAACCATGACCCCAAACGCACCAATTGCTATGACAACGTTCTACAAAGCAGGAGGGAAACAGGTCTGGCCCGAAAGTGCTATGACAACCAGCACATTGCCAAAGGGTCTTCTGGATGGAGCAGTCGACTGGGAGTGTACAGCAGACCTCCCAGAGTGGAGAAATTACCCAGATGTCATCAGCAAGACAGGCATGAGACCAGACATCGCTCTCCACTCTGACTCCTCGAAACAAGTGATTCTGATAGAACTCACTGTGCCATACGAAAGCAGAATGGAAGAAGCACATATCTACAAGACCGAAAAATACGCCGGTCTTGCCAGCACCCTGAAGAAAGCAGGTCTGCGGGTCAAAATCTTCGCCATAGAGGTCGGGGCAAGAGGGTTTGTGGGCACCTCCGCTTATGATCTCATGAAACAACTCGCCATTTCTGGGAAGAAGAGGACTAGAGCCCTTAAAGCGATGGCAGAGGCAGCAGAAAGGAGCTCAAGCTGGATCTGGGCAAGGAGGAACGAAAAAAGTGAACTTCATAAGGATTAAATTCCCTACAGATGATGTGTGCCCCGTTAGCACATTGGTAAAACCGCGTACCGCAGTTCTGAAGCGCAGAATCGCCCAGGTTCGATCCCCGGCGTGGGAAAAAAAAAAAAATAGACAACAGCAGAAGGGCATCCAGGAGTCATGACCTGGATGTGGCCCGGCCCCCCGAGAGTGTAAGGAATTCAGGGCCGAAACACTTGTCTAAAGGGGGTTACTTCTCTGAAGACCTTCTGTTGTCTAGCTCTCCCTAGAGTTTCTTTCTACCTGACATCATTTTTTCCCAGGGAAAAGCAAGATACATTTCATGTGGGAAAAATCCATGGTAGCAACGATAAAATCCAACTCCAACCCAGTCATTTTTTTATATTAATCATCATCATCTAGTGCCTTGCCACATGGCGTTGGCGATCATGGCCCTCCATGTTTCTATCCCTTGTTGCCGCATACACATCTTCCATCCTCTCTGTCTTCAGCCACTCTGCAAGTCTGTCCAATATTTTTCCCTGGGTCTACCTGGTGCTCTCTTTCCCTCCAGCTTTCCTGTTGTGACCAGGTGCTCCAATTCCCCTTTCCTCATAAAATCGCCTACAAATGTTGCCAGTCTTTTCCTAATCTTCCTTATCAATGATCTTCTTGTGTCTGCTTCCATCAAGACTATCTCATTTGTTTTCTTTTCTTTTATATTATTACGATTGTTTTTTTTTTTTCGTACAGGTCGTCTGTTTGGGTTAGTGGCGGCGACAGAGGGTGTGGTGTCTCTGCTTTCCACCCTACTGTTCAATGGGGTCTACCCCCAGACATTGTCCCTATATGATGGCTTGTGTTTCCAAGTGATGGCCTTCCTCGTCTTCGTCTGTTTTCTGATCGTTCTGTGAGTAGTTTTCTTTCTTTCGTTTTCTACAATGTTTTATTTATCTCCTTTATAAAGGTGACTATAAAGCTGCTGCTACTTCTACAATACTTCTACTGCTACAATACTATTATTACTGCTACTATTACTACTCAATACTATTATTACTGGTATTATTACTACTACTGCTACAATACTATTATTACTGCTACTATTACTACTCAATACTATTATTACTGGTATTATTACTACTACTGCTACAATACTATTATTACTGCTACTGTTACTACTCAATACTATTATTACTGGTATTATTACTACTACTGCTACAATACTATTATTACTGCTACTATTACTACTCAATACTATTATTACTGGTATTATTACTACTACTGTTACAATGCTATAATTACTGGTACTATTACTACTCAATACTATTTTTACTTGTATTGTTACTACTACTGCTACAATACTATAATTACAGCTACTATTACTACTCAATACTATTATTACTGGTATTATTACTACTACTGTTACAATACTATAATTACTGGTACTATTACTACTCAATACTATTGTTACTGGTATTATTACTACTATTGCTACAATACTATTATTACTGGTACTATTACTACTACTGCTACAACACTACTACTACTAATGCTACTACTGCTACAATACTATTACTGCTGCTAATATTAGTACTATTGCTACGATACTACTACTAGTGCTATTACTACTGCTACTATTGCTGCAATACTACTACTTTGCTACTATTACTACTACTACTGCTGCTACTACTACTGCTACAATACTACTACAACTAGTATTGCTATTACTACTGCTGCTGCTACTGCTACAATACTGTTACTGATGCTGCTGTTACGACTACTGCTACAATACAACTACTACTAATGCTATTACCACTACTGCTATAATACTGTACAGCTATTAATACTATTACTGCTACTAGTTCTGTTACTACTGCTACTGCTACTACTGCTACAATACTATTGCTACTGCTTCAATCTTCTACTAGTAGTGTTGTTACTACTGCTGCTACTACTACTGCTACACTACTTGTGCTACTATTGCTACTATTGCTGCAATACTACTACTACTAATGCTATTACTACTGCTGCTGCTACTGCTACTATTGCCACAATACTATTACTACTGATACTATTACTACTACTGCTACTACTGCCACAATACCATTACTACTGCTATTATTATTACTACCAGACAGCTGCTGATCATTTTGGGGTAGCACACTATTCAAGAGTTGTCAATGTTGTTGTTGTTGTCGTTGTTGTTGTTGTTGTTGTTGTATATCATTCCTGTACAGCAATGTTCTCCAAATTCACTTGCACTCACTGCCCACTACACATAATCAGACTTTTTAGTGGAGATGGAAATCCCCGTGGGGATGCCGGGGGCTCTTTCAGTATAAATAGTATTCCCACCTTCTGGAAATTCTGTGCTAGAAATTTCCTTTTTTCTGTCACCCTCTTTGTTTCTTTCTTCCTCCTTTGTTTCTGTCATTTCTTCCTAATATTTTCTGCCTTACTGGTCCATTCACCTGTATGTGTTCGATAAAGCCTTACATATTTTTTGTTAGGATTGATAATTGGACACATGTATTAAGTGCATTTTTGGCTCTAGGTAATGTTAGGTAATTTATGCCCGTTTTTATATATGTTTTGGTGGTGTGCTTAGATGTGCTTAAATTTGTATTCAGGTATGTTTTTTAAATCCCTTGTGCGATGAATTGGGCGGAATGGTCAACGCCAGGGGCGTGTTCTTAGATTATGTGCATTGCTATGTGTACTTAATTTTTTTTCCTTTTGAAGTTTTTGTATGTTTTGAAGCGGGTATAGCCCTGATATGGTTCTACGCAGTCGGCTGGGCTTTAAACAACAACAATAACAATAACGGAGATGGAGAACTCCGGCTGTTAAGCTAAGTGGTCACAATCCGCTGTGTCTTTGCACAATCTGCATCTTTGGTGAGCATGTATGCTGGGTGTTTTTCATGTTTCCATAAAATCCATCAGACACTGACAAGACTTACAGGATCTTTATCGTGCTATGTTGATAGGGGAGATAAGGCACTAACAGGTCTACACACAAGCCCCCACACTGGGCGACCTTCTTTACGCGGGCCAGTTGGTAGAGCCATAGACTCAAGTTCTGATATCTTGAGTTCAATCCCAGCCCGCAACGTTTAAAACTGGCCTGTTCACTGCCCATCGTAATGTTTCCATCATTCTGGTGGTGTCAGCTCAGTGTTTGATTGGTCCGTTCTCCCCTTTTCCTGTTTCAAGACCTTGCCAGCGCATAGAGTTTTGTGCAGGCTCAGAAAATGGCTGGCGGATTTGGATGGAGCGCATGTAGAGCTGTCCAAGCGCAGTGAATCCTGCTTGAAATGACTCCAATAACACACCAGCTGACATGGATCGGAAAAATCTCCATCATTTACCTAGCAGGGGCAGCGGACATTCACTCAACTGACTACCAAGACAATCCTAAATCCAAGTGTTCAGTCCTTTTGTTTTTACAGGGGCTTGCACAGAGATGTCAAGAGGACGGAAGAATACACGGTGACAAGACTGCCAGAGCAAGGGGAGACAACATCTACTGACGATGCAAATGTCTCCTATCAGACATTTGACAATCCAGTCTCCATTGGCAGTGTAGACAGGTCATTGAATACAGACGCCAAAATGTGACAGCCACAATAGCTGGCTGAGTGGGTCTGGTCTCGGACCTCGAACCGAAAGGTTCGAGTTCGATTTGTTTATGATAGCGTACCTGTTTGGTACAGGTGGGAGATTTTTGGTACAAGTGGGAGATTTTTCCGATATGTATGGAGACATGCTAGTGCCTGAACACCTTTAAAAGAAACCGACTTAATCCTCACATCTGTAATATAATCTTGATCCTCACTCTCTGATTGATTTATTATCGTGCTAAGCATTTCTGCTAAAGCTTTGGCTAATATTTTGTGATGGGACTTTCTTAATGTGGCAAGCCTCCATTTGTCTAACTTTTGTCTCTCTAGATCTTTTCCTGTGAGTAATAACGTGGTTATACCTTGTTTCTGAGTATATTGCTCGTTCACCTGTTTCAAAAGATTCTACAAAAGAATCTGTGATCATCTTATTTTTTCCCCCAGTAAAATTTCAAGAATTCAAATGTAATGCCGTCACTTCCAGGTGCAGAACTGTACCTCTTCTTTCTTAAAGAGTTGATTATTTCTTCTGTTGTCACTATCTTTTCACATAATTCAGCAGCTGCTTTTTCCTAACTGCGGAAAAACGAATCGTATACTTCAGTTACACAAAGCTGTCTGACTGCACAATTGGTCGTGAAACGCCACTTACTTTTGTTGAATTTCTTTCTGATTTGTGACAATTTCCCCTGAGTCCTTACATGACCTCGTTATGATTTTTTCTTTCTTTCCTCAAGCTTTTTCTGAGTTACGGAAATATTTTGTGTTACGTTCTCCATCTTCAATCCATTTCATTCTCGCTCATACTTGTGCTCCTCTTGTTTCATGTAACTGTATTAATTCCCACTTGTGTTTTAGACTTTGAATTTGTATCAATCGTCTTTATTGAAGGGATCTTCGGCTATGTGCTTTCCTACTTATGAAATATGCAGAGATGGGCTTTTAGACATTTTTTTGTATGCCATGATAATTGTTTCCAATATTTAGTTCAGACATTTCTAACTTCGACTTTACGTGATTCCCATTTTTGAGTGCATGACTTACTATCATTATTTTTGTCATCTTAATCATGTGTTCAATAAAGCTTCATATTTTGTAAACAGACGCTACATCTTTTAAATAAGTGATTATGGTTGTCCCAATCGCCTGGTCCCTTGAAAAAGGCTATAACTAAATTCTGTAATGAGTTCTTTGCGTCCTGAATTTTGGACTGTTAAGTGTTCACAATAGACCATAGAAGATGTTAGTTCCGTATTGCTGCTTAAAGCCCAGTGATTAATAGAGCCATATCAGGGCTATGACCGTTTCAAAACATACAATTCTTAACATTACCCAGTGATTACATAGAGCCATATCAGGGCTATGACCGTTTCAAAAACATACAATTCTTTAACATTACCAGTGATTACATAGAGCCATATCAGGGCTATGACCGTTTCAAAACATACAATTCTTCAACATTACCCAGTGATTACATAGAGCCATATCAGGGCTATGACCGTTTCAAAACACATACAATTCTTCAACATTACCCAGTGATTACATAGAGCCATATCAGGGCTATGACCGTTTCAAACACATACAATTCTTCAACATTGTTATTGTTATCTCTGTCCAAAGCCCAGCCGACCGCGTAGAGCCATACCAGGGTTATAGACATCCCTAAAATACAAAAAAGGAAAAGAACATTAAGTAAACATATCAATGCATTTGAGCACGTAATCTCAGGAGATGCCCCTGGCGTTGACGACTCCATCCAATTTATCGCACAGGGGATTTTAAAAAACATACCTGAATACAAATTTAAACATAACTAACAGTAAACATAATCTATGAAAACGGTCTAATTAACTAAAATTGCTTCCACATATCTCATTTTCCCTAGAGCCAAAAAAGCGCTTAATACATGCACCCAAATATCAATCCTAAGTGAAAACTACTTAAGTCATTATCGAACACATACAGGCCAATGGATCAGCAAGGCAGAAATGGATAGGAAGGAATGATAGAAAGCAAAGGAACAAGGCAGAAACAAAGAGAGTGACAGAAAAGAGGAAATTTCAAGCACAGAATTTCCAGAAGGCGGGGATACTATTTATTTTGAAAGAGCCCCCAGCATCCCCACGGAGGGGGGGGGGGGGGGGGCGCAAGAAGACAGCGTCTTTTCTGAAACAAAACAGTGGTGAAATCGACGGGCAGCAAATGGATTTACTCTGACCCACATGAAATCTTTCTTGTCAGCGTGAACCCGCCGTGGGTACGCTGGGCGGCTCTTTCAGTATAAATAGTATCCCCACCTTCTGAAAATTCTGTGCTAGAAATTTCCTCTTTTCTGTCACTTCTTTGTTTCTGCCTTGTTGCTTTGCTTTCTGTCATTTCTACCTATCATTTTCTGCCTTAATGGTTCCATTCCCCTGTATGTGTTCGATAAAGTCTTATGTACTTTTTCTTAGGGTTGATAATTGGGTAAATGTATTAAGTGCATTTTTGGCTCAAGGGAGGTGAGATATGCGGAAGCAATTTTAGGTAATTTATGCCTGTTTTTTATGTTTTGGTGTCCTTATGTATGCTTATATTTGTATTCAGGTGTGTTTTTTAAATCTCCCCTGTGCGATAAATTGGACGGAGTGGTCAACGCCGGGGGTATGTCCCTAGATTATGTCCGCGAGTGCATTGATATGTGTACTTAATTTTCTTTTCTTTTTTTTTTCCTGTTGAAGTTTTGTATGTTTTGAAGCGGTTATAGCCCTGATATGGCTCTGCGCAGCCGGCTGGGCTTTAAACAACAATAACAGCAATAACAATCCAATTCATCATTAGGTCAATCAGTGATTCAGCTGTCTACCAGAGCCAGTGTTCAACACACGCACCCTCGGGCTGAGTCGTTGTCTGAATCGGCCTGCTGTGTGTGTCTGTGTCTCTGAGCTGTTCCGGATGGAGTGTTCCTGTGTAGGTTTTTGGTCATTACTGTACCGCTCCTACCCCCACTGACAAAACTATGAAAGTTCATGTGTTCATTACTGTCCATCTATTCCCCCACTGACAAAACTATGAAAGTTTATATGTTCATTACTGTCCATCTATTCCCCCACTGACAAAACTATGAAAGTTCATGTGTTCATTATTGTCCATCTATTCCCTCACTGACAAAACTATGAAAGTTCATGTGTTCATTATTGTCCATCTATACACCCACTGACAAAACTATGAAAGTTCGTGTTCATTACTGTCCATCTATTCCCCCACTGACAAAACTATGAAAGTTCATGTGTTCATTATTGTCCATCTGTTCCCCCACTGACAAAACTATGAAAGTTTATATGTTCATTACTGTCCATCTATTCCCCCACTGACAAAACTATGAAAGTTTGTGTGTTCATTACTGTCCATCTATTCCCCACATGACAAAACTATGAAAGTTCGTGTGTTCATTACTGTCCATCTGTTCCCCCACTGACAAAACTATGAAGGTTTATATGTTCATTACTGTCCATCTATTCCCCCACTGACAAAACTATGAAAGTTTATATGTTCATTACTGTCCATATGTTCCCCCACTGACAAAACTATGAAAGTTTGTGTTCATTACTGTCCATCTATTCCCCCACTGACAAAACTATGAAAGTTTGTGTTCATCACTGTCCATCTATTCCCCCACTGACAAAACTATGAAAGTTCGCGTGTTCATTACTGTCCATCTATTCCCCCACTGACAAAACTATGAAAGTTTATATGTTCATTACTGTCCCCACCCCCACTGACAAAACTATGAAAGTTTATATGTTCATTACTGTCCCCACCCCCACTGACAAAACTATGAAAGTTTATATGTTCAGTACTGTCCCACCCCCACTGACAAAACTATGAAAGTTTATATGTTCATTACTGTCCCCACCCCCACTGACAAAACTATGAAAGTTTATATGTTCATTACTGTCCCCACCCCCACTGACAAAACTATGAAAGTTTATATGTTCATTACTGTCCCCACCCCCACTGACAAACTATGAAAGTTTATATGTTCATTACTGTCCCCACCCCCACTGACAAAACTATGAAAGTTCATGTGTTCATTACTGTCCCCCTTTACAGTTTCAGTTTCTCAAGACGAGGTCTCCGCACTTGGAACGAATTCCATATACACTAACGTCACAAGTGCCATGTATATGGTTACCGGTTATCATGGCAGAAGCCTTAAGCCTACACACAAATCCATGAGCTGGCCAGGTCCTGAGGCCCCACCTACCTGTGGTGCCGTGACCAGGAAACGAACCAGGATTACCTGCACTGATAAAACTATGAAAGTTCATGTGTTCATTACTGTCCCCCTTCACCCCACTGATAAAACTATGAAAGTTCGTGTGTTCATTACTGTCCCCCTTCACCCCACTGATAAAACTATGAAAGTTCGTGTGTTCATTACTGTCCCCCTTCACCCCCACTGATAAAACTATGAAAGTTCGTGTGTTCATTACTGTCCCCCTTCACCTCCACTGATAAAACTATGAAAGTTCGTGTGTTCATTACTGTCCCCCTTTACCCCCACTGATAAAACTATGAAAGTTCGTGTGTTCATTACTGTTCATATGTTCCTCCACTGATGGGCAGTAATGAACACGCGAACTTTCATAGTTTTGTCAGTGGGGGAACAGGTAGTTTTGTTAGTGGGGGAACAGATGAACAGTAGTGAACACATGAACTTTCATAGTGTTGTCAGTGGGGGTAGGAAGGGACAGTAATGAACACATGAACTTTCATAGTTTTGTCAGTGGGGGAATAGATGGACAGTAATGAACACATGAACTTTCATAGTTTTGTCAGTGGGGGTAGGAAGGGACAGTAATGAACACATGAACTTTCATAGTTTTGTAAGTGGGGGAACATATGGACAGTAATGAACAGATGAACTTTCATAGTTTTGTAAGTGGGGGAACATATGGACAGTAATGAACACATGAACTTTCATAGTTTTGTAAGTGGGGGAACATATGGACAGTAATGAACACATGAACTTTCATAGTTTTGTAAGTGGGGGAACATATGGACAGTAATGAACAGATGAACTTTCATAGTTTTGTCAGTGGGGGAACATATGGACAGTAATGAACAGATGAACTTTCATAGTTTTGTCAGTGGGGGAACATATGGACAGTAATGAACACATGAACTTTCATAGTTTTGTCAGTGGGGGAACATATGGACAGTAATGAACAGATGAACTCTCATAGTTTTGTCAGTGGGGGAATAGATGGACAGTAATGAACAGATGAACTTTCATAGTTTTGTCAGTGGGGGAATAGATGGACAGTAATGAACACACAAACTTTCATAGTTTTGTCAGTGGGGGAATAGATGGACAGTAATGAACACATGAACTTTCATAGTTTTGTCAGTGGGGGAATAGATGGACAGTAATGAACACACGAACTTTCATAGTTTTATCAGTGGGGGAATGGATGGACAGTAATGAACACATGAACTTTCATAGTTTTGTCAGTGGGGGAAACATATGAACACACGAACTTTTCCCTGCAGCCCTGATTCCCTGTCATACTGTGTTCTATTAACACGTTTGTGAAATGTTGCATTATTTACGTTTCTAAATGCCTAATTTTGCATGTATGACAATCGAATCTGATTAGATATTTCTTAACGAGACATAACTTCAAGTGTAGCCTACATGTAAATCGTCTTCCTGCAAACATCCCAATCTCCTATAGTGCAAATTGATGTTGCTATCGTTTACTTTTTTATTTTCTTATACAGTAGTATTATTCATAGAATCATTGTTACTTTTAAATACAGAAAATCCTGGATATGAAACAGCTGTCTGTGTTTTGCGCAATTGATTGATTGTGTGTGTGTGTGTATGTGTGTGTGCGCGTGCGTGCGTGCGTGTGCGTGCGTGCGTGTGTGTGGGTGCGTGTGTTTTGTGTGTGTGTGCGCGCGTGCATGCATGTATGTGTATGAGCCCGTTTTGTTATTGTTGCTAGTATCGCTGCTGCAGATGCTGTTTCATATTATAATGTACCTTACTGAAAAGAAGTGTTTCAGAATTATAACAGCAGAAAAAAACGAAAGAGAAAAGTGTGACTGTGATGTCACATCTAAAGACAGATCCTTGATGTCACTTCCTCCGGGGCCAGGGGAGGGAATCCCGTGTAACCTTGACCATGACGTCACTTTCTGTCATTTCTTCCTATCATTTTCTGCCTTCTTGGTTCATTCACCTGAACGTGTTCGATAAAGTCTTACGTACTTTCACTTAGGATTGATAATTGGGTACATGTACAAAGTGCATTTTTGGCTCTAGGGAAATGAGATATGCGAAAGCAATTTCAGGTAATTTTGGCCTGATTTTATATGTTTTAATGTCCTTTGTTATGTTTAAATTTATATCTTAGTTATGTGTATTCAGGTATGTTTTTTAATCCCCTGTGTGATAAATTGGACGGAGTGGTCAACGCCAGGGGCATCTCCTTAGATTACGTGCACGAATGATTTGATATGTGTACTTTTTTCTCTGTTGAAGTATTGTGTAAGTTTTCAAATGGTTATAACCCTGATATGGCTCTACGCAGTCGGCTGGGTTTTAAACAAAAATAACAACAATAAAAGCACGCCTGTAGAACACACACACACTCTTGTATACATCGACATAAAACAGACCTGTAGAACACACTCTCTACCTCTCTCTTGCCACACACACACACACACACACACACACACACACACACACACACACACACACACACACACACAAATACTCCACACACACAAACCATCTCTCCTTAGGAAAAAATAAGTCCAAATAAATATAATTCAAACTATTCAATAGCTGATTTTATTCAAGAAGTTAAGTAATAGCATTTATGATATTTTATCTGCAAGAAAATGAAATGACAACTTTTTTTCTTTTTTTTTCAAAAAAGCATGGATAAAATTTTGGCTACAGAAGCCGATAATTTTTTTTTCATAGCAGGACTATATACACGGGAAAGGGGATGCAAAAAAATTTTTGATCATAAAAGGGAAAAGCATTTCATTTGTACTGGTATATGCACCAGAGAAGCGCGCGCGAGAGCGAGAGAGAGCAAGAGAGAGAGAGAGAGAGAGAGAGAGAGAGAGAGAGAGAGAGAGAGAGTTTGAAACAGAAAAATCAATGATTATCATATGTACAAGCATTTTTCATTTAAAAAAATGGAAAAAACTTGGATGTAGAATAAAATGCCATCCATTTCATACAAAGAAAAAAAAAAAAGAAAGAAAAAAATGAGGGGGTGGTGGGGGAATGGATGAGGGTGGGTGGGGGAAAAACATCCAATCAAAATGGACGATTCAATAGAACTAAAACACAAAGCCGTCGACAACAAACTCTCGCTCTCATTGGTCATTGCCATGGCGACAGCACCCCTATCTCTCCTACCTGTCCCAACAGGATTTGAGGACAATTTGTCCACAAAATATTGGTTTGAAAAATATGTAGGACAAATGTCTTGACAGATACACAACAGGCAATTTGTCCTCTTCTATTTATATATGTTGAGTAATTGTCTCAACAGACATACAAACCAAACAGATGTGCACACAGGACAATGTTATAAGGGCCATACACAGGACAACTGCCCAAAGCAAGGACAATTATTCCTCCATATACAATCTGTGACAAGTTTATCATATTCTAATCAAATAGTGATTTTTGCACACTTAACTGACTGCTTATTGAGTTGTTTCAATGCCTTGATATCAGGAGTATGTTTCACTACGCATCTGCAGAACAAAGTAGGCCTACAAATGATGTGAAACGCGTTTTGTCTGCCAAGGTGTCTGTAAATTCCTGTGTTAATTCTGTGACCTTTTCAACAACAACAAAAATCGCAAAAAATCTGAAAGTGTCCAAATCCCTTGAAAATGTCCCGGTTCCCATAAGACCAAAAACTCCATGAAAAGGACAGCTTTTCACAAAAGAAAAACTATCCTAACTCACCAAGAAAAAAGACACATCCCAACACAGAGAACAGATGTCCACACAGACAACTGTCTTATATATCACTGTCCAAATGAACAATCATCCTAGACAACAGATGTCCACAGAATGACACTTGTCCTAAATTGCCAAAGGGACAAAATTCACGAAGGCAGAGGACAAACGTCCCAAACAACCCAGAAGAGTTGTCCTCTCGACCATACAAGAAGATACGTACACAATATAAAGACTTACGCAATCAGCTAAACAGAAAAGAAAAAAAGGACAAATTGTCCCATTCCGCAAATGCAGGACAGGTAGCAGGACAGGGGTAGAAGGTTGCCAGGTGTCTGAGAAGTACATGGTCACAGAGAGGGTCAAAGGTCAAGAGGGCACACACACTACTCTTTTGGCTACCACACCAAACTTTTCCCACCCACCCTTTCTCTTCATGCCCACAATTCCATGTCTGCTTGCAAAGTATGTTAACAAAATGGTGCCCTAAACCAAACCTTTAACACAAATCGATTCAAATATGTCTACCATGTGTCTGAATGTATGTGTATATCAGAAAGAGACAGTGAGCTGAGCTACACATTCACTGCTTTATATTTGAAAGACTATAACTTTGTATGCTTTTTTTCCAATTGCTTACCATCATCACTGCATGAGAGACTGAAAAGTAGATATTTAATAATAATTTGTTTTTATTGTTTCTTTACATTTTTATCTCTTGTGGTTCGTCCCTTTCATCACAGTGGTAGGGATTGACAGGTACTTGCTATATCCACGTACAACCTATGTCGAGCTGTATCACTTATGGTTCTGTGTGGCACTATGGGCTTTTGCAAAAACAGGCGCTGTCCATGGTCATTATTATTATCAGCGATATGAAATCTCAAGTGCCTGTCCAGACCCATTTGAAAACTAGACTGGAATTTTCTCATGAAAACTAATACAAGTCACTGACAAAGAAGATATGAACTATAATTTCTCTCTGTATGTGTGTGTGTGTGTGTGTGTGTGCGCGTGTACGTGTTCGCACGCGCACACGCATGCATGCAGGTATACATATGTGTGTGTGAGTGAGAAAATGAGAAAAATACTGACCCCTGTGTGAAAACAGAAATTTGAAACAAATCAAAATAAAAATTCAGACCAAAACAAGTTAGATACAGGGGCAAATATCAATCTGATTAATTTTCCAAACTAGCAATTTTGTTAAAATAAACATAAAAGTAAACAATAAAAAAAAAAGTGAAAATAATAAGTCAAAAATGAGTTTACAAAAAAAAAAAAAAAAAAAAAGGGGGGGGGGGTTCATTTCAACCTCATTAAAACATTTAATGGAAAAGCTCATTTTAATCTCACTTGAAACTGCCACATCACAGCAAGCAAACGACGAAAAAAAAAGTACCACCATTCAGAACTCTCGACGGCGTGTTTTGAATAAGGCGGTAGCGCATGTGACCCCTTGAACTTTGACCCAAAACGTCACGATGTCCACGGAATTACCGTAAAATCACTGTTACTTCCACTGCACAAACACTATATATAGAGATCATCACGACACTAAGTGATTAATATTCATATATTCAAATTACCACCTGTGCGAGGAAAGGTCACGCAGAAAACACTGAATGTTATGACCTGTGCGAACGTGTGGTCATTGAGACCCGACGAGAACAACACTAAATATCAATATCCACTAAATATTCATATCCAGCCCACCGAGAACTGATCAAAACACTGAATATTCATATGTTCAAATCATGATCTAAGCAAAGTAGGTCTTGCAGAAAACCAAGAAACACTACAGAATATATCCAGGCCACCGAGAACCAATCAGAAGAACAATGAATAATCATAAACGTAAATGATGCATGACTCAAGGTCACCAAAAATCAAACCAGAGAAGGAACACTGAATATTTAAATGCATGACCTCCGATCACTGAGACCTAAACCGGAGAAAGAATAATGAATATTCAAATGAACTGAGGTCACAGAGAACAAAAACCACGATGAATACTGAATATTCATATATTCAAATCACTCAGAAACAAACCACACCAAATATTCATAGATATTCAAATTACATGTGACCTGTGCGGGCAGGAAGGTCACTTGGAACCGATAAAAACACAGGACAACAAATTTTTGCCACGACACTTAAAGTGAGATCCGAACTGAAAACAACTGAGAAGCTTTTTCTAACACCTTTATGACTGAGAAACATTAAACATTTCTGCAATAATGATTTTCCATCGCCCTAAATAAAACTATCAAACATCAAGACTCTTGTTATTTTTCTGCCCACATGAAAAAAGCACCACACATTTAGAATAATAAGTGTGTGCGAGTATATATATGGATTTCTTTCACTTTTGACTGGTCTCACAACAACTACACAAATTACAGCATAATGAATAAAAACATTTTTTTTTTTTTAAAATCAACAAAATAAAACCTATCCTCACTCAGAAATAAAATGCTTGAAACTTTATCTGAGTAGTCACACAGACCAAAAAATAAACAAATAAATAACACAACTAAACAGGCAGGTTTTGAAATACTAAATAAAATGACATCCCCACCCCTACTCAAAATCCAAAACACAAGATCACTATGTAGGTGATACACACTTTGTGTTTAAAAAAAAAGGCGCAGCTTGCCATAAAATCAAATTAATTCAGGTTTCCACAGAAATTTTCCCTTATGGCAAAGATGCGATTAAGTTTAATCTTTTGAAGACAGCAAGCCACACAAAATGACAAACTGCAGCACAATTCCCTAAAAAATCAAATTTCTCCTTTTGATGATGCATCAAACGAAACAATGAACACAACAAACTCAAATCAATTCAGGTGTCATCAATTCCCTAAAACACCAAAACTATGAAGTGAGTGAGTGATTGAAATTTCTTCTTTTGACGACAACGACGTGATTGATGTTTTTTTTTTTCGTTCAACGACAACGACATCTACCGATATTAAAACTACACCACCGATGGAAACAACATTGACTGTGCAACCACCGTTGACTATCACCAACACCACCACAATGACACAACGGCGCATGTAAGATGGAAAATACACAACATCCAGCCAATCACAGGACGTATGGCGTTAAAAATCGACCAATCAGAAAACATTTAGGCATCAGCCAATCAACTTTGGCTGCAGTAGAAATCACCAATCAAAAAATTTGGCTATAGAATCAACCAACGACAAAATATTTGGCGATAGAAAACGTACCGATTGGCCGATAGAAAACAAGCCAATCAAAACTGGCAATGACAGAACGAGCCAATCACAAAACACGTGGCGATATCAACACACACCTAGTTTGCAAAAATAGTCGTTTACAAAAATAGATATTCCTCTGAATTTTTTTCTCAGTTTGTTTTTCACTCAGATGAATTAAATTTGAGCTCTGAGCGAAAACAGAGTTATGTAACCACCCTGAGAGAGCAAGAGATGGGGGAGGAGGGGGGAGAGATTTTTCTATATACAGTTTTACACAGCCTAAAATACCATCCTTTGTATGCATTCCTGGGATCTGAGGCGCATTTCTTAGTTCACTACGTTATAATTTTGTACCTTCTCTCATACACAAGGCCCAGTTCTTGATTATGATGCTGATTGCACATCACAAATGTGTATCCACACCAATATCCCAGAGCCTTTCCTAAATCAAGATGTTCAGAAAAATAAAACCCATAAATGTGTATCCACCCATTCTGATATCCAAGGCCCATCATTTCTTAAAATGGTCATAATGCTGCATACATGTACATCCATTCTGCTCTGTATGGTCCAACTTTTATGATAGTCACCCATAAATGTGTATCCACTCCGAAACATGAAGACCATGTATTAAAATATTCACTGTATGTCATGAATTTTGTATCCGCACTGATATTCCAGGCCATTCCTTGAGATCTTCACCATATGTCATCAATCTATATCCACACTAAAATTCCATACCATTTTTTGAAACCTTCACCATAACTATGTCATAAATCTCTATCATATTCAGATTCAAGGCGAACCATTTCCAACAAAATTTGCAAAGCTGACTGTTTATCATCTCCTGGTTCAGTGACAATAGAAAGTTGCTACAAATTTGAAATGATTGCTGAATGACACTATCATGTTATTTAGCCCTGTATACTCATGAGCCCCATGGAACAGCGAGGTAATACTACAGAAGAAAGAAGAAAGCCTCGATCTCGGCACAGGATACTGAGGATGGTATTTTGGCTGAATTAGATCAAAGAAGAGCGAAAGGACTGACGTCGACGGCTTTGTGGAGAAATTGAGACTGCACGACAAGAAATCCCTCTTCTGGCGTTTGTGTTTAACACCAATGTGTGGTGTGTGTGTTTTGTGTGTGTGTGTGTGTGTGTGTGTGTTGTGTGTGTGTGTGTGTGTGTGTGTGTGTGTGTGAGTGAATCAATTAGAATTTTAAAAAAATCATAATCACAAACAAATTTGATTGTCATACAAACCAGAGGTTTATGGACACAGCTACTGATAATACAGCATTGTGTGTGTGTGTGTGTGTGTGTGTGTGTGTGTGTGTGTGTGTGTGTGTGTGTGTGTGTGTGTGTGCCGGCGCGGCATATCTGTGTGATCAATATTTTCAGGTAAAGACCATTATCTTTTTGTCAAGAATGTTAGACTACTACTCCTACTGTCTCAATAATTTCAAATTTTTATCTCTCTGTCATCATATTCCCTCCCAGGTGTCATAGCTGGCGAGGTGTGAGAGACCCCTATTGTTCTCAAGGGCAGCATTATGACAATGGCGCTTATCTCCTCCCTCTTACTCTTTTTGCCTTCCCTAATTCTGAAAAAAAACATGAACCAATTTGCAGCTGGGTACACTGGAGGCTGCATGTACATATACAGCTCCTCCACCCATTTGAACTGTTGATGGCAGATTAGAAGGCGAGCAAATGTTCAACATAATAACTACGGAAAATTGTTTGTTTCATTTTTTTTTTTTTTTTTGAAGAAAGAAAAATAAAAGGGTAAAACAAAAAAAACAAAAAATAAAAAAAAAAGCCTGAAATGAGGACTTCAGAAGTCAAATGCCAGTCTCAATTTCTCAATCCAGTTCATGATAAAAACACATAACATGTCCCAAAAATTATGACATTTGCAAAACATGTCAAAATTGAGCATTTCATGATTTTGTGTAGTGTGTGTGTGTGTGTGTGTGTGTGTGTGTGTGTGTGTGTGTGTGTGTGTGTGTGTGTGTGTGTGTGTGTGTGTGTGTGTGTGTGGATATACACATTTTGCAGAGACGGGGTGGGGGAAATATACTGGGAAATCAACATGGAAAAAAAACATCATCATCATCATCATCATCATCATTATCATTATAGCATGAATGAGTCAAATGTCAAATACTACTACTACTACAAGAAGAGAGAGAAAAAGTACACTGTCATAAACATTTGAAGTATCTTGCTACAAGAAGCGAAATTTTAACTGTTGTACTATAAGATAAGGGACAATTCATCTTATTCATCAAAATTTCAAATAGATTACTACATCAGAGATAAAAACTTATCAATGTCATCAAAAATTTCAATTATCCTAAATTAAGGGATAAAGATAATTATCAGAGCATGAACAAGTCAAAAGTGTAATAATTCTAAGAGTACAAGTGCTACACTAAAAAAATGTACATTTTGTTGTTGTTTTGTCAAAGACTCCATCAAATTTCATAAAAATATGAAAAAAATTTGCAGACAAAACAAAAGAAAAAACAAAAAAAGGGGGGGGGGTGCACAAATGTAAAGAATGCAAGCACAAAGTGTGTTTAACTTGTAGTTCATTTGACATGCACATAAATTAATAAATTACAGGAAAAGTGACAACAATATGTTCTCTGAGTGAGACACACAAAACTTGAGGGGGTGGTGGTGGTGATGGTGGCAGATGGTAGTAAAAAATATTTTGCCTTCAAAGAGCAAAACCCATAGAGGGTAGAGGTGCCTGGGGTGGGGAGATGTGTAGGCCTATAGATGTGTTAGTGTGTATGTATGTGCATGTCTTATTTACATATGTGCGTGCATGTGGCATGCTTGCACTCAAAAATGAAAAACTCATCTGTACCCATAATGTGTATGTGTGTTGATATGTCTCATCTGCAAGTGTGTGTAAGTGCATATACATATGAAATATTTCATCTGTGTAAGGAGAGAAAGTAGCTGTCATATTAATGCTTAAGATTTAAATTAAGTACATATCTTTTTGCCACAAGATAAGCATCTGATTGCTACTTTAAGGAAACATAATGGCTGAAATCAACAAGTATGTATCTAATGTAATGTGTGAAGATAAGCATTGACTGCTATTTTAAGGAAACAAATGGCTGAAATCAACAAGTATGTATCTAATGTATATGTGTGAAGATAAGCATTTGACTGCTATTTTAAGGAAACATAATGGCTGAAATCAACAAGTATGTATCTAATGTATATGTGTGAGATAAGCATTGACTGCTATTTTAAGGAACAAATGGCTGAAATCAACAAGTATGTATCTATGTATATGTGTGAAGATAAGCATTTGACTGCTATTTAAGAAACATAATGGCTGAAATCAGCAAGTATGTATCTAATGTATATGTGTGCAAATTGTAAAGGACAGTAAAACAGTGTGTGTGTGTGTGTGTATGTGTGTGAGAAACAAGACAAAGAAAATGGTACAAAGAAAACATGTATGAAAATTTCTGAAATCTGTACCTGTGTTAAAACGAAGAAGCAAGCGATTGGGAAGAAAAAAACAAACCTAAAATAATCCAGAAAGAGGGGGGAGGGGAGGGGGGAAATCACACCACCACCACCACCACCATCACCCAACCCATCATCAATAAATTAACTAAGCCATCATCAATACACTAATGAAATCATCAACAATTAAATGACTAAACTATCATTGGTGAATCATTTATATAAACTGTCTAGAAACAAAACCACCAATGTATCATAGCGAAAAACAACAACCAAAGTGTCAACATTTCTTCATGAAACAATTTGTGCAAGGACAAAGTTTAACATCCATCATCCAACACTTTCTGGGTCACAAGAGAGTGAAAAACATTTCCAACAAGAAAAACAAAGTATCAAACTCGTAATAAGAACAGAACAAACATGAGGGGAGAGAAACAAATATTACCAACGTTTGATTAAGAAAAAAAAAAAATCAGTTGGGAGAGGTGAGGGTGCAGAGCGATGTGTGTGTGTGTGTGTGTGTGTGTGTGTGTGTGTTGTGTGTGTGTTTTGTGTGTGTGTGTGTGTGTGTGTGTGTGTGTGTGTGTGTGTGTGAACAATATGCACATGAGCTTTGTTTCTTTCATTTAACATACAAACGTACAACAACAATCACATAATTCTGACTCGAACAGATAACATCTACAGCCATCAAAAAAGAAGGAAAGAGGAAGGGCTGAGTAACCAGAGAGAGAGAGAGAGAGAGAGAGAGAGAGAGAGAGAAGAAGAGAGAGAGAGAGAGAGAGAGAGAGAGAAGAGAGAGAAGAGAGAGAGAGAGAGAGAGAAGAGAGAGAAGAGAGAGAAGAGAGAGAAGTTAATATGAATCAGGGTGTTCTATAACTACTCCAATATGCAGACAGATAAGAGAAAAGAGGGTGCGAGAGAAAGAGTGAGAGAGAGAGGAAAAAAGAGACTTGAGTCAATATGAATGGGGAAATTCTGTACTTACCATAACAAACACACATACATCTTTCTTCTACCAGGGAATTCTACACTTGCTACAACACACAAATACACATACTACACACACACCCTCTCTCCTCTGCCTCCCCAAAATATTGCACAGTGCCGGAAAAACTGCTTTGTGGAGATGGACGACCAGACTAGAGAAAAATGTGGACAATATATCAACACCCGTTACTCATTGATTGGTACAGGGACTCTGCAAGTTAAATATCCTTTGACAAATTTACTCCTTGCTGTCCCAAAAAGGAAAATAAACAAAAAGTACACCAGTGAACACAACATATAGTGGCTTGCTTGACTGTCATGGCTTGTGAAAACAAACAAGAAAATCAGGAACAAAATAAAGACCACACCAATATGTCATGCATACAGTGGCTTACAAATAAAGCTTGTACGACTGTCATGGCTGAAAAAAAACAACCTAGATGTAGACAAAAAAAAACAAAATGAACTCAATAGTTACTGATTTACAAATAAAGCTGAGTAAATGTTGTGTTTGAAATATAAAAGACAATAATAAAAAAAAAAAACAAAAAAAAACCCATCCAAAACGAATAAAGCTTAATGGCATGGTAGGGGGAAAAAGAACACTGTCAAGGACATTACTTCATGACTTAACAATAATGCTTACATTTTATGATATAACTGAAATCAAAATTCATGATTCAACTGAAACCAAAATGGAAAAAAAAAAAAAAAAAAAAAGAACATCGACCACAAAATTCCAAGGCTTCTAACAAAAACTTACTTGTTACAGTAAAATCTACAGAAAATAAGATTCAAATTAAAACTAAACACAATTTTTCATAGTTTTAACTTAAAGACTTACATGATAGGGTAAAATCTACTGAGAAGGTCAAAATTAATAACAAAAACAGTATCTTAAGGCTTAAAATTAAAACTTACATGTTACCATAAAAACCTCCAGAAGGTCAAAATTAACACTAAACATAATACCTATGGCATAGATTAATAATAAAGCTTACATGTTATGGTTGGGGGGAAAAAAAAAAACCAAGCCTGTGCCCATCTGGGACAGGAATGAGTGCAAGCAGGGTGTAATAAAGAAACGGAAAAATCTGAAGGGAAAAAGCAATATAGCAAGTACATAGTACACATAATAATAATAACAATAACAATAAAAAAAACATTAACTGGTGCCTCTGAATAACGCTGTAAATATAAGCATGCTCTGAAAATATTTTCACCACAGATTTTTAAACACAGTAAAAATGCTGATTTTCATAAGCTTTCAATTTTAGTGATGTGCACAAAAGCAGCAGCAAATACACAAGAACTTCAAGCAATGTGAAAACACTTAAGCTGTTTTTATAAACTTGTTCTTGCTAGAGCTACACTGAAAAGAACACACAAATAAAAAAGACTAAAACGCTGTGATAAAGTTTATGTTGATTTTGTAGTCGTTTTTGATGATATGCAAAAAAACACAAGCAAATAAACGAAAAACACAAGATTCAAAAGCCAATGAAAGATTTCACAAGCTGTTACATGATATGTAAAAAAACATAATGAAACCGTGAGTTTCAAAAGCAGACACATATCCATCCAGACACACCAAAAAATTCTCCCCTCCCCTTCCATCAACCCCTTCCACCTTTCAGAAAAAAAAATGAATCGTAGATTTGAAAATGAGATTCAAAAAGGTGACACACACTTTTAAATTATACCCAAAACTGTTGTGCCAAATGCAAACTCACTGAACGAGAAACAAACAAACAAAATTAACCCTGGGAACACCAGATTTGTCACAACATTTATGATTATACCTAGATTATAGTCAGAGAGAGAGAGAGAGAGAGAGAGAGAGAGAGAGAGAGAGAGAGAGAGGAGCAGACTAATACCCAAATTATAGGCCTTTAAAGAGATTCGGTTCCTCCCTGCCGAGTCCAAGTTCAGTGGGAAAAGCAGGGGACAGAAGTTTTGTACAGTAATATCATGAGTTCTATGGGGAAAATACACACATGTCGAGATTCACTGCTCCTGCATGCTCTGGTAAACAGAACTGACCCTAACCCATGAAATGAATCCATAGTCAGATGGCAGAGTTTTGTGCTAGCAAGATACAGTGCTGTCCATGGTCAACTTAAGGATTCTGACCCAAACTGATGATACATACAACTGACTTATCAAATTCAAAGAACTGTTTTCATTTTAGCAATTTTTGCAGCAAAGTTAATGGACTTTGAGAGAAATTTAATCCAGAATTTTGGAGTATAGCAAATCTGGGGATAGAAAGACCAAGGAAGTCCCAGAACCCTGATGATGTGTGGGAGCGAGGAGGTAGAGATCTGAACTTTTCTCAGGACTGCTTTAGATTCCGTTAACTCTGACGAAAGTTAGGTACCCCTATTCAAAGACTGGAGACCGCGCACACAAATTCATATATTTTCTTGGGCAGAACTGACACCCGTACAAATTCATGCAGACAGATCGGAAGATGAGTGCTCTCTACCTTTGCATCAACCTGGTCTCCATTCGGTTTTTAAAGTGTATATAACTGTTCATATTTTCACAATTTTAATCTCAAATTTTCATAACATTACAAGTCTGGGAGCGCGCCATTAAAAGCCTGTAGAGCTGTTCATACTTTTCATCTCAATTTTCATAGTATGACAAGTTGGGGACAACATCATTAACAGATGATGAAAAGATGAGGAAAACAGGGTGACAGAAGTAGTCCTGGCCAAAAATGGTGACTCAAGAAGATGTAATGGGCTGGGCTACTTGATGGGAGACAAAGTAATTCGCTTCAAGTCAACCTTGTCGCCTAACTTCTCAATGTAGCTTTCCCCAAAAAGAATGCATAAGCAGGCACATGAACAGTACCATTAACTCACAATGGATGGCATAAAAATAAAAAATACTCTGCTCCCATGAGAAGACGAGGCTATAAAAACAAAGGGTGCCATATATGCTTGCCGCAACTGTTCCTTCTAGGGCTTCTTGCAATCGATCCTATGCAGAAAAAAATTCTCTTTGATTTTCCCAGGAAGTTTGTGTGTGAGAAAGGCAGAGTGAGTACTGTCTTTAAAAATCTGTACATCTGGAACTAACTATCAAATCTGAAAACCATTTTCACCATTAAAACGAGTTGAAAAATTCTTAATCTGAATGCGAACAGGGGAAAAACACCCTCATCTGATTTAGACTCATTTTATGAGTAGGGACAACAACTGCCACAGAAAACTAATTTTCTAACAACCACACAGACAAGAAAAGAAACTCGAGCACAAATACATTCAACAAAAACACAACACACACACACACAAAACCAAACCAATGAACAGCCAAAGGGAAACAATTGGTCATAAGGAAAAAAAATGTTGAATGACACTCACAAAGAATTGTAACAAATACAGAAAACAATAACAACAACCATCAAACACACACACACACCACAAAAAGTGATGGTAAGTTATTAATGAAAAGTAATTAACACTTCATTTTTTTTCAGATAATGAATATATAAAATGGACAAACCCTTAACTTTCTTTTAGATAACAATGTCTTTCTTTTCTTTTATTGTTGTTTAAAGCCCAGCCGACTGCACAGAGCCATAGATAACAATGTCATAAAATGGACAAAATCCTAAGCTTCTTTAATACATTAACTACATAAAATGGACTAGTATTTCTATTACTGAAACATACCCTGTGGGATATTGTTACTGGGGCTTTTTTCCAGCTTAACTTTGACACAGAACAGAGAGAGAGAGAGAGAGAGAGAGAGAGAGAGAGAGAGAGAGAGAGAAAGAGAGAGAGAGAGAGAGAGAGAGAGAGAGAGAGAGAGAGAGAGAGAGAGAGAGAGAGAATACAACAGAGAACACAACAGAGAGAGACAGAGAGACTGAAAGACAGCAACGAGAGACTGAAAGAGAAACAGAGCAACAAAGCCAGAAAGAAACACCCAAAATCAACAGACACAATATGTAAATCACCCCGACACCAAGGTCGAATGTTTGAACAGAAACAAGCTGAGGTCAAATGTCATAGGTCAAAGTTTGGAGGTCAGAGGTGGAAATCCATCTGTCAACATTGGTCACAGAAGTGAGATAACAGTTTCCGCGATAACTGATTTTTATTTTCTAAAATTTCATCACAACTTTTTTATTTTCTAAATTTTCATCACAACAGGGTTTCCTTTTATTCTTTTTGAAAAAGAGAACAACAAGTTATTTCCCCTTTTCACAAACATTCAACGGTTTTATCTCCCGCTTTTTGAACAACTGGTCACTTCCCCCTCTCACAAACGTTCAACAGATTTTCTCCCTATTTACATACGGGAATCAACGAATCATTTTCCACATTTTCGTTCAGGTTGATCACAATGCCTTTTTGTTCACAATCAGTAACAAGATTGACATGATTTCTTCCCCTTGTATGCTCACAAATGGAAACAACAGGTTATCTCAGGACAACGTAATATCCAAACAAACAGGTATGTCGAAATGATGGCAAAAACCACAGTCTATCTGTTATTGAAATGATGACTAGAGGACCTATCTGATACTGAAATGAGGGGAACCCTCACCCCACCCCCAAATCTAGCTGCTATAAAAAATTTCTTCATAGTCCTCTCTCTTTTCTTAACGAATGGAATACTGTTTGATTCTGTAAATTCTATCATCATCTTAATCTGTGATAATTTTTCTTCCAAATTCATCACAATTACGCATTTGTCTGGAATGAAGAACAGAACCACGAATAATTTCATGTTTAAAAAATTCTGTTATCAAGTAATTCTGTGATAATTTTCAGTCTTCCGTAAATGGAATTAACACAAAGAATGTTCATATCTAAAAAAAAAATCTATTTTCAAGTTATTCTACATCGTCTTTTCAGAGATCATCAAATAGTTTCCAGTTTTTCACCTATGGAAAAGAGAATTTCAGATCTACCAAATTTTTTACATGACTTTTTAAATTGCATCACATTTTGTTTTATTTCTTCTAACCCACATTTCTGCACCGTATCTGTTTTGAAAGCAGAATAAAGTGTTATTTCAAATCAACTTCAACTTTTTTTTTGTTGGTTAACACACTTTCCTAAATTTCATCTCATTTTGTTTTCACAATAAACATGTTATCAGAATATTTGTTTTTAAGAAAACCATTCACCATTTAATTCCCATCACAACTGAATAGTAGTTATCTACCTTGTCATAAACAGTTATGTCCTGTCGTAAGAATGATTATCTCCCTTTCATTTCTGCGTGATAGATTCATCCACATTGAACCTAACCTATTTTTTGTTTATAAAACAAATTTATAAATTGAAGAGAAGGGAGAGAATATTCAGTAAACTGTGTGTGGTGTCCTAGTGAACAGCTGTGGAAATGGAAAGATGGAAGGTACAACTCAACATTCATTTTACCTTTTAGCAGTCAAAGCTTAGGGCAACCATCTTGTTCTAGATCTAAGATGCAGTTTTAGGCAAGAAACTGTGAGGTCTACATTTCTTCTTTATCATCGTCAAACCAACAATATTCATAAAAGCAATCACAATTTGTAACTTTCTTTTTTCTCACAAAATGGGAACAACCAAATGAATCAATAGGACGCCAGATAACAACTCTTGAGACAAAACAACCAGCCAATCGGACATCACAAGACAAAAACCACCAACCAGAATGAGAGAACCAACCAATAGGCTTTTGAGACAAAAACCACCAACCAATCGGCTATCAACCAACAGGGCTTTATGAGACCACACACAAAAAAAACCACCAACCAATCAACTGTCATGAGACAAAAGAAACACCGCATAGCAGGCCGAGTGAGAGGCTCAACCAATGGGATTGCTTGAGACAGAACCAACCAATCAATCAGAAGTAACGAGAAGAAGCAACTAGGCAATCAGGCAAGAGCGAGAGAGTTAACCAATAAATGCATGACAAAGCCAATGTCAGCCATTCAATAGATTACTTAAGTCTAACAACCCATAAATAATCAATTCTTGAAAATTAACATCCGTGTTATAATCTGTAATGGTGATCGCAGAAACAGAAACATCCAACAACTGGAGAATGTTGAGATATCGACAAATCAGATGTACTAACACAAACAACTGACCAATCAAACGAAAAAAACAATCAATGAGGCTTTCCGTCACAAAACAACCAGTAGGGTTTCATGTTACAAAACAACCAATGAGGCTTTGAGATACAAAACAAATACAAAACAACCAATCAATGGGGTTCGTGTCACATGACAAAACGATCAGTAAAGCTTCATGAAACAATGATCAATCAGATGATGTGATACAAAACAAGGGACCAATTAGACGATGCGATACAAAACAACAGGACCAATCAAATGTGAAAATACGAATAAGAAAAAAAATGATCAACAAAGAATTTTTGTGTGTCAATAAATAATCAACAATATAAAGTCTGAGGGAGGCATGTCAATCAATTCATTAAATCAATTTATCAAAGAAACATGAGGTGTCAATGACTATATCAGACCAAAAAGTAAAAAAAAAAAAAAAAAATGAAGGAAAGAAATAAGCAAAAACAAAAAGGGCTTGGCAGGTCTGAAGTAATTAAGGTTTCCTTCTTGGCTACAAAATCTGGTCTGTTTCTCTCTCTCTTCACAGTGGACCTTCTGTGTGAATATCAGACAGGTCCAAGTAACTGAGGCTTCTCGGCTATCATGTCTTATTTTCCTCTCATCCCAAAGGCATTTCACACTATGACATTCCAGCTGCTCTTTCAACACCACAAACATTTTTGTTTGCATGCATATTCATGTCTTATCATGATAGCATGACTGCCTTCTCTTTTTTTGGGTTAACCATGTTGCCATAAAGCTGTGCCTCATTTTTTTTTTTTTTTGCTGCATGTGTTATTAGATTTGTATTTATTATTTTCATGTTGTAACAAAGGACTTAACTGTGTGAAATTCAGGATGTTCTTACTAGGGAGAGCTTACCACTGGTACAGAATAGCGCAATCCCTCTTTTTCTTCCTGTCTGCATATATGCTTGCTTATTGGTTGCTGTGGGACCTTTTGAAGTGTTTGATGTTCTGCATGCCTGTACACTCCAGGAGGTTCAAGACTGCACACATGTTGACATGAAAGATCGGTACTGGACAGCTGGCGCACTACGGCACACTGCTGAAGCAAACTGACAACCTGATGGCCTAATGGTAGCTACAGTTAAAAGTCTCACAACTTTGGAACCAATCTCGTGTCATAACTTTGGAACCAATCTCAATCATGCAAAATGATCAATGCCACAATTTAAGTCATCATGGCCAGCTACAGTTGCCTTAAGTTGTCCGACAGTGTGTCCACTACAGCTCTGAACCTGTAAAGTGGACCACAATCAGCAAAACTGTCAACTCCAATTGCTTATCAGCAGAAGAAAAGAATCCAGAAATCTCTTAGACCAACCAAGCCAAAGCACATGTCAAGTATTTTGTTCCTGTAACAAGTCATCATACTACAAACTACCATATTTCAAAATGTGATTTCAAGTATACAGCAACTACTTATTGATTCACACACAGCTACAATTGTGTGGAAAATATTTCATGTTAAGAAAATCAATGTTACTATGTACATCAATGTATATACACACTCTCTGCCTTGACACAGACTGAGAGAGAGACGGACACAGAGAACACTGACAAAAAAAGAGAGAGGACAGTGAGTAAGAAGGCAGAGAGGAGACAGAAGGGGGAGAAAGAGAAGAGTTAGGGAATGACAGGAAGAAATATGGGAACACACAAATGGGGTACGAGGGGAGGAAAGGGGAGGAGAAGAGACAGAGGCAGATGAGGGTAAGGAGGGTCAGGGCCAAAGAAGGGACAATTCAAAGGGGGGTGGGGGGGGAAAGGGAGCAAGGGATAGGGTGGGGCTTGAGACAAATGCCAAAATAATCTGTCTTGATAATTATATTACGAAATATATTATCCATTTTAAAAGCAAAAGGGAAAAGAAATGAATTAGTATTTTACAATTTTTTTCTGCTCAGGTTTAAACAATTTTTTTACAAGAATTTCCAGGCCTACTATCCTTCTGATTTTGAAACCTTCCAAAATTTCTTTTGGACTTCTTAAAAACCATCGCAACTTTTTCTAATTTAGACTTTACAAGTTTTAATCATCTGTCTGTTTTCATTTGAGTTCTTTTATCAAGCCTTCTTTTGGTCTATGATCAAGTCTTCTTTCAGTTTAATTTTAGACTTTTTAGTCTTTTTGTGAGTTGTTTCGGTCTTGGTCTGATTTCTCTTTAGTGTGATTTTAGAAATTTGTCAGATAAATAGTTTAAAAAAAAATGCTATCCATGAAATTTCATGCTCAGAGAGACACAGAGACAGAGACAGAGAGAGAGAAGAGAGGGGGAGGGGGACCAGGGGGGGGGCGGGTGGATGGGGGCAGGCAAACAGACAAAAACAAAAAGAGGCTGATTTATGCAAGGTGAAGGTGGAGTGTATGTGGTGAAACTATCATTGCAGAATATTGAAGGAATAAGGGGGTGAGTGTGGGGAGATGGAAAGAGGCATAGAGACAGGGGTGGGGAAACGTATGTTGGTCTTGTTCTCCCTCTGCAGATTCAATTCAATAAATAAAATTCCCATGTACAAATATTATGTAACTTAGGAGTTTTGTGCACACACCAAAACCATTTTGTCCCCCCTCAGACAAAAATTTCTCCTCAACACACCAAAATCGCACACGCCAGACCATAGAAGATACTGACTCCAAAAACCACCATCCATCACACAACAAGAAAACATTCAAAAACATCAGGACCAGAACACAACCTACACGTACAAAAACGTTAAGACTGGAAAAAATTTCTGGAAAATTCTAAATTTTAAACAGCTGACAAAATACCAGTTTTTCTCTCTTAAAAACTCAATGACCTGAAGAAAATTCTCACACACTGTACGATAACATTTACAGTTTATGAACACAGAGAACATTTGTTTAAAAACAGTGATTGGAACAGGTTTTTCACTTACTACAATACATGTCAGTTCACAAACACACAGTATTTCTTTAATGACCAATACAGAAATCTCACATAAAAAGAATGCATGACAGTCTGAACAAGTGTCAGATGACAAAGAATAATTTTCTAAACATAAAGAAGAGGAACACAACTGACAAGACACATACCTGATAATGTAGTTTTGGGGAAGGAAAAGAGAAAAGAAACACATACACACACATATGATAGGAACAAGACTCACAACTACACTGTCTGCTTGGATTTGAAGAAGAACAGAGGTTCAAAAGTAATGTTCAAAAACATGCTGATTGGAACAGAACCAATCAAACTGTACGCTCTAAGTTAAAGGAAGAAGTAGAATAATTGTGATCAAAGCAAATTTTAAGCACTCCACACCTGAACTGCATTAATTATTGCAGACTTTCACAAAAAAACAACAAAAAAAACAAACAAACAATTTTTCAGAAACATGTTGATTACAATGGAATTTGCACAGTCCACACCTTAATCTGAACATGTAATTAGAAACATAAGCATTTGGATCAAATACAAAGCATTGTATTCGGGGCAAATGAACAAAGTCTTCAAGCTATGAGAAATATTTTGATCTGAACAAAACATTATGAGTTCATGGAATACTCTTTACGTGTACCTGGAACACATTGTTTCAAGAACATTGAGATGGAAACAGTGTACAAGCTTCTCAACTTTTGACAAACATTTTGATTCGGAAAAGTATTATACCGTTTTCTTTTGCAAAGAACCCTTCAATGTGTGGAACAGAACATTTACTTAATATTCAGATGAAAACAATTTTGAATGATAAATATGCTGATCTGAACACATTCATTATCAATCTTTAGTTGACAGTTCACAGAGTATACTTTCAAAAATCATAACGTACTCTGGAAATTGGAAAACAACCAGTAGGTCTCCAATCAATTTGATTGGAAAAAACACAAGAGTATATGTGCAATTGTGGACATTTAGAAAATACTGAACTCAATGAATCTTAAAAGCCAGACACTTTACAGTTTCAAAAACAACACTGAAAACAACATTCTAACATTTTAAAAAGGTGATGCAGAACAACTTTTCAAACCGCTTGATGAAAACATGCCCCAAAACTATGATATCATTTAAAACGTACAGATTGGAACACACTCCACAACAGTAGTCTGGAACTTTGAAAAGTACACATTTAAGTCAACATGACACGCAAAGATTATATATTAAAATAATCTTTTAAAAAACATACTGATTGAAACACACACCTGTATTCTTGAGCGTTAACTATTTCCAAAAAACATTTAGACGGAAACAGAATCAAAACAAAATGTATTTTGAAACTTTTGTGCTCACACACACACATATAAAAACAAAAACATGACAATACCAAATCTTGGCATTCAAAAACAGTACAATACCCAAATCGTGATGTTCATAAACAGAACAATACCCAACTGTAATCTTCACAAAAATGTAACGCCAACAAGAAAGTGCGATCAGAATTTTGAGTTTTCACAATATACAATTTCTCTCAAAGACTGGAAATAAATTGTAAAGCTAAACTGACAGGAAAAAAAAAAAAAGGGGGATAATATCATTATATACAAATACATTTTCACTGATACCAATACCGAGACAGTCAACCCTTTAAAAAAGTATTTTTTGTGCAGATGTGTATATATATAGATATATATACGAATATACAGTCCACAACAAATTAAAAGAGTGTGTATGAATAAATATTCCACCAGATACTGACAATATCAGATTTAGAATCCTAACTCAAACTCTCACAATACTGGATTTCAAAACTCTCAAAATACCAAAACCCTTCAAATTCACAATACCAAAATCCTTACACAAACACTGTCTCACAAACAAAGAAAAAAAAGAATAATGATAAGAAAAAAAATCCAACAACATTTCTTGCAACTGGCCATACTCCGAAACACTGCGACAATGTCAAAATCTTATTACTACTAAGTATGCGCATGCAGAGTTTGGCATACACAAATATGTGCTTAACATCTGACGCCATGACAGTTTACACTCTTGATGGGAGCAGTCTATTTAAATCATATTTCAGTTTAATTTCTATTAATAGTCAATAACTTTTTACAATATTAAAACAAACAAAAAATCTCTGCTACACTGAAAAAAAAATTCTGAATCTTTTCTGATACACAATGATATTTACATAAAATAAGTAGGTTATTACTCAAACCTTAAAAATTACCCCCAAGAAAATAGTTTTGAACTTTCTATAAATCTTTACAATGTTGAAAAAAAATAAACGTAGTAGTACACTGAATAAAGAGTTTAAGAGGAAGAGTTTCACAACAAAGACATACAATTAGACTCTTGTCACAATAAAATTGATAATAAAAACACAACAACTAAACCCAACAAATACTCACACATTAAAACCTAACTTAAAATGAATGTTATTTACAAAGAATAATTATCACTTAAAAGCAAAATGGCATGCATTAACCATACACTAACACTGAAACCAAACTAAAAGTGGTAGTTTTCCACACAAAGAATTACATCCTTACAATCATACTAACAAAATATTCCAAAATGCCATTCGCCAACAGGTTCAATCTTCCAGGAAAAATATTTACTCTTGTTAATAAAAACAAAGGACAGAAAAAAAAAGACAGACCAAAACCAACACCAACAAACATACAAAACCAACAGCTATTCGTATAAAAAATTTGTTAATTGACAACATCATCTTTAACACCTAACCCCTATTACAGAAATATTCATACCCATTAATTGAAAATGATAAATACTTGTTGACTGCAAACAACACCTTCAGACACCTAATTGATATTACAAAATATATATACCTATTAATTAAAAATGATAAAGAAAATACAACAGTTATTCATAAATTACTCATTAACTGAAATTGACAAACACCTAATTGATATTACAAAGACAACACCAAAATATGAAAGTTTACGATACAAGAGTAAAAATAGAATCTGGAATTTCCAATGTGTTGATTCAATGTCTCTTGGAATGTTAGCTTTGGTTATCAACAATGTTTAATTTGATGTCAAGGATTTCAAAATCTTTGTTCTTTCAAAAATCACACATTTCAAGAAATTCTAAATGATTAATACAAACCAAAACAAAAACTAAAAAATTTCCAATCCTTTGTTCTTTCAAAAACACACACTAAAGAAATCTAACACACATTTAAGAAAATCCTAAACAATTAAAATGCTGAAAAAAAACAACAACCTTAAATACAGTCTTTGTGCTTTCATAAAAACACATAATAATATGAATAATCAGCATTTTAAGTTCTAACAAAACCTGAACAAGTCTCAATTTGTCCTTTCATATACATCTGTATGGAACTCTAAGGAAAAAAGAAAATATTCTGAATGACAATAACAACAATAAACAGAAATCTAACCTGCTTGATTTCTTATTTGACCCCTACCCATCTTATATAAACAATACACAACACAACATTTCCTGAAGCATAAATTTTATGCCAGACTGAACCTTTCTTGTCATTTGATACCAACTAAACCAAAGTTACACATACAATCTACCACTCTCAATTCTGAGTGAAGTATATGTATTTGAACAAATTTCAAGATTTGCAAATCTAGTTTTCATTCATATCTTTAACAATACCCAAACATAAATTATTTCAAATCATTTATTTCATTTCAAAGATTCTGAATAATAATACAAAGATATTTTCAAATTCTTTTTAACAAAACACATGAACTTTGTGTGAAATTCTGCATACTTCCTTTCATCACACACACACACACACACACACACACACACACACACACACACACACTCAATTTCAACGCACCTGTAATGCAATTTTTACAGAACTTGAATTTTGTGACCTTTCCAATAAAATATCTTACCCCAATATTTCAGAACATGAATGGCAGTATATTGTACAAAATACTTATTCATAAAAAGTCAAAGTTGACGTATGAATTACCCTTATTTCTTCCTCAATATATTCCTTTTCTGGGTAAATGCCATGCTGAATTTGTGACATTGCTGATTTTGCAAAACAGGCACTTATTTCTCCAATGTTTTTACTGATTCAAGTAAAAATAAGTGCCTATTACTTGAAAAAGCAACTTCACAAATTTGGCAAACACATTGTTTTTGACAAAAACAAACACACAAAAAACTTTGCCTAATAAATGAAAATTTGAAAAAAAAAGGAAAAACAATTTACTTGGACTAGGTACTGAATAAAGAGAAAAAAGTAAAAATATGTTAATGTTGAGCATCCACATAAAACAGGGGATGGAAAAACAGTGAGCACAAATCTTTGTTCCAACATACGAGAAAAACACCCTACACTCTCCCATAAACGCAAGAAAGGGCATACAAAACACCCGAACAACAAATTTTCATTCCACTTATGTTAAAAACAAACAAACAAAATCCCCACCACCCACATAAGAACGAACAGGAAAAAAATGAGCAAAGAATTCCACACACAGACACACCCTAAAAACAGTGAAAAAATGTGTGAAGAATTAAACACACAAATTTCATCCACATACAAGAATGCCAAAAACTGTGAAAAATTTTGTGAAAAATTCCACACACAAGTTTTGTTCTAACATGAAAACACAAAACAAACAACAACCCCCCCCCCCCCCCCACCCTGGTTAAAAAAAGAAATAAAAAAAGAAACAAGAAAACAAGTTCTGTAACCTACAGATGGATTTATGGGAGTGAGGCGGTAGAGATCTCACCTCTCTCTACTCACATATACTACAAAGACTGTAAAATTAAAACACACTCACACACACAAAGCGAACAAAATGTATGAGCAACAAAGAAACATTCACACAACGCAGCACATACTAAATAAAATATGAGCACAAAAGAAACAAAAAACACAACAGTAATGCTCCCACAAGCATTACAAATACATAGTGACATAAAGAACATAACATTACCAAGCATTACACATACATACTGACAGACACAAACATTAAAAAACACAATATTACCAAGCATTACATATACACACTGACAGACACAAACATGAAAAACAATATTATCAAGCATTACACATACATACTGACAGACACAAACACTAAAAAACACAATGATAACCGATATTTTGTCAGACTGGCAATTCAATTGTGACCAACACCATCCATGGCAGACAAGAATAAATAGTCTAATTATGTAACCATCCTGCCGCCAACCAAAGATATGCAAATATATGCAAATACAAAGATATGCAAATACAACAAATTTCATAAATAATCATTTACCTTGGTTATTTTGTGTCACTACAGACACCAACCAAAAATAGATGTAATTACAGACAAATCTGTGGCCATGAATATGTAAAAGACCAGAAGAGACATTAACTTCTGACAGTCTGAACTAAATATGCTAACAAATGCCACACCATTCTAATGATTAATTATAATAATCACTTGAGACATCAAACCTCTCTGTTCATTTTCTTCTTACTTTACTGCAAGCCTACAAAAGTAGAAGTAGAAATAAAGATATGCAAATATATGCACACAAAAATAAACCTTTTCAGAACAAAACTGCAGACGTACTAAGACCAGGACTTGCGCGAAAGTTTGAAAAAAGAAGAGAAGATTTTACAAGCTCTAGCCTATCTTTTGTGTTTTCTTTCCAACGCAATCTTTATTTTAAACTTTTATCTCAAGGAAAAAAAGAAAGCAACGTGTGGAGGTATTAATTCTTTCTTACGCTCTTTTTCTATTTTTTTTCTTCTTTCTTTTTTTTTGTGTGTGTGTGTAGGTGATTAAGTCTTGGTTCCTACATACTTTCACACAAACCAGTTTAAAAACATTTTGTGTGAATAGCGCACCAGTATCATGCTTATCTGTACAAATGATGAAGCACTAACATTTGTACAGCATATCTTTGAGAAGAATTAATGAAGACAAGTGCAAAACTGATACTAAAATACCAACCTTCCACATGAGTTTTCCTTCCTATGATGTATGGTGGTCATGGATTGACGAGAGTATAAGAATCCGACCCTACTGATATTGTTAAAACTTGTGGATTTAAAGCATTACAAATATGACCTGCTCTATCTCACCAGCCATGGAATCAAGATTCAAACCATGTCTCCCACATTAAAAATCACCAAGAAAAACATCTTTTTCAACAGTGAATTTTTTAAAAGAAAGCGCCTGGCCTGTAATCTTACAAAGCATATCTACATCATTAAAAAAAAAACGAGATAGAAAAGACACTGGTCTTCAACCTTATAAAGCTGCAATGCTATAAAGTATTAAAAATACAAATTATCACCAATAAAATAAATATTAAATGAACTTGAATCTTCCAGTACTGTACTTTTTCAGTAAGCAGAGATGTGGTCACATACTCTGTAAATGCTTGAGGCTTTGAATGCAGTGATGTTTTCACAATGCAGGTTCCCTTGTTCCTTGTAGACTGGATTTCCCTCCTCGGATTTGTACGGATTTTGCTGGTCATTTTTCTTGATCCCTAAAAACATTTTTTTGGCAGATGAACACTTCCGTCCTCTTCGTGGGCATCTGTGTTTCTCATTTCTGAAAGAAGACATAAAAACAAGTGTGTCAGTACAGAGTACAACTCAAACACCCCAACATCCCTACTGAAAACAAAAGCCAAGCTCATCAATTCCATTTTCATTCCCAGCCCGGCATACCAGAGTCAGACCCGGACCCTAACCAAGCCTCTGGATCACAGTGCATTGTTTGAGAAGGGTTGTGAACAAGACCGCATGCCACATGATAAGAAACACCAAAATGGTGGGAACAACACCTGTCCACTTTCATCAGTAGAGAACGAAGTAGTTTGGTCTTTAACCAGAATGCATCCCTACCAGCTGGCTCAATACACATACAACACGATACAAGGATTGAAAGCAACAGCCAAACCAAGGACAACCTAAATGAAGGACATGAAAGAAACCCAGACATCAAATGGCAATTCTCCTCTTCAGGCCTCAGAGCTCTTGCTGATCATCCGCTCTTTCTCCTCTCAACATCCATGATGGCACAAACAGATAAAACAAAGAAGAAAAGAGGGATGGAGGAAGGGAGGAAGGAAGGGAGAGAAGGGGAGAGAAAGAGAGAGACAGAGGGAGGGAGGGGAGGGGAGGGAGAGTTTTGTTAACCCAGAAAAATGGATGTTTCCAATTTTGCCAGGGACAATGCTTGGGTTATCTTTCAAGAGAGTGAAGTGCATGCAACACACAGGATCTTAGTTTATCATTTCATCAGAAAGACTAGCAACCAGATCACCTTTCTCATGGTCTGGAGGACAGGAGAAAAATCGCCATCTGATTGGGGGTTAAACCTAACATATGTAGCTTCCCAGGCTGCTGCCCTAACCATCTGGGCCATACACTCTGCAGTTTGACGCACAACTGCACAGATTCCTGACTGGCTCTGGAAAACATTTTGTGTAAGCTTGTACTCAGCCCAACTGAGAACTGATACACCATAATAGTGAAGATAACACAGCTGTCAAAGCACACCTGAATCAAATCAACCCTGATGCCTGTGGATACCTCAACAGTCAACACAACTGTACATGGATACCTCAACAGTCAACACAGCTGTCCATGGATACCTCAACAGTCAACATAGCTGTCCATGGATACCTCAACAGTCAACACGGCTGTCCATGGATACTTCAACAGTCAACGCAGTTGTCCACGGATACCTCAACAATCAACACAGCTATCCATGGGTACCTCAACAGTCAACACAGCTGTACAGACACCTCAACATTCAACACAGCTGTCCATGGATACCTCAACAGTCAACACAGCTGTACAGACACCTCAACAGTCAACACAGCTGTCCATGGATACCTCAACAGTCAACACAGCTGTCTATGGATACTTCAGCAGTCAACACAGCTGTACAGACACCTCAACAGTCAACACAGATGGCCATGTATACCTCCACAGTGAATACAGCTGTCCATGGATCCTAAATAGACAGCTGTCCATGGATACCTCAACAATCAACACAGCTGTCCATGGATACTCAACATCAAAGCTGTCCATGGATACATCAACAATCAAAGCAGCTGTCCATGGATGATACCTCAACAGTCAACACAACTGTACATGGATACCTCAACAGTCAACACAGCTGTCCATGGATACCTCAAGTCAACACCGCTGCCCATGGATACCTCAACAGTAAATACAACTGTCCATGGATCCTAAATAGTCAACACAGCTGTCCATGGATACCTCAACAAAGCTGTTAAGAGATATTTGGATAGAAAATATTAGGAAAGGTAAAGCAGCGTGAGAGAGGAGATGGGCACTGCCTTCATAATGCTGGTTCTGAAAAATGATGTCTCTACCACCTCACTCCCTGTGATCTGATGGACATGGTACTTTTTAATAAAATCAACATTTTAATGTGTCTGAGACATTATTATCATGTTATAAAATATCTGCTAAAAATAGGGACAAACAACCAACCCTCTTCCTCCTGATTACGACAAAACAAAAACAAACAAAACAACACTGCCCCATCAGTGAAAAAATAAACAAACTACTAAACAGATGTAGTTTAATTAAAAGTAGTTTGTGTGATAATTTGATACAGATATATTGTGTGTGTGTGTGTGTGTGTGTGTGTGTGTGTGTGTGTGTGTGTGTGTGTGTGTGTGTGTGTGTGTGTGTGTGTGTGTTTGTGTGTGTGCATGCATGCATGTGAATGTGTGCTTCTGTGTGTGTGTGTGCGTAGTTAAGTGTGTTTGCACCCATACATGCACAATAAATGCCCATGAATATTCATGAGTGTGTATTACATATGCAATAATTTGATTTAAATATACAAAGCATGTGAGTATATGTGTGTGTGTGTGTGTGTGTGTGTGTGTGTGTGTGTGTGTGTACACATGTGTGCGTGCGTGTGAGCGTGCGCGCGTGCATGTATGCCTGTGTGCATGTGGTTACATCTGTGTGCAGCCACACATGCATATGGAATGCCTGTGAATAACCACAAATATCTGCGTGTATCTGCTTTTGTGTGTTCGTTTGTTCTTTGATTTCACGTCTTTTCACTTTCAGTGATATCAGATGAATGCGCCCTTGCATGCGTGTGCGAGTGTGCATTTACATACATGTGTATACATTAGCATTTAAATGAACCACACACCCACACACTAGACACAGTCATTCATTACCAAGCCACTGACAAAAATGCTATGTACTAGAAATGGAAATTGCAACACCACCAACAACATTAACAACATTAATACATCAACAACAACATTATTATTATCAACAATAACAACAACAACAAAAACACAATAAATTAACACAAAACAATATGACAACAGAACAGAAAATCATGAACATTATACAAACAAAATAAGAACTTATACAAACACAAAAAACTTATCTCTAACAGCAAAAACGTGTACACTGCCAAAACACAAATAAACTACACATAACTTCAGAGTAGCAGAGTGTATCATATACATAAATATTGCAAATACACATAAACACAGCCAAATTTCAAAATTATAATTATATAACTAGAAAAAAAAAGACTACTATCACACATACAGAGGACAGTTTGCTGAATATAGGAACAGGAACAACATGTCACACACAAAAGGTTGTCACACAACCCTGAGATAGTAGTGAGGTGGTAGAATACTGGAACACATATCACACATAAAAGACTATTGCATAACCCTGAGATCACACTGAGACCATAGAGATATACATACTGGAACAACACATATCACACACAAAAGATCGTCCCATAACCCAAGACAACAGCGAGATGGTAGAGAAATGAAATACTGGAACATGAACAAACACGCATCACACACACAAAAGGTTGTTCCATAATCTTGAGATGGTAGCAAGGTGATAGGAAAATGAATGGTGGAACACAAAACACGGAATAATGTTGTTCCATAATCCTGATACGGTAGTGATGTGGTGCAGCTATAAATATTGAAACACATCACACACGAATGATTGCGCCATAACCCAGAGACGGCAATGAAGTGGTACAGATCTAAATACTGGAACACGAACAACACATATCACAACAAAATATTGTTCCGTAACCCTGAGAAGATAGTGAGGATAGTGAGGAGGCACAGATCTCAAATGTTCATGGGGGCCATCTCCTCTCCCATACCACTTTTCTTTCCTAACTTCTGAAGAAAGGTGGATACTCACAAACAGCAAGATAAACTGGAGGTTGCACACACACACACACACACACACACACACACACACACACACACACACACACACACACACAAATATATATATATATATATATATAATATACATACATACATACATATATATATAATACATACATACATATATGCATACTCTGGGTTTGAGTCACACCCACGCCACCTGGTGCAGGCAGACTGGAAGGCAAATTCTATACTTCTACGTCAACCAGACCTCACATTTCACATACACACATTTTCAGTTTCAGTTTTCTCAAGATGCAATGCAGTGCTTGGTCATTCCAAAAGCACTAACACAAAAAAATGCCACGTGACCAAAGGCTCTACAATAACCATGGCATATGCCATAAGTCTGCACATACTGATAAACTCTACATGATTTTAAGGTCCTACCAAATATAGCAGATTTTTTTCCACGACGGACTTTTATTCTTTGTTCTTTTTTTCCTGTGACAGTGGATTGCCACAGATGACTTATTTGCAGTAGAGGGTTCTTTTACAGGACTTCAACTTATTGAATCATCCCAACATCCAGACCATCACTCAAGGTCATGTGGAGGTGAAGGAATCCATGGAACCTTTGACCACAAGGCAAAACCCCCACATACACTGAATGCAGCAATCAAGCTACAAATGATGGCTGCCATCATGAAGTGAGTAAATGTTGAACCTTCATTCAAAAGGTCCTGGGTTCGATCCACCTAGACACCTCCCCCTGCTTGGCAAAGGGTGGAGATTTTTCCAATTTCCCAAGTCCGTACATGCGCAGACTTGCCAGTGCTTAGACCCTTCCTGTATATATGCATGCAGAATATCAAACATGCATGTTAAAAATCCTGTTAGGGGCTACTTATAGAAATAACACTCCCAGTAAGCCCGCCAAGGGCAAGGTATGCAGACTATGCTGCAACATACTGCCAGCACAGTGTGGGCAAAACAATGTGCATACACACACCAAAGAAAAATTGGAAGCTCAATAAAACAAACAAACAAAACCCACACACACTACAGTCAGAACATATGTACAGATTGATACACTAAACATTACACCATGTGACACGCTAATCTATTGCACTAAATATCACACTAAATCACAGGCAAACAGATTACACTAAATGTGTTAAACCTTACACTAAATCACAGGCTAACAGATGACATTTACATGTGCTAAATCTTACAATAAATCACAGGCTCATCATATATTACACTAAATATTACACTAAATTATCATACATAACACTATACACTAAATATGAAACTAAATCACAGGCTCATCATATATCATACTAAATATTACACTAAATATCACATATATATAACACTATACACTAAACATTACACTTAATCACATGCTTTTCTATTACACTAAGTGTGCTAAATATCATACATCATCTAAAATATTAAACTAAATGTTATACTAATGTATTACACTAAATGTGATATGCTAAATCACATGCTCATATATTGCACTAAATACACTATCACATGCTCATGTCACACTAAATGTACTAAATATCACTAAATCATGCACAGAATATTTAACTAAATTGCACGCTAACAAATTACAGTAAAATTGCACACTAAATATTACACTAAATACACCACTGAATCACACTCTAAATATTACACTGAATCACAAGCTAAATATTACACTCAACTGCACTAATCCTATGCTAATAATTTACACACCAAATATCTATTACGATTTCAGGTGGGGTTTTTTTGTTAGTGAGTTAGCTTTGTTTTAATTTGCCTTATTCATGAAATTATGGATGTCCATTAAAGGTCAAGATAAGGTCAAGGTTGTCTTATGACTCTGAGGCCTTAGGGGAATGGGGTGGCAGTCACTTTACATTTCTCAAGGCCATCATTACGAAAGCAATATCCATTGCCTCGCTTGTTGCACCATTGCCTCGCTTGTTGCATTACCATCATTACGAAAGCAGTATCCATTGCCTCGCTTGTTGCATTATCTTCCCAAACCCTGATCTGGGACAGGCACCCATTCACAAGTGGACATTATTTTTACGGGTAACAAAATGTGCATGTGTGTTTGTGAAATAGAGGTGCATGCATGCGCGTGGGCGTGGGCGTGTGCGTGTGTGTGTGTGTGTGTGTGTGTGTGTGCATGAGACAAGGAAAGAGTGGGGGTGGGGTCTGGCTAGTTGCGATGCTTGACTGATTATTTTTCATCTGCTGGTGACTATGTATTATAGGTTGAATGGTATTTTTTTTTTTTTTACATCAGAATTTTATGTCCAATCATGTTCAAACACCAGGACACTTTTTCCTGCTCTGCTGGTATCCTGGGTACACCTATATGTACACTGTATGTATGTATGTATGTATGTATGTATGTATGTATGTATGTATGTATGCATGTATGTATGTAACTGTAAGTATGTATGTATGTATGTATGTAATGTGTATGTATGTATGAATGAATATATGTATGTATGCATGCATGTATGTATGTCTGTATGTATGTCCGTATGTATGCATGTACCTATGTACATAAGAGTGTGTATGTTTATGCATATACATGTGTGTATGTGTAAATATACATACATACAAATGTGCGCACACATACATATATGTATGCATATAATGCGTGTGATATATATATATATATATATATATATATAATATATAAATATATAAAGAGAGAGAGAGAGAGAGAGAGAGAGAGAGAGAGCTATAAATGCATAGCTTTCAAATACCATAGATCTGCATACACACAAGTGCATGCATGCAAGTAACTTAAGTCAGTGTACATTTACACACACACACACACACACACAAAAACACAAACACCATCCCGGCACAAATACATGGTAACTGCACACCCAAATACCCAACCACCATGGCAACAGCATGCTAATTAAGTCACATGACCTCAAACCTCCACACAGATTGGACAAAACCAGCAGGCTATGAGTAATAATGGACCAATCAGAAACACTGCGGCAAACACACACATCCACACAAACAGGGCTTAAAATGATCAGGAAACCAAAGAACAGAAAGAAACATAATGTCAATTAGGAGTTTATTCAAGGTTCATCCCACTCAAAGATTCTGGTTAAGACCACAGAACTACAACACACAGTCAAGTTCTGACCCTATGACCGTATGTCCATGGCCAATCTGACCATTAGTTTGCAAGCCAATCAGTTTTTTTTTATTTTTTATTATTTATCTTTATTTGTTATCTTAGGGTTTTTTGTTTTTGTTTTTGTTCCCCCCCCCCCCCCCCCCCACTTTGAATTTTGCACTGCATCTGCATCACTATCCTCACACTGTTCATTCTAGCTTTCCAGCACTCCTCCAAACCCATCAAACTGAGATGACCATGACAACAAAGCCTGAACAGCCACAGAACTGGGGACAATATTTTCACAATGCTATGATGATGTGGGGAACGATCATTTCAACAGACGGCAGATGCACATCAAAAATAGCCAGCAGAATCGGCCAAGCCAAAACAGCATTCAACAAGATGAAAAGCATTCTTACCAACAAATGCCTATCAATTAACATCAGGAAGAGAGTTCTTGAATGTTATATAGAACCAAGCCTTAATTCCCAATCTTTTTGGAGGGTGCACTTAAAACCCTAACTCCCAATCTTTTTGGATGGAGCACTGAAAGACCAACTTGAACTCCCACATGATTCCAATCTGTCCTCTATTATCACGCATTATTGTCTACCCAACCTATAGTATCCATTTAAAATGTTTTTATTACTGTTTTCATTATTTAGAAAACCCTTGCATAATTTCACTACATGTTGTAACAAAGAGCACAGAATACAATACCTGACAAAAGCTGGGGAGAGATGTAGCTGGCACCAGTGACTGGTTTAAATATGTTGAGGGAGAGACTTAATTACCTTACATCGTGCTGCCAGGACTTTAAGCGGGACACAATTCTACCAGAATACAAGACAATTTTAGGCCTTTGAGGGGGACACAATTCCACCAGAGTACAAGACAATTTTAGGCCTCTGAGGGGACACAATGCTGCCAGAATACAAGACAATTTTAGGCCTTTGAGGGGAACACAATTCCGTTAGAGTACAAGACAATTTTAGGCCTTTGAGGGGGACACAATTCCACCAGAATACAATTTTAGGCCTTTGAGGGGGACACAATGCCGCCACAATACAAGACAATTTTGGGCCTTTGACAAGGGTACAATTCTCATACTTACTACCAATATGTATAAGGACAAGTTTTAAGTAGCCTTTGTGAGAGGGACACAATTACCGCTTCAACAATTACAAGACAATTTAGCTTAGGGACCTTTGACAAGAGGTTACAATATTCTACCAAAGTATAAGACAATTTTAGGCCTTTGAGAGGGACACAATGCCGCCACAATACAAGACAATTTTGGGCCTTTGACAAGGGTACAATTCTACCAAAGTATAAGACAATTTTAGGCCTTTGAGAGGGACACAATTCCGCCACAATAAAGGCAATTTTAGGCCTTTGAGGGGGACACAATTCCACCAGAATTCAAGACAATTTTAGGCCTTTGACAAGGGCACAAGTCTGCCAGAGTATAAGACAATTTTAGGCCTTTAAAAGGGACACAATTCCGACACAATACAAAACAATTTTAGGCCTTTGAGGGGGAAACAATTCTGCCACAATACAAGACAATTTAGGCCTTTGAGAGGGACACAGTTCCGCCACAATACAAGACAATTCTAGGCCTCTGACAAGGGCACAATTCTACCAGAATACAAGACAATTTTAGGCCTTTGAGGGGGACACAATTCCGCCATGATACAAGACAATTTTAGGCCTTTGACAAGGGCACAATTCTACCAGAATACAAGACAATTTTAGGCCTTTGAAGGGGGGACACAATTCTACCAGAATACAAGACAATTTTAGGCCTCTGACAGGGACACAATTCTACCTGAATACAAGAAAATTTTAAACCCTGTATGAAGAGATATCCACACACCTGTCAAAAAAAACCCTCTGCTTACGGCAAACGAAAAATGTCCAGCTGGCTCCAAAATCATGACAATATCTCCAAAAACACACATACACACAAACCTACGAACAATGAAATTGTTGCAAAAGCACGCACATGAACACAATCAACCACTAACATATATCAATATATCAAACGAATTAAAAAAATGGACACTCAAACAAACACATACAAAAAAAGAAAGAACTCCACTGACAATTAGATTTGGGAAAAAAAACAACCAAGCCAAGCCATCCTAACAACCTGACATTTTCTTTGTTCAACACATCGTGAACACAGAATGAGCACAGTACACACTGTGAAATGGTCAAGATTCTTGGCCCTAAAAAACAGATGGTGAAAATGGAAGATAGATATGAATAAAGTCCTGCACTAAGAAGACAAGGTCTGACAGGTGACACCTGGTGGATAGAGACCTGTCCCAGGAAGACAAAGAGTGACAATATGTATGTCACTTGGTGGATAACAACCTGCCCCAGGAAGACAAGGTGTGATGTGTCACCTGGCGGATAAAGGCCTGTCCTAGGAAGACAAGGTGTGACATGTGTCACCGCGCTTGGAAAAAATGACTGGGCCCTACTTTGGAAGACAAGGTGTGACACCTCACCTGGTGGATAAAGACCTGTCCTAGGAAGACAAGGTGTGATGTGTCACCTGGTGGATAAAGACCTGTCCTAGGGACAAGGTGTGACTCACCTGGTGGATAAAGACCTGTCCTAGGAAGACAAGGTGTGATGTGTCACCTGGTGGATAAAGACCTGTCCTAGGAAGACAAGGTGTGAATGTGTCACCTGGTGGATAAAGACCTGTCTAGGAAGACAAGGTGTGATGTGTCACCTGGTGGATAAAGACCTGTTCTAGGAAGACAAGGTGTGATGTGTCACCTGGTGGATAAAGACCTGTTCTAGGAAGACAAGGTGTGATGTGTCACCTGGTGATAAAGACCTGTCTAGGAAGACAAGGTGTGATGTGTCACCTGGTGGATAAAGACCTGTTCTAGGAAGACAAGGTGTGATGTGTCACTGGTTGATAAAGACCTGTTCTAGGAAGACAAGGTGTGATGTGTCACCTGGTGGATAAAGACCTGTTCTAGGAAGACAAGGTGTGATGTGTCACCTGGTGGATAAAGCCTGTCCTAGGAAGACAAGGTGTGATGTGTCACCTGGTGGATAAAGACCTGTCCTAGGAAAAAGGTGTGACATTTTCCATCTGTGGATAAAGCCTGTCCTAGGAAACAAGTGTGACATGTCACCTGGTGGATAAAGGCCTGTCCAAGGAAGACAAGGTGACATGTGTCACCTGGTGGATAAAGGCCTGTCCAAGGAAGACAAGGTATGACATGTGTCACGTTGTGGATAAAGGCCTGTCCAGGAAGACAAGGTATGACATGTGTCACCTGGTGGATAAAGGCCTGTCCAAGGAAGACAAGGTATGACATGTGTCACCTGGTGGATAAAGGCCTGTCCAAGGAAGACAAGGTATGACATGTGTCACCTGGTGGATAAAGGCCTGTCCAAGGAAGACAAGGTGTGACATGTGTCACGTTGTGGATAAAGGCCTGTCCTAGGAAGACAAGGTATGACAATACAAGCGTCACTTGGTGGATAAAGACTTGTCCTAGGAAGACTAGGTGTGACAATACATGTGTCAACTGGTGGATACAGACCTGCCCTAAGAAACAAAGATTTGATATCAGACAGGTCACAATTTTCTTCCCGCTTCCCTACGCTTCAAGTGATGTCTGAGTGCTAGTCCTTGAGATGAGATGGCAAACCAAAGTCCCACGTGTGATGTACAGCACAAATTTAACAAATATTTAAATCACACATCTACAAAGGAGTGGTCCTGGGCTATAATTGTGCAAAAAATAAAAAAACCCAAAAAGTCCACTTTCACAGGTGAACCAAAGTACTGGCATACTGAAAAATAAGGACAAAATGTGTCACTATACTATGGCAACTTTCTTTCTCCTGGAAGACCAACCCACAATTCATGCAGAAAAATTCTGTTGTGATGGAAACATGAATCCTATCCAATCAGTTATTGCTTTAAATAAAAAAAAATTTTTTTTTAAAAAGCCCAAAGACTTGTATCTTAACACAATGGTCTTCCCATGTGAAATGTCAGCTGAGCATGCTCAGTCCAAGAAAGAGAACAGAGCCATAGTACATCATCACTGTTTTTCCTATGCCCGCGCATGCGCGTGTGCGTGTGTGTGTGTGTGTGTGTGTGCGCATGCGCTTTAATTCATGATGAAAGTGGACTTTCCAACATAACTTTGCAAGGGACGATTAAAACCACTGTCACTGTGGGATCTTTTACGTGCAGTAAGTACTTGCTGCACCCAGGACTTCAGTCTATCATCGAATCCAAAAGACCAACACCCAGCTCCTTTGCTGCTGTGGGATCTTTTTCATGCAGTGAACACTTGCTGCACCAAGGCCTTCAGTCTTGTTATCTAACCCAAAAGACCAGCACCCAGACCACCATTCCAGACCTACTATCCCTATAGACACTGACATGTAAGGCAGCAAGAAAGCATTCTCTGCTTTTCTCAAGGCCAACGCTTGTGGTGCATCATCTCCTCTCCCTCTCAGCTTTACATTCCTAACTTTGAAGACAGGTACCCATTTACAGCTGGGTAGGCTGGAGGCCTCATGCACGTGTTAAACTTCCCCAGGAATGATTGTCACCCATGCAAACTGGTGCCAGCAAATTGCAAGGTGAGTGCTCTAACTCTGCGCTAACCAAATCTCTAAAGCCTCGACTACAATTATATGAAACATAGACGACAATATGGAACAACAAATACAAGCACAAACATACACACACAAAACACAATCTCTCATTCACTGTTTTCTTTTCACACAAACATCCTCTATCTCTCTCTCAAATAATCACTCTCAATCCTCCACTCTCCTTCAGATTTTCCATCTTTTGTGTGTATGCACAGGGAGAAAACATATTCTTTCTCATGCATGTGCATGCTAACACATTTTTTTTTATTCTTCTTTCACATGCATACATATATTCTCTCTTTCTCCTCATACACACACACACACACACACACACACACACACACACACACACACACACACACACACACACACAACAAAATCACAGTCAACCTGGAGTTGTATACACAGACACACAAAACCACAGACAATCTGCCTGTAACTGTAAACACAGCTAATAATTTTATCTGATGCAGATTATGTGTGCTCTTCAAAGACATGGCGAAAAAATGCATAACTTTCAATGCAACCCCCAAATTCATGCTTCATACAGAGCCACCATTTCCAATATTAGTGCCAGAAAGATAAAATGTTTTCCAAAATGAATCACATGGTGCTCCTTTCTCTGCAGGTTAGTCATCTTTATTATGAACCAGAAGAACAAGAAAACCAATGTAAGCGCGTATCCAACGAGACAAAACAAAACAAGTGCAAATTTTCGGCCAACTAGCCTTTGTCAAGCACGAACGCACGGTCACAAACAGATCACAGACACCAAACAATGGATAATAAAAACGGGACTAAAAACTTCCCTGCCGCCTCGTCCAGTGGGTAAGAAATGGAATGCCCATGTCGTCATGAGCAGTAGTAAGAAGTGGGGAGAGGGGAGGCAACTATGATGTCAAAAGGGAAGTGAGATGAGTTCTGCAATTTTGAGAAGTGGCCATGCTATATCGGTATAGCTCTGTTCTGAAGAAGGCACAGGGCAAGAGCCAAGAGATAAGGGAGTAGATTGTGCCCAGTGCCAAGAATCTGGTAGGCCTGGGAACAGGAAGAAACATGAAACGGCATGTCTGAATTCTGTTGCGCAATGGATTACTTATGGTTTGTCATTAAGACCATATGGTTTGCGTGTTCCAAGTTTATTTATGAGGTGGGTTTCTCTGTCTTTCCTGTCTATGGTGCTGTTATTGTATAGAAACCACAGACCTTTCACTCGGATGTCATTGATTGAGTGGTCTGATTGGTTGAAGTGATTGGGGATAGCTTTATCCCTTTGGTGGCGGATATCAGCCAAGTGTTCTTTGAAACGTGTGTCAAGGATGCGTCCAGTTTCACCAATATACAGTTGGGAACATTTAGAGCAGCTGATCAAGTAGACAATGTTATAAGTTTGACAGTTGAAATGTTTTGTAATTCTCATATGAGATTTGGGGCCTTTGACTGTGGTGGCTGAGCACAAGAAAGGACAAGTCTTGCATTTAGGTTTGTTGCATGGAGAGGTTCCTGGAGGTTGGCTGACTGGTTTGCCGAGATTTGAATGCACCAGCAAGTCACGGAGATTTGTGTCTCTCTTGTAGACAATCAAAGGGCGCTTATCAAAGGTTTCACCTGTAGTGGGACTGGATCGCAAAATGTTCCAGTTGGACAAGATGATCCTTTTTACGAGGTGCATGGACAGGTGGTAAACTAGACTGAGGACTGGCCGATCCTCTGTGGCAGCTTTGGGCTTCGAATGGAGGGCATTTGGCCGAGAGACAGAGCTGACTTTTTTCTGGGCTTCATTGATGACCTTGAGTGGGTAATGTCTGCGCAGGAAAAACCTAGTCATTTCAACTGCTTTGTCCTGGAAATCGTCTTCGTCTGAGCAGAGGTGTCGTAGTCTCAAGAACTACGAGTAGGGAATGCTGTTTCTGGTGTTGGAAGTGTGAGATGATTGATAGTCCAGGTAGGAATGTGAGTCTGTAGGTTTGTAGTGGACTGTAGTGACTAGTTGTTCAGATTGAAGGGAAACTTCGATATCCAGGAAGCTTATGGATGTGTTTGAAATTTCATGTGAACTTGATGGATGGGTGAAACGTTTGGACGTAATGGATGAATTACAAAAGTTGGTCATGATCGAGGGATGTCATGCCAATGCAATCATCTATGTATCTTTTGTATCTTTTCGAAGCCCAAAGCTGCCACAGAGGATCGGCCAGTCCTCAGTCTAGTTTACCACCCGTCCATGCACCTCGTAAAAAGGATCATCTTGTCCAACTGGAACATTTTGCGTTCCAGTCCCACTACAGGTGAAACCCATGACAAGCGCCCTTTGATCGTCTACAAGAGAGACACAAATCTCCGTGACTTGCTGGTGCATTCAAATCTCAGCAAACCAGTCAGCCAACCTCCAGGAACCTCTCCATGCAACAAACCTAAATGCAAGACTTGTCCTTTCTTGTGCTCAGCCACCACAGTCAAAGGCCCCAAATCTCATATGAGAATTACAAAACATTTCAACTGTCAAACTTATAACACTGTCTACTTGATCAGCTGCTCTAAATGTTCCCAACTGTATATTGGTGAAATTGGACGCATCCTTGACACACGTTTCAAAGAACACTTGGCTGATATCCGCCACCAAAGGGATAAAACTATCCCCCAATCACTTCAACCAATCAGACCACTCAATCAATGACATCCGAGTGAAAGGTCTGTGGTTTCTATACAATAACAGCACCATAGACAGGAAAGACAGAGAATCCCACCTCATAAATAAACTTGGAACACGCAAACCATATGGTCTTAATGGTAATGACAAACCATAAGTAATCCATTGCGCAACAGAATTCAGACATGCCGTTTCATGTTTCTTCCTGTTCCCAGGCCTACCAGATTCTTGGCACTGGGCACAATCTACTCCCTTATCTCTTGGCTCTTGCCCTGTGCCTTCTTCAGAACAGAGCTATACCGATATAGCATGGCCACTTCTCAAAATTGCAGAACTCATCTCACTTCCCTTTTGACATCATAGTTGCCTCCCCTCTCCCACTTCTTACTACTGCTCATGACGACATGGGCATTCCATTTCTTACCCACTGGACGAGGCGGCAGGGAAGTTTTTAGTCCCGTTTTTATTATCCATTGTTTGGTGTCTGTGATCTGTTTGTGACCGTGCGTTCGCGCTTGACAAAGGGTAGTTGGCCGAAAATTTGCGCTTGTTTTGTTTTGTCTCGTTGGATACGCGCTTACATTGGTTTTCTTGTTCTTCTGCTTCGTGTTTGCTTGGGCGCTGCAGTCAAACTTGTTTTGCATCTTTATTATCTTGAGACTTACATGTTGGAATTGTTTGGCATATGACTGTTACTGTTATTGTCACTAGTCATGTATTGTCTGCACTTTACATTTTCATGCAATTTGTTTGAAGATATGGAATTCGCAAATTTGAAAGGAAAAACTTCACTGCAAGGACAGAAAAAATCCATCACAGACAACCGCAACAAGCAGATCCAAATCAATCAAACCTTCAAAAACATATAGACATATATATGTATTAAAACAAACAAAAAATTTTCAACCACCCCACGACATCAACTCCAACAAACTTACTGCCCGCAGTTGTGGCCCCTGAATGATTCCGTTGCCATAGCAACTGATTGTCATGGCAACGGCTCGAGACTGGATAGAAAATGAGTAAGACAGGTGTCAATTTAATTTAAAAAAAAAAAAAAAAAAAAGAGGGAGGGGAGTAAACAAATGTACAACAAACAACAAACAAATAAATACAGAAATGAAAAGTTGAGCCATGGTAACACTCACTGTTATAAACAAGTGTTGATTTTTGCCTTTCAAAAACACCTTACACAGAGACAGAGCACCTGTCTTCACTGCCTGCACATGAGAGAGGAGATGAGCATTCACCTCATAATCCTGGCCCCGAGAAATGATGAAAGCCTTCTGGTTTGGTGTAAAATTCATGAAAACTGACTGCTACCAACACAAATGAAAAGCTTTCCTACAGCACTGAAAACCGATAACCAAAGCCTGAAATCCAAAACAACTATGACCGCCTGCATTTAAGCAAATAGGAATCAGAAAAAACACAAGAATAGGATCAGACTGTTTATTTAATAAAACAAGACGATCAACAAGCTGAATAGCCAAACTGGCTCATACAAATAAATACATTTTTAAATAAAGAAAATACAATGTTTTCCTACATCCCTGAGGTTGTTGGGGAGACCTGAACTTTTCTCAGAGCCAGCGTTACACAGGTGGTGCCCATATCCTCTCCCTAGCTTCTTTACCTTCCCTAACTTTGAAAAAAGGCACTATTCACAGCTGGGTATGCTGTAGGCTGTACACAACATGAAGTTCCCTGGTGTGATTAGCACCCACGTAAACTAACGCAGACAGAGTGGAAGAAGACAGCTCTTCCTCCAAGCCAGGTGTGTGTGTGTGGTGTGTGTGTGTTTTGTGTGTGTGGTGTGTGTGTGTGTGTGTGTGTGTGTGTGTGTGTGTGTGTGTGTGTGTGTGTGTGTGTGTGTGTGTGTGTGTGTGTGTGTGTGTGTGTGTGTCATCAAACAAGCAAGATATGGTCAAGTAAATATTTTCAAATGCAGGACTACTGGTCAAAATACTGAAGCACTCAGGAAGCTGGGTTAAATTTTTGCCAACACATTCTGTTTATCAACACATAAAACCACAAATCTCTCCTTGCATTTCTGATATAATCTCCCCCCCCCCCCCCTACAATTCTGATCAAAAGACATCCCAAGAAAGATGAGGACTCTGTGACCTTGAAAAATAGGTCAAGATCATAATTATAAGTGCTAGTTTAGTTTCCAAACTTTCCTTAATCAAAATGTTTAAAACACCCCCCTTACACACATACACCACAAAACAAATCAAACAGAACACAAAGAACATATAAGTTTACAAACTTTCCTTTATCAAAATACTGAAACACCACCACCACCACCCCACACAAAACAAAACAAATCAAACAAAACAAAAACAACAACAAAAGTATACATTTGTCCAGTATCCCTTCCTATAATCTTATATATTGAGACTGTTGAAAGACAAGTACACAGAAACACAGGAACTGGACCTTTTCAATTCTAACATCTCCAAATTTTCTACAAGCAGTAATTGTTATAAAGAAACAAATTTCCATGCTCACACACACACATGTACACATACATACACACACAAAAAGAAACAAACAAACGCCAATAGACAATCTATACTTGGGACAAAGAAAGATACTGAAAGACACATTTCAGAGACAATCTATACCTGGCATAGCCAGCCAGCCAGACAGACAGAGGACAAAGACTGTCATAATATCTGACTATATTTTATCACAAGAACTTGACAAAGATCACCAGAAATAAACATGTACAACCTCATACCTTCACACATACAAACAACTGAAAAAAGAACACAGGAAAAAAAAATAACCAACTCTAAAAACAACCAACCAACCAACCTCAAAAACAAAAAAATTTTATCCTGCTTAACCCTTCACAACTTCTAATGATTGAAATCCACCACAGGGGCTGACAACTGTACCAGTGGAAGGCGGTTAGATAACTGTCCTCAAACTGGACGATGCAACTTTTCACACTGCTCCTTCTGCATCATGCATGCGCCAGAATGGTAAATGAGATTCCAAACTTATGACAGCAGAAATGTAGAAGCTACCCTGAAGTCATCCAGTGCTTCAATGTCATAAACAATATGTAGCTGTGTATTACTATTAGCTATGTACCAGCTGTCCAAGAACACAGCATCTCACACAATGTAGTTGTGCACTAGCTGTGTACAAGCTGTATGGTAGCTGTGTACTAGCTGTGTACTAGTTGTATACTAGTTGTGCACTAACTGTACAATAGTTGTGTACTAGCTGTACAGTAGTTATGTACTAGCTGTATACTGGTGTACTCTGCAGTATACTAGCTGCATTCTAGCTGTATACTAGTTGTATACTAGCTGTACAGTAGTTGTGTATTAGCTGTGTACAAGTTGTCCAAGCCCACAGCATGGTCCAGATGTACACAACATGTACCTGCATACTAGCTGCATACTAGCTGTGTGCTAGCTGTCAAGGCCACAGCAAGGCGCTGTAGTCTGGGTGGAGGAGTTGTGGTGACAGGTTTAAAGAAAAACCTCCTACCCCTGTTCTTCTAATCTCCTACCCCTTCCCTAGCACTTGAGGGTAGGCAAAAACAAACAAACCCCAGAACAGAACAAAACAAACAAATATAAACAAAAAGCAATGTATGATGGGCTTAGAGTCAAGTTAGTTTGATACTAGACTTCCAACTAGGAGGTCTAAGTTTGACCCCTGTCTAGCACCGCCTTATGGGTAAAGGGTGGCGACTTTTTAATCTCCTTGGTTAATGTATATGCATGCAGACCTGTTAGTGCCTCAACCCACTTCATTGTTTATATGTATTTAATTATTAAGATCCTGTAAGTCACGTCAATGCTCAGTGGCTTTCAGGAACATGAAAACACATGGCCCACACACCCACTGAAGACAGAAGTATGCAGACTGTGCAGCAACATAACCACCGCACAGTGTGGGCCAAACAACATGAGTACACACATCTAGAGAGAAAAACGTTTCTCAGACCAAAACAAAAAACAAAACAAATTAAAAAAAAACCATCCTTTTTTTTCCCAAAGAAAATGAAGACATTAAAAGGGTAGTTAAAAAAAACACATACAAACAAACAAACAAACACAATCTAACATCAACCAAAGATGAAGACTGCAGACTGCGCAGCATAAACCCATCTGAGAAAATATTGCTCAAAATTTTATTTCATATATAATAACAAACAACAGTAACACAAAACAAAACCTGTAAGTACACTCCCCCTTTCCACCAGAACACATGCATTCTCTCTCTACCCATGTCCTTCCACACATCCTCACCGTAAATGTGCCCATGATGGACAGACGAGCTTGATTGCTCACTCTAATAAGGTCGGTTTGCATCCTTGGGTCTCTTCAGTTGGACTTTGAGACGTTTCATTCCAATCTGAAATCCATTCATCGCCTGAATCGCTGCCTGAGCACTGGCTGGGTTGTCAAAGCTCACAAATCCTGAAAGAGATAATTACGGTAACAATAATAATAATGATACTACTACATCTATAACAACTAATGATAATAATAATAATAATAATAATAATAATAAGGCATGGTTAGTGCAGAGGCAGAAAATTCACCTTCTAATATGCCTGCTCCGATGGGAATCAAACCTGAAGCATTTTGTATACCTGCATGTATTTTCCAGTCTACCCAGCTGTGAACAGTACCTGATTTTCTTCAAAGTTAGGATCAATGAAGTAGCTAGGGAGAGGAGATGGGCACTACACTCATTTTTATAACTTGGTCTCTACCACCTCAGTCCCCTAAATTAGAGGATAAATTGATGTGGTAGAAGTAAAAGTAATGGTAGGGTAGAAGTAGTAGTAGTTGTAGCAGTAGTAGAAGTAGTTGTAGCAGTAGTAGAAGTAGTTGTAGCAGTAGCAGAAGCAGCAGCAGCAGTGGTAGTAGTACTAGTAGTAGACCTAGAAGTAGTACTAGTAGTAGCAGAAGTAGTAATAGTAGTAGTAATAACAGTAGTAGTAATAATAATACCAACAGGAATGACAATCATCATCATCATCATGAAGGACAATAATAATACTAATCATCATAACAATAATGCTACTACTATTACCACTTCAACTGTTATTACAAGTGTAAGTGGTAGTAGCAGTAATAGGAAAAAAGTAGTACTGGTAAAACTAGTTTAAACAACAAACAAAAATAGTAATTTTTTTCCTTCCACTCAGTGCATTCTGCTTATAGCCCAGCTGACCAGGAACATGAAAACACATGGCACACACACCCACTGAAGACAGAAGTATGCAGACTGTGCAGTAACATAAGCCCCGCACAGTGTAGGCCAAACACATGAGTACACACATCTAGAGAGAAAAAAGTTTCTCAGTTTCTTTTTTTTTCTCTGTATCCCTGAGATCATATGGGAGTGAGATGGTAGTGACTTTCACTTTTATGGAGGCCAGCAAGGGGAAGCTGGTGCCAATCTTCTCTCCCTCTCTGCTTTGTTAGCAAACTGTCCATTCCCCTCCCCACTGGCATGTAGGGCAGCAATGGAGATGCACCAATCCAGTCTGTTCTGCGCCAGCTCCTGTTTCAATTTCTCAAGATGACGTCTCCGCGCTTGGAATGAATTCCATATGCACTAACGTCACGGGTGCCATGTGATGGAGAAAGTCCAGAATGATCACAGCACAAGCCTTAAGCCTGCACATAAACCAAAGAGCTGGACAGGTCTGAAGTCCTACCTAGATAGTGCCATAACCCTGACCTGAGGTCGTAGGGGAGTAAGGTGACAGAGACCATCTGAACTCACTGCGCATTACACATGATCAAATATTTTACCTGGAGCATGGAGAATTTGAGTTATTAGGTGAGCTGACCACACTCCACTATACGTTGTATAGTATGCATCTTTGGTGGGTGTATATGCTGGGTGTTTTTATGTTTCTATAAATCAGTCACTGACATGATCTTCAGGATCTTAAGCATGCATATTACACACTATCATCCCCACTGTCATCATCATAGCATCGTCAAAAAAACTGTTCCAGATTCTGTGGGATTTTCTATTCCACTCTCAAAGTGATCTCAAGTTTCGGTGGGGTTGGAGGTATTCTGGAAAGCCAACACGAGTCGTAAGTGACACAAAAAAAAGTGCTGAACAAGGGGATGGTGGAGGTGATGGCGGTTTCGTTGGAGTAGAGGGTGGCCTAGTGATTATAACAACCCTAGAAAGGAGACATCCTGAAAATTTCAGGGTTCAATACCTGATGGTACAGGGAGTTGTCTCCCTTCCACTAAACCCTGAAAGATGGCATGTCTTCTGCAAAGGACAATGACTGATGTAACAAATAGTCGTCTCCCTTTCACTAACCCTGAATGAAGGTGCGATTGTGTCTTCCGCAAGGGACAACAAACCAAGATCTTGCATGTAGCATGCAACTAATTATTTTCAAGAACTACAGCATGAAAAATGTTGTTATTGGCAGAATTTTGAAGAAAATGTTTTCCACCTTCACATTTAGCCCTTTGACTCCCCGACCATATTTAAGTACAAACAAACACACAGACACAGGAATATTACACAAGATCCCTGTCCTGTTCGAACTCGCCAAAACAATTGCTCTGATTGATGAAGAAATCGCATATACTTAAGCGCTTATGACATTTTCAAATGGCATGAACATTTTGTGCTCCCCGCCCCCCATTAACTCATCAAAACACTTGTTCTTACAGGAGGCATATCACCACTGAATTTACTAATAGCTTCCGAATGCCAAAAACACTTTGGGCCATCTTTCTCTCCACCTCCCCTCCACTCTTTTCCTCTTCTCTTTCTCATAATCAACTCACCAAAACATTTGCTCTGGTTGGTGGCACGGTCGACATAGACCTTGGCACTGATGACGTTTCCAAATGGCACAAACATCTGAGCCAGTTCAGCATCTCCAAATTCTTGAGGAAGGTGGTAGATGAAGAGGTTACATCCTTCAGGACCTATGAAAGAAATTACAAATCAATTTTACTTTCATGTTTTTAAACGCAGATTTGTCAGCATAGGATTGTCATGGCACAAATACACAAGTATCTCCCTCATTAATGAAACAAACTGGTTTTCTTAAAAGCTTACAAGAATACCTCAAGACTTAAAACATTTGAAAAAAAACCACATCCTTTTCATGTGCACATTTTTAACAAAATTGTCAGCACAGGAATACAGAGAAATAAGATATTATTTCTGATGTTTTTCAGGAACAAATCATCATCATAGGATTAATAGAAAGTGACACCAGACCAGTATAACAAGAAAGAATTTTGACTATGAGAGAAATGTTATTCTTTAACTCACTTGCTCCCCTCCACATTTTTATAAAAACAACTTTCAACACAAGTTAATTAATAATGGTCAGAAACACAAAACGGGCGACATGAATGAGAATTCCATTATCTGTCCTTCTATTTGTCTTTCTCTTTCTTTTTCATTCAGAACGTTTTCTCAGATATCTGCATGCGAGTTGTTTGGCCCATACTATGCATTCGCTATTCTGCTGCACAGTTTGCATACTTCATCTCTAACGAGTGTGCCTGCTGGGTGTTTTCATGTTTCCATAAGCCAGTGAACACTTAACATAGCTAACAAGACCTTATAGTATGTAGATCTGATGTTCTGTGTGGGTATAAACATGAAGGGGGTTCAGGCACGAGCAGGCAGGTGCATATGTTGACCTAGCAGATGGGAAAAATCTCCCACCCTTTACCACCAGGCAATACCCGAGCAGATTCAAACCCAGACCTTCCAATTGGAAGTCCAGTTCTAACCATATGACCATGGTACCTGTCTGACAGGTATGCTTAAAAAGACAAAACATATTAATTTGGAATAAAGCAAAGCAGTAGCTCAGCAATGGCATAACTGCACAAGTAAACTAAAGAATCCATAAATGGTATAAATGCACAAGAAAATGTACCAATAAATGGCATGTAGTATATCAATAGATGGCATGAACTTTATCATCAAATGGCCTGTGATATATGAATATGTGGCACAAGAGAGCACGAAAACTAAACATACTGATAAACGATGCAAGTGCACAAAACTAATGTCAATAAACAGTGTAAGTGCACAGTAACAACTAATTATACATCAATGAACCAAGTGCACATACACACATACAGTCTTCAAGAACAACCATCATCACAAAAACAAACAACATCAAAAGCAACTACTGACAGTCACAAATACATTTCTACACACACATACACACAACATCCAAAGCATTGTGAGAAGCTAGACTGTCACTGTTAACACAACCATAAACTTAAACCAGCCAGCCACACACGTGTGGCAACTTGCTCCTTGCCAGAGCCACAAGCTTGCCATTAATTACAACATAACTGCAGTACACTTAGGGCCAGCCACACATGGCAACTTGCAACCTGACATACCCAAGTTTGCCACTTGCCGTTAATCACCAAAGTACATTTGCTACTAAGTCATAAAAGTAACACAACTGTGGTACACTTAAGGCCAGCCACTCATACAGCAACTTGCAATCTGCTGTAGCCAAGCTTGCAAGTTGCAACAAATGACAAGACCTGTACATTAATTGTTGGGTAGTAGGTAGCCAAGCATCATTTCTGCAATAAACAGCTGTTCTTTGTCTATATATGAGTGTTTTACATTAAGCGACACGTTTCTCGATTTCTTTTGGACGGGGGATGGGGTGTGTGGGAGGTAGGTAGAGGAGTTTGGTTTGGTTTGGGAGGTTAAATTTACCGCAGGTTGCAAACTGCCATCCTCTTGTGGCCCACCAGAAAGCAGGTGTTGAGGTCACAACACTTAAAACTTTGCATGCCACAAAACTGATAATGGGAACAAAGGGTTGCGGTAGTGTTAACCTTGTTAGCTTAATTCTGTTCACACATATGCAAGGCTATATATAAAGTGAAAATACAAAATGCAAAGGGAACACCCTCTCATACATAAAATACCTCCATACCTGGTGAGGTGAGAACATCCTTCCATACACAAAACATCTCCATATTCTGTGAGGTGATAGGTAACACTTGCTCCCTTATTCCAGAGCTGGTAGGGGAGTGAGGTGATACAGGCTTCTAATTTCTCTTTGGGGTTAGCATTATGAGAGTGGTTCCCCTTCTTCCTGGCCTCTCTACCTTACCTAACCCTCAGTAAGGTCAGTTACCCAATCACAGCTGGGTGGACCCAAAGCCACAGGGACAAAGGTCAGGTACCCGTTCACAGCTGGGTAGACTGAAGCCACAGGGACAAAGGTCAGTTACCCAATCACAGGTGGGTGGACTGAAGGCCAAAGGTCAGGTATCCATTCATAACTTGCTGGACTGAATGTCACAGGGACAAAGGTCAGTTACCCATTTACAGCTGGGTGGACTGAATGTCACAGGGACAAAGGTCAGTTACCCGTTCACTGCTGGGTGGACTGAAGGTCACAGGGACAAAGGTCAGTTACCCATTTACAGCCAAGTGGACTGAAGGCCACAGGGACAAAGGTCAGTTACCCAATCACAGCTGGGTGGACTGAATGTCACAGGGACAAAGGTCAGTTACCCGTTCACTGCTGGGTGGACTGAAGGTCACAGGGACAAAGGTCAGTTACCCGTTCACTGCTGGGTGGACTGAAGGTCACAGGGACAAAGGTCAGTTACCCGTTCACTGCTGGGTGGACTGAAGTCCACAGGGACAAAGGTCAGTTACCCATTTACAGCTGGGAGGACCGAGGTCCACAGGGACAAAAGTCAGTTACCCATCACAGCTGGGTGGACTGAAGGTCCACAGGAACAAAGGTCAGTTACCCATTTACTGCTGAGAGGACCGAGGTCCACAGGGACAAAAGTCAGATACCCATTAACTGCTGGGTGGACTGAAGGCCACAAGAAGAAAGTTTTTACTAAGTCAGGCTTGAAACCATACGGTCCCAATGGAAGCTACTACGACTACACCAACCAGGCCTCAAGAGCAACACAGTTAACAGTACGAATAGACTGTCCTGACAAATGCATCATATGACAATATTTTGAGGAAAGAAGCAATGAAAATGTCGACAGATTTGTTCTGTCATAAAACATGTCATTATTGCAAACACTTGAGTTAGATTATGGCTTAATGTTGATTTAGTTCTATTCAGCAATGATGAAAAAACAAATCTGGGCAGAACCTTTTGACTGTATGATATTACAAACTATGATATTACAAACAAAGTATTTTGCGTATACATGTAGAATCAACCAATACAAATGTTCTTGGAACGTTCACAGCAAGCAAACAAAATACAAACACATGGTTCTTGTTTGGAAAGATTTTTTGGATCTCAGGAAAAATTGTTTCCATGCTCTTGAGTTAGATTATGGCTTAATGCTAATTTAGTTCTATTCAGCAAAGATGAAAAAACAAATCTGGGCAGAACCTTTGACTGTATGATATTACCACTTTATGCTTTGTGGCTGCGTCTACGCTAGCTGAATGGGTAGCACAAACTGTGTTGGGTTTGAGAAATTCTACATGGGAGATAACTCCATGACTCTCAAGAGTTAAGTTATTTTCTTGACTGGTATTTAATTTTCACCATTTGTAATTCTAGACAATGACTATTCAAATATTAAATACTTATTGTTAAAAAAAGGCATGCCACATTTTTCAGTGTTTGCTTCTCTTGCATGTGGGTAAAAGCATAATTCTGCTTAATATCTTCTTTTTTGCTACTACCATGAACATTGTCATATTAATCCATCATGTTTTTAAATGGAATCATTAGTGTATTCACTGTCACCATCATATTTTCATATCTATTGAATTATTACTACATGTTTTGTTATTATCATGCATTAATATTGACTTACTCATATTGGATAATAACTACCTGTTTAACTTTTGTCATGTTTTCATACTGAAGAGTTACTGCATGTTCATTTATTATGGTTTTTTTTATATAAACAATTACTGTATGTTTTATCATGTTTTCATATTGAATTATGTTATATTATTGTCATGTTTTCACATTGATTACAACTGTACATTTTGTTATTGACAAGTTTTCATACTGATTATAACTATGTTTTGTTGTTGTCAAGTTTCACATTGAGTAATTACTGTACGTTTATTGATTGTAATGCTTTTTCATACTGAATTATAACTGCATTTCATACTGATCTATTACTGTATGTCTCATTACTGTCACACTTTCACACTGACTAATAACGCACATTTTGTTAATGTCATGTTTTCATATTCATTTATCACTGTACATCTTGTCACTGTCATGTTTTCATATTGACTAATCACTCTAAATTTACTCATTGTTACATTTTCATACTGAATTTTTATTGTATGTTTTGTTATGGTCAACTTTTGATTGCCGATTTATTACTGTATGTTGTGTTATTGTCAAGTTTTCATACTGAATAATTACTGTATGTTTTGTTTACTGTCATCATTTCCATTTCACAGAATAGAGAAGACTGAGGACAAGGGGGGAAAAAGGAGCGTGGGGGGTGGGGTTAAAACTGTAAGGTTGCAGGGGACAGAGTTGGTAAAGATCTCAATATGTCTATCTCCTCTTTACCTACTATAAAATATATATGGAAACATTAGAGAAACAAATATATATATACACATTCACTTTACCTTAAACAAGCCTTGAAATCTTCAAGGCTCTTCCCACAGATCTTGAAGATTTTTATATAATTTAATTTAGTTATACAAAAAAAGGTTGAGAGAGAGAGAGAGAGAGAGAGAGAGAGAGAGAGAGAGAGAGAGAGAGAGAGAGAGAGAGAGAGAGAGAGAGAGAGAGAGAGAGAGAGAGAGAGAGAGAGAGAGAGAGAGAGAGAGAGAACGTAGGGCAAAGTGCAAAGTTTGATGCTACACTTGTCTGATTCTATGATATACAGTACATAAATAGCATTGTGAGATATACAGTACATGATATACAGTACGTAAATAGCAATATGTATTAAGACATTTAATGATTTCAGTAAAGTTAAAGGAAACCACAGCACTCAGTGAGTTGTTCCCTGTATAATTCTACAGAAAGAAAACAAAAACAAACAAAAAAATCCAACCCATGGGAAGGGGAAAAAGGGGTAGCACTTGACAGGGGACAGATGTCCAAATTTTATTTAGAATAATTTGTTTTGCCAAAATGTTATTATAATACAGTCAATTTACTTCAAGCAGTGATAAATAAATTACACTTTATTGATACAATACATTTAACTTGATTTTAAAGGTTAAAAATTAACCTGATGACAAGATATAAATACAATATTATGCAACATAATATTATACAACAGACTTATAATTCCTTTTCGACACAACTACATCTACTTTGCAACACAATAAATGTGCTTTTAAAAAGTGAAAAATCAAATTACTGATAATATCTTATTTCTCTAATTTATTTTAAAAACATGAAAATCAGCCCAAACTTTCATACAATAGGATGTCTTACTGTTCTAAAATCCAAACACAAAGTTGATTCCTGGGTCACTGACAGTAATTATTTGCAATCTTTCAAGGTTGCTTTTAAAATGTGAATATCATCCTAGTGAATAGATATTCGAAGAACAGAATAAATGTATTTTTTAAAATGTGAAAATCAGCCTCAACTGCTATAGAAGATGTTTTTCCATTCTAGAATTTATACAAACTATGTTGATTCTATTCTCTCCAAGTGAGAGGGTAACAAGATGGAATCATTTTCACAACTGCTGTGCAATAATTTGCTTTTAAAATGCAACAGTTAAATCAAACCAATTTTTTTTTTACTATAATTAATTTCAGACTTCCTATGAAAATTAAATTCTCCACTCTAAGATTCATTTTTTTTATCTAGATATTAACTAAACAAGTTTCACACTCTGCACAAAACAACAAATTCTCTACTATTTATAAAGCAGAAGGTAAAAAAGAACCCAGATATACCTGCAGTATTTGAACCAAAATTATTTTTGATGTATCAACCTACACTTGATATTTATGACTGGACATGATCTGCAGTGCTTAAAAACCAAAAGTAATATACATCAATATGAGACAATAATAAATACATAATACATAGAAAATAATCCTACCATCATATTTGATGTATATAATAAGACATTAATATACAGAAAATATACTGAGACGATAAATATCAGTATCTAGAAAATGACACCGGGACAATAAGTATATATCAGTATACACAAAGTAATATCAACCCAATAGTAAATACCAAGATCTAGGAAATGATGCTGGGACAATCAATACTGATTATCAGTATACAGAAATTAATACTGATACAATGGAAGTACCAATACAAAGAAAATGACTGTAATATTAAGTACTAGCTATCAGTACAAAGAAATTAGTATTGAGACAATAAATATCAATAGAAAATGATATTGAGACAATAAGTATCAATAGATATAAAATGATAATGAGCCAATAAGTTCAAAACAAAAGCATAAAGAATGTGATATTGAGATAATAATAAGCATCAATAGAAAATGAAACTGAGACATTAAATCTACCCATCAGTATAAAGAATCAATCAAAAGAAACTAATGCTGCCACAGTAAGTACTACTATCTGTACAAAGAAAGTAATACTGAGACAATAACAAGTATCAATAAAAAGAAAAGAATACTGAGATATTAAGTATTAATTACAAGAATAAATTAAAGCAATACTGAGACAATAATAAATAAAATGTTATTGACAGAGAAAGTATCAATCATAAGAATAAAGAAAACAAATTAGACAATAAGAAACATCAACAACAACAAATTATACAGAGACAATAAATTGGTGTAACGAAAGTAATACCAAGACCATAATAACTATCAATAAACAGACAACGTTACTGTGAGTCAGTTTCTAACCATCTGTATTAAGAAATAGTACTGAGAAAATGAGTAAGTATTAATAAATGAGAAATGATATTGATACAATAAATATTTACACACAAAAATTAATATTAAAACTATACGATATATAATAGTTATACAGAAAATAAATAAATACTAGAAAAGTAACTAAAAGAACAGGGGGAAAGTGTAAGTAAGGAATTAAAAAAGCTATGAGCGTGCAATTGGTGATGAAAGCAAAAATGTTAAAAAAAAAAGTTAAAAAAGAAAAAAAAAGGCAAGGGTATCAAAGGAAATCACGTCAAAATTCAAACTAGCGGTGAAGTGTAAAAATCTAATGAGCAGGGACAAAAACAAACTAGAATGCGCCAAAAACGGAAATATATGCAAATGCCATATGTGAATACTTGAATTAAAAAAAAAAGGTATACTAGAATGTGGTACAAGTGTCAAAACTAGGCTGGGTGTAAATAACTAGCAAATGCAAATATAGAAAAATAGGCAAATTAAAAATAAAGCAAGAATATGGTGAGTGAAAAAAATAGTATACAAAAAGGTAAAAAAAAAAAAAAAAAAAAAGGGGGGGGAGTGGGTGGGTGTGCATAGGCTGGAGTTCAAAGGTCATATACCTCTATCTGTAAGTTCAGCACGCTCGAGGACAATTTTTCTCTGAGGATCTGCCGTGACAACCCCAACCAGACGGCCTAGCAAGTGGTGGATAGAAATCGAAACGTACAAGATTTCTTTTAAGACATTATGATTTCTAACATTTCTTTCACTGTGATTTGTTTTAAAAGTTATTCTGAGAAATGTTTCTCCTGGATGCGTTGTATGGCCCAGACTATGCAGGCATAAAGTTTGTTGCTGCACAAGTCTGTGTTACATGCATCATCTTTGGTGGGATATCCTGACATGCAGGCAGCCACTGGTGTAGATTTGCTGGGGTATTTTCATGTTTCCACAAAACACTGACATGGCAGACAGGGTCTTTAATGACAGTATTCATGTTCTGCATGCTCACATACATGAAAGGGAGTTCAGGCACCCGTTTGCAGGTCTGCACATATGCTGACCTGGGAGACTGGAAAAATCTCAACCCTTTGACCACTATTTTACCCCAGCAGGGGAACTAGGACCTTCCAACTGGAAGTTCCAACAGTCTGACCACAAGGCTATCACACATGTTCCACACACACACACACTATGACAGAAACTGAAATGCACCAATTTTTCTTTTTAACATATATATATATTTTATAAGTAATTCACCATGATCTAGGGAACCCTCCAAATGTTCAAGATTTCTTCTAAAACATACGCTGGTTGTTGTGATATATCTGGAAATACGATGAAATAATAATTCAAACCAACGAGACAGCTGCTCCCCCTCCTTTCTCCCCCCACCTGTATTCAAATACTGTTCAGTACTCTGTACATAGTGAGAAAATATACATAACAGACATGTTGTGTCACACACACACAGACTCTATCATACACAACACACATGAAGATTATCTTTTATCTTTCTGCTCCATCCCTTCACTCGCCCTCTTCAAACACACACCCCTCACCCCACCCGAACACAAAATTTAGGTTGATAAATTCCAGTTTATGGAACAGAGTCACAACCCTACACTTTCTTTAGGTTTGAATTACCACTATCCCAAGTGGCAAGCCTTGCAAGTCAGTCCTAATATGATTACATGATCATTCTCTTTCTTTGGGAGCATATGAGACCTTCCTTGTGGAAGACCTTCCCTATCTCTGGGGACAGATCATCACTTGATTTGGGACACATACTGAACCTTCCTTGTGGAAGACCTTCCCTATCTCTGGGAACAGATCACTTGATTTGGGACACATACTGAACCTCCCTTGTGGAAGACCTTCCCTATCTCTGAAACAGATCATCACTTGATTTGGGACACATACTGAACCTTCCTTGCGGAAGACCTTCCTTTTCTCTGGGAACAGATCATCACTTGATTTTGGACACATACTGGATGGACCTTTTTGTATCAAAGACCTTCCCCAACTTCAAAAACATTTCAAAATGATGGTTAACACCATTGATATAAAAAAAAGGGGGAGGGAGGGGGGACCACTACATTCCATTTTCCAGGAGTTTTCTTTATCACATGTAATTACTGGCAAGATAAAAAATATGGGAATCGTAACATAAAAAATGAAAAACAAATACATGGGATCATTAGAAAGGAATAGATAATTGTTACATACACACACACACTAACAGCCACAGATACCAACATAACAACAACAACACGAGGCCACATATCACACATAGCAAACCACATTATCTACTGTCACACCTATAGCCCGCATCCACATTCAGTTAATCCACGCCAAAATGACATATTTTGAAGAGGACAAAACAGCAACTATTCTGCGTACAGTACACTGCATTAAAAATAAAATCTTTAAAGGCGTCTAGTAACCTTGAGGTCATAGAGTGTGGTGGCAGAGACTTCAATTTTTAAGGCTGTTCCGTAACCCCAGGGTCATACTGAGCTGGAAGAGACCTCAAATTTAAAGACTGTCAAAGAACCCTAAGACCACATCTTGAAACGTTGTCCTTTGACCTTAGGGTCATAGAGAAGTGAAGTGGTAGAGACCTCAACTATAAAGGCTGTCCCATAACTATGTCATAGAAGAGTGAAGTGGTAAAGATCTCAACTTTTAAAGGTTGCTCCATAAACCTGCGGTCATAGATAAGTGGTAGAAACATCAACTGTAAAGGCTGTGAAATCAACCTAAAGTGACAGAGGTCAAATCTAAAGACCAAAGATGTCACCTAACCCTGAGGTCATAAGACAGATATTTGAATTTTTCTACAAGCCAGGATTATGCAAGTGATACTCAACTCCTCTCCATCATTCAGGGTCAGGTATCAATCACAGCTGGATGGACTAGAGACTACATGACTGTATACAAAGTTTTTTTTTCTAAATCCAGACTCCAACTTATGCAGCCAGACTGAAGCGAGAACAGGAGCTGTATCCCAACCACGCTGCCAATACATCTGAAATTATGTACTGAAATTTGAAAATTGTTCCCAAGTGATTCATCGCACTCATACAGTTTCACATGTGCTCTACCCAAATCTGCCTTAACACTATTGTGACTGGCCCCGCCTCTGCCTGAACTTCCGGTCAGCCTGAGCCTGCCGCCAATAAAGAACCAGTAGTTGTAAACAAAAACTCTCTAGCAGGCCTGAATGAAGTCCGATTGTCACCAAAATTTGTGTACTTAATAAAACAAGGATGCTAAGTTTAGCTGTGCTATCATTAAAGCTATTACTTAAATAGTTTTTAGCTGCCATCCAGTTCTGTACCATATATCACCGAAACGACTTTTAGCGCGGCCCGGCAGTAGGTGAAGCTTGGCGTTCACGACTATAGTCGTGGCTTGTCAAGGATTTGTTAAGCAGACAAAGCTTGTTGGTTAGGAAGTAATAGTGTATTCACGTTACTATAATTTGCTCCTGTTTGCATCTTACTAAAATGGAAGCTTTTTCTCAATCGTTTTGTTTTGTGAATTAAATATTCTTTCTCATGTTTAGAGTTCCAAGTCTCTTTCGGCATTTGGATCATGAACTTCTCTCTTCAGAACGTCCTATAAATTTGATAACGTCTCATATTGTTCTTCTCATAACAAACGTTTCTCACAAGATTCGACTGAAACTAGCTGAAAACCACAATATCTGTATTAGCTGTGTATATTCACAACACCAGGTGATGGTATCACAGTGTTATAGAGCTGGCTGTCTGTCTATATCCGTATCTATGGACAGGTCTCATGAATGACTGGGCAAGTTTATTTTTATGATTTGTGCGTATTTAATTCAAGACAAAAGTTCCTTATCTAATCTCAACTACCCCTGCGCTTACAAGGTCTTTTGGCCATAGGATAACACAAGTTATCCCAAGAGAAAACCTAAAGGGCCAAGTCAGAGGTACTAACTTACTAACCCTGCAAGTGCCATCTAATAAACCATGGTACTTCGCGATATAAAGCAAATGTCTTCATGATCATATAAATCAGCCAAGAATACCTGCCCACTGAGGTCCTTTCTGGGTGACACAACTTTTGCATCCTGTGCCTAAGATCCATGCTCGGCTAACTACAAGCTCAAATCTATGCTTTATCCAACCAGCTCCTGTGGTCAAGAGGACCAAACAGCTGAACATATTGGTGACTATAAATCCTCTGATCACCAAATTCTATGGAAGCCAGCAGGAAAAAAAAGGAACGTATTCATGGCCAGATGTGGCCTTTCCATGTAGACAGCCAACAAAAGAAGAAACAAAAAATGACACCAACCACAATGACTGGCCCATGATTTAACCCTTTCAGGAAGCTGGTGGACAGGGTGATGAAAAGGAATGGGTTCGGATGAGCAGTGAACATATTTTGTCTGCTGCAAGCAGCGACTTAACTCAAACTGATCCATTTATTTGATATTTGACATGCCCCGATGATGAACTAGTGAAAATTCTCTTCATTAATATATGGGACCTCTGGATTAGTACTAAGGCTGAACACAGATAACTCTGTTTAATTAACACTAAGAAGTCCAATGACATAATGCTGCAGTTGAACTGGAGATAATTCTCTTAAACACAAAGAGGTACAATGACAAAGAGCTGCGGTCGAACTGGAGATAATTCTCTTAAATACTACGAGGTCCAATGACAGACCTGCGGTTGAACTGAGATAATTTTCTTAAATGCAAAGAGGTCCAATGACATAGTGCTGTGATTAAACTGCAGATAATTCTGTTAAATACAAAGAGGTCCAATGACGTAGTGCTGTGGTTGAACTGCAGATAATTCTGTTAAATAGAAAGAGGTCCAATGACATAGAGCTGCGGCTGAACTGGAGTTAATTCTGTTAAATACAAAGAGGTCCAAAGACACAGTGCTGCGACTGAACTGGAGATAATTCTGCTAAACACCAAGAAGTGCAGCAGATGTAGAGACCTACCACTTGCCTTCCATGCTGTCTACACCAGTCAACGACTGGTGCAGCGAATCATGGGGGTAAATTTCATCCATACATGCACCCTCCGGTCTACCCAGTTAAGACCGGGTACCTGACTCTCTACAAAGACAGGGAAAGAATAGTAGTGTGGCAAAGGAGATGGGCACTACCCTCATAACACTGACCCTGAGAAAATTTGGGGTCTCTACCATCTCACTCCCCTACAACCTCATTATTAAGGATCAGTTTTCATCTTTACTTTTGAACAATAAGCTGACACCAGCAGAATTACTGGTACTGTTAAAATGGACAGTGAACATGGCTAGGTTGGACTTTGTGGGTTAGGACTGAACTCCAGACATCAGATCTAGAGTCCATGGCTCTACCAATGGAGTCGGGCAACTTGCTGGATCAACTCACAACTCACAAAAAGGTCACACACACACACACACACACACACATATCTTGGCAAGGAACACACAGCAAACATTAAACTGCCAACCATCCACAAGACATTCACTCTGTATCCACACAACACAGTGCGAGTTCAGTATCCATAAAACGCAAAATCCACATTCCTATCCCCATATACACAACACGCAGTACTGACACGCAAAACCTGCATCCACCTCACTACCCACACACAACACACAAAACCTGCATCCACATTTCTACCCACACACAAAACCTACACCCATATTACTACCCACACACACAACACGCAAAACCTGCATCCACAGTACTAACCAAACATACTGTCTGAATCCACACAACAGGCAAAACTGACATATAAAACTTGTAATCACCAGACTGACACATCACACAGAATGTGGATTTTCACCAGGAAACACAGCATTGCACACATCTACACATAAACACCCATAAAACACATTCCACATATCCAGCACACATTCCATTCCATGTGAGTGTAACACAAAACCAGTAACTCTATTGACCCTTATTTCCCCAAGTTATCCAGCAGCTTCCTGCAGAAATCTGATGGAATATGATGAGGGAGTATAATTGGGGTTCATAGCTGGCCTAACGCTTTTACAAACAACCACAAAACCAGGAATGGTTGACTGGCCCTTTCACTCCCTAAACCAATCTACCAGCTTCCAACAAGAACCTGGTGGACAGGGTAAGGGAGTGAAAGAGTTAACAGCTGGCCAAACCGTTTCATTCACCGTCACAACACACAAACAAGAAACCACAACAGGAGTTCAAATTTCAACACACAATTTCATGTTATCTGATTTATATATTCATATGCAACGTCAACAATGAAAGTCACAACAAACACAAAAGAAACTGCAGACATGACAGTCAAACTGAGTTCGTTCTGTTCATAAGCTCTGTCAATGCTGAGGATCACAACACACACACAATTGCAACAGAACACTCAATGTTTTCATGGCCTGTCTTCTACGCCACTTCTGTGGCTGCAGAATCTTCAACAGATTTCTCAAAATGCTAAGATGATGATGCATAAGCATAAGGATGATAATCATGATGCTATAGAGTTCCAGTCTGGATTGAGACTGCGTGTACTCTATGCTTACTTTCATAATACATCCTGGCATCACGCAGGCCCGAGAGATACAGATACCTGTGTTGTGGGTCAGAACATTTATGACCTGAATGACCCATCTGTAAAGTAGATGAGACTTGACTGTGTAAACCCAGTCTTTCCATTAAGCCCATAGCACACTCAACTCAGAGTAGGAGCTAGCTGGGGCTGAAAAATCCCACAATGACTTTGACAAAACTGATGGCATTCAAACCCACAACTTTCAGTATTCCGTCTATTTAACTACTTGTTGCAATCTTAATACACAATAATTCTGCAACAAACACAAATTTGTTCACAGTTTTACACACACGTTCAAGCAGTAACACACACAAACACAATAATTTTGCAAGCACAGAAACCAAATTTGTTAATTGTAGGTGGAAACATTTACTCAACATAACTGAAACTTGTTCAAAGAGTAACATACTACTAGCATTGCCACAAAACCCAAATCTGTTCCAATACTAATACACAGTCAATGTGACAAAACCCAAATTTGTTCAAACGCTGACAAACACAAACACACCAACACATCAAAATTTGCAAACACACTGGGTTAATGAAACACTGATGAAACAATGAACGTTGCAACAACGAGTCCAGAAATTGCAGCCGAGTCCAGAAATTGCAGCAGTCAAATTTGTTCAAACAGTAACACACACTAATGCACACACACACATCTCCACATGGATTTTACAAAACAACGGGACGAATGTACATTTATACAAGGTCAGACTGGCTGAGACTTGACAAACTAAAACACAACTTCATATTAATATTACAATCAGACAAAACAGATTTGATTAACTTGCACATTTTGAAGCACCATCAACAACAACAACAACAAAATTACAACACACACACACAAAACCAAGTCAGAACGGTTCAAACTTTAACACACAAAAACAAAATTAAATAGTAATATTGCAAACATCGTTGGTTCAGAGTATGTTTATAAGCACAGTCAATGTCCAAATACTGCAACAAAATTGCAACAATACTGTGAGACTGTTTTCAAACTTTCAACATACACAAAATAGCAACGAAATAAGACTTTTTTTCAAACTTTCACAAAAAAACGCAATTACATATTCATATTGCAAACAATTATACTAAATTTACATGTATAAGTACCGTCAACACATTCAAAGTCAAAACACTACAGGAAATCACAACAAATAGTCAGACATGTTCCACTTTGAACAAACAAAACACGATTTCATGTCAACACAAAACTCTAGTTACATGTAATAAACATTTATAAGCATCGTAAACGTTCAAAGCTGCGACACCAAAAAGGTCAGATTTTTCCAGACTTCAACACTACGCCATGTTCAGTCACATGAATATGGTAGGGTATTCATTTATATATTAATAAGCATTGTCAACATCTAAAGTCCCAACACTACAAAAAATCATGACAAAAGAGGCTTTTACAAAAGTTGAAAGACAATATGCCATGTTAACAGACACATAAAAAAGCCTGTCATCTGTGTCCGTCAGTGCGTTCAACTAGTAAACAAGTCACTTATGGATGCATAAGTCCTCAGCATAGTTATTAACAAACAGATGACAAACATTAACAAATAGATAACAAATATCAAACAGAAAAAAAAAAAAAACACGAACCCTGACCAAAAATGACCCACAGACCACCATTCACAGAAAAGCAGGACAACAAGCCAGTCCAGGTTATAAGCGTCTCTGATACAATTCTATTCAAACAACCAAATCTCGCAAAAAATAATGAACAAAGCCAAATAAGACATTAGCACGTCCCATAAAATTTGTCAGTAACAAACAAATCCAAACTCAAAAACGTAATTAGTGGTCAGTCAGTGTGGTCTGCAAGCAAACAAATAGGTTATAAAGAGTTTTGGAGACTGTGTTTCCCACCTTTCTCACCTTCTTTCTGAGTCGTGGGCAGGAGAGTGGCGCCTTGGGTAAGAGCTTGCTGGAACTGGCCATAAACTGCAGGATAGGCAGCTGTGAATAGAAAAAGCTTCTATTAATAATATTTAGTGTGTGTGTGGGGGGGGGGGGGTGAGATAAGCAAGATTTGGATGGTTTCTTCAAAAACATAAAAAAAAAGTTAAGCTCTTCAGGAGGGAGATGCATATACATGGAAAAGAGAGAAAGCGACAAAGCATGTCAATGGTTTACTATATTAGGCATCAAGCTCTTTCACAACACTAAGGAGTCAGGGAGTTGTGACCGGTTAATGCAAAAAAACACCCAGTATGGTGCATGATTAGCAACCTATATGTGATAAAAAATATGGTGCAACTGGATATTAACAAATCGGCCTATTCTGTGTGTGGGGTGTGTGTGTGTGTGTGTGCACATGCGTGCGTGTGTGCAACTCGTGTGACTTGTGTGCTGCAAATTTACCATGTGCCTTACCAATCAAGGGCTTGAAATATAAAAAAAACCATACTTATTATTTTTCCTCAATAAAGAAAATAGTTCATTAGTGTATTTGTTCAGACTCACCAATACTCGCATAGGGCTGGATGGTGGCGTACTGCTGCAGAGGATCTCCACTGGTCACTGCTTGAGCTGCAGCTGCTGATAGGAAATAAGACAATTCCTGCCTGTCATCATTAATGAAACGACTTCAGCCTGACCACAATCGCTTTTACACCATCATTTATGTAATGACTTCAACCTGACTACAATCATTTTTACATTATCATTTATGTAATGACTTTATCCTGACCACAATCACTTTTACACCATTTATGTAACAAATTCAACCTGACTACAATCACTTTTACACTATCCTTTATCAAATGACTTTATCCTGACCACAATCACTTTTACACCATTATTTATGTAACAACTTCACAATCATTTATGACATCATTTTCAGACAATCACTTATGCAATGACTTCAACGTGACTACAACTACTCGTACACTAATGTTTATTAAATTAATTTATCCTTAGCCGAGTTGTTATTTTTGACAATTACAATAAATGCAACATCTATGCGACATGGCAATGGCAATTATACACAATGCTAAATGTCATGTCAAATATATACATTCCATTTGAAGTTCCATTTGTAGTTACACACACACACACACACACACACACACACACACACACACACACACACACACACTGGTACGCTACCATATAATGTGCCAACGGTTGTAATGTAAGTCTATAAAAAAAACACACCACTAAATCATGAAGGAGATATCAATCATTACGCGCAATTTACTTTTTATGTAACAGTTGTAAGTATGTTTTGTCTCTCAGTATGTTTTGTCTTCTTAACCCTGAAACAAAGACTATGAATATCGTTTCGTGCAGATTCCTACAATTTCTATAATTATCTAATTGATGAACTCTTGTATCCTTATTCAGAAAAAGCAATTATTAAGACAAGTTAATTAGGCTGATTAGATAGCACTGGTTATTCGTAGATGAGTTGTCATTTTAATGCAATTATTAAGACAAGTTAATTAGGCTAATTAGATAGCACTGGTAATTCGTAGAGGAGTTGTCCTCATTTTCACTTCTCAGTAGGCTTTCATCAAGATCAGTGTTGGCTATGTCTGACCGTCTTTTGTGTGAGCGGTGGTCAAGGGGTGTGAGAACTTGTATTTGCAGTAAGCAAAACCATAACAAACGTAGCATAACAAAATCATGAAAGAGAACATAGTTGTAAGAACAAAATGACAAATATCGGTCCATTTCTATGGATTTGGGGTCTATGTATGTGAACTACAAGATAATACATATACGACCACACCAGACACACACAAGCTCACCAGTATAATGGGGAATTCCATTGGCATAGACCTCGGCAGCTTGGCCATTTGCAGGTGGTACTTGAAAACTGGCAACAGCGGTGGGAGATAACATGCTTGGAGGAGCGCCATTGATAGCTGCTGTGGCTGTTCCTGTAAAATCAACATCATCATCATCATCATCGTTATCAGTATAAAATGAAACTATAATTGAGTAGGTAATATGTCCAACTTCAGGCATGATAGCTGCACTCAGGGAGGTTAACTTTGTGCCCACTTTTTTGTTTTGTTTTGTTTTGTCTCATTTTCTGGGCCACTTTAATGGCCACAGATGCTGGAACAATTTTTACAATGTGATGATGATGTTGATAATGATGATAATCATGATGCTATGGAATTCCACCTAGGACTGAGACTGCATGACAGGGCTGCACTCTATGCTTACTATCTAATACATCCTGGCGTCAACCAGGCCTGAGAGATACAGACACCTGCGATGCTGATCAGATTTGAGCAACACCCAATGACGCATCCGTGAAGTGGATGCGATTTGACTGTGTGATCCCAGTCTTCCCGATGAGCTCATAGCACGCCCAAATCTGGGTAGGAGCCGATTAGAGCCGAAAAAAATCCACAATGAATTTTGAAGGGCCTGATGGGGATTCAAACCCACAACCTTCCAGCTGGCAGTCTGTTATGCTAACCACTACACCACGGCGACTGGTCAGATGTCAGACTTCTGATCAAAAGGTCTGGCTGGGGTTTATTCATGCTTGGAAACCTCCTGCCTGTTGGGTAAAGGAAAAAGACTTTTCCCACTCCCAGGTCAACATGTGTGCAGACCTGTTCATGCCTAACATCCTCCATGCACATATGCATGCAAAGCATCCAGTAGGCATATTAATGATCCTGTAAGTCATGTCACTGTCTAATGGCTTATGGAAACATGTAAAGACACCGAGCGCGTGCACATCAAAAATGGAGTATGCAGACTGTACAGCAACATACTGCCTGCACATTCTGACCTGTTTCTGTACAGTGGAAGAGTGTCTTCACTGTAGTGTACATACAATACAGGGTAAATGTCAATACCTTTACCTGTTCCTGTCCACTGGAAGGGAGTCTTTTCATTGTAGTGCACATACATGGTAGATAATAGATTTCAACACCTTTATCTGTTCCTGTATAATGGAAGGAAATCTTTTCCACTGTAGCGTGCATACAATACAGAGTAGATGTCAACTCTACCTGTTCCTGTATGATGGCAGGGAATAACATCTTTACCTGTTCCTATATGAAGGGGGGGGAATCTTTTCCATTGTAGTGTATATACAATACAGGGTAGATGTTGACACCTTTACCTGTTCCTGTACAGTGGAAGTGACTCTTTTCCAGAGTAGTGTACATACAATACAGGGTAGATGTCAACACCTTTACCTGTTTCTGTACAGTGGAGGGAGAATCTTTGCTCATAAGAGCCTTGATATTAGATGTACACAAAAGCTGTTCACATTATTCTCTCTTTCTCTCTCTTTCTTTGGTGCTGTGTTTGTGGTTAGGTGCTGTGTTTGTGGTTATTTCTTCTTCTTGTTCCCCTGAGATTTCTTCTCTTCTGGTAAACTATTTCAAGTATCTGTTTCTGAGTTTGGTGTTGATTAACTTAAATGCTTGCGCGTTTTATAGAATGTAGTTCCCACTTCAGCTGCTTGCTGCACAGGGTCTTCCTTCGATTTACTTTGTCTGTTGATGGTTCCCATGGTTCATACTTCCTGGGTCTGGTTGACACCAGCTCATATTATACAGGTAAAAGAAGGGCACAGCCCTGTCATGCAGTCTCAATCCTGGATGAAACTCCACCCATGTTCGTCATTAAAGTATAGTGCAAAACAGTCCTAGATTCTTTGGCCCTTCACATCCTACTCTCATATCTGCTGTTTCACTGGATTCAGTGCCAGATAGCTGATGTGAGCAGAATGGGACAGTGCAGAGGGGAATGGCGGAGGAAGTTCAAATTCAAGGTCTGTTTGCTATTTCAATGTAAAGAACAATAACTATTCTCTGACATGGATTACTTGTGCCATACAAATGGAATTACCATTATCATTTCCAGTGCTTTTCTGATTTTTCTTCTTGAATTGTGATTTTCAGAGTCCAAAATGTAGGTTTATGTGCAGGCTTATTATGGCCTATGCTGAGATCAGTTTGGATATTCTCCACCCCAAGGCATTTGTGGTGTGAGTGTGCATGGAATTTATTCCTAATGCCTAAACATTGTCCGAAGATACTTGAAAAAGAACTAACAGCTGAAACAGAGGCCAGAATTCCAATGAAACTATGAGCCTGTGCACACACACCCCCTACACACACACACTTCTTCATCTGATTGTTGAATGTACATACATACACGTCATTACATTTATTTATTTCACATTATTATATTACGCACACTCATGAATTCTACATAGTTGTTTGGGTTCACAAATAGTCATCATATATTGTATATGTTAAAAAAAGCAGCCCATAAGCTTAAAGCTTGTTGCACAGTGCTATTGATGCTTAATTATTGATTATTTATACACAGATGGATATTCTTTAGAAAACTACACATTTGCATTGACCATTTTAAGACCTTGCCACTGCACAGTGCTTCATGTTGGCTTCAGGAGCCCACACCATCACTGGCATGAGTGCAGTGAGCCTCTCCTGAACTTTCAATTCTATCTTCCCCTGTCTGTATCATCACTGACAAGCACGGCAGTAGAAGGCCATATACTCGTCGTTATGGTTGCACTATGGCCAGCTGTCCCTCTTCAACAATTACATTTCTATGCCAGACTCCCCCTCCCTTTCTCTCTCTCACCACCGATAGTCTTGGCAGTAGCAGACATAATAGTGCTGTGAAGAGTTCATTACGGCCAGCTATCCTCTTCAACAATTTCAATTCTATCTCCCCCCCCCCCCCTTCCCAACACTCCTTCTCGCTCTTATCATTTACAAACATGGCAGCATAAGCACAATAGCAGCTGTCAGAATCCCATTATGACCAGCTGTCTCTCTTCAACAACTTCCATTCTAGTAACTCCCTTCCCTTTCTCACCACTAACAAACATGGCAGTCGGAGGCATAACAGCAGTCATAAGAAATCTATCATGGCCAGTTAGCTCTCTTCAACAACTTCAATTTTATCTCCACAATCCCGCCACTCCCTGCTCTCTCTCTCTCACCAATAACCACCATGGCAGCAACAAGCCTATTTATTATTGATTACATTATGGCCAGCTACCTTACGTGTTTAATTTTCCTAACTACCTCAATCTGTCTTCAATTTACTTACCTACCTCATCTTTCTTTTCCAATGAAGTGTCTGGCTTTGTGGAAAAAGCATCCACTTGCAATGCCGGAAAACCTGGGTTCAATTCCTGGTCTGACAGGGATCCCCCCCCCCCCCCCCACTTTTACTCTATTAGATCCTGATTGGTGGTCTAGGTACTAGTCTTTCAAATGGGGCAATAAACCAAGGAGTTGGGTGCAGTATGAACTTGGCACAGGTGACAGATCCCATGGTAACAACAAAGTTGAGAGTTGAGTTATTCATGGCAAAGTTATATAGAAAATACTTTTGTACGTAAACAAAAATATGCGTAGAGGAAAGACTAAAAAAAACAAAAACAAGAAAACGGCATCATACTATGGCGACATGCTTTCCCCAGTGGGAGCCACAGACATTTCAAGGACAAAAATTTCACTAAAAAAAAAAGCCATCCAATCTTACCACTGGCAAGCGTGGCAGTAGTAGGCGTAATAGCAGCTGTAGCTATGCCATTATGGGCAGCCAATCCAGACAGCCCTTGCATCTGAGTTCCCAGAACGTTGACGGGACTCGCTACGGCGTAAGTTCCTTGTGCCGCAGCCATGAGAGCTACTTGTTGCTGCATCAGTTGCTGGGACGCCAAGGTGGATGCTTTGGTGTATACAGGCTGAAAAGAGTTGAGAGAAGCGTTTGATAATTCAGGCTGTAATGAGATAATCCAATAAAACAAGTTAAAAGAAAAAAGTAGATAATAACAGGCAATTATTAAATATTTTTACAAGCACCAATTTAACAGATGTGAAAAGTAAAGACTTTCCAGTAACATGAAGGCTCAACACAGAGTCAGGTGTTGTTATAAACCTCAACATAAATGAATACAATATTTTAACAAGCAGCACTTTAACAGAATGTGATAATGAAAGTTTTCTCATAATGAGAGTTAACATGGCACTGTAAGCCGTTAAAAATTTCAACTTCTCTCAGTCAGGATCATTTTATTCTATACATCTTTTTCTTCTTCTGAAAATCACTCTTTTACAGCAAAATTTACTTACTCTACACATATCTACTCACTAAAATAATTCTACGTACTTATTCATTAAATCGTGTATTTGTATATGGATTGATTAACTGAAGAATTGTAACAGCTTAGAATCAGAGTGATGTAACTAACAAATCCACATTACTCAAGGTACACCAGTCCAGCTCTAAGCCATTCAATTGTCTCTTGGTTGGTTTAACCATCTGAAATGTCATCATCTTTTCAGTTAGTCAACATCATTTCAAATAAAGAAATACATAACACTGTTCAGTATCAACAAAAGCATTAAGCCAAGTAAGCCACGATACACTGAAAGACATGAAATGGACGACAGGAGATAAATATAAAAATAAATGCAAAAAAGGAACAAATATATAAATAGGTAAATTAATATAAAAAAAAGTAAATAAATAAAAAAAATCAATCAATAAGTTAAGATTCAACTGATAAAAGCAGTAAATATTCATAAATTTAAAAGTTGAATTGTAGGGGAATGAGGTGGTTGACACCTCAACTTTTCTCAGGGCCAGCATCATGAGGGTGGTGCCCATCTCCTCTCCCTCACTGCTTTAACTTTCCTAACTTTCAAGAAAATCAGAAAGTCATTCACAACTGGGTAGGCTGGAGGTGGTGACAAGCACACATGAAGTTTCCTGGGCATGATTCACCCCTCTGCAAATTCATACAGGCAAATTGAAGGCAAAAGCTCCTCTGCTACACCTAACAGGTCTCCAAAATCAATAAACAGAATCAATAAATAAACAGATAAAGTAAATAAATAAAGAAAAGAAAAAAATTGCAAGGTCGATAAAAAGGCATTACAGACCATTAAATTTACTGCAACAATGCAGAGAAAATCCAATTAAAAACAAAATAAAACAATACCAACAACAACAAAAACAACAGCTATATCAAAGAGCAGCAAGAATGTACTCTGATATTTGGAAAAAAAAAAAAAAGAGAGTCTAAAATACAAAGAGCTCAATAGCGATAATAACACACATGCAACAATACACACAAACAAATGCCAGTTTTAATGTTGATACAACAACTACAACAATTCATAAATTTCCAATAAACGCTTCTGCCATCACAGTTGGGACAAAGTTCTGATGGTTTATTGCCAACATGGTCACTAGGTGGCGTGCAGATGCTGGGGCTGAAGTGGACTTTTAGAGTGTGGTCATAACAGAATTTTCCTGCAAGAAATGTTGGCCACTCTTTCCCAGGTAAAGTCACCCTAATACGACACTACTCATTTCTTCCCTGTTGGCATTTGCTACGATTTACCTAAAACAGGATTTTTCAGAGAATTTTGCCAAGAATGACTTTACTGTTTCCATGGGATCTTTCTTGCGCGCTAAATGCATTTAGCATACATGACGTTGGATTACCATCTCATCCAAAAGATTATCACTCAGACCACCATTCAAGATCTAAAGTTTTGGGGAAATCCTTGTCAGACAAAAATCAAACCCGAGTTTCTCGCATACTAGGCAGGTGGTTTATCCACTCTCCATGAACCAATAAGCCTAAACTGGGTCGTATGGGGAGTGATGTGGTAGAGAACTCACTATTTTTGAGGATAGGCCTCACACTCTTACTTGCTGCTTTATCCTCCCTAACCCTAGTAAGGATCAGGGTTTGGCATAGAGGTAAAGCTCCTGACTACAATCTGCATACATCCAGGTTCTATACTGGCCTCAGCTCAGAAACTTGATGTGCGTGGCCTCCAGTTCTCCCATCTGTGGATGGGTACCCATCCCAGTTTAGGGCTGGGGAAGGTAAAGAAGTGATGGAGAGGAGATAGGCACTGCCTTATTACTGCCTGCCCTGAGAAAAGTTGAGGTCTCTGCCACCTCACTCTCCCCAGACCTCAGGCTAACATGACAACCTTGACCTGTAAGTAAGTACACATATTCACCACTGTCCTATAATTCTACAAGGATGGAGTCATCTTTTAAGTGGAGGGAAGTCTGAATTTTTTCCCTTCTTTCTGTTCTCATTTCGTTTCTAGGCTGCAACTACCATGTTCACACAAAGATACAAATGGGCTTTCACGTGTACCAACTTATTTTCTAATCATTCATTCCTCTCCCCCCATGTAGGCAGTCACTCTTATTTTGGGGGATGTGCATGCTGGGTGTTTTCATGTTTCCATAAGCCACTGAACATTTCCATAGTTTACAGGATCTTTAACAATAGTACTAGATGTGATAAAATAAGGGTTCTGGCACCGGTAGATCTAAGCAAACACTGATATGTATAACTGGGAAAATCTGCACCATTTATCAACAGAGGGTACCCAAGCAGGTATGAACTCAGACCTTCCGTTGGAAGACCCATGTCCAAACCACTGGACAACTGTTTCCAACTGTGAATAGAGTGTGAGATAGTCTTTCCTTTTCAGTAAAACATGCTACGGGAATGAGCTGTTCTTCTAGTTTCAATATTTTTAGTAAGCATCTCAACATTTGAAATGAATTCCATGTGCACCAAGGCCACAGATGCCAACTGATGGAAAAGGACCCAAAATGATCATGGCATCAGACATAAGCATGGTCAAAAACCTAGCACAACCTTCAGCTTCTACCAAAACTGACCTTTTCTTGTATCAATCCGTTACTGAAACAACTTGGGCTATTTTGTTGTGAAATATATATTTCTGTCTGCAATATCCGTGAAGCCCCCCAAAAACTTCTGTTCTCAATTTAACTCAATTCAACTACTGTCCTACAGCCAGAACTAGAGTACACTGTATGATGGCAAGGTCCCCAGAGTCCACACAGCACACAGATTCCACTTCCCCATAACAAACTTCTGTGGATGTTTTCAATGAACTTAAAACTTACGTACATGTACAGTAGCTAGAACTGTTTTAGCTTGTGTATTGGCAAGACCCCTGTCTCCACCTCTTCCCACAAATCTGATCTGATTCAGCCTAGCAGTACCACCGACACACCGACACATACCACATGTACTGGGTCAAAGGAGACAACCATCCCTGTGGGCTTATCTAATTCTACACGGAATACTGACGTTAAGATGGGCAGTAAGAAGACCATTCTAATGCAGCACCCTCAGGTTCCAATTGACAACCACCCTTCACCAATTATTTAGCAGAAGTGCTCATTGCACCAACAAAGATATCAGCAATGGCAGCAACAACAACATCCATACATCAAAACTGTCAAAAATTGTGACACCGACATCATACAGCACATGCAATTTATATCAAAGTGACTGCCAGTGTTCAAGCAAACAGAAACCACAAATACATTAAAACAGAAGGGGAATGTGTATTTAATTAATTGACGAAACAAGACTCAAACTTTTGGCCAACTGGCCTTTGTCAGATGAGCACAAAAGACAACACACCAACCAGTTCACTTGATTTAGGACAAACACATCTAATAACTTCCCTGACAGGCACATTTCATTAAGCTGGAGAAGACAACTGAGAAGAAATCATATACACTATGATACAGTGTTTATTAATGTATGCATTTATTTTATCTAGCTATTTCTAACCTTCTGAGTATGCTGTATACTCTGTTCCACTGTTCCTCACCTACTTCTACCTTACTTCCAGCTAGGGTAATTCACACCACTTTCCTGTTACTGTTGCCTTCTCCAACTCAATCCACCCATCAGAGAAATTATCTGTTGTTCTTGTCCTAAACTGAGAACATTTGTTTCTTTGTTCTCCTCCATGCTCGCTAGACAAAGGCTAGTTGGCTGAAAAATTGGGCGCCTGTCCTGTTTTGTCAATTTAATGTGTGTTCCCATTGCACATGCATTAAAAGCAATATATTATACACTCCTCCAATGATGCAAAATAAGAAAATAAAAACTGGGGACATGAGGGGAAGAGGAAAAACATGGAGGGGGCGGGGAGAGGGAGAGTGAGAGACAGAGAACGAGAGAGAAAGAGAGAGAGAGAGAACGAGAGAGAGAGAGAGAGGCAGAGACATTATGGCTGTGCTCGAGTGTAGAGTTGTTCAAGAGGGAATCACAGCACTCGGACAAGTCCATATGCACTCCATTTACATCTGCCAGCAGTTATCTGTCAGACCCCCTATGTGATGGCAAGTTCATGAAATGGGAAGTGGAACAGGACCTATGAAATACTGGCACACCAGAATGACTGGACCATTCAAGTGGGCAGCTGTCAGACCATTTTTTATGTTATTGCCTCCAGACTACACTCCAGTTCTGAGCGTTCATTTCATGTGTTCAAATGTGTGAATGTGTGTATGCAAGCATCTTGAGAGTTTTAAAGTGCATGAGAGAGAGAGAGAGAGAGAGAGAGAGAGAGGAGAGAGAGACACACACACACACAGACACAGAGAGAGAGAGAGAGTGTGTGTGTGTGTGTGTGTGTGTGTGTGTGTGTGTGTGTGTGTGTGTGTGTGTGTGTGTGTGTGTGTGTGTGTGTGTGTATGCAAGCATCTTTACAGTTTTCCCTTCTATTTCATGGGAGGGTTTCAAATCTTGTGTACCTGTGTGTGTGTGGTGTGTGTGTGTGTGTGTGTGTGTGTGTGTGTGTGTGTGTGTGTGTGTGTGTGTGTGTGTGTGTGTGTGTTTTGTGTGTGCCTGTACATGTGAACTTACAGACATGCATACCTGTGAAAATCAAAGGTAACAGTAGTGAAGCACACAGAGAAGATGAGGAGGAGTCTATAATATGTGAGGTAGGACCGATAAGGGAAAAGCCTCTACTTTATATCGCTAACGGCACAGGTTTTAAGTCCAACTCGGCAAAAACCTCCCAGTCTGCTCTGCTACGAATGTACAGAAGGTAAACGTTGTCCCATTTCCCTTAAGACTTTGGACAAGGAAATGGCAGCAGCCTTAATCTTAAAGATAACGGTCGTCTCATTACCCTGATGTCACACAGGAGTACGGTGGTAGAGACTTCCAACTTCCAAGGTCATGGTTTTCCCATAACCCCTATGGTTGTTGGGAATTAAGATGGTAGAGACTACAACCCTTTTCGAGACCTGCATTAAAAGGGTAGTGCTCATTTACAGCTGAGCAGACATTAAAAGGGTAGTGCTCATTTACAGCTGAGCAGACTAAAGCCTGCGAGTGAGGAACAGGTAATGGCCACTGTCTTCATAACACCAGCCCTAATACAAGCTGGTCTCTACCACTTCGTTACCCTTCGACCTCAGGGAACAAAAGGGATGGTGAAGATAAAGCAGTGAGGGACAGGGAAAGGCCACTGCCTTCATAACACCAGCCCTGTAACAAGTTGTTCTCTACCACCTCACTCCCCCACGACCTCGGGGGAACAACTTTTACCTACATTACTACCACCAGTGTACCGGGCTGCTCAATGTGAGATAACTTATTTGAACAGATATTTGAACAGACATTAGTATGAAGCCTATCTCTGTCATGTTAGACTGGATTGGTATGGACCTATTTTGAACCATTTTCTTTGTGAAATATGGTTGATTTCATCAGGGAATGCATGTTACCAAAGGCAAACTAAGGCGCATTTCCCCCCCCCCCCAATGATGCCAGAAGGTTGGTGTGGGTGTGAATAAGGAATGGCACACTGACGGTGGGTAGAGAGAAAATGCTGGAGAACTGAACCTGGAATGTCTTGATTTCCTAGGCATATGCTTTAACCAACAAGGCCAAAAGTCATAAATCTGGTTATATTCCAAACAATAACAATGCAGCCTAGTGTAGAAAGAGAGAAACAAACAAACAAACAAAAAAGAATATCCAACAATAAGTCCTGTTCAATCAAAACCTCTCTCAGGCCCACGCCACAGAGGGATGGCACACTAACGGCAGAAGGTTGGTGTGCATGTGAATAAGGAATGGCATGCTGATGGCAGAAGGTTGTGTGGGTGTGAATAAGGAATGGCAGGTTGGTGTGGGTGTGAATAAGGAATGGCACAACGATGGCGAAAGGTTGGTGTTAGTGTCAAGGAATGGCATACTGATGGCAAAAGTTGGTGTGGATGTGAAAGAATGGCATACTGATGGCAAACATTGATGTGGATGTGAAAGAATGGCACACCGATGGCAAAAGGTTGGTGTGGGTGTGAAGGAATGGCACACTGATGGCAAAGGTTGGTGTGGATGTGAAAGAATGGCATACTGATGGCAGAAGGTTGGTGTGAGTGTGAATAAAGAACAGCAGAAGGTCGGTGTGGGGTATCAGAAATAGAATATTAATGGCAGAAGGTTGGTGTGTGTGTGAATAAGGAATGGCATACTGATGGCAGAAGGTTGGTGTGGGTGTCAGTAAGTGATGGCACACTGATGACTGAAGGTTGGTTGGTATAGGTGTGAATATAGAATGGTACACTGATGGAAGAAGGTTGGTGGAGTGGAATAAGGAATGGCATACTGATGGCAGAAGATTGGTGTGGGTGTCAATAAGGAATGGCACACTAGTGCCAGAAGGTTTGTGTGGGTGTCAATAAGGGATGGCAACGAGCAAATTTGGGTGGTATCATAGGGAACTGATGCAGAGGTTGGTGTGGGTGTCAAAAAGGGAATGGCATACTGATGGCAGAAAGTTGGTGTGGGTATCAATAAGGGATGGCATACTGATGGCAGAAGGTTGGTGTGGGTGTGAATAAGGAATGGCACACTGATGGCAGAAGGTTGGCGTGGGTGTGAATAAGGAATGGCACACTGATGGCAGAAGGTTGGTGTGGGTGTGAATAAGGAATGGCACACTGATGGCAGAAGGTTGGTGTGGGTGTGAATAAGGAATGGCACACTGATGGCAGAAGGTTGGTGTGGGTGTGAATAAGGAATGGCACACTGATGGCAGAAGGTTGGTGTGGGTGTGAATAAGGAATGGCACACTGATGACAGAAGGTTGGTGTGGGTGTGAATAAGGAATGGCACACTGATGGCAGAAGGTTGGTGTGGGTGTGAATAAGGAATGGCACACTGATGGCAGAAGGTTGGTGTGGGTGTGAATAAGGAATGGCACACTGATGGCAGAAGGTTGGCGTGGGTGTCAATAAGGGATGGCATACTGATGGCAGAAGGTTGGTGTGGGTGTGAATAAGGGATGGCATACTGATGGCAGAAGGTTGGTGTGGGTGTGAATAAGGAATGGCACACTGATGGCAGAAGGTTGGCGTGGGTGTGAATAAGGAATGGCAAACTGATGTCAAGAGGATGGAATGGATGTAAGAAAAAAGCTTGATTGTATGTGTGGGTCTCCAGTTCATCCAGCTGTGAATAAGTACCCAATCCTGTTCATGGCTGGGGAAGGTAAAGCACTGAGGGGGAGGAGCAGAATTCGCCCTAAACAACCTGACAGAATTTGGGGTATCTATCATTTCCCTCCCCCTATGACCTCATAGCTATGTGACAACCTTGATCTTTAAGTAATCAGCATTAGGGGGCAGCCCACTACAGAGCAAAGTACCAACAGTTAGTGTTGACAAAACGCTACCGTTGAGAAACAAAAACAATCTCATGCAAAGGAAGAGAAGGAACCCTACTTGTATTAAAATCCAACATCAACAATGGTAACGCTGATAAGAAAAAAAAATAATTACAAAAAAATACAAGAAGCCAGCACCAGTATGTGATTCCAAATTAGGTTGCCCAAAAACAAGATACAAATTTTACCAGGACTGCCCTAATAATCACGTTTTGGCCAACAACAAAGACGTAGAGTGGTCAGGTTTGCTACGGCGTTTGAACTGGTATATACACACTTAACAAGCCATTCTCCCCTTGGCCAAGCCATGATAAAATCATTTCACATTGAGCAGCCCTGTAATGTGTGTGTGTTTTGTGTGTGTGTGTGTGTGTGTGGTGTGCGTGTGTGTGTGCGTGTGTGTGCGTGTGTGTTGTGTGTGTGTGTGTGTATGTGTGTGTGTGTGTTTACAATGAGTAGCCGCATACTGATTTGAGAGAGAGAGGGGGGGGGAGGAGAATCTCATATTGGGCCAGCACAAATAAGCTATTCCTTATTAAACATACAAGACATCTGAATAAATTTCACCTTTGGTAAGGAAATAACAATTAAAAGAAAAATTGTGCCGGGTCTGCCCAAAACAAACAATTAGGTAACTCAGTATTAGCTGGGTCACCACAAATCAGGGCATTTTATCTGAGGCTGCCTGCAAAAAGATTCACAAAAACGGTTTTACTTAAGTCCAGCCCAAAGACGATATTCCATAAACGGGCATGCCTCTGTGACTGCTAAATCTTATCGGCCCATCCCTTATCGGTCCCACAAAATAGGATGTAGGGTGGGGTGGGAGGTGGGGTGGGGGAACGAAATTAGAATTGCAAGTACAATACCTCCAGTTTCATCGGAACCAAACCGGTGTCTGAGAGCAAGGTCAGAGGGGCCTGGGACAAAGATCAAAGGTCACAGGTCAAGGTCCTTCTTTCCTCAACCCCCAAAACAGTAACGGTCAAGATCAAACTAAGCGACCTTGGCAAAGACGTGGAGAGAAAGAGATTATAGCCGCTTGGGCCCTGAGCTGATAATAGAATGAACTCGACTGGATTAAAAAAAAAATTCATAACAAAGTTTTCTGGCATGAAACTTGAGTCACTGTACCTGGGAAAAGCATGTCGCCAAAGCTGACTTGGACTGAATACGTTTGTCACAACGGAAATTTTCTGGCATGAAATGTGGGCAGATCTCAAACGCCTTCAACCATAGCACAGTGTTACCTTATTTTGTTCACGCGGTTCTACTTTTTCTCTCTTATTTTTTCCTTGTCAGTGTGCATTTTTGTTAACCAAGTGGAATTTTCAGAGTGACTTTTTCTCAACAGAATCTTTCCAGGGACAACTCTTTGGCATGGGATCTTTTACGAGTGCTTAGTACATGCTTGACTATCAGACCTATGCATTGTTTCATCTCTGGCTCTCTAGGGCAGGTACTGTGCCTATCCACTAGGCCACACCGTCATTGCTAAGTGTCTTCTCCCTGCGCCAATTTGCATAGGTGCAAATTGTGCCTAAGGAACTTGATACAAGTGCACGCAGTCCCCAGTCTACTTAGCCGTGAACGGGTATACGACTTGTCAAAGTAGGGAAGGTAAAGCAGGAAGGGAGAAGAGATGGGCACCACCCTCACCATGCTAGCCACAAGAAACATCAAGGTCTCTACCACCTCAACCCCATGATCTATGGGTTAATGGGAAAACCTTCTATCTTTTTTAAGAAAAAACTGTAATCAGCGCAGGCAAAAAGGAACTCAAACTGTTACTGGGCAAGTCAGATTGTGACCATATTATTATCAATGTTTATTTATCTCTATAGCGTTTTAACATTTCATCTGTTATTACCGATTTTAATAGGAAAAACTTGATCTAGGCTTCATAGAATAACATGGTAATTGGTATGACTAATTACCACTGTTATTGTATAAATCTCATGCTTAACAGAATATGGCAACTGATATGACTAAACTATTGTAGAAATCCGATATCTCACACAACAGGATAACTGGCGTAACTAATTTTCATCGTTATTAGAGAAATATGATACATACTGAACAGGATAATTTGTGTGACTAGTTTTCGCTGTTATTACAAAAATCTGATACATAATGGACATGAAACTGTTTTACAGAGAAAGTTTTATTATTCAATTTAATTTTCATTATTGAGAGGACAGTGCATGCACAATGATTTTGAAACAGCACCAGTGGGCAAGTGGCTACTTCTTTTCCTCCACGTCTTTGGAACTATAAAACTAACAACACTGGATGTCCGCTTATTTAGTTGAGTACCAGAGAGCATGATTCTTAATAAGTGCAGCATTCTGTGATTCTGTGCGTCTCTTCAGCACAAAACTGAATGCTCCAATGCAGTATTTGAAATGCAAAGAATGCTATGCCAAAAATTTACATGATCAATAGGAAACTGGGAGGTCTCCATTTTTTTTTTTTTTCATGATCTGAAATGCTACATCTTGTACATTTTCATAACAATCTGAAACCGAAAGTTTTAAAGGAGCACCTACAAAACTGGTGGCACCTTTCTTTTCTCTGCACAGCGAAAAAAGAAAAAACAAACAACAACAAAACCCATGGCCCGAATGAACTATTGGCCACTGTCACTGAAATGTTCCCCACTTAACAACTTATTACTTAGTTTCAGAGTGCAAGAAAATCCCCTAAAGAATGCAATGCTTAAAAGAAACATGCTTCTCTGCTGCCGGATTTTTCAAAGGCAATGAACTGAGGAAACACCAGTTTCACAATACCAAACACTGATGTGAACGTGGGTGACAACAATACAACAGCCTGTTGGCCTGTATCTTGTCATCATCATATCAAGGATCGGCCAGAACGGTGTCTCACAAAAGGAACAAAGAAGGCAGATACACCATACGTGTCCCTATCTTCCCAAATTTCTCTTCGCTACACTGACTCAATAAGAGATTTTCATGTCACTATCATAAGCATTTGTTGTAGGTGGGAGTTCATGTTGTTGTTTTTGTTGTTTTTTAATTCCGACTCCAAACAATGCTCTTTCCTCATTCTCCAGTGCATGTATACACACTGGCCCACCACACTGTGAAGGTATCCACATAATTCATCTTTGATGGGTGTGTCTGTTCACTGTTTTTTTGTTTCTGTTGACATGGCTTCCACTACTTCCAAGATCTCTAACATGCATATCTGATGTTCTGAGTGTTTTACACTTGAAAGGGGTTTAGGTACTTGCAGGTCTATGTATGTTGATCTAGGAGATGGGTCGAATCTAGATCTTTACACACAAGGTGATTCTGAAACCAGATTAGACCTGGAGCTTCCAACTGGAAGTCCACCATCCTAATTATATGGGTGGCCATTGCCCTTGCCATAAAAAAGGTTGCCAACATCATCACATGTTCTCAGGTATCTGGTCACCCATCCAAGTAATAACAAGACCCGATGTTGCTTAACTTGTTCCATGCGGATGTTCGCTACTATGGATATCAGCAACTCGACAATCTGATGTCCACATTGGCAGCGGTAACTTCAAAGCCACGTTGCTGTGGTGACGTACTGTATTCAAATCCTACCATGCGAAGACGATATCTAACATTATTTATGGCCTATTTGCACGTCAGTGGCTGGCTGTGCATGTACACTCCGTAGTGTAATATTAAAAGTTCTGATGTAACTTGGCTTCACTTTGCTCATAAATAAGATGAAAATGGCGACATGTGGAAACGTGTTCAGCAGTGCACACGAGGCAAATTGTTGCCCAGCATTCACGATGTGATCAAGATGCTTAGAAGTGAGGGTTCAAGTAATAGATAATAAACTGTAATAGATAATAGACTGGATGAGTGATTTTGTTCCATATAATGTGAGACATTTTGTTGAAAAAATACCACACTAAATGAGAACTGGTTGATACATGACATCTTTTGCCGCACTACAGAGCTTTTATGTTGAAAACCCCCAAATTTCAAATAATTAGTGTTTCAGTTGTATTTTCGATGATTTTTTTCCCAATTGTACTCCGTCTGCTACACAGCAATTCAAAACAGCAGGGGTAAGGGGGGGGGGGGGGGCACTCCCAGCATGGCGCCAGTTAATTTTGAGGACTGGATGAGTATTGCATTACCATTTAAATTTCAAGCGAAACAACGCCAAAATAAATGAGAAGTCAGGTTTTCAACTTGGTGTTGCACTGCCTTTTAAATTCTGAGCCAAACTGAACACGCAGTTTAACATTGGTATCAGACGAGAACTGGTGTTTGCTACGTAGTACAACATTGCCCTTTGAAAATCAAGCCAAACCGGACACCCAGTTTTGATGCAAAAACATCCAACTACACACACACATACACCAACAACGATAACAACAATGACATCATCACCAGTGTCTTTAAAATAGTGAAAAGAAGCAAAAAGACTACAGGCTTCTCAATATTTAGGTCCTAAACCCATCCGTTTTGCACGACCCAATCTTCGGCTCTATCCCTGTGTCACTACTCCCATGCCGCTCATTTCAGTCTCCAACATACCTCCAAACCCACTGAAAATGAGGTCACCATGACAGCAGGCCATGAAGGGCAAAAGAATCTTTTCTTTTTTCCTGTCCACAATTCTACGATGTTCAACAAGAATGGTGATGGATGATAGTGATGATGTTGATGTTATGGTGTTCCAGAGTGGACTGACAGAAATGTACTCAATGTTTCAAACATATCCTGGCATCAGCCTGACACAAACTGTTGGTCAGGAAATTTGAGCAATACCCTCAAAGACGCATCTGTGAAACGTTCATGAATGTCAAATGGTGCTAATTTCATGTCTGTTGAGCTCAGTGCATAAGAATTCAGATAGCTATCATTGGTCTGTGCTCTTACTGCAATCTCTCCAAACATCACGACAACCCATCAATGAGGTAAAGGGGTTATCACGATGCACTCACTACTCTCTGTGAGGTCTGGTTCCCAACCCTCATCAGTCCAAAAATTTACAGAAGGACTTTTTTTTTTATCTGTCCCTGATCAACTCCTAACCAGAGTTTGACGTGCTATGGACTTGCTGGAAAGACTAGGACTACACATGTCAAGTAACATCCACTTTATGGATGCATCAGCGAGGGTACTGTTCAAATTTCCTGACCAATATCATGGGTGTCTGTATCTCTCAGGCCTGGTTGATACCATGGTATATTAAGAAAGTTACCATAGAGCACAGTCTTGTTATTCGGTCTCATTATGAAAGGGAACTCCATAGCATTATCACTATCACCCCCATTCTCGTTATCACAACACTGAAAAACATCACAGCATTTTGACCCCGATTCTGTGTCCCTTCATGCCCAACTCTAATGATGATCTGATTCTTGCGGGTTTGGAGGTGTGATGAAGAGTCAAAATGAGTAGCATCAGGCTAGTGACACAGGAGCAGAGCATAAGATAAAGCGGTATTACTAAAAACAAACAAAACAAAAACACACACACACAAAAGAAAAAACGAAAACAAAGAAAGAAAAAGATAATACCATGCTCAATGTGAACACTTTAAGGATAACTCTTTTCCGCCACCTTACTAACACACTGTATCATTGCAAGCTTCCTCTCAGACACACGCGTGCGCAACATACACATCACAATGTTTCTACATCCTGCAGATATTTTTAAGTATGCATGTCTCTTGGTGTCAGAGTTGCAATATTAACCGTTTCACTCCCTCAAAAGTGAGCTAAGGAAAGTGATCATTTCCTGTGTTTGAGCACAATGGCATTTATGCCCCACACAAAAATTAAAACCAAAACATTAAAAGCTTACGTTTCATTTTATGGTACAGGGTCAGTCCAAAACACTGCAAGCTGACTTGGGATTCATTTCATGGTACAAGATCAAAGCAAAAACACTATAAGCTGACATAAATTCATTTTGCAGTACAGGATCAGTCCAAACCCTACAAGCTGACTTAGGATTCATTTCATGGTACTGGGTCAATCCAAAGCCCACAGGCTGACTTAGGACTCCTTTCATGGTATGGGGTCATTCCAAACCCTACAAGCTCGATCCAAAACAGTACAAGCTGATTCAGGATTCATTTCATGGTACAGGCTCAGTCCAAAACACTACAAGCTGATTTAGGATTCATTTCAAGGTACAGGATCAGTCTACAACATTACAAGCTGATTTATGATTCATTTTGTGTTACAGTGTCAGTCCAAAGCATTACAAGCAGACTTACGATTCATTTCATGGTACAAAGTCAGTCTAAAACACTACAAGTTGATTTCGAATTTACTTTGTGGTACAGGATCAGTCCAAAACACACAAACTGACATCGATTCATTTCATGATACAGGAGCAGCAAAAAACACTACAAGCAGACTTACGATTCATTTCATGGTACTACAAGCTGATGAAGGATTCATTTTATGGTGCAGGGTCAGTCCAAAATACTATGCTGACTTAGATTCATTTCATGGTACAAGATCAATCCAAAACACTAAATTTTTATTAGGATTTATTTCATGGTACAGGGCAGAGAAAAATATTGCTGACCTGTATAGAATTAATTCCATGGTATACAATCACAAATATGTGAATATGAAACCTAAATAAATAAAACACAGAGGCTGCAACCTGACATACGACTCATTTCAGAGTGGACGGTCCCACTATACACTGCTATGAAACTTAAGTGAATGCAACATTTTGGACTGGATTGTCACAATGGAATGTTTCCTGGTGAAATGGAGAGTTGCTCTTCCCGGGGGAAGGGGGGGGGGGGATGCATGCCGACACAGCACTGCACCACTTTGGATTTTTTTTTAAATAGTGCTCTCCCATTCGTTTCGCTCTCTTTTGTTCTGTTTTGACAAGCAAGAGACATGGATACAAATGGAAAGAAAAATATAAATGAACGGAGAAAAAAAATCTTCACAGAGTTTAAAACAGAGTAAACGGGAGAAAAAACAAAAACAAAAAACCATGCACCCCCACACACACTCACAGATGGGGGCGTTATTACCCACAGACTGTTAGTTCAAGACACACTAGCAGCAGACGACAACTTCACAACAATCAACCAATCTCTGATAGGCATAACAGCCAAACAGTCAGAATGCACAACTTCCAATCAGATAGCTTAGGTTCAGTCCAGTTTGGGCACTATCTGGTGGGTGTAAAGTTGGGCATCTTCCCCGTCTGCCAGGCCAAAGCGTCTCCAGACCTGCTAGCGCCTGAACCCCCTCTACGTGTATATACACAAGAAGAACATCAAATATACTCGTACATCAAACGTCATATAAACCACATTGATGTTTAGGGCTTAAGGAAACACTAAAACACACCGACATGCCGTGCACCTTCAGAAGATGTGATATGCAGATTCTGCAGTGACAAAATGCCTGCACAATGTGGACCAAACAATGTGTGCATATATACACTCTAGAAAAAACAATGCTCAAAAACAAGTGTTCTCTGTTTGGTACAGTACTGTCCTGGCCTTCTTTAATCCCTTACAATGGAATTTGCTCTACCCATGTCTCCAGGCAAACATCCCTACCGAATCCAAAGCCAGGCTTATCAATACAATCTTTGCACCCAGACTGACTTACCAGTAACCAGACACTAACATCCCTACAGAACCAAAAGCCAGGCTTGTCAGTATAATCTCTGTACCCAGACTGACTTACCAGTGCCAGACACAAACATCCCTACGGAACTACTAATGTCAGACCTGGACTCAACAAAACCTTTGACAAAAAGACCACAACTTACGATATGGGAAGTCTTAGAAGAACAGCAGGTGAGAACAGAAGAGACATGATTATAATTCGAAGAAATCCGAAAGAAGGTTGGAATAACACATGCCAAACATTGCATCATATTATAGAGGATCACGTGGTTTGGCCAGCTGACCAGCAAATCTTTCAAGTTTACAACACCAGATGTTATTAGTAGGGCTTCAGCACCAAAGGAAAACCACGACAGTGCTGGATAGATGGAGGTGGCATGTACACTCCAACCACATCTACATGATTTACACGATTCTATAACAGACTTCCCATCTAGCTGCAGACTGCCAGCTTCACCTGTGTGACATATGATACAGGTCGCATGGAAAAAGTCAAAAGAAAAACATTTCCTCGGCACATTACTGGGATAAAGGGAGAGACACTTCAACCAGTACAGCTTGGACTGGTGAAGGACAAGAAGGCAGACAGTACAGCTAATACAGCGTGTTCCAATTTCAGTTTCAATTTCTCAAGATGACACATGCCCGGAATGAATTCCATATGCGCTAACATCACAGGTGCCTTGTGATGGAGAAGATCCAGAATGATTATAGCACAAGCCTTAAGTCCACACATAAACCCACGATCTGGCCAGGTCCTGGTAATACAGCTTGGGTTAGTGAAAGGACAATAAAGACTTGGAGTATGTCTAAGGCACAGGGTACAGCCAGTACAGCTTGGACTGATGAAGGAAAACCAAAGTGCACATGCTGGACAGTTTCAAGAATATGATGTTATTTTCCATTGCTGTAGGTCATCAAACACTGACACGGCTTACAGGACCTTTAAAATACATATTTGATGTTCTGCATGCATGAATACAGGAGGGATTTCGGGCACAGGCAGGTCTGCACACATGTTGATGGTGATCAGAAAAGCCTCTACCCCGTACCCACCAGTCGTATACACAAAGGCAATTCAGGCACTGGCAGGTCTCAACATTATGTTGACCGAGGAGATGGAAAAAATCTCCACACCCTTTATCCAACAAAAAAAAAGCTCCACCCTTTACCCACCAGATTGTATTATGACTTGTTCACAGTCAAGACTTCTCAGAATGAATTGAAAATCTCAGGAACACAAGATGGTTTAATCGTTTTATATGTGACTGCTGTCATCTTCTGCTGTTAATCAACAAAGACCTCACAAAAGGAGCACATGTACACATATATATTATACATACATACACACACACACATAAATGTAGATAGATAGATAGATAGATAGATAGATAGATAGATAGATAGATAGATAGAAATAGATAGATAGATAAGATAGATAGATAAGACAGAAAATTACGATAACAATCCCAAACATCATATTACACAGAAACATCAGCAGCTCCTAATCCACACATGAAAAAGATAAATAACACACGCAGTAACAACAATAACAACTACTACAACAAAACCACACACTCCCAAACAACTCCAATCTGATTAACCCTTAAACTCCCTCAGCCTGTCCACTAGCTGCTCGGCCTCTCTCAGCCTGAGGGAGTGAAAGGATGAACACATACTCACATATTAACCTTCTCATTCCGTCACCCTTTCTGTCAGGAAGCTGGTGGGCAGGGTGACGGAATGGGACGGTTACAACACCCAAACTGGACCAAATTAACAAATAATGCATGATTATATTGAAAGAAACGAAACACCAAATACTCCTCAAATCAATGTGCATATTTAACCAAATTTCAAACATCATAACAATTATCCTTTTACAACATTTAGTACAATGAACACATAATAAATCAAACTTGTCAATATTCAAATTGAAACACAAAGAGAGGTGTGGACAGATACCTGGGAAAGGAATGGAGGGGAGAAGATAAAGAGACAAGAGAGAGATAGGTGGGGCGGGGGGCACACACACAGGTGTTAGTTTTAGTCCAAACACTCAACAATATAAAAGGCAGGGGAGGGAGAACACATAGATATATGAATATATCACTCTCGCATCCAATTCAGACATTGTAAATGACCAGAGTGACATTTAAAATGTTTATGGTAAAATTCTAAAAAAAGAAAAAAAAAAGAAAAAAAAAAGAAAAAAAAAGAAAAAAAAAGGTCTCACACACAACGCGCGCACAGACACATTTCCTCCAGCTCTGAACATTAATCCAACAACAGCAATTCCAATTATGAAATAATAATGCTGATATAAAATTTAATTAAAAACAAACAAAAAATTACATTTCAAAAATCAAATAACACTCATACTAAACAAAAACTGGGGAAAAAAAAGAAAATCAAACATAACCACCAAATTAGTATTGATAACACATCCATATCAGTTGACACAATTACAACAACAACAAAACCACCATCACAACAACAACAATCCCATAATACCAAAGCATACACACTCAGCCACTTCTAATATTGATCATCTCCTGTCAAATGAGTTGTCCATTTCTATGAACATCTGCTACAAATGTGTTGTCATCTACTTCTAATATCATGACCATCCCCTATCAAATGAGTTGTCATCTATTTCTTGAACATCTGCTACAAATGTTGTCATCTACTTCTAATATCATGACCTCCTATCAAATGAGTTGTCATCATTTCTTTGAACATCTGCTACAAATAGTTGTCATCATTCAGAATCTAATATTATATATCTACCACCAAATGAGTTGTCGTCCATTTCTATGATCATCTGCTACAAAAGTGTTGTCATCTACTTCTAATATTATGATCATCTCAGATCAAATGAGTTGTCGTCCATTTCTATGATCATCTGCTACAAAAGTGTTGTCATCTACTTCTAACATTATGATCATCTCCCATCAAATGAGTTGTCGTCCATTTCTATGAACATCTGCTACAAATGTGTTGTCATCTACTTCTAATATCATGACCATCCCCTATCAAATGAGTTGTCATCTATTTCTTTGAACATCTGCTACAAATAAGTTGTCATCTACTTCAGAATCTAATATTATATATCTACCACCAAATGAGTTGTCGTCCATTTCTATGAACATCTGCTACAAATGAGTTGTCATCTACTTCAGAATCTAATATTATATATCTACCACCAAATGAGTTGTCATCCATTTCTATGATCATCTGCTACAAATGAGTTGTCATCTACTTCAGAATCTAATATTATAACTACCAGTAAATGAGTTGTCGTCCATTTCTATGATCATCTGCTACAAATGAGTTGTCTACTTCTAATAAGTAACACTATGATCATCTCCCATCAAATGAGTTGTCGTCCATTTCTATGATCATCTGCTACAAATAAGTTGTCATCTACTTCAGAATCTAATATTATATCTACCACCAAATGAGTTGTCATCCATTTCTATGATCATCTGCTACAAATGAGTGTCATCCACTTTTAATATATGATCATCTACCTTCAAATGAGTGGTCATCTAATGCTAATTATCTGATGATCTGCCATCAAATGAGTTGTCATCTACTGGTAATTATCTGATCATCTACCATAAAATGAGTTTTCATCTACTTCTACGATATCTATCATCAAACATACAATCATCTACCATATGAAATGCCACCTATTTCTATGATCACTTACATAAATGAGTTTATCTACTTCTAACATCATCTACCATAAAACAAGTCGCTATCAACTTCTAGTATGTGATCATCTATCATAAAATGAGCATCAAGAAATCATTTCATGTCAGAGGGTCACATAAATTTTCACTGAAATATCAGCACTCATTTTGTGGCAGATGGTCACTTACATATTCAAGATCTGTTAACTATTCCAACAGAACATCAACTCACTTCATAACAGGCATCACACGTATATTCAGAAACTATGTAACTATTCCATAAGAACATGAAAAACTCATTTCACGGCAGTAGTTCACATGCATATTCAGAAATTATGTGACTACTCCATCAGATATACCAACAACTCATTTCATGGCAGAGGGTCACACGCATATCCAAGACCTATGTAAGTATTCCATTTGAACATGAATATGGACAGACAGGAACAGTTAAAATCATCAGAAGTACATCCCAAGACAGCTGAAAGAGACCACGTTTTACTGAAAGATATGTGAACATACAACATTCAACACTTAAAATGTCTAAAAGATACAATAAAATATACAACATTCAACAGTTAACACTGAACAATAATTGCTGAAAAACAAAAAAATCCCAAAGGCAACAGCAACTGAGTAAATTCACAGACACAGTTAACATTTTACACCTCCCCTCCCTCTGTTCTCTTGCCAAATAGAAATGAGAAATATTAAGAGCACAATAAACTAAACTCAGACAGCCGGTAAAAATGATAAATATTAAGAGCAAACCAAACTTAACTTAAACACAAACATACCAGATAGAAATCAAAAATATTAAAAACACATGCAGCTAAATACATACGCACACACGCACGCAAGCACACACACACACACACAAAGCCAGGTAAAAATTCTAAATGTTAAGAGCACACCCAAGTAAATTTGCACACACACAGGTTCTCTCTCTCTCTCTCTCTCTCCACACTCACACACACACACACACACACACACACACACACACACACACACACACACACACACACACACACACACACACAGAGAAGCACACACATACAACATCAAAAGAAAACATCTAAAAGAAAGTAAAAGCCAGTATCTCCACATGAATACAGACATATAATATGCACAAGGAGAAACAAACACATACACACAAGAAACAGAAAAGCACTACACCACCAAAGTTTACATCTTATTATGCACAAAAATAATTATCACATTCAACATGCAATAAAAAGAAAACAAAACAATGAACAAAATTGACAACTGTGATATACATAATATGGATTTTAAGACACACAAGATTCAGCAACTAAAACAAAAAACAACAACTTTACAATACTATAACACAAAATGTTAAAGTATCTAAACTGATATACTCGGGTTTTAGGACACAAAACATAATGATTTAACATAAAACACTGTTAAAGCGTTTGAAATGATATGTTTGGGATTTCAAGACATAAAATGCAAAAATGTGTTTCGGTTTTTAGGCATGGAAGTAAAATTGTTACATGCAAACTGATAATTTTAAGTTTAAAGACACAAAAAGTAAACACATATCTAGGTTTTGAGCAACAAAAGTAAACCTTTTATTATCCATTTGAGTTTTAAGAGAAGACAGTAAAGCTTGTGTGATCTGTCTGGGTTTCTAAGACACAAAATTAAAAGCTAATGTAATTTATTAGGATTTTATGGAACGAAAGTAAAGCTTAGTGATATATATGGATTTTAAGACATAAAAGTAAGGCTTCCATAGTTCTTTTTGGTTTTAAGACAAATGTGAAGTTTATGAACTCTACTTGGGTTTTAAGACGCACAAGAAAAACTTGCGTAATCTTTTTCGGTTTACAGCCACACGAGTACAGCTCATGTAATCGCTTAAGGTTTTAACCCTTTGACTCCTGCACCCTGTCCACCAGCATCTTGCGTTGTCAACCACACTAGCATAGCAAAAGCTTAATCCTTTGACTCCCTCACCCTGTCCTCAAGCTTCCTGCAGGAAACTGGTGTACAGGGTGAGGGAGTCAAAAGGTTGCGTTTTTGCAGTTTGTGGATAGTGTGCGGGAGTCAAAGGGTTAAGACTAACAAAAAATAATAAAACACTTATGTAACCTGGGTTTACAGCTACACAGGTAAAGCTTATGTACTGTATTTGGATTTTAAGACTCAAAACAAACACTTAAGACTCAAAACAAACACGTAACCTATTTGGGTTTACAGCCATACATGTAAAAGCTTATGCAATCTAATTTTTATCTATCTGGGTTTTACAACACCAATGGCATGACTTCTACTATCTATATAACACAGAAGGTAAGTAATCATAAACTGCACAAGTACATTGTAAAGCTGTGATTAAATGAGTACGCATATGCAAACCAGAAAACTCGCTTAAATGAAAATGCACGAAAGCAATTACACAGTAGTAGAAAAAGACACGCAAATGAGTGCCATTGCCAACAGGTTAGGATGTTGGACATTCAATTCCAAAGATCCTGTCAGTAAACTTACTAAAAGGTAGAGATTTATCCAATTTCCTAGGTAAACATAAGCACACTTACGCACAAGAGACAAGACAATCAAGGCGAGGGTGAAAAAACTGTGTGTACTGAAACGGATGCAAAGCTGAAGTAGATTTCACAAATACCATCATGACTTTGCCTGAAAGATTCTCTCAATATCCGTATGATATACATTACCTTAACTTATTTAGTGAGTACCTTGTCACTCTCGCGGTAAGGTGGAATTAGTTAAGTAATATCCCAGCATGTTTGGGGGTAGCTACAATCACAGCACAATGTTAATATTTGTATTTGGAGGTAGCTACAATAACAGCACTATGTTAGTGTCTGGAGGTAGGTACAATCAAAGCACTATGTTAGTGTTTACATTTGGAGGTAGATACAATCACAGCACTATGTTAGTGTTCCATTTGGAAGTAGATACAAATCATAGCACTATGGAGGTAGACACAATCACTGCAGTATGTTAATGTTTGGAGGCAGATACAATCATAGCACTATGGAGGCGGATACAATGACAGCACTATGTTGGTCTCCAGCGGTAGATGCATTCACAGCACTATCTTAACCTTTGTATGTTGAGGCAGATCTATACAATCACAGTATTATGTTAGTGTTCGGGGGTAGATACAATCACAGTACTATGTTAGTGTTTGTATTTGGAGATAGATACAATCACAGCACTATGTTAGTGTCTGTATAAATCGGCAGTAGATACAATCACAGGACTGTTAGTATTCGTGTTTGGAGGTAGATACAAACACAATACTGTGTTAGTCTGGAGGTAGATGCAATCACAATACTGACTACTGAGTTAGTTCGGAGGTATATACAATCACGATACTGTGTTAGTTTGGAGGTAGATACAATCACAGCACTATGTTCGCTTTTGCACAGTTGGAGGTAAATAAAGTCACAGCTCAGAGGTCTGTCTACACAGAGTGACGTATACAGATTTTAGTGGCAACTATGTAATGTATAAGAAACATATGAACTGATCATGGATGTAGGTTTTAAGTCATGGATATTATATAAAGGCTTTTCTTTATATTTACATGCGTGGTTCAGCACTTGAACACTAGGTCTTATTTTCCTCTGAACATTTTGCTTTTAGATACTTGGGCGTTTTGTTTGTTTTCACTTTTAGATTATTATTTTCAGTTTCTTTATTGTCTGTACAAGTATGTCTTCCTGTCAGTTTCTCTGTTTTACACATACACACTTTCTGTCTCTCATACACACACAAAATATGCATAACCATCTCCATTCCACATATCCATACTATATACATATGCACGCCCACCCTTGCTCCCATATGTGTACATGCACAAGACCAATCATGTGTGCATGCACATAAATGAACACCCTCCCACATACAAAACCACAAACATACATGTACACCACACATGGAGACACTATACAGTCACACACACACACACTCACGGTGACACAGCTCTACAAATGAACAACAAAACAGTCTGGCTACATGATGAAACAGAAAAAGAGAATAAGAGAAAGAAAAAGAGCAGAACCTGACAGCATAGCGCTACCTTTATAAATATAATGACACAATGTTAGTCAGCACACATGCGCGCGCGCGCACGCACACACACACACACACACTCACTCTCACACACACACTGTCAGGATGTTGATGCTTGGTTGATGGTTTTTAAATGCTTTGGAGACTGCATAATTGTGTCAGTATGTCCTACTGTTTTTGTAGGGTCGGGACATTACACCCAATTAATGTTCTTAGTCCAGGGCATTTCGCCTACTCCTACTATACTTGCCTCCTGGATACCACACCATATACATACCTATTTTAATGAATACATAATTATTTATTTTATTAACAGTTGTCTAATCTACAAAGGTTTCTGATTATACAGTCATCAGTAATGTTTATAGGCATGCAATACATAAATATTCACAATAATCACTCTGAAACAAAAACACAGGCACATTTCAAAAGTTGTGGCAGGCTATGTTACTCCTGGACAAGAATGATAGAAAGAAAAGAAAGCAAGAAACAGACAAATGAAAGAATGAAGAAGAGGAGGACAGAAGAGGCGCCAGAGTAAGAGGATTGAAGTGGATTAGATTTGGATTGGATTACATTTATTTATGCTGTTCAAAGAATTTTCCCCTGTGAAATGCCAACAGCTCTTCCCAGGGAAGAACTGCTATAATATAATGCCACTTTTTTCATCTGTCTTTTTTTCTTAACACGATTGTTTCATATCAAACTGAGAAAGAGAGAGAGAGAGAGAGAGAGAGAGGGGAGAGAGAGAGAGAGAGAGGAGTGTGTGTGTGTGTGTGTGTGTGTGTGTGTGTGTGTGTGTGTGTGTGGTGTGTGTGTGTGTGTATGTGTGTCTGTGTGTCTGTGTGTGTCTGTGAATCATGAATGTGTCTGTGACAAAAATGACTGAATTGATATTTTCTCAGCTGTTTCTGGTGGATATTTCCCAAATTTAGGTCAAACGTGTAGCTAGCTGAGGAATAGGGAAATATGTAAGTTGGAAAGTCAAGGTGCCAAAGTCAAGGTCACATGGACCAAAAAGTGCATAAAATCATCACTTTTGATAAAAGATGTGTGAACAGTACTTTCTCAGATCCTCTGAGATAATACTTACATTCTGTATTCAAGGTTGTCATAATCTACCATTGACCTCAATGCATTTGAAGTCTTATTTCATCTGATGTTTTTTATTTCAAGATTACAATGACCTTGAGAAGCACAAAATCCGGATTTTCTGTCATAATTGTTTGAATGGCTTGACAGTCTTTTTTTTTCTTTCTTTTTCTCCATATGTACGCATTTATTTTTTCTTCTGAAAGTGGATCTCTCTACAGAATTTTTCCAGGGGTAACTTCTATGTTGCTGTTTGACTTGCACTATGTGACTATGGCAAAATGTTTGCTCACACTGGACTCCACTTATAATCTCATGCACCCAGACCACCACTCAAGGTATAATGGATTGGGGAGAAAAAAAGTCTTGTCCAACAAAAGAGAAAAGAAATAAAAAGACGAAAAAAAAAAAATCAAAACAGAGATGAAGATGAAAACTGCTGTCATGCGAAAGAAAAAAAGGACTGAGGGAAGGAGTGGAAAGAGATGAAGAAAAAGAAAGATCAGTCTTTATCAGTCATGCTAGTTTCTGGCAAATGTGAAATATCCCATAAGCTGCACAGTTTGGTCACATTACCCACCATAACACACTGTCCAAGATCAGCCTTCAGGGCACTCTAGAAAGAGGCCATCACCGAAGTGGACAGAGGAAGAGGCTGGTCATAAACATCCAAGACCGGACCAACCCCAGTGTATCTGAACTGCCTTTGGCTGCACCCCAGAGACAGAGATAGAGGATCTTGTGAGATGCTGTATCTCAAGAGTCCCCTCCCTAACCCCAACCACCAGGCTGGTTACTGGATTAGAAGTTTAGAAAAAGAAGAGAAAAACAGAAAAAACAAAGCAGTCATCTAATCCTACTAGGCAAGCAGAGCAGTTTGGGGAGAGCTAAAAATTCTGGAAATATTTGTAATACAACCAGCAACATTTCAAATGCACTGCATGCAAATTTTTACCATTCTATAAGCTTTTTGAGAAACAAGTGGGTGGTGGGGGTGGGGAGTGGGGGGATGCGAAGACATAACATAAAAACTAAACACAAAACAAAGAACACATATACTGATGCTGATAAACATATCGCACACACACTCGCACACACAAACACACCAAATGCTGTACACATGCGCACAAATGGAACTCACACAAAATGAAGCTCTCACACACACACACACACCACCACCACTGCCACACACATTATATACGCATGCACATACAAGCACACACTTCTGTGCATGCATGTGAACACACAAACACACCAAAACACGCAAATACACATAAAATCTAAACTGAACCAACGCTCACATACAACGGACAAACAAATGGACACATCCACATACAAAACCAAGTAACACACATACACATAAACAAAACTTTAAACATAAAGTAGCTTACACACACACAGGAAAGACAGACATGCATGCAGACACAAACACATGAACACAAACACACAAATAAAAACGTATGCATACAAAAAAACAGAACAACTATTTGAATTATGCTCATATGCACACACTCTCTCGCACACAAGCCAGAAACAAATCTAGGCCTAAAATTAGATTAAGAACAAATCATAAGAATAATAATAAGCAGACTATAATTGGAAGCAAAGGAGGTAAGTCACATAACAAGGCTACAAGCAAGGGGAGGTAACTTTAAAAAAAAAAAAGGATGAAATTATTCAAAATAAGGGGGAGATAAGAAAAGATATTCACCTGAGAAAGCGAGTCAAAGGATCCCACACGCGACAATTCGTATGGTTGTTCAACCTACACACACACACACACACACACACACACACACACACACACACACACACACACACACGCATGCAAAAACATACAAATGGCAACGTCATGTATGTACAAAAACATCTAGTAAATCAAGCAAACAGAGCTGTCCAAGCTCTGAGAAGATGTATATATAAGGATCAGGAATGAGACTTAGCTAAGGTATAACACATATGATATCCGTAATCATTCCGAGCTGATCGTCTGTCTCCAGTTTTTACAATAAGCCTACATAACTTTACTCTTACTGCCTTGGTTTTAGAAAAAGGCAAATTTCATCTTGAAGACAACTTTTCTTGAAACCAGCCAGTATTACAATAATGCTTTATCTTCCCCAACTTTGAAGAAAGTCAGGTACCCATTCACAGCAGGGTAGGCTGGATGGAGGCTGCACGCTGTGACACACATTTAAAGGTTCCAGGACTTGACTGACACACATACAAACTTGTGCAGGCAGATTCATAGACGAGTGCTCTATCTCTGCACCAACCAAGCCTGCCAAGATTCTTATAATTCCTCAAGTTTACACACACACACAGATACACACATGAGGACACAACCAAAACTTCCCTCCTTAAAATCTACTTTTTTTTTTCAACGTCTGTGTTTCTCTCAGACACACACACACACACACACACACCACACACACACACACACACATACACAAACACACACGAATGTACGCACACAAAAACAGATACATATCCCCGTCCATACACACACTACAAAACATAACAGTAAGAGATAGTTTGTACTACAACACACACACACACACACACACACACACACACACACACACACACACACACACAACACACACACACACACACACACACAACACACACACCCCATACACAGTACAAAACATAACATAACAGTATGGACAGTTGTAAAATTAATACACACACACACACACACACACACACACAAACACACACACACACCTCTTCTCTGTCTCTATCTCTCCTAAGATTCTATGGTACCATCCACAGCCTACAATACTTATACATTTCAGCTCTAAAGGTAAGCAAAAGTGTGTGTTGAATGAATGTATCTGTCTAAGTATAGTTTTGGTTTTGTACGGCAAAATCAAAATTCAAGGTGTTGGCAAATTAAACAAAATCACTTAACAAAGCTTAACTGACTGTACATGGTAGAAATAAAGCTACCACATTTAAACCAAAGGAAGATTTAATATGTGTAGAATATGTTATAACATGCCTGACCTGACACCATAAACAAAGATGGACAGAGATGATCAGTCGCTGTAGTGCAGAGGTAAGTGCAACAGCTAAATGACTGGAAGGCTGCTGGTTCAAATCCCATCAATCCTGTCAAAATCAAGGGATTTTACAGCCCCAAATAGCTCCTATCCAGAGCTTTGGGCACACTGGGAAGACAGACTACACAGTCAAGTCTCATCCACTTCACAGATGTATCAATGAGGGTGCTGTTCAAACTTCCTGACCAACACTGCAGGTGTCTGTATCTCTCAAGCCTGGTTGTTGCTTGTATACATATGAACACAGATACAGCTTCATTATGTAATCTCATCCAGACCACAATTCCACGGCATCATCTTTATTATCTCCATCATCATTACTACAGCATGGTGAAAAATTGATCTAGATTCAGTGGTTACTAATCTAATGTAGTACAGAAAATGGGATAGAAAAAAAATCTATAATTATAAGACAACACAAACAAAACAAAACAACAATAAAAAAGAGAGCTATAGAAATTTTAAATACTTGACCACATGATTAAGATACCATATTTTAGATACTGACTTGAAAGAATGATAATCTCATATGATAATTGTGAAAACCAAAAGATGTCGATTTGGTATTTTAGACACATATTTATAACAACAGTGACTACTATGTTTATTACTCTATGTTTATTATGAAAACTACAAGACAGCAGATTTATGTAAAACCAGTAACATACTACATTTATTATGAAAACCACAAGATACAAATTTTGGTATTTTAGATATATACTTGTAAGGAGAGTAATAACTGTGTTTACTGTGAAAACTGCAAGATTGAGATTTGGTATTAGATATAGACTTGTAATTGTACGGACAGTAACTACTATGTTTATTGTAAAAAGCCTCAAAAGACAGCATACCGTGATAAATCCAGAAATACATATTAGAGCAAAACATTGCAGACACTCTTCCTTGTTTAAAGTACTTACTGACTTCAGCACATTCTGCTGATGTAATGTATCTCTGCTTTTGTATTAACTTCTAAGACACAGCAACTTCACTTGACTACCCAAGAATTTATTTAATACTGCATAAGCAAGTTTCTGTTATATGCTCATGTTTCAAGAAGCGTTGGATTACACTGTTTACAAATCTTCAAAGTGGGCCAAAACCTAACGCGAAAAAATCGTATCTCTCTCAGCCACCCACCCCCCCACCCCGATACACACACTCACACATGTGCGCACACGTATGCACATGAGTTCTGAAAACTATAACTTTCAACTTTTAGGTATAAAAAAGCTTTTTACTAGCAATATTTATGTTTCGTGTGTGTGTGTGTGTGTGTGTGTGTGTGTGTGTGTGCGCGCGTGCGTGCGTGCGTGTGCACACGCGCGCATGCGTGTGTCTGTGTTTGTTTCATGTGCCTGTGTGTGCGTGCGTGTGTGTCTATATGTGTGTGTGTGTGTGTGCCTCTGTGTGTGTGTGTCTGTGTGCATGCATATGCTCATGTATGTGATAGTTCTCTATGTATTACAATGTATGTCTTGCAAATGTTCTCGCACTGTCTTCTAAATATGTATCATGTGCAGTGAGTCCAAACAAGTTTGTAAAATAGCCTACAAGAATTACTTATTCTGATATAACTACAATATGACACAGTACAATTACAACTCAGCACAATACATCATAAGATGACAAACACAACATAATATAATAGTTTCAGTTTGTTTTCAATGCAGCATAAAATTAATACAATTCAATACAATATAATCAGAATACAATCCAACAAATCCCACTGCAAAACAAGTGTGTTAAACAATATTACGCAGTACAGTACAAGTATATCACAGAATAGAACGCGATATGGTTTCAATTTGTCAAGACAAAGTTTGCCGCCTATCGAATACACTGCATATACGACTGTATACACTGTTTGTGTAAACACTGTCCAAGATTATGTGGCCCTTTATGAACTGTTGCCTGGTGACCTCAGTTTCAAAGGTTGGGAGATGTATTGGAGACTGGAAATGAGTGATGCGGAGAAGTGAAAGGAGTGGTGTAGAAAATGGGGAAGACATGATTCCATACATTCTTATGCTGTAAATTTCCATACATATTAATACTGTAAATACCATGTGATGGAAAAAGATCCATGACCATGGTATAAGCCAGCGCTTATTAAAACCTTATGTACTGGCAAGGTCTTTGGGCTAGCGCTACTAAACCTTGGGTTCTATATATTAGATTATTACTGTCAATACTTTTATCAATTCCATACACTACTGTCAATACTTGTACCAATCTGTATTCAAACTAAGGGTATCTGCAATGACTTAAGAAGTCTTCTCCAGGCAAGTCTTGAGGTTCACCTAACAATGGGATCCACTGTTACGGTCTATGCTTATATTTAACTATTACTCGAACTTAAAGTATCTGTACTGTCTTATGAAGCCCACACAAAACCAACGACATGAACGTTCCCCAAAATTGTCAGCCTGTTAGCAACAACATTTTGTATTACAAGCGTGCTGGGTCCCCACACAACACATTCAACTCACCCCTACCTCCCAATCTTCCATCTACACTGGGGCTTCCAATGGAACGCATTACAATACAGTATGATTCGATGCACAATACCACACTACACAAAGCAATACCACATAACAGAAATTGAACATGATAAATTCAGTAACATAGATACATAAACACAAACATCCAAAAATACACTGATACATCATACAGAAAGTCCTGAAACACAGATTTCACATCTAAATACTAGAAAAAATCCACAAGTCGTGCATACACACACATCCCCATCTCCCCAATTCCCAACTCTCCAACAGACATACACACACAATGAGAAGAAAAAGTACACAACCAGACAATATGATTCAGACTGAAATACTGATTACCAAATAAAAAAAAAAAGTATCACGAACACACACAAACACAACAGCAGCAATGACAACAAAACCAGACAAATACACTTCACCAAAACCGATGCACTGACAATTCCACATCGACAAAGAAGACTTGCACAAACAGACCAATCCATGAAGAGACACACACACACACACACACACACACACACACACACACACACACACACACACACACACACACACACACACACACATCACTCACTCACTCTCACTCCCGGAAGAACCAAATTTACACAGCTCGACAATACTGACCCAGAGTGACATACCAAACTGATAAAAAATCCAAACTGGATCACACACATTGTCAACAAAACACCAACACACCAACAAATGCACTGTGCGTATGATCTTTCAGCTTATCACTAATTTGACAACTATCTGAAACAACGAATCAACACATCACAGGCAAACACACCAACACAACTATGAACACCTTGAGTAGAAAGAAAAAACACACACACACACACACACACACACACACACACACACACACACAACGAAAGCACTATACTGTGTCAGACAACTTAATTCAGATTGAAGTATCATTCACTGCTGATTCATAATAAAAAAAAAATTAAAAAAACATCCAAAAACATAAAACCGGCAGACTTGATCAGATCAAGAAAGTAAATCTATATCAAATAAATAAATAGAATTAAAATTACAACAACAATATAAAACATGAACACTGAGACAACCACAAACACAGCAAAAAACACAAATATGCATCTGTTGAAATAAAAACAAGTTATCAATACACATGTACACAAACAGACATAGACACATACAGGTGGGAAAAAAGAAATCTCTCTCCAACAGAGAACACACGCTGACTTACATGACCATAAACACTCTGACCAACACATATAACACCTGTGGAAAAGTTCCGTAGGCAGTACCTCCAATCTGATTCAGAGCAAAAGGATTGAGAAGTCCAAGTGGTGCTGCCATCTGCTGCATGCGGCGGAGTTGTCTTTCTTTTTCAGTATCAGCAAATTTGACTACCAGACTGGAAGAGGCTCCCTGTGAGACACACTTATTTAATTAATGTCTTTCTTTGATTATCAGCCAAGAGCAATATGATAAAGAGAAAGATGAGAAGACAAGGAAGAAGAAGAAGAGGAGAAAATGCATGCAGATATATATATATACAAGTTACACTTATACTAAGTTATACTGATAGCAATAGCTAACTCTGCCATACTTCCATGTTCTGGGCATGCAGACTGACAGTGATAGTAACACCCAATTGTGCCATATCTCATGTTTAGGGCATGTTGACTGATAGTGATAGTAACACCCAATTGTGCCATACCGGGTATTTCATGTTCTGGGAATGTAGACTGATAGCGGTAGTAACACCCAATTGTGCCAAATCTCATGTTCTGGGAATGCAGACAGACAATGACAGTAACACCCAATTGTGCCATATCTCAAGTTCTGGGCATGTAGACTGATAGTGGTAGTAACAACCAATTGTGCCATATCTCATGTTCTGGGCATGTAGACTGATAGTGGTAGTAACACCCAATTGTGCCATATCTCATGTTCTGGGCATGTAGACTGACAGTGGTTGTAACAACCAATTGTGCCATGTCATGTTCTGGGCATGTTGACTGATAGAGATAGTAACACCCAACTGTGCCATATCTCATGTTCTGGGAATGCAGACTGACAGTGATAGTAAAACCCAACTGTGCCATATCTCATGATCTAGGCATTTTGACTGATAGTGGCAGTAACAACCAATTGTGCCATATCTCATGTTCTGGGCATGCAGTTTGACAGTGATAGTAACACCCAATTGTGCCATACTTCATGTCTGGGCCTGCAGACTATAGTAACATCCAATTGTCATTGTGCCATACTTCATGTTCTGGGCATAAACTGATAAAGGCTCACAGTGATAGTAACACCCAACTGTGCCATATTTCATGTTCTGGGCATGTAGAGGAACATCCAATTGTCATTGTGCCATACTTCATGTTCTGGGCATAAACTGATAAAGGCTCACAGTTATAGTAACACCCAACTGTGCCATATTTCATGTTCTGGGCATGTAGACTGACTGTGACAGTAACACCCAATTGTACCATATTTCATGTTCTGGGCATGTAGACTGACTGTGACAGTAACACCCAATTGTGCCATACTTTCATGTTCTGGGCATGTAGACTGACTGTGACAGTAACACCCAATTGTGCCATACTTTCATGTTCTGGGCATGTAGACTGACTGTGACAGTAACATCCCAATCGTGCCATACTTTCATGTTCTGGGCATGGGTAGCACCTTGTGGTTAAAGTGTGGAGGCTTTTTCGATCTGCTTGGTCAAAATATATGTGTAGACTTGCAAGTGCCGAATCCACTCAGTATGCATACACAAGCAGAACACGAAATAACACACTGAAACTCACATTCTGAAAAACTCTCTGCTAGCTACCTCTAGTTCATCCAACTGTGTAAGGCAACAATGGAGAGGTGATAAAACACTGGTCAGCCCTCATAATACTGGTTCTAAGGAAAGCTGAGACCTGCATCCTTCACTTTTCTATGACCCCTGGGTTATGGTACAACATTTATCCTTTTTGTATGTACAAACTATCAAGAGGTTTTTACAGGAATATATGCCGTTGAACACAATACTTATTATAGTTCAATTTACATTAAGACCGATGCATATTCATTATTATCTATGGAACTTCAATGTCTGAAAAATTCACAGCCTAATAAACTTTTGTGTGCTGCAAACTCCAGTCCACCCAGATGTGAATGGGCATCTAATCCTCTTTGGGTTTAGGAAAGTTAAGTCAGCAAGGGACAGGAGCGGGATCTGTTGCTGAACAGGACTGGGATCTGTCTCTGGAAAGCTGATCTGAGAGTAGTGTGGTCTCTATCACCTCACTCCTACTAAAGTGATCTGGTTTACAATTATGGGACTGCCTGCCTTTTTTTTTTTATATAATACAAAACTCACAGAATGCCTACTTTTTCGAATTAAAAAGTACACTACTTAACAGTATACTACTCTCAGAACTATAAACGAACCACTGACAATAACACTGAACAAAAACAAATGCATCGCACACGTGCACACACACACACACACACAAACACTGTCTTCTCATAAACAGTCTACTCACTCACACACACACACACACATACACACATACACAGAGTCTTCTCACATATAGTCCTCGCGACACACACACACACCCACATACACGGGCATACAAAAACAAATAGGCAGTCTTGTTGCATACACACAATGACATTCATGCTACATTCATTACATAATCTATTCAAGGAAAATAACCCAATCCCTTTCCCCAGAAATCTGAGAAAGCACTTTCCTTCCCAACACAACACTTCCAATACACACAAATTACAAGACATACAAAATCCATCTCTTTGTTCAAGAATAAAAATCTCAACCATAGCTGCCAACCTTTGAAGTTAAAAAACAGGAATCATCAGCCAGGGGGGTCCAGGGGGGCCGCTTAGATCCCCCTGGTGGGGTCAAGGGGCAGAGCTATTGATTTTTCACTAATTCAAAGTACAAAAATGGCCTCTCCTGGCATATTTAAGCATGAAAAAGAGTTTTTCCACCAGACTTACAAAATCCAGGATTTTTTGGACAGATCCAGGATTCCGGGATCGTTTTTCAAATCCAGGAAATTCCCGGAAATCCGGGAGGGTTGGCAGCTATGCTAAACCCACAGAATGTAATAATAAATACTACACACAATCTTCTCTCTCTCTCTCACACACACACACACACACACACACACACACAAAGTGCATGTGACATACACACAACACACACACAGTGCATGTGACACACACACAAAGTGCATGCACACAAAGTCCTTCCCACTGATAAACAATGGTAAAGTTTGCATCAAAGCCCAAGATCAATGGGAAGCGAGGTAACAGAGACCATCCTTCCTTAGGGCCAGCATAAAGAGACAGGAGGTCATCTCCTTCCCAGGCAAACATGAGGTAAAGCTACTGACAGCCTAACACACACACTGACAAAATTAATGTGTATATATACAGACCAACTGACCGGTATTGTCAGCATCTCTTCTCTCTCTCTCTCTCTCTCAAACACACACACACACACACACACACAGAGTGACATACACAATTTTCTCACACACCCATTAATACACACACACACACAAACACCACAGAGCCTTCACACACAGTACCCACTGACACACACGCATGCACACACCACACACACACACACTTCATATATGCACATACACAGGCACAAATGCACCAACTACACAGGCACAAATGCACCAACGACACAGGCAAACACAAATCTTTTATCATTTTTAACTTCATAAACCGACGTTGACATTATAATGACAAACATGTAAACACACTGCACTGCCCGATTGACAGGCAGTTTAACTCTTGCATGCACTCTCACACACAAATCACATGTTCACAAACAGTGACGAACAGATTTACACACTGGTTGCATTTACAACTCTCTCTCTCTCTCTTTCTCTCTCTATCTACCCCCCCCTCTCTCTCTCTCTCTCTCTCACACACACACACACATACACTCATCCCTACAAAACAGACAAACACACTCCCTGACATGACAGACAGACTGACAAATGTAGACAAATGAGCACAAAGACAGGCCTACTTCAAAGCACTCTCTCTCATAGTCATACTCCCCCAGACGACACTGACAACAGTCTAAAAAGACAGACAGAGGAACACACAATAAACGCAAAAAGACTGACCAATTCAAAGGCAGTGTAAAGTCTTTTTCTATGTCTCTCTCACACACCCTGCCCACCTCTCCCCAACCGAGAAAACTCTCTCTGAGAAAATGAACTGTCTGAAAAACACAGACAAACGTGCACACATAAACTAAATCAAAAGCATCTCTCTCTCTCTCTCTCTCTCCCAGTCCTCTCTCTCTCACACACACACACACACACACACACACACACACACACACACACACACACACACACACACACACATTTTCCCATGACACTGACATACACACTTCGACAGATGTACAGATTGAAAAACAGGCGCAAACTCACTGGCATTGTCTGGCTCCCATGCAGAGCATTTATTGCCGACTGGGCTTCTGAGTGAGTCGAAAACTTCACGAATGCGCACCCTGAAATACAAAAAAAAATCATTTTTCACTGTTATCATTAAAACAACTTTTCTACAATATATCTTTTATTACCAGTAGGCCTATCATAACAAACTCTTTTATGACCATTATCATCGTTAATAGAATTCGAACGTATTCGACTTAAACCCACGACATCCGATCAAATGGATGCGGACGCATGCATGCACAGTGGACTTTGCATGTTTTGTTGTTCACACTTCCTCACAAGTCTACGGTTTATGACCTATTTGAATAAAACATACTTCCTCACAAGTCTACGGGTTATGGCCTATTTGAATAAAACATCCACTGTCCAGTTCTCTCAAATTTTTACCCTTACAGATTTACTAAATATTCCCAATCCTGAAAGCATTAATTCCCATACTAAGACATAACAGTACTTCTTAGACCTAGATCTTAGTACTAGATCTGAAAACACCATCCTGAAACTACTGGATCTATTTAACGTGGCTTCAGATCTAACGTAACTAGAGAGACTCTTATTACTATATTACTATTATTAGTCTTAAAGATCTAAACTTAAAGAATGTCGTTTCCTAAATTTTAACACTTCGCCATTTAAAACAATTAAAAAAATGTCCCACACAAGGATTTCGAGATGAAATCAAACGTTTCTGGAGATCCAACATTCTTGTCGAAATGTTTTTGACTGTTAGATGTAGCCTACTTGTTTACAGTAAACACACCTGGCAGATTTGCCCAACTACTAGATTTCGGCGAAGGACGCCGTCATCTTCTAGCCATATCTACTGCAGCTTGCTTTCTCACAAACAGTTCCAATGAATAAACGTTCGGCGAAAGGTATTTCCTTGATTGTAGCTCTTAGAAGTCAAGTCCTTTCTCATTATTCATCGTCAAAGCGCAATGTCCAAAACTTTGCATTTATCGTCTGCTCTTCTTCGGTTACGCTGCGCATGCGCATCAATGATACTTCGTTAGACTATGCCTAGGCTAGTCTCGGTCAACCTGCTAATTTTCTTGCCGGAATATTCAGTAGACGAAAAATGTCTTGACGTTGTAAAGTTATCTATACAATACTGAATACATTATTATATTCAGTTATATTCAGAACGTCTACTGTTGCAAAGTTGGAAAATATTTGCCATTACAACGTTCTTTTTTTCCATTTTCATCTAAAACAGCATCTGACATCAGAAGAATCGACTAACACAAAAATTTAAAACAAAAGTTTAATTACAAAGACGCACCTGTTGAGCGTTAAACTATGGCTGCATTCTGAAATATGTATTGTGTAGCTTGAAGGATTGTTATTAATCAAAATTTGCAGTTAGCCAAACTCGAGACACAATAGAGAGAGAGAGAGAGGGGGGGGGGAGGGAGAGGGAGACAGACAGACGTAGAGAAAGAGTGGGGAAGGGTGTCAATTTCTTAAGTCCGTGTGAGGATGAATGATGATGATGATGACGATGATAATGATGATGATAGTGAACGTTTACAGTGCGATAACAGTGGTCTATGCGTTAAGAATTCTACAATACAAAAATAGATGAAATAAAAGTTACACATAAAAAAACTTTCACTAATTTTACCCAATAACGTCATGCACACATTCTCAATAATATTCATATAAAGCACATTAAAGGAGATGGGGTCAGTATAACATTTATTTTAATTTAAACAGAAGGATTCACGGCTCGTGTGTATGTGTGCGTGTGTGTGTGTGTGTGTGTGGTGTGTGTGTGTGGTGTGTGTGTGTGTGTGTGTGTGTGGTGCGTGTGCGTGCGTGTGTGTGTGTGTGTGTGTGTGTGAGAGAGAGAGAGAGAGAGGAGACAGAGAGACAGAGAGAGAGACAGACAGACAGACAGAGATTGGTCAGGAAGTTTTTTCCCCCTCTTAAGTCTCCTTTGATATCTGTTCCGGCAGTTGTGATCGTTAACTTTTCCATTCGGAAGAATACAACAGTTAATTACTTGTCATCTATATGTTTCTACAGACGGACATTAGCCACACAGCTCGAATGGAGCTACATGACACACAGCATTGTTGTTTGGCTTCGTGTGCTTGTCTGCGCCGCAACTTAGTATGGCCATCATATCACTGATACAAGGTGAAACAACTTGTTGCCAATCTCCGTTACCGATTTCTTTGCTTCTCTGTTTTATCACTGATTCATGTCTTCTTCACAGCTTTGTTTGTTAGTCTCTTCATTTGTTTATTTTAGCTCCGTTCCGAGCAATAGGCTTACTGCTTCTCTGACGGTCTCTCGGTTGTGTACATGCACGGTGTTTGACCACACAGTGCAGGCGTTATGATGCTGCACAGTCTGCATAGTTCGTCTTCAATGGGTTTTCATACTGAGAATGTTCATGTTTCCGTAAGCCACCAAACTGGTTTACAGGATCTTCAACTGGCGTGTTTGATACTCGTATTGTGTGCGTATATATAACACATGATGGGAGGTTCAGGCACTGGTTGGTCTGCACATATGTCGACCTGGAAGATGGGAAATATCGCCGCCCTATATTAGACATTAGATGGCACGCAGGCAGGATCGAACCCCAGACCTTTCCATTCAAAGTTTTGATGTCTTTAATAATCAAGCCGAGCGACTGCGCGGGTAAGGAGATTCACGTATATGGCTTGGCCATGTTTTCCTGCCAGCTCGTCACCCCCCTCCTCCTTGTACCTTCATTCCCCCCTTTCTCTCTCTCTCTCTCTCCCACTTTATCCTGCAAATCAATAGTCTGAGAGAAGATGGGGAAGCGAGGAATATCGATTTTTCTATGGACCACGCCGACGGCCCTTCCCTGCTCTCAAAACCATTTGGCGCCGGTGGGGAGATATTTTGGTCCCTCTTGACATTTCGCTCCCCGGACATCTGTGGAGTGTGCGGCCCAGTGGATAAAGCACGCACCTCGGATGTGACGCAATCGGGTTCGATTCCTGCTTGGACAGGGATTTTTCTTCTCGCCCTTCCCTTCACTAGATCTCAAGTGGTGGTCTGGGTACCAGCTTTACGGATGAGATGATAAACTTAAGTTCTGCGCGCAGCCTGCATCTCGAGCGGGCATACGTTCAGCAAAAAGTTGTCCCTGTTACAGTTCAGTTGAAAGACTACTTTCACGGGTCAACAAAAATACACGCACACAGGAAAGAGTACGGGGTGGGGGACCACGATGGTCAAGCCATTCTAACAATCTCCATTTTTATATCAATTATTCCAAAAAATCCGGCTAAGTGTACTCCTCAAAATCATTGCAACCAAGAAGAAGCATCAGATGAAATAAAACTTGAAGTTAACACAATGGTAGACTGTCGCAACAGTGAAAACAGAATGTAAACACTGTTACAATTTCCGAAAGCACTGATCGAATTTACCCCCCCCCCCCCCCCCCCCCCAAATCTGTGTGACCTTCTTCTCGGCGCCAAGACTTCCGAACTTGGGCAGGAGCTACTCTTTAAGTGTTTTGTACACCCGCGATCCACGATGGACAAAGACCCTTCCAGAAACAACTGAGAAAATCTTGCTAATACATTTTGATAACGGACTACACAGCAGACACACACACGTCCCTCCGGTCGACACGAAGCAGCCTCACTTTCGATCGTAAAAAAATGTGAAGACTTAAAAATGGGTGGGCCCTCCTCAAAAGACGTTTGTTTTTTTTTTCCCGGGAACAGCACCCGCATTTCAGGCGGAAATTTTCCGTTATAATTTTTTAAAAATTCAATCAAATCGATTTTGGATCCCTGACACTTCAGCATGGACTTAAATTACTCCGTGAACACACACACACACACACACACACACACACACACACACACACACACACACCACACACACACACACACACACACACTCTCTCTCTCTCTTTCTCACACTATCTATTCCTGAGGCTAAAAAAGGAATATATGCAGAACAGTACCTGCATTCCTCCCTTTATCTTTTATAAAGCTTACAAGAATATGAACCAGAAATAAAAACGAGCCAGAACGAGTATCTGATATAACACAAGACAAGACAAGACAAGGTAAGACATTACAAAACAGGCACAAATTTTCGGTCAACTGCTTTGCCAAGCGTAAACAAAAGACAAAGAATAAATGCACAAAACTGCATAGCAAAACCGATTACAGAGACAAGACGAAAATGAACACAAACGTCATAGTATACGAAAACGACGAGAGAGACGAAAAAAAGTGACAATGAAACGATGAAATACAAATAGAATGCAGACACTGAATTAATAATAGGATTATATAGAAGACAGTACCGCTCTCTCTCTCTCTCTCTCTCTCTCTCTCTCTCTCTCTCTCTCTCTCTCTCTCTCTCTCTCTCTCTCCTCTTCTCTTCTCTTCTCTTCTTCTCTCTCTTCATAAAGCTTACACGAATATATCCAAAATAGCATCTCCCTTAATCTCCTTTTTTTTTTTTTTAATACAAAAGAATATTTCATGTTACCAGGGATGGATGCATGTGTGTCTGTGTATGTCAGTGTGTAAGCAAGATTTCCCCGGCTGGTTTTGAATTTATCTTTCTTTACTAATTCTATGTCAACAATGAAGACAGTCAAGGAGTCATGGCTGTATCTGTGTCTGTCAGTGTGTAAGCAAGACTTTCCCAGCTGTTTCTGAATTGATCTTTCTTTATTAATTGTATAATTATTGTCAGCAATGTAAATGGTCAAGGAGTGATGACTTGTGTCCGTATCTGTCAGTGTGTAAGCAAGACTTTCTCAGTTGTTTCTGAATGGTTCTTTACTTCAGTAGTGTAGATAGTCAGGAAGTCATGACTGCTAAAGTTTACACACGTCAGTGGTGTAGACAGTCAAGAAGTCACGACTGCTAAAGTTTACACACGTCAGTAGTGTAGATAGTCAGGAAGTCATGACTGCTAAATTTTACACACGTCAGTGGTGTAGACAGTCAAGAAGTCACGACTGCTAAAGTTTACACACGTCAGTTGTGTAGATAGTCATGAAGTCACGACTGCTAACGTTTACACACGTCAGTAGAGTAGACAGTCAAGAAGTCACGACTGCTAAAGTTTACACACGTCAGTTGTGTAGATAGTCAAGAAGTCACGACTGCTAAAGTTTACACACGTCAGTGGTGTAGACAGTCATGAAGTCATGACTGCTAAAGTTTACACACGTCAGATGTGTAGATAGTCAAGAAGTCACGACTGCTAAAGTTTACACACGTCAGTGGTGTAGACAGTCAAGAAGTCACGACTGCTGAAGTTTACACACGTCAGTTGTGTAGATAGTCAAGAAGTCACGACTGCTAAAGTTTACACACGTCAGTGGTGCAGACAGTCATGAAGTCACGACTGCTAAAGTTTACACACGTCAGTAGAGTAGATAGTCAAGAAGTCACGACAGCTCAAGTTTGGAAGTCAAGGTCCCAAGATTAAAAGTCACACGGACAAAAAGACAAAATCAGCACTACTTTGAGAAAGGTTTGTGAACAGCGCTTTCTACGGAACGTCAAACAATTTTCAAATCAAAATCATTGGTTTGCCCTGTTTTAAACGGTGTACCACTTTCCTCGATGTATTTCCACATTTTTATTTCAACTGAAGCCTCTTAAAGATCACACTGACCTTGAAAAGGACAAAAACAAGGATTTTCTGCAATGATCCTTAACTTCAAACTACAAAACACTTTATTGCTCTGTGCTGGACATGCCTTAGAGTTAGTCCTTGCTATTTGACACATATAACATCAGCAAATTAAAATAAAGTTCAGGAAGCATTAAACAAAAACCATTAAACACAAACAGCGCGGGGTTGAAACATGCTAGATCTAACTGTCACGGTATGATGAAAAAAGATGCACTATAAGTCAAAGAAGTTATAAATAAATGAACTACAATAAAAAGTTGATTTCACAGACAAGGACATGACAATGCCAATGCCAATGATGCTTTATTTTCCAACAGTTAAGTTATTGACTATGAACCGTTTCTCAAACTTGCCATTTTTTATAAAACACACATAACAGCTGTTTAAATTTACAAGTACAGCTTAAAGAAGCTTCGTCATAAAAACTAAAGGCTGACACGTGTAGATAAAAAAGGAATCTATAAGAATGGCTTGACCATCTTGGAATCATGCTGTGACGTAATACAACATTTTGGCAGGAAACCCTGGTTGGCACAGATGTAAATGGCACAGATGTAAAGTAACCACCTTCTAACCTCACTCCTAAGGTTTGCTAGAGTGCAATTCTCGCTGGAGCACAACATTGTACGTACAGCCTCCAGTCTACCATACATGAATGGGTACCTGACGTTCTACACTCCAGTCTACCCTACAGTGAATGGGTACCTAACGTTCTACACTCCAGTCTACCCTACAGTGAATGGGTACCTGACGTTCTGCATTCCAGTCTACCCTACAGTGAATGGGTACCTAACGTTCTACATTCCAGTCTACCCTACAGTGAATGGGTACCTGACGTTCTGCATTCCAGTCTACCCTACAGTGAATGGGTACCTAACGTTCTACACTCCAGTCTACCCTACAGTGAATAGGTACCTGACGTTCTACATTCCATTCTACCCTTCAGTGAATGGGTACCTAACGTTCTACATTCTAGTCTACCCTTCAGTGAATGGGTAACTGATTATCTTCATTCCAGTCTACCTTACAGTGAATGGGTACCCGACTGTCTTCAGTCTACCATGCAATGTAATGGGTACCCGACTGTCTTCAGTCTACCATGCAATGTAATGAGTACCTGACTGCCTTCAGTTTACCCTACAATGTAATGGATACCCGACTGTTTACAGTTTACCGTATAATGTAATCGGTACCCGACTGTCTACAGTTCGCCGTACAATGAAATGGGTACCTGACTGTCTACAGTTTACCGTACAATGTAATGGGTACCCGACTGTCTCCAGTTTACTGTACAATGTAATGGGTACCCGACTGTCTCCAGTTTACTGTACAATGTAATGGGTACCCGACTGTCTCCAGTTTACCGTACAATGTAATGGGTACCCGACTGTCTTCCGTTTACCATACAATGTAATGGGTACCCGACTGTCTACAATTCACTGTACAACGTAATGGGTATCCGACTGTCTACAGTCTACCATGCAATGCAATGGGTACCTGTCTTCAGTCTACCATGCAATGTAATGGGTACCTGACTGTCTTCAGTCTACCATGCAATGTAATGGGTACCCGACTGTCTTCAGTCTACCATGCAATACAATGGGTACCTGACTGTCTTCAGTCTACCATGCAATGTAATGGGTACCTAGCTGTCTTCAGTCTCCTAGCTGTCTTCAGTCTACTATGCAATGTAATGGGTACCTAGCTGTCTTCAGTCTACCATGCAATGTAATGGGTACCTAGCTGTCTTCAGTCTACCATGCAATACAATAGGTACCTGACTGTCTTCAGTCTACCATGCAATGTAATGGGTACCTAGCTGTCTTCAGTCTACCATGCAATGTAATGGGTACCTAGCTGTCTTCAGTCTACCATGCAATACAATAGGTACCTGACTGTCTTCAGTCTACCATGCAATGTAATGGGTACCTAGCTGTCTTCAGTCTCCTAGCTGTCTTCAGTCTACTATGCAATGTAATGGATACCTAGCTGTCTTCAGTCTACCATGCAATGTAATGGGTACCTAGCTGTCTTCAGTCTACCATGCAATGTAAGGGTACCTAGCTGTCTTCATTTACCATGCAATGTAATGGGTATCCGACTGTCTTCATTTACCATGCAATGTAATGGGTACCTGACTGTCTTCAGTCTACCATGCAATGTAATGGGTAGCTGACTGTCTTCAGTCTACCATGCAATGTAATGGGTACCTAGCTGTCTTCAGTCTACCATGCAATGTAATGGGTACCTATCTGTCTTCAGTCTACCATGCAATGTAATGGGTACCTAGCTGTCTTCAGTCTACCATGCAATGTAATGGGTATCCGACTGTCTTCAGTCTACCATGCAATGTAATGGGTACCTTGCTGTCTTCATTCACCATGCAATGTAATAGGTACCTGACGTTCTACATTCCAGCCTACTACATGTATATTGTGAAAGAGTATCTGACTGTCTTCACTTCAGTCTACCATACAGTGTAATGGGTAATTCTTCTTTTTGTTTAAAGCCACAGACAGCGGGCAAAAAGAAGAAAAAGAAAACGAAGAAAAGACGAAATGTTTTCATCTTCTCTCTTCCTCTCTCTCTCTCTCTCTCTTTTCTCTCTCTCTCTCTCTCTCTCTCTCTCTCTCTCTCTCTCTCTCTCTCTTCTCAGGGCTTGCTGTACGATGCAGTGAGATCCGGTTCTACGATTCCTGAGTAATAAATCTGCTATTTCAGGCACGCTCATCATGTTGATACCAAAGGGAGCATGCACGCTGTTCTGGAGGTCAGTCCGCACTGCGCAGTCAACATGTTGCTGCATGACTGCAAATCCCGATTTTATGTGGGGCCGTAGGAAGAAAAAGGTGGGAGGTGGCAAACAAAAACAAAAAAGCAAAAAAACCAAGAAGGGGGGGGGGGGGGGAGGAGAGAAAGAAAGAGAGACTGAGAGAGAGAAGACAGAGACTGAGAGAGAGAGACAGAGACCGACAGAGAGACGGACAGAGAGATAGACAGAGAGACAGATACAGACAGACAGAGAGACAGACAGACAGAGAGCACGACAGAGAGAGAGAGAGCGACAGACAGATAGAGAGTGTGAGAGAGAGAGAGGGTGAGAGAGAGAGACAGACAGACACAGACACAGAGAGAGAATGACAATGTCAATGACACTTTATTTTCTAACCGTAGAAGATATAGTTTTAAGTCATATTTCAACCTAGCCGATGCTCAAAGAGAGAGAGGAGGTGAGACAGATGAGAGAGAGAAGATAGGAGACAGAGAGGAGGGAGTGGGATGGAGCGATGCAGGTGGGAGGGAGGGAGGGACAGGGAAGAAGGAAGAATAAGAGAGATGTGACAAAAGGAGACGAAAGTGTGAGAAAAGAGGAGAGGTGACAGACAGGAGGGAGTGGGTATAAGAGAACGGAGAGAGACAGACAGAGAAAGAGACAGAAAGAGAAAGAGACGGAGAGAAAAGAGAGAGAGGGGGAGCGAGAGACACAGACTGACAGAGATAAACAGAGACGAAGAGAGAAAGAGAGAGACAGGGAGAGACAGACACAGACAGACAGAGGCAGAGAGAGACGGAGAGAGAAAGGGGGGGGGGGGGAGAGACAGACAGAGATAGAGAGAACGACAGAGACAAAGAGAAAGAAACAGACGGACAGAAAGAGAGACAGAGACAGACAGACAGAAAGAGAGACAGACAGACAGAGACAGAGACAGAGACAGAGTCAATTCAGCTTTATCTTCTCGCTACATTCAAGCAGCTACCGTTTTCGCTTAGGGACACAGAATGAGGATGGAGAAAGGATTGGCTCGAGGGACAGAGACGGGGGGAACAGGGATGGTGATGGACTGTTTACGCTCAAACATACAAGTCATCTTGGGGCTGCCGTTTCTTGCCTGGCAGAGCGAGGAGGAGAGAGATTGAAGACAGAACTATTTACAACCGTTTGAGAGAGAGAGAGAGGGGGAGGGAGGGAGAGAGAGAGAGAGAGAGAGAGAGAGAGAGAGAGGAGAGAGAGAGAGAGAGAGAGAGAGAGAATCATATTCATCAAAATTAGCTGGCGGCTGAAAAATCGAAAACGTATTGCTTACCTGATAAAATATGAGGTCTGAGAGACAGACACAGACAGAAAGTGAGCCAGACAGACAGACATGGACAGGCACAAAGAGAGACAAAGAGACAGACACAGGGACAGACAACGACAGACACAGAAAGACAGAGACACAGCGAGAATCATATTCATCAGAATTAGTGGCGGAGGCAGAGAAATCAATAGACATTGTGTTACTTGATCGATAAAACATGAGGTCAGACAGAGAGAGAGGGGAGAGAGAGACAGAGACAGAGAGAGACAAAGCGAGCGAGAGAAACAGAGCGAGAGAGAGAGAGAGGGGTGGGGTGGGGTGGGGATCATATTCATCAGAATTAGTCAGTGGCAGAGACAGAGGAATCAATGTACATTGTGATACTCACTTGATCGATAAAACATGAGGTCAGAGAGACAGACAGAGACAGAGAGAGAGAGACAGAGAAAGAGAGAAAGAGAGAGAGAGAAACAGAAAGAGAGAGAGAGAAAGCAAGAGAGCGGGGGGATCATATTCATCAGAATTAGTCAGTGGCAGAGACAGGAATCAATGGACATCGTGTTACTCGCTTGATCGATAAAACATGAGGTCAGAGAGACAGAGAGAGAGACAGAGAAAGAGAGAGAGAAAACAGAAAGAGAGAGAGAAAGCAAGAGAGAGGGGGGGGGGGGGGATCATATTCATCAGAATTAGTCAGTGGCAGAGACTGAGGAATCAATGGACATCGTGTTACTCGCTTGATCGATAAAACATGAGGTCAGCGCGCGCGCGCGCGCGCGAGAGAGAGAGAGAGAGAGAGAGAGAGAGAGAGAGAGAAAGAGAGAGAAAGAGAGAGAGAGAGAGGCAGAAAGAGCCAGAAAGAGACAAGAGACAGAGAGATAGTTGTACTCATCAGAATTTGAGGCAGAGACAGATAGAAATCAACAGACACTGCAATTTTTATTTTAACGATAAAACACGACGTCAGAGACAGAGAATGAGAGAGAGAGAGAGAGAGAGAGAGAGAGAGAGAGAGAGAGAGAGAGAGAGAGAGGAGAATATTCATCAGAATTAGTCAGTGGCAAGGGATGGAGAAATCGATAGACAATGTGTTACTCACTTGATCGATAAAACATGAGGTCAGAGAGAGAGAGAGAGAGGGAGAGAGGTGGAAGGAGGAGGAATGAGAGAGCGGAGGAGGGGGACAGGAATGGTATCAGATGCGTAAATTGCATTTGCAGTGAGAAAACTCGCATGCCTTACTTGTTACCGCGAATTTCAATATATACGAGACGAGGAGACTGGGAAACTCGGGCGCTATGTCAATTTAGGCCATCTTTCCTTATGAAGATGAGTGAAATAACACACACACACACACACACACACACACACACACACACACACACACACACACACACACACACACACACAAACACACACACACACTTTCTGTAATATGCATGACAGTATCTCATAAATATCAGTCATCGGGGGAATTCCGGCAATCACCAAAAACATCACATAAACGAGCAACAAAGGAAATGCTGTACAGATGCACAGCTGGTTATGACATACGTGTTACCTTAAACCCTGTAGTCCTATGCAGGAAAAACGTATGCCCTCTGTACTTGTTGTATGTTATCTTTACAGCTAACTCAATGATGAAAAGCGACAACTATTTAGAGCTGTATACATAATCTTGTTTGACACCTGTAGCACAATAAATATAAAGTTTGCCCCATATCTAACCTCAACAGCTTTATACATACATGTACAATAAATGTAAATTTTGCCCCATATCTAACCTCAACTTCTTTATACATACAATGAATACAAATTTTGCCCATATCTAACCTCAACTTCTTTATACATCTTTTTAATACAGCATATAACTTGCCTCTCATTCCATTTTTCGGCGCACAAGCCATAATAAATTTTTAGAAATAGAATCAAACGCATTCTCAAAATCAATACATGCTACATAAAACTCACTGTCTGATGTAAATCGTGTTTGAATGTCAGTGAACAAAGTAAAAACCTAGTCTACAGTAGAATAATCCCATTTGAAATCCTGCCTTGTGCTCACCCGTTACATTGTTCTACTTTGTCCATATCTGTAGCCTGCTGTTGATAACATTACTGTACAGTTTTCTGCTAATATCAAACAAAGAAATGTCTCTGTAACCAGTTACAAACACTGCTTTTCCTGTATAATGACAGCAGAACAGATTCAGTCCAGAGGGGGGTGGGGATGGAGACAGAGAGAGACACACAGAGAGACAGACAGACAGACAGAGAGGCAGACAGACAGACAGACACAGAGAGAGGAGGAAATATACAGACGTACATTTTGATGACAATGATAATGAAATATACTATAAAAATAGATCTTCACAGAATAAAATTTGCGGACTATGTCAAATATAAAAAAAAAAGTTTGTGGTCTTAGAAAATCAAATATAAAAATGTATCCTTTCAATATATGACTAAAGGAAAATCGAGAGAGAGAGAGTGATGAGTGAGTGAGTGAGTGAGTGGTGAGTGAAAGAGTAAGTGGGTGGGTGAATGGAACACAGACAGAGAGAGAAAGACAAAAGTGGGTGAGAAATGAAATAAAATCTGTATTCATGATACAAAATCTTTCGTTATGAAATGAAACATAAAATTTCATTAAAGAAATGAAAGTTTTATGATGAAAAAAAAAATCTCTGAAAAGAAACCAGATCATTATCAATGAAATGAAATCTTTAACCATGAAATCAAATAAAATCTTTATTTATGAAATGAAATGACAGAGAAAAAGAGGTGGGGGTGGGGGGTGGGGAAAGGTGAGAAAAGTTGGAAATATTTTTCTTTTCGGTTGTTTTCCTTCTTTGTTTTAAAATTGGACTTTGTCTTAGACTGACCTTTGCTGTTTCCGTTCTGGTCTCTAAGAATGGTACACTCTTCAATGGCGCCGTAGGGGTGAAACAGTTGACGAACGTCTTCTTCCGTTTGTTGCTTGTTGAGCATTCCAACAAACAGTTTTCTGTCCTCTGCAAACACACACAAATGAACGAATGAATGAATAAATGAATGACTGAATGAATGAATGAAGAACACAATAAAAGAAGAAATTATTGTGGATACAGCACCAAATGAGAAAGAATTTCCAACTGTAAATGATTAATATCATGATAATCATTTATTCTGGTATTTGTGTAATAAAGTTGTTGTGACAAAGGTGTTTGTATGTGTGTATGTGTGCGCACATGTTAAAAACCAAGTAGGTGCACAAAGTACTTTCCAAATTAATTTTAATACAAAGCACATAGAGAAACACACAATAAACAATAATATTCTTTGCTTTAAGTCAAAGGATGTCCTATAACCCTGAGGCTGTATGGGAGTGGGGAGGTAGAGACCTGAACTTTTAAGGTAAAGATTGTCCCAAAAGTCTGAGGTCATACAGGGATGAGGTGGTAGAGACCTAAACTTTAAAGGTAAAGATTGTCCCAATAGCCTAACTTCACACAGGTTTGAGATGGTAGAAACCTAAACTTTAAAGGTAACACACACACACACACACACACACACACACACACACACATGTATACAAACATATACGCGCACACACACACACACACACACACACACACACACACACACACACGCACACACACACACACACACACAGAACGTCATTATCAAAGCGCGCGCATGCACGCACACGCTCCCACCCCCATCCCCAAATTTAGAGAGAAAGAGAAAGACGGACAGACAAATCAACAGTGAGACAGAAAGAGATTTGACTGACTGATGCAGTTTTCCGTCAGCACCCACCTCAGGTTATATGGCCGACGGGATTATTTCTGGGGTGCGTGGAGAGAGAAGGGGGGGTACATGCAATTCTAGAGTGACACCTTCATAAAAAGCACCATTTTAACATGGACAGTCAGAAGAAGGGGGAGAGGCGAAAGAGGGGGGGGGGGGGGGGGGAGAGAGAGAGACAGAGAGAGGGAGAGTGAAAGAGATAAACAGATAGAGACAGACGGAGACAGAGAAAAGAGAGAGAGAGACAGACGGACAGACAGAGAAGGAGGAGGAGGAGAAGGAAGAGAGAGAGAGAGAGGAGAGAGAGAGAGAGAGAGACAGAGAGAGACAGAGACAGAGACAGAGAGACAGAGAGAGACACAGAGAGAGAACGACAGACTATAATTTCTATTTATTTCGTTTATCCGATCGTGGGATTAGGTCCATTTTTAGTCTCGACAACAGCTGTGACATCTTTTGTTCACACACACAGACACAGACACACGCGCGCGCGCGCACGCGCGCGTTACTACAACAAAATGCTGCATACACATGCGTGTGCGCGCGCCCGCACACACATATATCCACACACTCGAGCATTATACTACTACACACGCGCGCGCGCACACACGCCTATACACACATTCATGCATGCGACTTCATACACACACACATCCTCTCACGCATACAGTCTCCTTCCCCTCTCCCCTTCCAATCCGACCTTAGCAATATATATATATATATATGCAATTTTTAGTTATGGTACGACCACCTTCACCAAAATCTTTTAAAGTGTGTGGGTAGCCTGCAAGCATATTTATCTGTGTTTCTGAATGCGTGTATCTGTGGAAGTGCGTGTGCGCGAGTGTGTAAAGGCGAATACAATGTGTCATCAAATCTGCGAGCGAGCAAGCGTGTGCGTGTGTGTGAGTGTGTGCGAGCATCTGCATGTGTTTAACACAACACACACACACACACACACACACACACACGCACGCATGCACGCACGCACGCACGAGAATATTTCTACAGCATGTCTATCTTGGTGCTTAAAAACAAAGGGTGGAGAAAGAGGGGGCGGGAAGAAAGAGAGAGGGGGGAGGGGGAGGTTGATTTTGATTTTACCCTTTCTGCCGCTGAGAACAAGAAGAGCAAAAACACTTTCCCGAGGGTAGAGACATAACTACATTTACACGCCGTTTGTTTCTCCCCCCCCCCCCCCTCATTTTTTTAATAAAAAGAGAGGGGGAGAGGGAGACAAAGAACCTGAAACCACCGTATCACTTAGGCATAACAGCAACAGATCCTACCGGACCTGTCTTACAGCTAGTCCTTGTTATTCTTCTACACATCTACACGACAGACGGGAGGGTGAAGGAAGAAGAGGCGGACTGCTGCCTGAAAAACGCAGCTGTTGCCATAGAAATTTATGAAATGGAGAGGGGACGGAGGCACAGAGATTTTGGTGTGCGTGCGTGTGTGTGTGTGTGTGTGTGTGTGTGTGTGTGTGTGTGTGTGTGTGTGTGTGCGCGTGTGTATGTGTGTGTGTGTGTGTGTGTGTGTGTGCGTATATGTGTGTGTGTGTGTGTGAGAGAGAGAGAAACGTGTGTGTGTATGTGTGTGTGTGTGTGTGTGTGTGTGTGTGTGTGTGTGTGTGTGTTTGTGTGTGTGTGATAGAGAGAGAGAGAATCTGTGTGTGAGTGGATGCGTGTGTGAATGTGTATGCGCTCACGCGCGCACGCGTGAAAGAGAGGTTATGCACGCGCGCACGCGCGCACACACACACACACACGTACACACACACACACACACACACACACACACACACACACACACACACACACCCTAACTCTACCGTTTTAATCTTCTTTCATCTACCGACTTGTACCATCATGGATGTCTCAGGGAGACACAAAGTTGACGGTCAGCAGAGAGATATTAGGCCTGAAGCGTGTGATGTCAAGGTCTCCTCCTTCACGCCATCGCTCTTGGTCCTCCTTAGTCTGTCTCTCGCTTTCATCATCATCAAGTGCCTTGCCACATGGCGTTGGCGATCATGGTCCTCCATATGTTTCTATCCCTTGTTGCCGCAAGCACATTTTCCACCCTCTGTTTTCAGCCATTTTGCAAGTCCGTCCAGTATTTTTTCCCTGGGTCTACCTGGTCCTCTCTTTCCCTCCAGCTTTCCTGTTGTGACCAGGTGTTCCAATTCCCCTTTCCTCATAAAGTGGCCCATAAATGTTGCCTGTCTTTTCCTCCTCTTGCTATCAATGATCTTCTTGTGTCTGCCTCCATCAAGACTGTCTCGTTTGTTTTCTTTGCTGTCCATGGAACTCTCAACATTCTTCTTAGAAACTACATCTCGGCTGCCTCAATCTTGTTCTGGCTTTGCTTGTTGACTGTCCACGCCTCACAACCGTATAACATTATCGGTTCTATAAAACATTCAAGAACTCTCTTCCTGATGTTAATTGATAGACATTTGTTGGTAAGAATACTTTTCATTTTCTTGAATGCTGTTTTGGCTTGGCCAATTCTGCTGGATACTTCTGATGTGCATCTGCCGACCGGCAAAATGATCGTTCCCAAATAACTTATCAACCTGGTCTCTCGCTTTAAATCCAGATATCTTTTTGTGTTAAGTTTCATCAGCCAGGTAGTGGGGGTGCATTCTGGTTTAATGACGAAATCACTTAACTGTCTGTTGATGAATACAATGGTGGACTGGAGTTATTCCCACCATATCTTGATACTTCTGATCAAGTCGACTGTCACGTCTGTTCTTGGTGAGAAGCCCTTCTACACACAAGATAGCTGGCAAGTGGTGATTCTGTGCTTTAGGGGTTTGGTCAGGGTCCAAGTCTGGAGCTGGTACCTTTTCTAGCTGGGGGGGGGGGGGGGGGAGGAGATGGATCGGATGAGCTTATCGTCTGTCTCCATAAGGATGTTGAGGCGTTTCAGGTGTGGAGCGAGTTGATAACTGACTTCATCTGCTGTCTGGATTCTAGTTTCCATCTCCGTGTTGAACCGTCAGTCTTCTATGAAAACGATGTTTACGTATTTGTCGGTGCTAAGTGTAAACGTCTAAACAACAGTCAACACTACTACTAGACAGAAGTGTTATACGTAATTTACTCTTTTTGCTTTTCTAACCCCCCTGCACACATACAGCGCGCGCACTCAGACACACTCACACACACCTCTCGCTATCTTGCGGGAAACCAAGCCCTGAAATTTCCAGGAGAAAAAAAAAAACATCAGACATACGACATCATTTCATTTTATCGGCTCAAGCGCTCGAGCGCTTGCTTGCACACACACACACACACACACACACACACACACACACACACACACACACACACACACACACACACACACTCCTCGCTACCATACCTTGCAGAGCGAACCAAGACTCGCACTCTCCAGACCAACAACAACAACAATAACAACAACATCGCTGACGTGGAAGCGTTTCATTTCAGCACCGAGAGCTACCCTCCCCATCCCCAACCCCTTCACCCCTCCCCCACATTTTTGGAAGGAATCTCAGATCTGCAGGAATTTCGTTTTAGGGCAAGAGGAAAACGAGAACGAATTGCAGGCCAACTATCTTTCACATGCAACAACATCGTGGAGTGTGGCAGGCGGTCATCTCGTCTTACAGCTTGACTTCTTCCTGCTCCACTAAAAAAAAAAAAAATCCTTATCATGTGTAAATTGTGCGCGAGTCCAACTTGAGTTTGGAGAACACCATTAAATAACAATGATTTACCACACTAATATGAGGAGCTCTGCTTGGTGCAAAGGTAGACAGACCACTGACCTTCCAATCTGCCTGTATCAGTCTATGCAGGTGACACTGACAATCACATCTCCGGAACTTGAAATGTGCATACGGTCTCCAATGTACACAGCCATGAATGGGTATCTGACTGAGGGTGCCTTTTTTTTTTTAAGGAACACGTAAAAGACATTCATACAGACTGTATCCAGTAATGTTACTTTCAGGCCAAGTGTATAACGGTACAGGTTACTTTCAGGCCAAGTGTATCATAGTGCAGGTTACTTTATATGGCCTTTTTCGTCGATGGCGATGGTCGGCAGCGGAAAATTAGTTATCTTAATTTAAAACACAGAGACGCTCATGGCTAAAACAACCAATGCGCGATCGGCACGGTTTCTGACAACGACTACAGTAGTAGAATACTGTGGAGTCATCCACCGTGGGGCATTTGCGTCTTTGTCTAGCCTCTATAGCACGCTCGACTCTATCCTCTTCATAGCTCTATGCTCCCGCGAAAACAGCAGCTCTCAATCCCACTCGATCCTGGGCAACCGAATCCCAGTTCGCAACATTGGTAGAAAATTCCATCATGGACGTTTTACACTCCTTACAGCAAAGTTTGGGTCGTCCAACGTTACGCGTGCCCTCAGACAGTTCCCCATACAGTATCTGCTTGGGGATCCTGGAGTTATCCATGCACGCAACCTGACCAAGCCACCTGAGACGCCGAGACCGCAGCATGGGATATAGTGACTGAATGCTACCTCTTTTGAGCATTTCTGTATCCGGGACTCTATCTTGCCATTCAATTTCAAACATCTTTCGTAAACGCCTCATATAAGAACTATTTAACCTCCTCTCCTGACCAGCATACAAGGTCCACGTCTCACTGTCATAAAGGAGTGTTGAGAGGACGCATGTTTGGTAGATTAGAGTCTTGGTTTTTATCCTAAGTTTATCATTTTCCCATGCTCTCTTCATAAGTTTCTTGAATGCGGCTGAAGCCTTTCCTATTCTGCTCGTCAATTCCTCATCCAAAGATAGGGTCGATGTTATGGTGGATCCCAAGTAAGCAAACTTATCTACTGTTTTCAGAGATTCATCACCTAGTTTTATCTCTGGTGGTGAGTTTGTCCCTTGTCCAATTACCTCAGTTTTCTTGACGCTGATTGTTAACCTGAAGAGATCGCATGCTTCCGCTAAACGATAGACCAGTCTTTGAAGCTCGATTTCACTGTGAGCCACTATCGCAGCATCGTCAGCGAAAAGTAACTCTCTGATCAACACTTGAGTAGTCAGTCGTTTCGACTTCAGTCTTTTCAGATTGAAAAGAGATCCGTCGAACCTGGTTTTGAGGTAAACTCCATCCTTGCTCCCATCAAAAGCATGGTGCTGGACAGCAGCAAAATAAATGGCAAAGAGAGTGGGTGCCAGGACACAACCCTGTTTAACGCCACGCCTCACCTTGAACGGCTCTGATGTATTTCCATCGAACTGAATGCACACATTCATGTCTTCGTGAAAAGAAATGACTACATGCAAAAGAACAGGTGGACAACCGCTTTTTTCCAGTATCTTATACAGCGATTTCCGGCTCACAGTGTCAAATGCCTTCGTCAAATCAACAAATGCGATGAACAATGGTTTTCTTTGTTCCCTGCATTTTTCCTGCAGCTGGCGCAGTGTAAAGACCATATCAGTCGTTGATCGACCAGCCCTAAAACCAGGATGCGATCAGCCAACTTTTGCAGGCGTTTCAGAAGGACCCTAGCAAAGATCTTACCCCCACAGAAAGAAGAGATATCCCCCTGTAATTATTACAGTCGCCTCTGTCACCCTTATTTTTGTACAGGGTAACGATTTTGACGTCCCGCATTTTGTGTGGTATTTCACGCTGTCGCCAGCATTGCAGAAGCAATGCATGCAACTGCGGGAGAAGAACATCTTATTTTCCTTAAAAATTTCAACAGGAATACCATCCTCGTTCGGCGCCTTCCCATTTGTCAGGGCCAAGTGTATCAATCATGGTACAAGTTACTTTCAAGCCAGATGTATCATTGTACAGGTTACTTTCAGCCAAATGTATCACGGTACAGGTTACTTTCAGCCAACTGTATCACGGTACAGGTTACTTTCAGCCAACTTTATCACGGACAGGTTACTTTCAGCCAACTGTATCACGGTACAGGTTACTTTCAGCCAACTGTATCACGGTACAGGTTACTTTCAGCCAACTGTATCACGGTACAGGTTACTTTCAGCCAACTGTATCACGGTACAGGTTACTTTCAGCCAACTGTATCACGGTACAGGTTACTTTCAGGCCAACTTTATCATGGCACAGGTTACTCTCTGAATAACAAATCACTGTACAGGTTACTTTCAGGCCAATGTATCACGGTACAGGTTACTTTCAGACCAACTGTATCATGGCACAGGTTACTTTCTGGCCAACTGTATCATGGTACAGATTACTTTCAGACCAATTCTATCACACGTGGTATAGGTTACTTTAAGGTCAACTGTATCACGGTACAGATTTCCATCATACCACCAGTCTCTCCTGACACCCCCCCCCCCCCCCAGTGCACACTGGTGCAGACAGACTGGTAAAATGGGAGATCGCACACACGTCTTAAGTTCTTTAGGCATGACTGGTCCCCCAACCTCCCCAAAGTGCACAATGGTGCCGACAGATTGGGTAATATAGGACACCGCACACACGTCTAAAAGTTCCCCAGGCTGCCTCCCCCACCCCACTCCCCCCAGTGCACACTGGTGTAGGACTGGTAAGATGGGAGACCGCACACACGTCTAAAGATCCTTAGGCATGATTGGGTCCCCCCCCCCCCAACCTCCCCAAAGTGCACAATGGTGACCAAAGATTGGGTAACATGGGGGACCGCATACACGTCTGAAGTTACCAGCGCTGACCGCCTCCCGCCCACCCACTCCCCCAGTGCACACTGGTGCACACAGAATGTTAAGATGGGAGACCGAATACACGTCTAAAATTCCCTGGGCATGAATGGTCTCCTCCCCCCCGCCTCCACCCGCTTCCCAAAGTGCACAATGGTGCCCACAGATTGGGTAAGATGGGAGACCACATACACGTCCAAAGTTCCTGGGCATGATTGGTTCCGTCCTCCCCAAAGTGCACAATGGTGCTGACAGATTGATAAGATGGGAGACCCCCCACAACCGTCTGTATTCCCGAGGCTGACTACCTCCCTCTGCCCTCCCCCAGTGCACACTGGTGCAGAAAAACCGGTAAGATGGGAGACCGCACACACGTCTTAAGTTCCCTGGGCGTGATTGGTCCTCCCCATCCCCCACCCCTTCCCAAAGTGCACAATGGTGCCGACAGATTGGGTAAGATGGGAGACCGCACACACGTCTTAAAGTTCCCCCGAGTCGACTGCCCGCCCCCCCCCCTCCCCAAACACACCGTTACAGACGGACTGATAAGATGGAAGACCGCATACACGTCTACAGTTCCCCGGACTGACTGTCCCACGTGCAAGCTGGTACAGACAGATTGGAAGGCCAAGCACCGTGCCTCTGTACCAAGCAGGACTCTAATCAACCATCTTCACAACACTAGACGTGTATACCAGTTGGGTTTTTGGCAACGGTGTAGAAACGTCTTCCAGTCACTGGTATAAAAGAAGAGGAAAAGGATGAAAAAAGAAGAAGAGGAGGAGAAGGGGGAAAAAGCCACCACATGTTTCTACCTACCTTCCTACACCACACACACACACACACCACACGCACACGCACACACACACACCACACACACACACACACACACACTCTTACTCACACACACTCACACGCTTCCGCGTTCCAAGTTTGTGCCAAGAAATGATTCAGCTTGTGTAATCCATCTCACCCACCCACATCTCTCTCTCTCTCTCTCTCTCTCTCTTCACACACACACACACACACACACACCCCAACAAGAGCTAGTCTTCGTTCATCAATAAGTGGGATTCTGTGCTCTCTCTCTCTCTCTTGTACAACAGCACGAAAGATATGTAAAACAGGTCCACTGGGATCTAATCAAAGTGTTTACAAGTATTTTTCTCAGTCGGTCTCTCTCTTCCCCTCTCTTGTACAATAACAAGAACGAGCCGTTAATTCCAGTGAGATCTAATGCTACTTCTCCTTTCTTTTTTTTTTTTAAGGCACACATCAGTGTATTTTTGAAATCGACTTATCAAAATATGGACTGAAATCATTAAAGAAATCATTCCCCTCCCCACCTCCTTTCTGAAGGGGCCTATACATAAGCCTATATCGTACACACACACACACACACACATACATATATAATGTATGTATGTAGTGTTGTGTGTGTGTGTGTGTGTGTGTGTGTGTGTGTTTGTGTAATGTATGTATGTGTGTGTGTGTGTGTGTGTGTGTGTGTGTGTGTGTGTGTGTGTGTGTGTGTGTGTGTGTGTGTGTGTGTGCGTGCGTGCGCGTGTGTATGTGTGTGTGTGTTTGTGAGTACAACTGAAAGTCAATCAGTTTGGCTGTTCAGCCAATTTTTTTGGTACGAATAGTCTTCTCATCTCGAGGCATAATTAGTGTAAGTAAAGGCCTCAAACACACACACACACACACACACACACACACACACACACAACACACACCTCCTCTCTCTCTCTCTCTCTCACTCTCTCGTGTGTATGTGTGTTGTGTGTGCTGCGTGTGTGTTTGTTGTGTGTGTGTGTGTGTGTGTGTGTGTGTGTGTGTGTGTGTGTGTGTGTGTGTGTGTGTGTGTGTGTGTGTGTGTGTGTGTGTATGCATCTCTCTGTACGTCATGTCAGTGTGCCTGTTCATCCAATTTTCTGGCATCAGTTATGGTCTAACCTTACGGCGATAATTAGTACTAATGGTTCAGATTCTCTCTCTCTCTCTCTCTCTCTCTCTCTCTCTCTCTCTCTCTCTGTGCGTGCGTGCGTGTTCGTGTGTGTCCGCGCGCGCGTGTGTGTGTGTTATCCGTCTATCTGTATGCTAGTATGCACGTTTATCCAATTTTCTGGCATCAGTTGTGGTCTAACCTTGAGGCGATAATTAGTACTACTAGTTCAGATCTCTCTCTCTCTCTCTCTCTCTCTCTCTCCCTCTCTCTCCTTCTCTTCTTCCTCTCTTTCTTCTTCTCTCTTCTTCACATTCTGGAAACTTCGAGATCGAGTCAAAACATACAGGTAAAGTATTCCACAAAACTGACAGGTAAAGTATTCCACAAAACTGAAGTCGTGGGAAGGGAGAAGTGGTAAAGACTTTCTCTTGGTATCTTGTCTTCTTCACAGAATACTGTGCAGATTTCGTCTGCAAACATGAAGGTCAAGTGCCCCATAACCTCGCGGTCGTAGTGGGGAGTGTAGTTGTAGAGAGTCCCCTCTTGGTATCTTATCTTCTTCACAGAAGAGTACTGCACTGAGCAGATTACAAGATGGAGTCAGAAGAAACATATAAAAAGTGTCCCGTAACCCTCACGTCGTAGGGGTGAAAGCAGTAGAGTCTAGCGAAAATTCTCCCGTCTGTGTTAATGATCTAATAAGAGCCAACCTCTTTCTTTTTGTCCCTGAACTCCGTGAAGAGTCAATGGGACGCCGCACCGAAGAACTGTTCACCAGATTTCTCCACCTCTGTCGGTTGTCTGCCAAAGCCTGGCTCTCTGCAAATGGTTTCTCGGTCCATTTCGCAATGTCGACAGTCATCGTCTTTCTGTCTTCTCCGTTGTCTCTCCCTCCTTCCTACCCTCAACCTCAATACTTCCTTGGAAGATTTTCTGTTCCATGGCCAAACCAAAGCAATTTTAGAGCCAACTAGGACCACATAAATACAACACTCTTCTTAACCAGGCATCAGTCTTGGACTTGTACCAACTTATTTCGAGTTTTTAAAAGAACTGTGTTTGTTTGTTTGTTTGTTTGTTTTGTTTGTTTTTTTCGTTCTTTTGGTTTTTATCCAAGCGTTCCTAGTTTTCACAGATGCGTGTACAAAGTTATTCTGCCAGCACTATGCAGACGGTATGTTGTTGCACAGTCTGCACACTCCACTTTCGAATGGGCGTGCGTGTTGGTAAGTTCGTGTGTTCCAAAATTCGCCAAACACCGACAATGACTGACATGATCTTTAACGTGGTGAACATTACATACTCTGCTTGCATATACACACGAAAGGCATCGGCAGGTGTGAACACAAGTTAACGTGAGAAATCGGGAAGAAAAAAAATCTCCTCCCTTCACTCACCAGGCAGGAGGTATCCAAGCAAGATCGAACCCACACCTTCCAACTGAAAGTCCAACGTTTTACCCACTGATGTTTTAATGACAATAATGATATCGGATAGTCAGGTCGGATAGATGTATCCGCTACTGGTAACCTGGAACCAGTACTGCCTGTCACAGGGTCGAATTGCTGGCGACTAAACCAGCAACCCTACCAGTCCTCTCAGGAGGATGGTGAGGAGGGTGGCTAGAAACCCTGGTGGAAATAAATTAGATCCATCAAAGGGCGCCAGCTCTGGAGAGCTCCCGCGGCCATCTAGCTAAGGGAGTAAACCCTGACAGTAAATCCGGTGTGGGGCCCCTAAGGCGGTTGGATGGCAAATTTTGTCACTTTCCGGCAGCTCCTGCGGCCGCGTTGGCACCAAAACGTAACAGCCCTGCTGTTCCTTTGGATCTGTCAGCGAGGTGGAGAGGGGGGACAAGTTGCATGGGCAACAGCCTGTCTTCCATATTACACTGCCCAGGCTTACATCCGTCCATTCATCCACAAACACTCTGCACCTACGACCTGGAGAGGACACTCCAGCCTCGCTACTAACATTAGTGTCGGCACAACACGGGAAGCAACAGATACCGGTGATAAGTCATTGCTCAACTGGCGTAGAGCTGACGCCAGGGGTTGCCTTTGACGGTGGGAGAGACCTTCGTATCTTACTGGACAGCTACCGCCCGCCTAAGCTGGGCAGCCCCCAGCCAGTTAGGTGCTGTCCCGCCACGACCTGCCTTCTTCATTGGGTGCATGAAGATTAGGAGAAAATCTGACAAGCAGGTCGTTAATTACCGCACCAAACAAAAAGAAAAATTCAAATTCAAGAAACGGATCAGGAAAAGGATCAGCAGTGAAACTGGGCTGTTGGAATGTCCGAACAATGATGCCTGGGCTCTCCCAAGATCTGCAAGATATCAGCGACGCCAGAAAAACCGCCGTCATAAACAGCGAACTAAAGAGGCTCAATGTGGACATTGCCACTCTGCAGGAAACACGGCTGGCTGACTCAGGAACACTAAAGGAAAGGGACTACACCTTCTTCTGGCAAGGAAAGAGTTCTGATGCCCCAAGAGAGCACGGAGTAGGCTTTGCAGTAAGGAACAGCCTGCTGAACATGATTGAACCAGGCAGCGGCGGTTCAGAACGACTCTTGACTCTCCGCCTCAACACCACCGAAGGCTATGTCACTCTCATCAGCGTTTATGCCCCAACTCTGTCCGCCTCTCCAGACACCAAGGATGAGTTCTACGAAAATCTTGCATCAACCATAAGGAACATCCCCAGGACAGAACAACTTGTTCTCCTGGGCGACTTCAACGCCAGAGTGGGTGCAGACAATGACTCATGGCCCTTCTGCCTCGGTTCCTTTGGAGTGGGGAAAATGAATGAGAATGGATAGCGACTGCTTGAGTTTTGCGCCTGCCATGAACTGTGCATCGCCAACTCCTTCTTCAAGACGAAGCCTCAGCACAAAGTCTCCTGGAGGCATCCCGCTCAAAACATTGGCACCAACTGGATTTGATCCTAGTAAGACGTGCCGCTATCAATAACGTTCTCCACACTCGCTCTTATCACAGCGCAGACTGCGACACAGACCACTCTCTGGTATGTTGCAAGATCAGGCTACAACCAAAGAAGTTCCAGTGCTCAAAGAAACAAGGGAACCCTCGCATTGATGTCAGCAAGATGTCTCAGCCAGATCTTGTAGAACAGTTCGCAGAGGCCTTTCAGAGAGAATACGATGCATTGCAGCCCAGAGACTCTGCCACTGAGAGATGGGAAACGCTACGAGACACCATGCACCGCATTGCTATGGCCACTTTTGGGAAGAAAACTGTGAAGTCCCACGACTGGTTTGAGGCCAAATCATCAGAGATGACTCCCACTGTTGAGGCCAAGCGTGCCGCACTCACCAAGTATAAGCGGTCACCCAGTGAGAAGAACCTGCAAATCCTCAGGGCTGCCAGAAGTAAGGTTCAGCTTAACGCCAGGCGCTGCGCAAACGAGTACTGGACAGAGCTCAGCCAAGAGATACAGAGTGCTGCTGAAAGAGGCAACATCCGAGGAATGTATGATGGCATCAAGAAGGCACTGGGACCAACACAGAGCAAGATCGCCCCCCTCAAATCCTCCACTGGGGAAGTAATCAGCAATCCTAGCCAACAGATGGAAAGATGGGCGGAACACTACTCCGACCTCTACTCCACACAGAACATGGTGTCCCCCTTAGCCCTCGATGCCATCAAGTGCATGCCGGTAATGGAAGAACTTGACGCAGAGCCAACTGCGGACGAACTCAGCAAGGCCATTGATAGCCTGGCATCAGGAAAGGCACCTGGCAACGACGGAATTCCCCCAGACCTCATCAAGCACTGCAAGACTTCTCTTCTGCATCCTTTGCACGCAGTTCTCTGTCAGTGTTGGAATGAGGGAGCTGTACCACAGGACATGAGGGACGTCAAGATCGTCACCCTGTACAAAAACAAGGGCGAAAGGAGTGACTACAACAACTACAGAGGTATCTCGCTCCTCAGCATTGTTGGCAAAGTCTATGCTCGGGTCCTCCTAATCCGCCTGCAGAAACTGGCTGAACGCGTCTACCCGGAATCACAGTGTGGTTTTCGAGCAGAGAGATCCACGGTAGACATGGTCTTCTCCCTTCGCCAAATCCAGGAGAAATGCAGAGAGCAGCGGATGCCCCTGTATGTGGCATTCATTGACTTCACCAAGGCCTTTGACCTAGTCAGCAGAGATGGCCTTTTCAGGGCTCTCCGAAAAATCGGCTGCCCCCCCAAACTGCACAGCTTAATTGAGTCCTTCCACTCAAACATGAAAGGGATGGTGCAGTTCAACGGAAACCTCTCCAAGCCCTTCGACGTACGCAGCGGTGTGAAACAAGGCTGCGTCCTGGCCCCAACCCTCTTTGGAATCTTCTTCGCTCTCCTCCTGAGGCATGCGTTCAGCACAGCGCAAGAAGGGATCCACCTGCGGACCAGATCAGATGGCAGGCTCTTCAACCTCGCCCGCCTCAGAGCAAGGACAAAGATCCGTGAAGCCCTCATCAGAGACATGCTATTTGCCGACGATGCCGCAGTTGTGACCCATACTCAGCGGGACTTGCAGTCACTAATGGACCGCTTCTCCCAGGCCTGCAAAGATTTTGGTCTGACCATCAGTCTTAAGAAGACAAACGTCCTGGAACAAGACACGCCATCTACACCAGCCATCACCATTGATGACTACGAGCTTGAAGCCATCCATCAATTCACATATCTTGGGTCCACCATCACCGATAACCTCTCCTTGACACAGAGGTCGACAAGAGGATCGGGAAGGCAGCCACAACACTAGCCCGCCTCACACAAAGGGTGTGGACAAATCCCAAGCTGACCACAAAGACAAAGATGGCTGTATACAACGCCTGTGTCCTCAGCACCTTGCTATATGGCAGCGAGGCGTGGACCACGCATGTTCATCAAGAGAAAAGGCTCAATACCTTCCAGCTGAGAAGCCTACGGCGCATACTTGGCATTTCCTGGCAAGACAAGGTGACCAACACCGAAGTCCTAACCTGCGCTGGCCTCCCAACCATGCATACCATGCTGAGACAGCGTCGGCTGCGCTGGTTGGGCCACGTTCGCCGCATGGAAGATGGTCGCATCCCAAAAGACATCCTTTATGGTGAGCTTGCCACAGGGCAGAGAAACATTGGCCGCCCACAGCTGAGATACAAAGACGTTTGCAAGCGTGACATGAAGGCGCTTGAGATCAACACTGAGTCCTGGGAGGACCTCGCAGACGACCGCAACAGCTGGAGAACTACTCTCAAGAAACAGCTGCGGATTGGTGAGGACAAACTGTCAGCTGCTGCAGCAGAAAAGCGATTTCGCAGAAAAGGGATGACAGCCAACAGACCAGCATCAGCATACACATGCGACCGCTGCGACAGAGACTGCCTCTCTCGCATTGGTCTGTACAGTCATAGGCGACGCTGCTTGGACCAAGCAGACAGCCCATCTAGACATCAGAACGGATGTACTTTGTCCATGGTCAGTCATGACCGAAGGAGGCCTACCTACCTACATACCTAATGATATTGATGAAGATGTTTTATAAGGCGTTAACCTTGGATATGTACATCAAATCAAAGCGGTAATTTCTCGTCGTTCATTCAAACATTCACTCACAAAGACAAAAACAACTGAAGGGTCAAAAGCATGTGCTTACCTACCGGTGGAGGAGGGGAGTGGGATGTGGTAGGGGACGAAGGAGGAAAACACTGCCGGATAAAAAGATTGGCTAAGATTCCAAGATGTACTTACATGGACAGAGTCAGTAATGGTTGAAGAGACAAAAGAAGAGTTAGTAATGGTTGATGAGACAAGGGTAGAGTTAATAACAGCTGAGGAGACATGGGAAGAGTCTGTGTAATGGCTGAAGAGATCAGGGAAGAGTTTGTGTAATGGTTGAAGAGATGAGAAATAAGGGAAGAGTATATGTAATGACTGAAGAGACAAGGGAAGATTATGTATAATGAATTAAGAGATAAGGAAAGAGTATATGTAATGAATGGTTCTAGGGACAAGGGAAGAGTTAGTAATGATTGAAGAGACAAGGGAAGAGTTAGTAATGACTGAAGAGACAAGGGAAGATTATGTGTAATGAATTAAGAGATAAGGGAAGAGTATATGTAATGAATGGTTCTAGGGACAAGGGAAGAGTTAGTAATGATTGAAGAGACAAGGGAAGAGTTAGTAATGACTGAAGAGACAAGGGAAGAGTTAGTAATGACTGAAGAGACAAGGGAAGAATATGTGTAATGATTGAAGAGATAAGGGAAGAGTATGTGTAATGGTTGATGAGTCAAGGGTAAGAGTTTGTGAAATGGTTGAAAGAGACAAGAGAAGAGTTAGTGATGGTTGATGAGACAAGAGTTAGAAATGGCTGAAGAGACAAAATAGCTGATGAAACAAGAGAAGAGTTAGAAATGGCTCAAGAGACAAGAGAAGAGTTAGTAATAGTTGAAGAGAAAGAGAAGAGTTAGTAATAGTTGAAGAGACAAGAGAAGAGTTTGTAATGGTTGAAGAGACAAGAGAAGAGTTAGTAAAGGTCGACGAGACAAGAGTTAGTAAAGGTTGAAGAGACAAGAGTTAGTAAAGGTTGAAGAGACAAGAGTTAGTAAAGGTTGAAGAGACAAGAGTTAGTAAAGGTTGAAGAGACAAGAGTTAGTAAAGGTTGAAGAGACAAGAGTTAGTAAAGGTTGAAGAGACAAGAGTTAGTAAAGGTTGAAGAGACAAGAGTTAGTAAAGGTTGAAGAGACAAGAGTAGTAAAGGTTGAAGAGACAAGAGTTAGTAAAGGTTGAAGAGACAAGAGTTAGTAAAGGTTGAAGAGACAAGAGTTAGTAAGGTTGAAGAGACAAGAGTTAGTAAAGGTTGAAGAGACAAGAGTTAGTAAAGGTTGAAGAGACAAGAGTCAGTAATGGTTAAAGAGACAAGAGAAAGAGTTAGAATGGTTGAAGAGACAAGAGTTAGTAATGTTGAAGAGACAAGAGTTAGTAATGGTTGAAGAGACAAGAGTTAGCAATGGTTGAAAAGACAAGAGAAAGAGTCAGTAAAGGTTGAAGAGACAAGAGTTAGTAATGGTTGAAGAGACAAGAGTTAGTAAAGGTTGAAGAGACAAGATCAGTAGTAAGAGCATAAAAGGTTAGCAAGTTAGAACAAGAGGAAGAGTTAGTATGGTAGAGACAGGTTAGTAATGGAAGAGAAAGAGTTAGAATGTTGAAGAGACAAGAGTTAGTAATGGTTGAAGAGACAAGAGTTAGTAATGGTTGAAGAGACAAGATTAGTAATGGTTGAAGAGACAAGAGTTAAGTTAAGTGGTTGAAGAGACAAGAGTTAGTAATGGTTGAAGAGACAAGAGAAGGCTTAGTAATGGCTGAAGAGACAAAGAAGATAAGAGTTAGTAATGATCGAAGAGACGAGAGTTAGTAATGGCTGAAAAGACAAAAGTTAGCAAGGGTTAGTAATGATTGAAGAAACAAGAGAAGAGTTAGAAATGGAGAAAGACAAGAGAAGAGTTGGTAATGGTTGAAGAGACAAGAGAAGACTTAGTACTGATTGAAGAGATGACGAAAGCTCATTCCATTTGACTCTGCTCCCGTCGGCCATTCCGGGAATCATCATCATCATCATCTCGTGCCTTGCCGCATGGCGTTGGCAATTATGGACTTCCATCTGTCTCTATCACTAGTTGCCTCAAGCATCTCTTCCACCCTCCTTGTCCCCAGCCACTCTGCAAGTCTACCTAGTATATTCTCCCTGGGTCTACCGGTGCTCTCTTTCCCTCCAGCTTTCCCGTTGTGACCAGGTGCTCCAATTTCCCTTTCCTCATAAAATGGCCTGTATGTGTTGCCTGTCTTTTCCTAATCTTCCTTAGGAATGATCTACTTATGTCTGCCTCCACCAAGACTGTCTCGTTTGTTTTCTTTGCTGTCCATGGAACTCTCAACATTCTTCTTAGAAACCACATCTCGGCTCCTAATCTTGTTCTGGCTTTGCTTGGAATAAAGCCGTTAATTAACCCTTTAACTCTCGGACCCTTTTCCACCAACTGCAAAAAAACTTAACCATTTACTTCCTCACCCTGTCCACCAAATTCCTGCAGGAAGCTGGTGGATAGGGTGAGGGAGTCAAAGGGTTAGGTTTCTGCTTTGCTAGCAAGGTTAACAATGCAGGATGCTGGTGGACAGGGTGCGAGAGTCAAAGAGTTAACCCAAGAGCAGAAAGACTTTCCAATACCAGACATTCACTGAGGTGCCATCTATTTGTAGCTCTCTCTCTCTCTCTCTCTCTCTCTCCCCTCCCTCCCTCCCTGTGTGTGTGTGTGCCAAACTTGTGTCAAAAATTGTATACAGGAAGTCATCTTGTCATCTACCACCCTCCCAACTTCCCACCCCCTCCTGTTGCTGTTTTGTTGTGTTGCTGCTGCTGCTGCTGTTGTTGTTGTAGACTAGCAAGGCCCAGGTGTAAGATAGACCTGGAGGGACTAACACTACTGTCCTTCAGTGATAGTAATTTCACGTTTCAAGTTTCTCCTCTCTCTCTCTAACTCACGTTTCAAGTTTCTCTCTCTCTCTCTCTCCCTTGCCTTTTGTCTCACTCTCAGCCTCACACACATTCTCCCTGGACAGTGTTTGTCAGTGTAGTTTTGTATTGATCGAACCGAGAAAGCTTGGGAAACCTTCCCTCCTACTCCCCTCTCCTTCCCAATTCATTTCTTTTCTCACTCTCTGCTCCTACCTCACTGTTTATCTGTCTGTGTGTCTGCTTATGTGTCTATCAGAGAGAGACACAGAGAAAGAGAGAGAGAGAGAAAGAGATAGAGAGACAGAGACAAAGAAAGACAGAAAAAGAGAGAGAAAGAAAAGAAAACAGAGAGAGAGGGGGGAGAGAGAGACAGAACAGACAGACATGAGAGACAGAAACAGAGAGGCAGAGAGACAGACAAAGAAAGAGAGAAAAGAGAGAGAGAGAGAAGAGAGAGAGAGAGAGAGAGAAGAGAGAGAGAGAGAGAGAGGAGAGAGAGAGACTTACTGAACTAAAAACGGACTCTCTCTAGACTGGTTCAGTGGGACCTAATTTTACGATTCTTGAGTTTCTAAATTTCTCCCTCTCTCGGTTTGCTTCCCTTACCATTCCCCTCCCTCTCTCTCTCTCTCCCTCCTTTCCTCGATATCTCTTCTCCTTCCATCTTCTCCTCCCACACTTTCCCATTCTCTCTCAGTGTCCCTCTTTCTCTCTATCTCTCCCTCCTCTACACACACACACACACTCTATCTCTCTCCTCATCCTCTCCACCTTAACTTTCACACACTTTTTTGGAGTGTGTGCGTATCATTTCTTTAAAAACTATTTTGCAGTTTCCTCTCTTCCTTTGTCTTAATCTTTAATTTAAATAAGGAGAGTAGCAACGGCAGATACGTAAGTTGGCCTATGTGCTAATATCTATGTTAGATAATAATAACAATAATAATGATAATGATGATAAATAATAATAATAATAATATATAATAATAATAATAATAATAATATACCGACATTTATAAGGCGCCAAATCAATATAAGAATCAAACCAAAGCGCTCACTCTCACCATTCACCAAAGCTATCACCCAACAACGACCAAAACTCCAGGGCATAAAGCTTACACAAACTGGGTGGGAAGAGAAGGACAGGAGGGGAGCGGGACAGAAGAGTTGAGCATGTAGAGCAGAAAATCACTGCAGGACAAAAAGGTTATGTCTTCAAGCTACACTTGAAGGAAGACAAGAGTTTAATAACAGTTTAATAATAGTTTCATCTTTTTTTTTTTCAAACTCTATCTTCCCCTCACACCCCTCCCCCCCCCCCCCCCCCCCCCACTCTCTCTCTCTCTCTCTTTCCTCCTTTCTACTGTCTCGGTCTCACTGGTTCTCTCCACTCCTGTTTGCCAGAGCAGCCTGGTATTGATCCAGCTCACAAACTAAGAGAGCCTCTCACACACACACACACACACCACACACACACACACACACACACACTCTCTCTCTCTCTCTCTGTCACGTGCGCGCACTCCTTATTCGGTGGAGAGACACACAGACACATACACATTACAGACAGACAAAGAGAGAGAGAGAGAGGGGGGGTGGGGGGCAGAGAGACAGAGATCGTTATTTGCCAACGGTAAGGCAACGACACAATGCAAAAGTGTTTGCTCAATTTTAATGACCGTGCACACACACACACACACACACACACACACACACCACAACACAACACACACAAACACATGCGCATCCTCTTTATTCGGTGGATAGACATGCATGGACACACTTACAATACAGACAAAGAGAAAGAGAGACAGGGAGAAAGAGAGACAGACTGACAGACAAAGAGACAGACAGACAGATTCTCTCACACGCTGTGTCTGACAAAATCAATAATCTCCCTTCGGCAATCTAAGAGCACATCCCATCCACGCACTGCACCAAAACCATCCACTCACCAAACAATCCTCCCTCCTGTCCCCCTCCTCCAACACCATAGTTACACACAATGAGGGGTTGGGGTGTGAGGGAGAGGGAACAAGACCAAGATGGATTAACAATTATTTTTTTCTTAGATTAATTAAGTGTACTAAGATTTCATGGAGAAAAAACAGTTGTTCATTCCAGACTACACTACGTCCCGAACTTTTTTTGTTTCAGGATACACGTCCCAAAGTTTCGTTTGTTCGTTTGTTTTTTGCATTTTTTCATTTGTTTGAACTATTCTTGGTTGTGGTGGGGTGTCCAGAACGCTTTATGGTGTTTACATGTGTATATGTTTTCAGTTCACAATTATTCACAGTGAGCATGAGAATGGGCAAGGAGAACAAATGAAACAGGAGGAGAGGACAGAAAGAGCAAGACAGAGAGAGAGAGAGAGAGAGAGAGAGAGAGAGAGAGAGTGTGAGCGTGAGCGTGCGCGCGTGTGTACGTTTGTTGTGGTGTGTGTGTTGTGTGAGAGGAGAGAGAGAGAACGAGAGAGAGAGAGAGAGAGAGAGGCAGAGCCAGATATAGGAGGGATGGAGAGGAGGGACGGGGGGGGGGAGAGACAAAGAGAGGAGAGAGAAGAGAGAGAGAGAGAGCGAGTGTGAGAGAGAGAAGACGGAGTGTGAGTGTGAGCGGCGCGCGTGTGTACGTGAGAGAGAGAGAGGGAGACAGACAGACAGACTGAGAGACAGACAAATAGACAGATGCAGGCAGAGGCAGAGCCAGATATAGGGACGGGGGGGGGGGGGGGGGGGGAGACGAAGACAGAAAGAGAAGAGAGAGAGAGCAGGGAGGCGGAAAGCAAGAGATGCACAGAGAGAGGGAGAGACACAATGACAGAAGAGGGAGAGGGAGCAAGACAAATAAAGACAATGAGGGAGGGAGGAGGGGAGGGGCAGGGAAAGGGAGAGAGTTCAGTTCATTCATTATACAGACTATATTGTCCTTTATGAATCAGTAGTGAACAATACACACACAGTGAACTACATTTTCAACAGTGATTACTAATGAGTTCATGAATTTGCATATTTAATTATCATTGTAATCGGTATTCAGAGAAAGAGAAAAGAAATCAAACGAAACTTTTATTTTGCAATGCAACAGATATTAACAAATAAGCCAACTCGTATCTGCAGTTGCTATTCTAATTATATTACAACAGCATACAACGAAATACAGTAAAAGAATTCAAATCAGACCACAAAAAACAAGTCATGACCACAAATACATAAAGATGGATACATATACTGAAATGCGTCTGTGTGTGTGTGTGTGTGTGGGGTGTGTGTGTGTGTGTTTGTGTGTGTTGTGTGTGTGTGTTGTGTGTGTGTGTGTGTGTGTGTGTGTGTGTGTGTGTGTGTGTGTGTGTGTGTGTGTAGTGTGTGTTCACAAATCTCAAACAACATTGTGTTCACAAGTCTCAAACAACAACAAAAAGACAATAACATTAACAGCAACCACAACAAATACGAATGTTTGACTTTTTACAAAATTAACATTAAAGTGTATGCTCCTGGGGGGAGAAAAGAACTCGCACTTATAAATGGTTATCACTGCATAGAGAATTTAAACTGCATACAGGGTGGGTTTTACTAGAACATAGAGAACCCCCAACTGTATACAGGTGGGTTTTACTGGAACATAGAGAACCCCAACTGTATACAGAGTGGGTTTTACTAGAACATAGAGAACCCCAACTGTATACAGAGTGGGTTTTACTGGAACATAGAGAACTCCCAACTGTATACAGGGTGGGTTTTACTGGAACATAGAGAACTCCCAACTGTATACAGAGTGGGTTTTACTAGAACATAGAGAACTCCCAACTGTATACAGAGTGGGTTTTACTAGAACATAGAGAACTCCCAACTGTATACAGAGTGGGTTTTACTAGAACATAGAGAACTCCCAACTGTATACAGAGTGGGTTTTACTGGAACATAGAGAACTCCCAACTGTATACAGGGTGGGTTTTACTAGAACATAGAGAACTCCCAACTGTATACAGAGTGGGTTTTACTAGAACATAGAGAACTCCCAACTGTATACAGAGTGGGTTTTACTAGAACATAGAGAACTCCCAACTGTATACAGAGTGGGTTTTACTGGAACATAGAGAACTCCCAACTGTATACAGGTGGGTTTTACTAGAACATAGAGAACTCCCAACTGTATACAGAGTGGGTTTTACTGAAACATAGAGAGCTCCAACTGTATACAGGGTGGGTTTTTCTGGAACATAGAGAACTCAACTGTATACAAGGTGGGTTTTACTGAAACATAGAGAGCTCCAACTGTATACAAGGTGGGTTTTACTGAAACATAGAGAGCTCCAATTGTATACAAGGTGGGTTTTACTGGTACATAGAGAACTCCAACTGTATACAGGGTGGGTTTTATGGAACATAGAGAACTCATTACTGTATACAGGGTGTGTTTTACTGGAACATAGATAACTTCAAACTGTATACAGGGTGGGTTTTACTGGAACATAGATAACTCCAAACTGTATACAGGGTGGGTTCTTCGGAACAGACAACTCCAAACTGTATACAGGGTGGGTTTTACAGCAACAGACAACCCCAACTGTATACAGGGTTTGTTTTATCGAACAGACAACTCCAACTGTATACAGGGTGGGTTTATAGGACAGACACTCCAACTGTACACAGGGTGGGTTTTACTGGAACATAGAGAACTCCCAACTGTATACACGGTGGGGTTTTTTTTTTTTTAACAAACTCCAACTGTATACAGGGTGGGTTTCCTGGAACAGACAGTCCAACTGTATACAGGGTGGGTTTTTTGGAACAGACAACTCCAACTGTATACAGGGTGGGTTTCCTGGAACAGACAGTCCAACTGTATACAGGGTGGGTTTTTTGGAACAGACAACTCCAACTGTATACAGGGTGGGTTTCCTGGAACAGACAACTCCCAACTGTATACAGGGTGGGTTTTTACTGCAACAGACAACTCCAACTGTATACAGGAACACAGAGAGAGTCAAACTGTACATCGCTTATTGCGTGACTTTTCCTGTAACTGTTTATCCCATCTCCTAAGTCAACATGTATGCGAACCTGCTCGTGGCTAAACCTCCATTTTTTGGTGTGTGCATATACACTCATGCAAAACATCAAATAATCGCCTTGACAATCCTGTCAGTCAATGTCAGTGATATGCAAAACTGAGAACAAACAGCATGTAGGTCCACTGAAGACCCTGCACAATACGGGCAAATCAATATACGTAAACTCATCTGAAAAAAACAACAACCAATGCTCAGAACGCCTAAAAAATTGATGGCAACTTACACCAGACTATATTTCAACACAGCACCAGCACCAGCAGCAACAGCAACAACAAGAACAACACCACCAACAACAATGATGGGAGTAGCAGCAGTGGTAGCAGAATGCTCTGTAAAGTCGGGGTCAATATTAGCATGGAAACAGAGACATCGATTTTTCTTTGTAGTGTGGCGTGGCGTGGTACGGTGCGTTGGGGTGGTGTGTGTGTGTGTGTGTGTGTGTGTGTGTGTGTGTGGTGTGTGTGTGTGTGTGTGTGTGTGTGTGTGTGTGTGTGTGTGTGTGTGAGCGCGCGCGCGCGCGCGTACGTGTTAGACATCGATCTTTCTCTCCCTGTGGTCGTGTTCCTTTGTTCAGGACAAAACAGTTAAAATGGATATTCAGAACATAACACACAACCTCACACAGGTGCATGTACACACGCACACACGTATGGGCGCGCCTGCAGATATTAAGGTCATACTGAAAGATGGTACGCTCTTCGCATTTACAACCTCTCTCTCTCTCTCTCATCTCTCTCTCCCACACACACACACTCTCTCTCAGACATACACACACACACGCGCACACACCCCACACACACACACACACACACACACACACACACACACACACACCACACACACACACACACAGGGTTGGTACTAAAAGAAAGTTTCGTTTTTCGAAGACAATGTGAATTTGTACATGACTCGCTCCCACCCCCACCGCACCCCCCTCTCTCTCATACACACACACACACACACACACACACAGTTGGCACAAAAATAGGTTGTTTTTCACAGACTATGAATCACATTCCCCCTCACTCGCACATACACACACACATACAGAAAGAGAGAGAGAGAGGGGAGGGGAGAGAGAGAGAGCGAGAGAGACAGAGAGAGAGCGAGAGAGAGACAGAGAGAGACAGAGAGAGAGCGGAGAGGAGAGAGAGAGAGAGAGAGAGAGAGAGAGAGAGAGAGAGAGAGAGAGAGAGAGAGAGAGATTTAATAAAACACCTGCACTCTCATAACCGAAAGCAGTAAAATACGTTCTCTTATTTTACAGCAAAGAGATTCGCAGTTAATAAAGATTTTGTCTCCACACACGCATGCAGACACAGACACTGACAATGACACACACATGGTTTATTGTGAAGGCCATCCCAACTTACAGAGAAATTCTGATCATGAATGATGATGACTTACTCGTATTCATCTAGGCCACTGTCCCTCATAAAGAGATGTGAAATAACAAAAACAAATTTCAACTAAAGGTATTGGACAAAATCTTGTAGACATTACTCATCTGTACATACATTCAATGATTCATACAAACAAAAAAGACAAAACATACAAAGACACAAATAATGAGATGCACAAATACATGGTTATCTATGAAATATCTTTTACCCTTTTCTGAGAGAGAGAGAGAGACAGAGAGACAGACAGACAGACAGAGAGGGAGAGAGACACACAGAGAGAGAGAGAATAAAAATTGAAGGGAAAAAAGAAAGAAAAAAGGGGGGAAAAGTCCCTGATGCATCGAAAGAGAGAGCTCAAAGAAGAGGGAGACAGACAGGCAGGTAGGCAGGCAGGCAGGCAGACAGACAGACGGGGAACAGACAGAGAGCAGCAGGACAGACAGAAGAACAGACTCAGATCAGAGACAGACAAATCACAGAAATTTTCTTATGCCTCATATCAGATTAATTGTAATCAAATCGTTATTTATGACTTATGGCCATTACAAGTTAATGAGTGTAAATCACATTCGTATATGTTTAATGTACCTTTAGAGTTAAGATGTGGTGAATGATAATATATTGTGATATGTATTGAAATGACAAATGTTTTCTTCTTTTTTACTTTTAATAAATGTGAATGCAGAGCAAGTCCCAGTGATGTTTGGATGATAAGCTATACAAGATGTTTCTAATTTTATATGTTAATAATGTGCATGACAGAAGATATTACCATGAGTGGAGAAAATGCTATACAAGAATGTTATTACATCATGAGTATTATTGCATACGAGAACGATTTATTACCATCAGGAGAACAGAGCTATACAAGAATGGTATTACGAGAATGATTTATACCATCAGGAGAACGATTTATTACCATCAAGAGAACAGAGCTATACAAGAATGGTATTAAGTATCATCAAGAGAATAGCATTATACAAGAATGGTTTATAACCATCAGGAGAATAGCACTATACAAGAGTAATTTATTTTACGCTATTTCTGTTATTAAGACAAATGTTTGGAGTTTACAGTTTGCTTACATGGGATTCGTCAAACTTGGGACAGTTCCATAGATGCTCCACCCAGATGTGCCAACAATTATCCGGCAAACTCCTCAAGCCTGCACAAAACCCTTTGCACTGGCAAGGTCTTGAAATGGGGAAAGGGGTGGGAGGAGATGCACTGTGAAACACAAAGCTGGCACCACTAGAACGATGGAAACATTAAGATGGGCAGCCAACAGGCCAGTTTCTATTGTTGCAGGCTGGGATTTAACTCGAGATAAAAGACTTTGAGTCCACAGCTCTATCAAATGACCTTAATATCTGCAGGCGCGCCCATACGTGTGTGCGTGTGTACATGCACCTGTGTGAGGTGGTGTGTTATGTTCTGAATATCCATTTTAATTCTTGTATAGCTCTGTTCTCCTGATGGTAATAATCATTCTCGTACAGCACTATTCTCATGATGATAATAAATCATTCTTGTATAGCATTATTCTCCAAACTCACTGGGACTCGCTCTGCATTGCACATTTATTAAACAGTATAAAATGTACGGAAACACTGATCATTTCATCATTCAGTCATCATCATCATCATCATCATCAGAAGAAGAAGAAGAAGAAGAAGAATACACCATTAATACATATGCACAAATGGATTTATACTTACACTTGTAACTGGCCTAAATGGTCATAAACGTATACGGATGTGATTACACTCATTTAAGTTGAATGGGCCATAGTTAAAATTGAAGCGATTTGAGTAACATTAATTGTGATCAGTGAGTCATGTACTGTTAGAAACCCAGAAGATCATATGCAATGAAAACATTCTCAAAGACGGCTCCCATCTTGGTCAATAATAAACTGCAGAAAACTTTGTCCACATCAAGATAACATTTACCAAGCAACCGTAAAACACAGTCCAGGTAAGGCCTCAGGACCTGTCCAGCTCATGGGTTTATGTGCGGGCTTAAAATAAATTATTCAATTTTAAGGCTTGTGCCACGGTCATCATACACGTGGCACCTATGACCTTAGTGCATATGTAATTCGTTCCGAGTGCGGTGACGTCATCTTGAGAAACTGAAACTGAAACGGAAACGGAAACTGAAACAAGCAACCACATGTAACTTGTTTCTACGTTGTTTCCAGTTATAAAGACCTTAAACCAAAGCAAAAACAAAGTAACAACAATAACAAATGGAATTCTGCTGTGTGCCAATCTATATTCCCATACATATATAGCTATAGTTTTTACCCCCCTTCCTTCCTGCATTCCCTTCTGACCCTTTGTTTATGGGAGTTCACATCCTCCAATATTCATATCCCTCCCCCCCCCCCTCTTTCTCTCCCTCCATCTCCCATTCCTAAGATAACATCTGGACTATTCATGAGCAAATACATTATGTCATCATGTCAGTGTCTGCAACAAAACTATCCACAACAATTTATTATTCATTACATGTAAATCATTTATGCAAATGAACGGTTTTCCAAAGGCAGAGTGAAATAAGAGTTAGAGAGAGAGGGGGAGAGAGAGAGAGAGATGAGGAGGGACAAATGGAGACATACAGAGAGAACAGGGTTAGGGTTAGGGTGAGGGTGAGGTGAGGGTTAGGGTTAGGGGGGGAGGGGGAAGAGGGAGAAATTCCAGGTACTGGTGAAGATTTTGAGTGTGAATTCTCTCACTCACACTCACACACAACAGCATTCTTCTCTCTCTCTCTCTCTCTCTCTCTCTCTTTTCTCTCAGACACACAGGACACATAGAGACACACTTACACAAACACTCCTCTCTCATACACAAACATGCACGCGCACACACACACACACACACACACACACACACACACACACACACACACACACACACACACAGCAAGACAAGACATCAGAATGCAAAACCGGCACTAATCCAGCAATCTATGGTTGCCATGCTACCAGGGCTAGTCGTGACACACTACTGAGAGAGAGACAGACAGACAGACAGAGAGAGAGACAGAGAGAGAGACAGAGAGAAGACAGTATACTAAATAGTTTTTTAATTTAGAGTTTCATGAGGAATTCATCACACTCGAGCTCTTCCGTATGTGTTTCACCCAAATCACCCGATAATTACCTAGCAGACTCCTTGAGCCTGCACAAAACTCCATACTCTGACAAGGTCTTGAAATGGAGAAGGACAGGAGGGTGAAAGAGGACCCATGAAACACCTAGCTGACACCACTGAAATTATTGGAGCTAAGAATTTAAGACAGGCAGCGAACAGGCCAGTTTCGATACAGCAGGCTAGGACTGAACTTAGAGACAGCAGATCTGAAGTTAATGGCGTGATCAAGAGAACAGCCGTCCTGCATGAGCTATGGCCCTCTAAGATGGAACGCACAAACCCTGCCTTTTTTAAGCATTAAAAAAACTGCCACTTTGGTAATTGTGAGTTTTTCGTAGATCTGAAGTACAGAAAAAACTACTTTCTGTCGCTTTCGACTCGTTATTCTGGTGAGGGCACATCACACGATGTGCGCCACTTGTTTTGTGTTGTCATTTTTGTTTTCTTTTGTTTTTGTTTTGTTGTCAGAAAGGGGATTAGAATGGGAGGGGGGTGGAGATGAGGAAAAGGAATGCAGACAGGAGAGAAAAATTACGACTATTTACGTGTTTATGGTGGTGGGGGTGAGGGAGAGAACAAGACTGTATAAGTTATGTTTATCTATGAAGTTGAACTAAGAACAAAATCCTGCAAGGGACAATCCCTTTGTTGCCATGGAATTTTGAACACGCACACAGCACTTGAGATCTCAGTTTATCGTCTCATGTGAAAGACTAGCACCCAGGTCACACACACTGTCAAGTGGAAAGACAAAAGAAAGGGGAAAAAAACTCACTACAACAAAGGCACGGTCTCTGGCAAAATTACTAGAACACTCAACTTTCACAAGCAACAAAAACATGTGTATAACGGGGGAGGGGGGGGGGGGGAGGAAACCAAAACAAAAGCATGTGTGGCACTGTACTATGGCTACGCATTCTCTCTGGAGGAAAAAGCATGTCAAATTTCCGTGACCAGAATGATAATGAAACAAAACACATAAACAGTAGAAAAAAGAATACGGGTGGCGCTGTACCGTGGTGACCTGCCGTCTCCAGAGAAACAGCAGCTCTTAATTTTACACAGCAAATTTTTTGTGAAAATAAATAAAATAAAAATCATATGAACATCAGTTTCAGTTTCAGCAAAATAATACCTCTGCTAAGGCTTAAAATGAATTCCATTTATGCACTGACGCCGTGTGATGGTGAAGATCCAAAATAATCGTGGCATACACCTCATGCTCAAACCCAAGCTGTTGGCAAGGTCCAGGGGTCCTCCTTGCGTCTGGGTCTATATCTTAGGGCTATATTGTGTCAGAATTGTAAAACGGGATGGAAAAGTGAAAATGGGTGGCGCTGCACTATGGCGACGAGCTCTGTTCAGGAAAGGAGCAAACCCCTAATTTCACACAGCACATTATGACAATAAAAAAACTGAAAACCTGACACCTATTGTCATGATATCCGCAAAACCTGGCGCTTGCTCGGTCTTCAGGTATCGGTGTTCAACCGGAATCGCTCAACCGCAATCCAACACCATCTATAAACACAAGCGCGCGCGCGCAAAGCACGCGACGCATGCATGATTTGCATAGCAATTATCTGTACCCCTCTCTCTCTCTCTTCAATTCTTCCTCCAGCGGGCGAAAAAGTCAAGTTGGTCAGAACATAGTAGCCTTCCAATCGGAAGGCCCAAGTTCAACCCTGTCTCTCATCCCCTTGCTGGGAAAAGGATGGAAATTTTCCCCATCTCAAAATGTCAAAACGTGTGTAGACTTGCAAATGCTTTTATGTGTATACGCAGGCGGAACATCAAACACATTAAAGATCCTGTAATCATGTCAGTGGCTGGTAACACATTAAAGATCCTGTAATCATGTCAGTGGCTGGTAACACATTAAAAATCCTGTAATCATGTCAGTGGCTGGTACGTAGGCTTGTGGAAACAAGAAAACACCCAGCAGAATGCAGGGCCACCACAGACATATTTGCAGACCGCACAGCACCATAACGCCTGCGCAGCTGCACCAAACAACCTGCATATACACACTCGAGAAAATGAATACAACATTGGTCGGAACGAGAAAACAACAACAGCAACAAAAACAACAACGACAACAATCACAACCATTTACACTATTTCCGGACAACAACCACTGCCATTTTCATCATTTCCGCAAATAGTCGCGCTCGCAATGCGTGCTACTAAGTATCAGTGCTCTACCAGATTCTGACCTGCCATCTCTAAGCACGCGCGCGCGCGCAAAGCACGCGACGCATGCACAATTTGCATACCAGCTGTCGGCATAGATCTCTTGGGGAACCCTGTCTCTCCTGGTTTTCCGCTCAAATCCCTTCCCCACCCACCCCCACTTTTCTTTGTTTATTTTCGTGTCCTTCACTATCTGAGTGTGTCTTTGCTTCTTCTTAGAGCAGTAGTTTTGGACTGGACATGATCTGATTAAAAAATTAGAACTGATATATTTGTTAAGTTTTTAAAGATACATTTACTCTGCGCGCGTGTGTGTGTGTGTGTGAGGGGGGTGGGGGGCTCGTGCATGTGCGAGCGCACACGTTCTTCTTTCTTTTTCAATTTCTATAGTTTTTTAATTTTTTCTCTTCTTTGTTGTCACAACGTAATTTTTCAGCGTGAAAATTTCATCATCCTCGAGAAACCACATCACCATAGTACAGCGCTTTTTTTTTTTTTTTTTTTTTTTTAAGAAACCCAATTTTTTTCTAGATTTTCGCCTGGGACAACTGTTTTGTAACTGTGGGATCTTTAACGTCTACTATGTGCATGTTGCACATAGCACCCTGGTTTGCTGTCTCAACTGGAATAGAACCCAGACCACCACTCGAGGTCTAGTGGAATGGAGGGGGGGGGGGGGGGGAGACAAAATCAATCTGACCGGGATATGAACCCAGGACCTCTCGATTCTCCACGTTAAAAAACAACAACAACATGTAGGTTGTGCCATAATGCACCCTGAGAGACTGATGGACACACAAGAAAGTAACACAAAAAGCCACAAAATACATGCCGGCTGGTTGGTTCTTCTGACACAAGGCCCAATATCTCGAATTCATTCTTAGCCTGCAATATTAAAAACTGGCCCGTTCGCTGCATCATTCTGGTGGTGTCAGCTTTAGTGTTTCATAGGCCTCTTCCCCTATCCTCATGTCAACAACTTACCAGCTCACAGGGGTTTTGTGCAGACTCAGGGAGTCTGCCAGGTAAATAAATCCTGGCAGATTTTTGAAGAGCGAATAATGACACTGTCCAGGTTCGAAAACTACGAACTCCAAACACAGAAAAGTAAACCATTCAACCATTACACGCGCGTACACACACACGCGCGCGCGCGCGCGCAGCATACACGTGTTCATCACAAACTTCTGCAAGTTATTCTTAGAACTTAATCACCAGCAGTGCTTTCTAATTTTGTACTTTTCATTGCACACACACACCACACACACACACACACCACACACACACACACACACACACTACACACACACACACACACTCCAAGTCCTCGACATTCCTGGATCTTGGCAACAGAATTGTTTTCTAGTTCTACGCTATTTTTAACCTGTCTGGAATCAGGAAATTGTATAGTGTATTGCTAGCAAGAGCACACACACACACACACACACACACACACAACACACAGACACACAACACACACACACACATATGCACAGAGAGAGAGAGGGGGGAGTGGAGAGAGAGGAGGAGAGAGAGTCCTCCAAACTATTCCTAGATCTTGGCAACAAAACTGTTTTCTATTTCGGTACTATTTTTAACTGTCTGGAATCAGAAAATTGTATCTTGTACCGCTACGGAGAGCATAACACACACGCACGCGCACCACCACACACACACACACACACACACACACACACACACACACACACACACACACACACAAAGCTGCTACACAATGCCACCCAAGCTCTGAATTAATCATCAGTCTTTGACCAAATCCATACTTCTCTACCACTCGCACACATACAGCCTCACCCCACACTGATGCCACACAACGCCGCCAAACCTCTGTATTATTCATTAGTCTTACCAAATCCACACACACAGAGACACACACACATGTACACATGCACAAACGAGAGAGAGAGAGAGAGAACAATAATATCACCAAAGCTCTGTATAATTTTACACTCTTTGACCTAAACCGTACTTCTAGTTATATACCACACACAAGACTCGTATACCAACGGACGAGACAGGTAGTTTTGGAGCTTATTCAAGAGGGATGCATCGCATACGTGCTCCACTCAATCTGCCAACAACCATGGAAGACACCTCGAACCTGTGTGATACCATATGCGCCAGTAAGGTTTTGATAAGGTGAAAGGAGCGGGATCTCCGAAGGAGCACTGACATCACCAGAAGGACTGAAGTACTGAAATGGGCAGTGGTGGAGTGGTGTGATGGGCTGCACACGGGTCAGTTTTTATGGCACGAGCTGTATGGCTGAACGACTTTTTTTTTTCTTTCTCATGAACCAGTCTGAATCATCTGAGCACCGTGACTTTGTCAAAACAAGGTAGGAACCAGAAATACACAAGAATGAATCAGAGCACGTAATTGAGATAACAAGACAAAGCAAGAGAAGACAACTGACAAGACAAGACAAGACAAGACAAGACAGACGCAAATTTTATGCCAACTAGCGTCAACAAAAGACAAAGAATAAATGTACAAAACTTGACAGGTTAAACCAATACAAACCAATTTTTCTGTCATGTTTTCTTGCGCACGCTTGACAAAGTCCGGTTGGCTGAAAATTTGCGTCCCTCTCATCTTGTTTTGTCTCGTTATATCAAATATATGTTCTGATTCATTTTTTGGGTATTTCTGCTGCTTATTCAGTATTTGCTTGAACACTGCAGTCACTTCGATTTTACAAGAGGTATGCTCACACAAACATGTCACAATAATATAAGAAAAAAAGCAAGGACTAAGAAAGAAATGCAAGGATTAAAGTCAGAAATAGACATTAACATACTTCATGCTGGTCAAAAAGGGGTTGATTTGCATGAAACCACACAAATAATAGATCAAAACGATTAAAGTCAGAAACAGACAATGGACATCATTGAATTAATGCTGGTCAAAAAGGGTTGATTACGCACCAAATCACACAAGGAACAGAACGATTAAAGTCAGAAATGGACAACCACCTAATGTTGAGACAATACGCACACAGGTAATAAGTGACAAATGCAAGGAATTTGACGTTTTTGAAAATCGTCTTGTTTAAGGCTCTGTGCTTGGCCCAGTCCTTTCAATGCCATACCTCCATTTGTTCGTTATATCAAATATATGTTCTGATTCATTTTTTGGGTATTTCTGCTGCTTATTCAGTATTTGCTTGAACACTGCAGTCACTTCGATTTTACAAGAGGTATGCTCACACAAACATGTCACAATAATATAAGAAAAAAAGCAAGGACTAAGAAAGAAATGCAAGGATTAAAGTCAGAAATAGACATTAACATACTTCATGCTGGTCAAAAAGGGGTTGATTTGCATGAAACCACACAAATAATAGATCAAAACGATTAAAGTCAGAAACAGACAATGGACATCATTGAATTAATGCTGGTCAAAAAGGGGTTGATTCGCACCAAATCACACAAGGAACAAAACGATTAAAGTCAGAAATGGACACCACCTGAATGTTGAGAACATACGCACACAGGTATAAGTGACAAATGCAAGGATTTGACGTTTTGTGGAAATCAGTCTTGTTAAAAGGCTCTGTGCTTGGCCCAGTCCTCTTCACATGCCATACCTCCCATTGTCATCAGTCAGCACAACATCAAATATTTTTTATGTTAATGACTCCTAACTCTACAACAGTGCATTTCCTAACAAAAATTCAACTCTTCTTTCCAAAGCGTCTGACTCTTTGATGAGATCCAGAACTGGAGGATACAGAATAAACTACAGTCGAACAGAGATAAAACTGAAGCAATGCTCATTGGCACCAGACACAAGCTTTCCACTGTAAATGTTTGTTGGAACTATCCAGCTAGGTGACAACACCATCGCACTTTCTGAATCAGTCCAGAAGCTTGGCATTGTTCTTGGTTTTCAACTCTCCATGCAGAAATTCATCACCCGAACCTGCAACGTTTCAGTTCTGTTCGCCCTTACCTTTCAACTTTGCCAGCATCTAAATTTGTGACAACTTTACCAGCACCTACACTCACAGCTTTTCTTGTACCGTCTCGCATCGATTATCGTAACTCTACTCTCTAGCTTACCTGCTTCCTCTGTTACATGTTCCAGCGTAGTCAGAATTCTGCGATCCGTCTTGCCGTCTGCGTGGTTATTCCATTCCCTTGCATCTCTCCACTGGTTGCCTTTTCTCAAAACAATGTTATACATAAGCAATACATTACCCTACAAGTGTATCAATGGTACAGCAACTACTTATCTGCGTGACCACATCCGAATATCCTCCCCTGTCCGACCTCTGTCGCCACTCTTTTTCTGTGTCACCACTCTTTTTCTGTCTCATGGAATGAGCTTCCCCTGTATATTATTTGAGTCACATACTCTTGTCTTCCTTTAAGTCTAGCTTGAAAACATACCTTTTTCCAGCAGCGATTTTCCCTTTACATGCCCACCCTTTTAACCCACTCCCCTCCTGTCTCTACCCTCCCAGTCTGCAGTGCTTTGTACCATGGAGTTTGGTCGTTGTGAGTGAATGCTTTGGTGAGTAAGAGTGCGCGCTTTCTTATGATTTTAATTATCAACGACATGGCACGTACCTCACTCACTCACACTCACCACTCTCTCTCTCTCACACACACACACACACACACACACACACACACACACACACACACACACACACACACACCCTCTCACTCACTCACTCACTCATTCTCTCTCTCTCTCTCTCTCTCTCTCTCTCACACACACACACACACATACACAGAGTCAATGAAGAGGGTCTTTGTGCGCAAGCACACACGTACAATCACAAAGAAGGTCCTTGCACGCACACACTCACAAAAAAATAAATCTAGCACACCAGCTGTCGTTTTAAAAGTAACAACATTAACACAAAGACACAAAACACACACACCCAAAGCCAAAAGAAACACCTGGCTAGAATGGAGGCTCTTTTCTCTCTCCTACTCGGTACATGCCGCTCCCCCCATTCTGTCACACCCGCTCTTCCATTCTGTCACACACGCTTCCCCCATTCCGTCCCGTAACAATGGATCTCCCTATATTTTTTTCATTCACATGGGTGACATCTCAGTTACTCTATCTCCATTCCTCCCTCTACCTCTTCATAGTCATTTTATTTACATGGGGTGCCAAGTTAGCTCTCTCTCTCTCTCTCTCTCTCTCTCCACTTTCTTTCCTCTCTCTCGTCCTATAATAAATAATAACATCATCATCATATCAATATTGTTACTATAAATCGTGTTTTAGCGCTGTTCTCAAGTAATTAGGAATCACTACACATTGTGATTAAGACTTTCATAGCGGAGCACTTAGAACTCAAGCTAGATGTTGACATGTTACATTGTTAGGCGAGCTGATCACACTCTACTACGGAACATATGGGTTTGTCCGATTGTGATTTCCTGAGTGTCTCTCGAGCAACTGATCACAAAATATTCCTCTTAAACTAAATTCCCTGTCCCAGTATGATCTGTAATATTCCTCTTGAACTAATTCCCTGTCCCAGTATGATCTGTAATATTCCTCTTGAACTAAATTCCCTATCCCAGTATGATCTGTAATATTCCTCTTGATCTAATTCCCTGTCCCAGTATGACCTGTAATATTCCTCTTAAACTAAATTCCCTGTCCCAGCATGATCTGTAATATTCCTCTTGAACTAATTCCCTGTCCCAGTATGATCTGTAATATTCCTCTTAAACTAATTCCCTGTCCCAGTATGATCTGTAATATTCCTCTTGAACTAATTCCCTGTCCCAGTATGATCTGTAATATTCCTCTTGAACTAATTCCCTGTCCCAGTATGATCTGTAATATTCCTTTTGAACTAATTCCCTGTCCCAGTATGATCTGTAATATTCCCACTGAACTAATTCCCCGTCCCAGTATGATCTGTAATATTCCTCTTGAACTAATTCCCTGTCCCAGCATGATCTGTAATATTCCTCTTGAACTAATTCCCTGTCCTAGTATGATCTGTAATATTCCCACTGAACTAATTCCCTGTCCCAGTATGATCTGTAATATTCCTCTTGAACTAATTCCCTGTCCCAGCATGATCTGTAATATTCCTCTTGAACTAATTCCCTGTCCCAGCATGATCTGTAATATTCCTCTTGAACTAATTCTCTGTCCCAGTATGATCTGTAATATTCCCACTGAACTAATTCCCTGTCCCAGTATGATCTGTATATTCCTCTTGAAACTAATTCCCTGTCCCAGTATGATCTTTTAATATTTCCTCTTAAACTAAATTCCCTGTCCCAGCATGATCTGTAATATTCCTCTTGAACTAATTCCATGTCCCAGTATGATCTGTAATATTCCTCTTGAACTAATTCCTGTCCCAGTATGATCTGTAATATTCCTCTTAAATTAAATTCCCTGTCCCAGCATGATCTGTAATATTCCTCTTGAACTATTCCATGTCCCAGTATGATCTGTAATATTCCTCTTGAACTAATTCCCTGTCCCAGTATGATCTGTAATATTCCTCTTGAACTAATTCCCTGTCCCAGTATGATCTGTAATATTCCTCTTGAACTAATTCCCTGTCCCAGTATGATCTGTAATATTCCCATTGAACTAATTCCCCGTCCCAGTATGATCTGTAATATTCCTCTTGAACTAATTCCCTGTCCCAGCATGATCTGTAATATTCCTCTTGAACTAATTCCCTGTCCCAGTATGATCTGTAATATTCCCACTGAACTAATTCCCTGTCCCAGTATGATCTGTTAATATTCCTCTTGAACTAATTCCCTGTCCCAGCATGATCTGTAATATTCCTCTTGAACTAATTCTCTGTCCCAGTATGATCTGTAATATTCCCACTGAACTAATTCCCTGTCCCAGTATCATCTATAATATTCCTCTTGAACTAATTCCCTGTCCCAGCATGATCTGTAATATTCCTCTTGAACTAATTCCCTGTCCCAGTATGATCTGTAATATTCCTCTTGAACTAATTCCCTGTCCCAGTATGATCTGTAATATTCCTCAAACTAAATTCCCTGTCCCAGCATGATCTGTAATATTCCTTTTGAACTAATTCCCTGTCCCAGTATGATCTGTAATATTCCCACTGAACTAATTCCCTGTCCCAGTATGTCTGTAATATTCCTCTTGAACTAATTCCCTGTCCCAGCATGATCTGTAATATTCCTCTTGAACTAATTCCATGTCCCAGTATGATCTGTAATATTCCTCTGAACTAATTCCCTGTCCCAGTATGATCTGTAATATTCCTCTTGAACTAATTCCCTGTCCCAGTATGATCTGTAATATTCCTCTTGAACTAATTCCCTGTCCCAACATGATCTGTAATATTCCTCTTGAACTAATTCTCTGTCCCAGTATGATCTGTAATATTCCCCTGAACTAATTCCCTGTCCCAGTATGATCTGTAATATTCCTCTTGAACTAATTCCCTGTCCCAGTATGATCTGTAATATTCCTCTTAAACTAAATTCCCTGTCCCAGCATGATCTGTAATATTCCTCTTGAACTAATTCCCTGTCCCAGTATGATCTGTAATATTCCTCTTGAACTAATTCCATGTCCCAGTATGATCTGTAATATTCCTCTTGAACTAATTCCCTGTCCCAGTATGATCTGTAATATTCCTCTTGAACTAATTCCCTGTCCCAGTATGATCTGTAATATTCCTCTTGAACTATATTCCCTGTCCCAGCATCTGTAATATTCCTCTTGAACTAATTCCCTGTCCCAGTATGATCTGTAATATTCCCACTGAACTAATTCCCTGTCCCAGTATGATCTGTAATATTCCTCTTGAACTAATTCCCTGTCCCAGCATGATCTGTAATATTCCTCTTGAACTAATTCCCTGTCCTAGTATGATCTGTAATATTCCCACTGAACTAATTCCCTGTCCCAGTATGATCTGTAATATTCCTCTTGAACTAATTCCCTGTCCCAGTATGATCTGTAATATTCCTCTTGGACTAATTCCTTGTCCCAGCATGATCTGTAATATTCCTCTTGAACTAATTCTCTGTCCCAGTATGATCTGTAATATTCCCCTGAACTAATTCCCTGTCCCAGTATGATCTGTATATATTCCTCTTGAACTAATTCCCTGTCCCAATATGATCTGTAATATTCCTCTTAAACTAAATTCCCTGTCCCAGCATGATCTGTAATATTCCTCTTGAACTAATTCCCTGTCCCAGTATGATCTGTAATATTCCTCTTGAACTAATTCCCTGTCCCAGTATGATCTGTAATATTCCTCTTAAACTAAATTCCCTGTCCCAGCATGATCTGTAATATTCCTCTTGAACTAATTCCCTGTCCCAGTATGATCTGTAATATTCCTCTTGAACTAATTCCCTGTCCCAGTATGATCTGTAATATTCCTCTTGAACTAATTCCTTGTCCCAGCATGATCTGTAATATTCCTCTTGAACTAATTCTCTGTCCCAGTATGATCTGTAATATTCCCCTGAACTAATTCCCTGTCCCAGTATGATCTGTAATATTCCTCTTGAACTAATTCCCTGTCCCAGTATGATCTGTAATATTCCTCTTAAACTAAATTCCCTGTCCCAGCATGATCTGTAATATTCCTCTTGAACTAATTCCCTGTCCCAGTATGATCTGTAATATTCCTCTTGAACTAATTCCCTGTCCCAGTATGATCTGTAATATTCCTCTTAAACTAAATTCCCTGTCCCAGCATGATCTGTAATATTCCTCTTGAACTAATTCCCTGTCCCAGTATGATCTGTAATATTCCTCTTGAACTAATTCCCTGTCCCAGTATGATCTGTAATATTCCTCTTGAACTAATTCCCTGTCCCAGCATGATCTGTAATATTCCTCTTGAACTAATTCCCCGTCCCAGTATGATCTGTAATATTCCTCTTGAACTAATTCCCTGTCCCAGCATGATCTGTAATATTCCTCTTGAACTAATTCCCTGTCCCAGTATGATCTGTAATATTCCACTGAACTAATTCCCTGTCCCAGTATGATCTGTAATATTCCTCTTGAACTAATTCCCTGTCCCAGCATGATCTGTAATATTCCTCTTGAACTAATTCCCTGTCCCAGCATGATCTGTAATATTCCTCTTGAACTAATTCTCTGTCCCAGTATGATCTGTAATATTCCCACTGAACTAATTCCCTGTCCCAGTATCATCTGTAATATTCCTCTTGAACTAATTCCCTGTCCCAGCATGATCTGTAATATTTCTCTTAAACTAAATTCCCTGTCCCAGCATGATCTGTAATATTCCTCTTGAACTAATTCCCTGTCCCAGTATGATCTGTAATATTCCTCTTGAACTAATTCCCTGTCCCAGTATGATCTGTAATATTCCTCTTAAACTAAATTCCCTGTCCCAGCATGATCTGTAATATTCCTCTTGAACTAATTCCCTGTCCCAGTATGATCTGTAATATTCCTCTTGAACTAATTCCCTGTCCCAGTATGATCTGTAATATTCCACTTGAACTAAATTCCCTGTCCCAGTATGATCTGTAATATTCCTCTTGAACTAATTCCCTGTCCCAGTATGATCTGTAATATTCCTCTTGAACTAATTCCCTGTCTCAGCATGATCTGTAATATTCCTCTTGAACTAATTCCCTGTCCCAGCATGATCTGTAATATTCCTGTTGAACTAATTCCCTGTCCCAGTATGATCTGTAATATTCCCACTGAATTAATTCCCTGTCCCAGTATGATCTGTAATATTCCTCTTGAACTAATTCCCTGTCCCAGTATGATCTGTAATATTCCTCTTGAACTAATTCCCTGTCCCAGTATGATCTGTAATATTCCCACTGAACTAATTCCCTGTCCCAGTATGATCTGTAATATTCCTCTTGAACTAATTCCTTGTCCCAGTATGATCTGTAATATTCCTCTTGAACTAATTCCCTGTCCCAGTATGATCTGTAATATTCCCACTGAACTAATTCCCTGTCCCAGTATGATCTGTAATATTCCTCTTGAACTAATTCCCTGTCCCAGTATGATGATACCTGTACACACGACCTACCTTCCTGGAAGCTGGCAGATGGTGTTTTTAACATGGGTGATATCTCAAGTTCTTTGTGATTTGGTGGACGGCAGTTTCAGGTCCAACACTACGCGTGTTTTGTGTTGTGGTTTGGATGGCTGGAGCTTCTACCTCTACGCCAACCAACTGGATGATAGCTCAGTTCTTTCTGATTTGTTGGCCGACAGCTTCAGGTCCAACGCTACATGTTTTTTTTATGTTGTGGTTTGGAAGGCTGAAAATTAGACTTCTACGCCGACCAAGAGTGCATTGTTGTACAGAATGTGTAGCGTAGCCATGGACAGCTCCTTAACCTACTGGGTCATAGACATTCCAATCACCCCTCTCTCTCTCTCTCTCTTCTCTCTCTCTCTCTCTCTCTCTCTCTCTCTCGCTCGCTCGCTCGCACACACACAGTCACACACTCACTCTCTCTCTCTCTCTCGCTCGCTCGCTCACACCAGAGATCAGATTTCAAACGATAACGACATAAAGCCAGTCTGAAAGGTAGGGCGGGAGGAAAGTGGGAGTGACACAGAGAGAGAGACAGAGACAGAAAGAGAGAAAGAGACAGACAAGACAGAGAGAGAGAGGGGGGAATATCAGGAAGGGGGTGACAAAAAGGACATCTCTCTCTCTCTCTCTCTCTCTCTCTCTCTCTCAGTGTTATTACTTAGGTATGCCTATATGTACATTTTAATGATTCAGACAAGTACTTGTAGTCTCCTATGCGGCAAGGAAAAGACGAGAAAGGAAGCTTTAAAAAAGCATGCACAGAGCTCACTTATTATGCTTGGGAATAAAGACTCTCTCTCTCTCTCTCTCTCCTTTCGCGGGTCATTTGGGTGTTGGGTAGTATGGGGGACTGGATAGTGAAAGGAGCGGGACGAGGTGGACAGCACACCCCCATTAAGAAAGAAAGAAAACGGTGTAGCATTTTCAAAGTTACCCCCTCAGTCTCACACACCCACAGAGAGAGAGAGAGAGAGAGAGAAGAGAGACAGACAGACAGACAGACAGACAGAGACAGACAGACAGACAACAGACAGAGACAGACAGAGAGGAGTTCAGACTTCAGATGGTTTATTCATGTAATAGGCCATTGCCCCTGATAACGGGGTGCAAAATACATAACCAATATACGATCATTTGCCATCATAATAGTCACAGCAATATAAACATAGTTTGTATCTAATGATACAGCAACAGTTGTAATCTTAAATACCTTTTACAAACGAAGTGACAGATTTCTAAACGTGCTGGGGGTTTTTATGCCTAAAAGCCGTAGATCTAATCACACCGAGTCGAAACTGATTTGTGAATTCAAAAAAAAAAATATATATATATATATATATATATATATATATATATATATATATATATATATAAACGAAAAACAAAAACCTATAATGACATTATTGCAATCAGAAAGCAGTATGTATAGGACAACATGAAACGACCAGAATTTGTCGTCTTTTGTGATTTTTCACAATGGACATTTAACAGCTCAGTATCGTTAGTTTCTATATGTATATTGCCTATAAATCGGGGGAGGGAGGGGGGGGGGGAGAGAGAGAGGGAGAGAGAGAGAGAGAGAGAGAGAGAGAGAGAGAGAGAGAGAGAGAGCTCAGAACTCAGAAAATGTTTATTGTACATCGGCCTTAGGCCACAATACATGCATGGGAAAGGGGAGGGGAGGAGATCAGGTTTTCTTATACATTCATACAAGTTATACTCTCAAACTGCAGTGAACTCTGTCACATTGTCCCCTTCTATCGTTTACCGTCACATAAGCTGGGATACATTCATCTTTGCATTTACAGTGGTCCTTTCATTTGTATTCTAGTTTGTCATTAACCGCATCTATGTCATTCATCCAACTGTCAATTTTACAATAACTGGCTATCAGACAAACAAACCATTCAATTAGTGGAGAGAGAGAGAGAGAGAGAGAGAGAGAGAGAGAGAGAGAGAGAGAGAGAGAGCGAGAGAGAGAGAGAGAGAGGAGAACACCTGCATAAATAGACGAAAGGAAGTCATGTATCCTTATTATAAGTCAATCACGGAGAATCCGACGGTAGCAGCGGTATCTCACAGAGCAACCAAAAATGTTTTAAGGCTTCTTTGAAAAACATTCTAATAGCTAGTCCTCATATACTCTGAGAGTGGTAGGACTTTAAACTAAAAAAAAAACAAAAAACAGAACATGTATCCTGTAGTTTCTATTCCCCTCTTTATCTATCATTATATCCTGTCTTGATATCGTTGTCCTGATGGACTGGGGTTGGTGATGCCATGTGTTGCAGAGAACAAGAGGGGAAGAAAGCTAATTCCAACAAGATGTTGTTATGTTATTGTTATTCAAAGCCCAGCTGACTGCGTAGAGCCATATCAGGGCTATAACCGCTTCAAAATATAAAAACATCAACAGCAAAAAAAAAAAAAAAAATTAAATAGGCCTACACATATCAATGCATTCGCGCACATAAATCTAAGGACATGCCCCCGGCGTGACCACTCCGTCCAATTTATCGCACAGGGGATTTAAAAAACACACCTGAATTCAAATTTAAGCATTCATCAGCTAGATAAGGACACCAAAACATATAAACACGGGCATACATTACCTAAAATTGCTTCCGCATATCTCACCTCCCTAGAGCCAAAAATGCACCTGATGTATATATCCAATTATCAATCCTAAGAAAAAGTACATAGAGTTTATCGAACACATACAGGTGAATGGACCGTTAAGGCAGAAAATGATAGGTAGAAATGACAGAAAGCAAAGCAACAAGGCAGAAGCAAAGAGAATGACAGAAAAGAGGAAATTTCTAGCACAGAATTTCCAGAAGGTGGGGATACTATTCACACTGAAAGAGCCCCCGGCATCCCCACGGGAAGATCCAACAAGATGGAGAAGAGGAACAAATGATGACGACGACGACGAACGATGATGACGACAATGATGACGACGATGAAGGAGCTGATGATGATAAAGATCATGATGAGGAAGAAAAAGAACCGACGACGACGAAGGAGATGATGATAGAGGAGGAGCAGGAAAGGGACTACGATGACAACGATGATATCGAAGAAAAAGGCGACGAATAGGAAGGAGAAGAAGACATAAAGAACAAATAACAACACGAACAAGAAAAATATGAAAAAAAAAGAACAAGAAGAATAACATGGGGGCAAAATTTACAGAGTACATAAAACTGGCCTCTCACCGAAAAATCTAAGCAGAGAGGCGGGAGAAAGAGAGAAAGAAGCGACTTTTGGCTCCCTCCGCTAGACTAGACTGAAAGCTGCTCTTTGTATTTCCGACAGGGTAGCCATGTGTGTGTGTGTGCGCGTGCTGCTCGCGCGCGCGCGTTTGTTGGACGGGAGATTTGGGGAGGGTGCTGGGGGGGGGGGGGGGGGACGGAGAGAGGATGGAGAAAAGCGGGAAGAGAGATAGGAGGGAGACGGCAGATATGGAGGGGGCGAGGACGCCCAGGGACTGTGCAGGCCTACTGTTTAAAATTCCAAAACTGTGTGTGTGTAAGAGCGTGTGTGTGTGTGTGTGTGTGTGTGTGTGTGTGTGTGTGTGTGTGTGTGTGTGTGTGTGTGTGTGTGTGTCCGTCACAGACAGTGTGTGTGTGCGTGTGTGTATGTACGTCACAGAGTGAGAGAGAGAGAGAGAGAGAGAGTGTGTGTGTGTGTGTGTGTGTGTGTGTGTGTGTGTGTGTGTGTGTGTGTGTGTGTGTACGTCACAGTGTGTGTGAGAGAGTGTGTGCGTGTGTGTGTGTGTGTGCGCGTGCGTGCGTGCGTGTGCGCGTGCATGCGTGTGTGTGTGTGTACATCACAGAGTGTGTGTCTGTCTGTGTGTGTTGGGCGGGAGGGTGGGGAGATGGAGGAGGCTACTGTGTTGAAATTCTGGGCCGTTACACACCAGACCGGGAATTAAGCTATTTAAGATTTTGGCGCCATCTCGGTTATTCGTCTCTTGTCTCTGGAGTTTGACCTCCCTCACACTACGTCATAAAACCTTATAGAATCTGAGTTTGTTACCCAACTCTCTAGACCTTCAAGTCAAAACCTTTATTAAAAAAAAAAGTAGGGGGGGGGGGGGGATGGATGACTGCTCGAGATATAGATCTAGGCATATAGGCCTGAACCCATCTATGCAAAACTGAAATGTAAGAGTTGTGTGTGTGTGTGTGTGTGTGTGTGTGTGTGTGTGTGTGTGGTGTCTGTGTGTGTGTGTGCGCGCGCGCGCCGTGTTTGCACGCACGCTCGTGCGTGTGTGTGGGGGGGAGGGGGTTGGGTGTGTGTGTGTGGGTGTGTGTCTGTGTGTGCACGCGCGCACGAGTTATATAGATGCATAGCCTCACCGTCACAGTTGCACGTATTATTAAATGCAATAACGAAAACATGATGTATAGGCCTAAACATCATTAAGTGACAATATATCGAAACGTACAACAGCTGTTCACACACACACACACACACACACACACACACACACACACACACGCACGCACGCACGCCACACACACACACACTCACTCACTCACTCACTCACAAACGCATGACTAACTGATAAAAAAAAATTACGATATCCACACAAATGATAACATCCAAAAGAAAATAATCATCTACAATTAACCTTATGCGCTCTACTCAAACCTGCCAGTCATCGTCAACAGGCAGAGTCCTGGAGCCTGCGCTACATTCTACAGGCTGTCAGGCAGCTATGTGGTGTACCTGTTGGTCGAACGAAAGTGTACTGGCCCACACCGTCTCCACGTGATCAACATGGCAATCTAACCACTGACCTACATGATATAAGACTTCTGTGAATCTAACCCACTGACCCCTTAGGCAACACAACAATGTCATCAAGGCCGCCTATTTAAATTCGAAGAACGTAATGCTTGTAGCGTGGCTCTCTCTCAAGGATTCAGCGTAAGGACACGATGTAATCGGTCTAGTGTCTTCACATAAGCCCAACCGCGAACCCTCATACCGGGACAGGTTTTCTCCGTAAACAGGTTCTCCCCCTTTCTTTCCTTTTCTCTTCTGTTTTCTTTTCTTTCTTTCTTTTCTTTCTTTCTTTCTTTCTTTCTTTTTCTCCCCCTTATGATCATCTCTTTTCATTTGTGCTCATCTTTTTCCCCTGTCCCATTTCCTACGCCACTTTAATGGTCACGGAAGTTCGGACAGTTTTACACTGCTACGTTGGGGATGACATTGACAATCATGATGCTACAGAAAACCATAAAACAGAACAGTACCTACGGATTCGTGGGTACTATTCTCTGTGGACGTAGTTCGGTACCATCTAGGATTCAGACCACGTGACAGAGCTGTGCTCTACTTTCATAATATATCCTGGTGTCAAACAGGCCCAGAGATGAAATTACCTGCGGTGTTGGTTGCAGGTCCGGAAATCTGAGCAACACTCAATGACATATCCGTTTCGTGGATGAGACTTGACCGCGTGGTCTTTGTTTTACCACAGAGCCCATTACAACTCAACTGTGGGCAGGAGCTGGTATCTGTCTTCTTTATTGCATTCAGGGTATTGCAGTCTGAACTGGTATCCGTCTTCTTTATTGCTTTTGGAGCACTGTAGTCTGAGCTGGTATCCGTCTTCTGGAGTATTGTAAGTCTGAGCTGATATCCGTCTTATGCAGTACTCTTGGAGTATTGCAGTCCGAGCTGGTATCTGCCTTATGTATTACTCTTGGAGTATTGTAGTCTGAGTGGTCTTCTTATTACTCTTGGAGTATTGCAGTCTGAGCTGGTATCTGTCTTTTGTATTACTCTAGGACTATTGCAGTCTGAGCTGGTATCAGTCTTATGTATTGCTCTTGGAGTATTGAAGTCTGAGCTGGTATCTGTCTTATGTACTACTCTGAGTATTGCAGTCCGAGCAGGTATCTGTCTTTTGTATTACTCTTTGAGTATTGCAGTCTGAGCTGGTGTCTTATGTGCTACTCTTAGAGTATTGCAGTCTGAGCTGGTGTCTTATGTGCTCTTAGAGTATGCAGTCTAAGCTGGTATGTCGTTATGTACACTCTTGGAGTATTGCAGTCTGAGCTAGTATCTGTCTTATGTACTACTCTTGGAGTATTGCAGTTGGAGCTGGTATGTCTTATGTACTACTCTTGGAGTATTGCAGTCTGAGCTGGTATGTCTTATGTACTACTCTTGGAGTATTGCAGTCGGAGCTGGTATCAGTTTTATGTATTACTCTTGGAGTATTGCGGTCTGCGCTGGTATGTCTTTTGTATTACTCTTGGAGTATTGAAGTCTGACCTGGTATCTGTGTTATGTATTGCTCTTGGAGTATTGCAGTCTGAGCTGGTATCAGTTTTTATGTATTGCTCTTGGAGTATTGAAGTCTGAGCTGGTATCTGTCTTATGTATTACTCTTGGAGTATTGCAGTCTGAGCTGGTATCTTATGTATTACTCTTTGAGTATTGCAGTTCAAGCTGGTATCTCTTATGTATACTCTTGAGTATGGCAGTCTGGCCTTTCTGTCTTATGTACTACTCTTGAGTGTTGCAGTCTGAGCTGGTGTGTCTTATGTACTACTCTTGGAGTATTGAAGTCTCAGATGGTATCTGTCTTATGTATTACTCTTGGAGTATTGCAGTTTGAGCTGGTATCTCTTATGTACTACTCTTGGAGCATTGCAGTCTGAGCTGGTATCTGTCTTATGTACTACTCTTGGAGTATTGCAGTCTGAGCTGGTATCTGTCTTATTACTACTCTTGAGTATTGCAGTCTGAGCTGGTATCTCTTATGTACTACTCTTGGAGTATTGCAGTCTGAGCTGGTATCAGTTTATGTATTACTCTTGAAGTATTGCAGTCTGAGCTGGTATCAGTCTTATGTCCTACTCTTGGAGTTTTGTAGTCTGAGCTGGTATCAGTCTTATGTATTATTCTTGGAGTATTGCAGTCTGAGCTGGTATCAGTCTTATGTATTACTCTTGGAGTATTGCAGTCTGAGCTGGTATCTGTCTTATGTAATACTCTTGGAGTTTTGTAGTCTGAGCTGGTATCTGTTTTGTAATCTGAGCTGGTATCTGTCTTCTCTAACGCTTTTGGAGTATTACACTCTGAAATGGTATGGGTCTCCTTTATTACTTTTGGAGTATTAAGTCTGACAGGTAAACCTCGATAATATACAATATTCTACTACAATCGACAGGTAAGCCTAGATGATATACAAGTTTCTACAACAATCACCACACTGACAAAACATTCAAACATCATTTGAAATTTCATGACACGTTTCTAAAACAATCACCACACTATGGTAATACGAGCAAAATGCAGCACCTTCCAGGTCTAAACATAATATTAAATCCAAAGTATTCACCCAACACACACACACACACACACACACACACACACACACACACACACACACACACACCACACACACACACACACACAAACACACACGCGCGCGCGCAGAGTACCATCTTTGTTTACAAATTTCAATAATTAAAAGACACTTGAATCATTATTCAAGTGGAAAGAAGTGACAGAAAATGTATACCTATCATTCCAATCACATTATACGTAATGCATATTCTCACTGTTTTTAGCCTATTCATGCACAGACACACAGTTTCAATTCAATGCAACCACCATTTATTTATTGTACACCAAGCCTTGACGTACACCAAATCTATGATGCATGCAACAACATAGGTGTATAATATGTCATCAAACAGTTAAAACAAAACAATCATGTTCAGAGCTCAGGAAAGAGAGAGATGGGGGGGGGGGGGGGGCATGAATGGCACAAATAAAGTCGGACAGGCAGACACACAGACCAAACCCCCTACTTACCCCTTCCCTTCCCCCCAAACACACACAGCCTCCACAGAAAGACAAGGAATCCATAATGTTACAATAACGTCACTTCCCCAGGGGAAACCACTCCCGCAGACTGACAGACTGACACTGATGTGTCTGTCCTTAATTATCCCCCCCTCTGGCTTGACGCCCCTGTGGCGTAAGACTGAGGTGGTGGTGGAAGGGGGGAGCGTTACAGGAGCGGGGTGGGGTATAGGGGATGATTTGAAAGTGGACACCATGTTGGCATACTCCCTTCTCCTTCACCCTCCATCCCCCCCCCCCTTTCCACACATACAACCCAGACACACACACAGGTATTATACAGTTAGATTGACGTGATAGTCGGACGGGAATTCCAATCAGAAGATCCAACGTTTCATCAATCCTGCGTGCAACCATCCCTCCCCTTCCCTCGTCCACCCCCCCCCCCCCCCCCCGCCGCCCGCCTGGGGTGTACAGGGCTGAAATTTTCCCCGACCTCCTTGGTCAACGTGTGTGCAGGCAGACCTGCCAGTGTCTAAACCCCGGTCGTGTGTATAAATGCACGCAGAGCATCAACTATGCAAGTTCAAGCAAGATCCTGCAAGTTATCAGTGTTCGGTGGTTTACAGGAAAATGAAAACGCCCCACATGCATGCATGCCACCGAAGATGCAGACTATGCTACAACATAATGGAATGTGGTCGACAAGCTGGCGCACCAGCTCGAATTCTCCGTACTCCGCTAAACAGTCTGATTCTGAGTAATGCACAGTGAATCCAACTGAAGCTGGAGAATAGCGCTGTACAAGAATTTTATTACGATAATCATCATCGTCGTCGTCTCATCATCATCAACATCATCCAAATGCTGGACAAGTTCGGTTTGGGTATGTTGAAATTAGGGACTGGAAATGTGGTGTATGGGGATGGAATGTGGACGGACGGTTCGTATGTGTGTGCATGCGAGCGCGCGCGTGTGTGTATGTTTGTGAGAGAGAGAGAGAGAGACAGAAGAAAACAGAGACAGATAAGAGACAGACAGACAGACAGACAGAGACAGACAGACAGACAAAGAATCAGCTATTTTATTCATGTAAGGCCTTAACTCCATACGAAGAAAGGCCGAAAGAAAAAAAGTCACAAATGACATCATTAGAAAGCGTACTCTTCGGGGGGGGGGGGGGGGGGGGGGGGAGGACACAACACGAAATCAAATGTATAACTAAGGCCAACAGCCCCTTATACTTATGGGTTACGGAAGTGTTGTCAACGCACAAAGATTAGGTAACTACAATCCAGCAAACTACTAAACAAACATAATACGGGCAAACGTCGCACTGAAGCCAACATCGTCAAAGAATGAAGGAATCACGCCTTAGTTCATAATGAGTAAACATACGTAAGGGCACACTCGTATCATTTAGCTTTTACGTTCATTCTCACATACACATTCATTCTTTTTTCCATCTGCAATACGAAACAACACAGCAGTTTACCCAGTTAAGTCACCCAGTAACTTTTGTTACCGTTTATGTAACAAGAAATAGATGAATTTACTGATGACATCCTCATTTTCACTAGCAAACAGTTAGCTACCTGAACTTGAAACGGTATACATAGTATAATTGATATTCAGAAACCTGGTCCTCAGGTCAGTATACAGAGGACAGATATATGACGTGAAACACGTCTTCTGGCTCAGACAAAAATGGACATCTTTTGCCATGAAGTGGAGAATATTTAAATCTATGGCAGATTATTTCTGAGACCCCAGAGGAGAGAGAGAGAGAGAGAGAATGAGAGAGACAGACAGACAAACAGAGAGAGAGAGAGAGAATTTTCCGAAGGACAGACGTTGTTGGACAAAAGCCAACAACAACAACAAGAACATGTCTAACTGCCCCCAGCCCTCCCACTCTTGCGTGTTTTTTTTCAACACACACACACACACACACACACACACACACACACACACACACACACACACACACACACACACACACAGTTTAAACGCTTGGCAGACTCACAAATAGACCCCCTCGTTCTCTCTTTTCCTCTCCAAAGAGAACTGGACTCTCTCCCACCTCTCTCTCTCTCTCTCCATGACCACACATTTTCCTCCTCTCTTCCTACTACAACCAAGTACTAGACTCTACTCTCCTCACCCTCTCCTACGGGCACATAATTTTCTCTCTCTCTCTCTCTCTCTCTCTGAGAAGTTTATGGCTCCTATCTCGAAATAACTACCTATTATAAGAATTTTTCTCTGTCTGTCTGTCCGTCTCTCGCTGAGAGGTTCATGGATCCTATCTCGTATAATTACCTACATAAGAATCTCTCTCTCTCTCTCTGATTGCAGAAAAGCAGCATTCCAACACTGGAAGCTTTGCATGTAGGCTATATGTGTTCAGCGCTTTTCAAGAATACGGGAAGATACAAGAATTGACCGGGGATTTTATCAACACACACACTCTCTCTCTCTCTCCCCTCCAACGGGCACACATGTAAGCTCTGTCTCTGTATCTCTTTCTGGAAGGTTAATGACCATATCTCGAATTTACAACTAATTCAGACTCTCTCTCTCTCTCTCTCTCTCTCTCATTCATATACACACACTTGTCTCTCCTCCTCGCTCTCCATCCACCAACCCCCCTCATTCAATACTGTCTTCAGTCTCTTCGTGTGTGTGTCTTTGAGTGTGTGTGTGTGTGTGTGTGTGTGTGTGTGTGTGTGTGTGTGTGTGTGTGTGTGTGTGTGTGTGTGTGTGTGTGTGTGTTGTGTGTGTCTCAGCGTGGGTGTGTGAGATCGTGTGTGTGTGCGTGCGTGTATGTGTGTGTGTGTGTGTGTGTGTGTGTGTGTGTGTGTGTGTGTGTGTATGTGTGTCTGGTGTGTGTGTGTGTGTGTGTGTGTGTGTCAGTGTTTGTGTTCTAGGCACCACTTCAACCCAGACGGCAGTGTGTATACATGTGTTCGCCTCTCAAAAAAGAAAGACAGCCCTGTCTTCCAAAAAGTTGAACGGAAAGGAAGACATGGAAGGGGGGGGGGGAGAGATCGGTGGGGGGGGGGGGATGAGAGCAGAAAGTGGTAGGGGGAGAGGTAAGGAGGATCCTTTACCGGAAGGATGCAGCAAAAACCTTCAGCACGTCTGATGATGAAAATAGGACAAAGTGTGCGTGTGCGTGTGCGGGCGTGAGAGGAACGAAATGAAAACTTTATTTTCCAATGATTCATATGTACATCAGCACATTCGCTCGTGGGCCAAATAACACATCTGCCGGCGCCACTTTACTTGTATCAAAACACTGAACAGAAAACAGAATAGATCTAGTGCCAAAGAACTAAAAATATTGCAAATATAGCAGAAAGAAATCTGTCCATGATTACAGGATTACCTAACACTTGTGTACATATATACATACATATAATTTATATACATATGCTAGAATCCAAGAACGTGTATGTGTGTGGGATAATGGGCAAGCGTTGTGACTGTAGGCTATGTGTTAGTGTGTGCCCGAGTGCGCGCGTGAGACAAGGGGGGAGGGGGGGAAAGGAGGAGAGAGGGAGGGGAGAGAGGGAGGGAGAGAGGAGGGGAGGAGGGAGAGAGAAGCAGAGAGAGAGAGGGAAAGAGGGGGGGGAGAGACACACAGAGATATTACGCGCGCAACCGTGTGTGCTCGCACCTGCTTGCGTGTGAGTGTGTCAGCGAGCGTGCGTGCGTACGTATGTGTATGTGTGTGCATATACGTTTGCGCGCATGTGTGCATATAAGTGAGTGGTGTGTATGGGTGTCTGCGAGACAGACAAGACAAAAAGACAGACAAAAACTGAAAAGCCAGACACAGACGGGGTTGACAAAAGACAGGTTGTACCACAAACCCTGACAGTAGTAGTGACCTCCACTGTTTCTTGGGACCAGCATGATGAAGGCGGCGCCCATTTCCTCTCCCTCGCCGCTTTACCTTCCCCGTCTCTGAAAAGCATTAGGCGGCCCACCCACTGATAGCTGAGAAATCTGGAGGCCGCACGTACATAACAAGTATACATATATCTTTAACAACCAGTCGCCGTGGTGTGGTGGTTAACTGGAAGGTTGTGGGTTCGAATCCCCATCAGGACCTTCAAAAATATATCTGTGGGATTTTTCGGCTCTAACCGGCTCTACCCAGAGTTGGGCGTGCTATGGGCTCATTGGGAAGACTGGGACCACACAGCCGAGTCTCATCCACCTCACGGACGCGTCATTGAGGGTGTTGCTCAAATCTTCTGACCAACACCGCAGGTGTCCGTATATCTCGGGCCTGGCTGACGTCAGGGTATATTATGATAGTAAGCGTAGAGTACAGCCCTGTCACGCAGTCTCAATCCTAGACGGAACTCCATACCATCATGATTATCATCCTCGACATCATCATCATCGCAATACATTGCAAATACTGTTCCGGCTTCTGTGGCCATTAAAGTGGCGTAGAAAATGAGACGAAAAAAAAATTGAGAACAAAGCTAACTTCCCTGAGTGCAATGATCCTAAAACAAAGAAAAAAGAAAAAAATTTATATATACATTTATATATTTAACATGAAATTCCCCGGGCCGTGACAGGCACCCGTGCAAACTGGTGCAGCCAGCGAGTGTTCTACCTCTGCGCCAAACATGCTTCCAAGAGAGAGACAGAGCAGGGGAAGGGGTGTGTGTGTGAGAGTACATATATAATTAAAGCAAGGAGAGTGAGGAAGAGTGATAGATGGAACCACACCTGTGTTGTAAGGAAATGGGTGTGCGTGGGATGAGAGGGAGAGAGGTGGGGAGAGATAAATGCCATCTGCTTGCAGTTTTAAAGAACGATGAAGAGAGAGACAGAAAGACAGACAGACAGAGATAGAAAAGAGAGAGAGGGGGGGGGGGGGAACAGAGACAGAGGCAGAAAGAGAGACAGACAGACAGACAGAGACAGACAAACAGATAGACAGAGACAGAGGCAGAAAGAAAGAATGAGAGAGAGAAAGAGAGAGAGAGAGAGCACGAAAGAGTCCAGATTTCAGGAGTGAAAGAGATAGACAGACAGACAGACTAAAAGGGAGAGAGAGTGAAAGTTCAGATTCAGAAGACAGAGACAGACAGAAGAGAGAGAGAGAGAGAGTGAGAGTTCAGAACTGAGAAGAGAGAGAGAAAGAGAGAGAGGGTCAGAAAGAGAGAGAGGGAGAGTGTCTGTGTAAACCCTCCTCTGGCAAGATGTCTTAAATTCCTGCAGAGTATTTCTGCAGTACACATTTTGTGGAGCTACACAGAAGCCCAGACTGACTCTCCCCCTGGCAGAAGGAGTATCAGGAACTGCCCCCCCTCCCTCCCCTCCCTCTTGGCCTTCCTTACCTCACTAACTTAACTACGGCAAGCTGACATCTCAGGGGTTTGGGTTGGTTCGTTGGTTGTCTGTGTGTGTGTGTGTGTGTGTGTGTGTGTGTGTGTGTGTGTGTGTGTGTGTGTGTGTGTGTGTGTGTTCGGGTGTGTATAAATATGCGCATCTGAGAGAGGTACGGACAGGAGAAGAAACATGGCGGACTGGTTGGAATTTCAATAATAATAATATAATAATAAGAAGGATAATAATAACAATAATATAATAATAATAATAATAATAATAATAATAATAAATGTATACAAATGAATATCTTCAGTGTCTAAACAAACACACAGAGACTTGCTGTAGTGAATGAGGACACCAGGCCAAGTGATTGGTACAAGGGCTGGTACTCAAGTCTTGTCAGTTAGCCTGTCCTTTCTGAACTGTTTATAGTTAATGCTTTTAACTTGTATTGAGATAACATACAGTTGGTTGGTTCTTTTGATAAAACCGTGGACTCAGGATCTGATACCTTGAGTTCAATGACAATCCCAGCCCACAATATCAAAAATTAGCCTGTTTGCCTCCCATTTTAATGTTTTCATCATTCTGCTGGGTCAGTTTCCAGCAGGACTGACAATTTGAAACGAAGAAAAACTGACTTGAAAGAAAAGTACCACTGTGGACGTCCAAATGAGACCCGAAACAAACTGTTCAGCTCATAAACAGAACAGTTCAAGGGGATCTGCATATTTCTTTGGCACAGTTGAGATGACAGAAATGGCTTCCCGATGGACATATCTTTTGACAGAGGAGCAAAAACAAAAAACAAAAAAAACAAAAAAACCCAGAGTTCAGAAATTAATGATGTAATGATGTGATCACAGGTGATGAAGCGGGGATCACCTCCTAAAGCATCCCCCAAAAAGTCCAATCCAATGTGCATGGACGCTGTATTATATCAAAAACGTCTAAATGTATACATATAAACATTACATATATATGGTCATTACGTAAATGATTACATGATGCTTCATGATCTGCAATACCGGTATAAAGTTACCATACTGGAAACAGTATTATCTGTCCAATGCCGAAATAAAAAAAATATTATAAAAAAAAAAGAGGAAAGGAGTTTAAATCATCAATAAGTTTTCGCATCGTTTTATGTTAGCCACAGGGTGTATGCAGACTATGCAGCAGCATACCACCAGCACTATGCAGACCCAACAACACGCTGGTAACAGGCATACTCCACTAAGAAAACATAAATGCTCAGAACGGGGCAAAAACGTCAAGACGCACGTACTAAAAATAAAATGAGATAAAAAGAAGAAAAAAAAGAAAGAAATACAGAGAAAGGCTAAGACTAAGAGACTAGGACAGACACGCAGACTGAGATAGAAGAAAAAGAGAGCTTGTTAGTTGTTACAATTTCTCTTGACCTGGTAGCCGCTACTGAGCCGGAAACTGTGTGAAAAAAAGGGACTTGGGCTTGGATTGGTGGAGGGGGGGGGGGGGGTGGTCCGGAAGGGGTAGTCTCAAATGCGAAATGAAACAGACTGCTGGGAATCTGGCTGGCGAACCGATGGGAGTGAAAGACAGACAAAGAGACGGAAAGAGAAGGGGGAGAGGCTCGATGAGGGCAGAGATGGGGGTGGTGTTAGACCAGACCCGTTCATCGGTTGATAAATCCGCAGTCTCTCTGGGAGAGCCTTTTTTTCAGTTTTTCAAATTTTCTTAAATTAACGTTTTCATTTTCTTTTCAGCGTTCAAGATGCATTCTATCTGCACGCTGTTAACCTCACACTATACAGGCGATTTTTACTGCGCAGTGTGCATACTCACGTCTTCGGTGGCCGTGCGTATTGTTTCAGTTTACCACAAGCCATCGAACATGGATATAATGGCCTACAACAGATACAAGAGATACAAGATATTTCATGGCCAAATTCTGAGGAACAAGAATTTCGTTTGGTGACATCACGACTTACAACAGATACAAGATATTTAATGGCCAAGTTTTAAGAATAAGAAGTTAGTTTGGTGACATCATGGATTATAACATATACAAGAGATACAAGGTATTTTACGGGCAAGTTCAAAGTATTTTACGGGCAAGTTCAAAGAACAGAAATTTTGTTTAGTGACATCACGCTCAGTCACATCCTCACACATGACATAGCAACTACCCTACCCACTCCCATCCTCTCCCTCGCAATCTCTCACTAAAAGATGCTCATTAAAATCAAGGAAAGAATACTACACACACACACACACACACACAAACACACACACACAAAGGAAAACACACACGCACGCACACACACACACAATCATTTTACACAATCTTTAACGTGCATAGTTGACTTTCAGAGCGCGTATACATTCAAGAAGGGGCTTCAGGTACTCGCTGGTCTGCACGCATGTTAATTAACCAGGGAGATGAGGGAAAATCTTCATCTATTATCCATGACTGGCGGCAACCCAAGCGAGATCGAACCGAGACCTTCCGACTGGAAGTCTGAGGTCCCGACTGCTTGGTTATCCTTCCTATCCACCTGTGAAACGAAAAGGACTTTGGCTGGTGACTGGATGGGAACGGGATGGTGTGGGGAAGGGGAGGGGAGGGGAGGATATGGGCCGGTGGTGTGAAAACAGACCCGTTCTTAAAGAGATAAGCCTGCAGCCTCTGGAAGTGTAAAGTCTGGTATGTGTTCAGTGGGACTGACATACTCGTGATATTGCTTGAGCAAGATTCTGTGTCTTTTCTAGTTGTTTGTTTATTTACGTTTATTCACTATTTATTTATTCATTGTTACCTAAATGATTGTTTTAATGTTGCTACACACACACCCACACGCACGCACGCACACACACACACGCACGCACGCGCACGCGCGTGCGCGCGCATACACACACACACACTCACTCACTCACGCACGCATACATACACTTACAACTGTATGTCAAAAAGGAAACCCCCGAGATCACCGACCGTGGCAGACAGACACTTCATCTTTCTCTCTCTTGCAGGCTGCTTTACCTTTACACAGCCCTCAAAAAAGGCCAGGTACCCGTTCATAGCTGGGTGGACCGCAGGGTGCAGGAAGTGGCCAAAATCGAGCAGACTCTGGTAAGCAGTAGCTCTTCATCTACGTAGCCAGGCCGCACTTTAAAATGAATGACTCATCTGTCAAGTGGACCATCTTCTTCAAGCACTACTTTCGTTCACCCTCTCTGCATGGCCAGGCCACATCTGGCAACGACTTTCCCCCGTGGGGATGCCGTGGGCTCTTTCAGTATAACTAGTATCCCCTCCTTCTGGAAACTCTGTGCTAGAAATTTCTTCTTTTCTGTCACTCTCTTTGTTTCTGCCTTGTTCTTTGCTTTCTGTCATTTCTACCTATCATTTTCTGCCTTGCTGGTCCATTCACCTGTATGTGTTCGATAAAGTCTTACGTACTTTTCCTTAGGATTGATAACTGGGTACATGTATTTAGTGCATTTTTGGCTCTAGGGAGGTGAGATATGCGGAAGCAGTTTTCGGTAATTTAGGCCCGTTTTTATGTTTTGGTGTCCTTAGGTATGCTTAAATTTGTATTCAGGTGTATTTTTCAAATTCCCTGTGCGACAAACTGGACGGAGTGGTCAACGCCGGGGGCATGTCCTTAGATTATGTGCGCGAATGCATTGATGTGGGCGCTTAATTTTCTTATCTTTTCTTTTTTCCTGTTGAAGTTTTGTATGTTTTGAAATGGCTATAGCCCTGATATGGCTCTACGCAGTCGGCTGGGCATTAAGCAACAATAACAATGACAATCTGGCAATAACTGTGGTCGCTTTCAGTTTCCATTTCCTGTCAGCCACGGAGGACTGCTGGGGCGGGGGGGGGGGGGGGGGGGGAGTTGGTGCAACGGGCGAGCATCTTTCTCGTCTCACGTAAATGACCATGCACACATTTGGATTAGACTGCACAGTATGTACCACGATTTGTTAGAAGGTGCCATACAGGGCATGGTACCTATCTGTAGACGACCGTGCAGACATTTGGGTCAGACTGCAGAGTACCATGTTTTAGAAGGCGCCTTGCAGGCCTGGTACCACTAATGCAGACGACCGTGTAGACATTTGGGTCAGACTGCAGAGTACCATGATTTAGAAGGCGCCCTGCAGCCCTGGTACCTATCTGTGGACGACCGTGCAGACATTTGGGTCAGACTGCAGAGTACCATGGTTTAGAAGGCGCGCCTTGAAGGCCTGGTAACTCCGATGTAGATGACCGTGCAGACATTAGGGTCAGACTGCTGAGTACCATGATTTGTTAGAGGGCGCCCGTCAGCCTGGTACCTCCCGACTTTAGCCTTGTGTTTTTCACAAATTTACCCTGCCCTTAGCTGTTTTCTGACGGGTTACCCTGACCTTAGCTGTTTTCTGTTAGGGTTACCCCCACCTTTAGCTGTTTTTATACGGGTTACTCTGCTCTTAGCCGTTTTCTGTAGGGGTTACCCTGCCCTTAGATGTTTCTTGTTTACCCTGCCTTTAGGTGTTTGTTTTCTAAAAGGTTACCCTACTCTTAACTGTATGTCTGTAGAGGTTACCCCACCCTTAGCTGTATGCCTGTAGGAGTTACCCACCCTTAGCTGAATGCCTGTAGAGGTTACCCCACCCTTAGCTGTATGTCTGGGGTTACCCCACCCTTGGCTGTATGTCTGTAGGGGTTATCCCACCTTTAGCTATATGCCTGTAGGGGTTATCCAACCCTTAGCTGTATGTGTGTAGGGGTTACCCCATCCTTAGCTGTATGTCTGTAAGGGTTACCCCATCCTTAGCTGTACGTAGGGGTTACCCCACCCTTAGCTGTATGTCTGCAGGGGTTACTCCACCCTTAGCTGTATGTCTGCAGGGGTTACCCCACCCTTAGCTGTATGTCTGCAGGGGTTACCCCACCCTTAGCTGTATGTCTGTAGGGGTTACCCCACCCTTAGCTGTGTCTGCAGGGGTTACCCTATCCTTAGCTGTATGTCTGTAGGGATTACCCACCCTTTGCTGTATGTCTATAGGGGTTACCCCACCCTTAGCTGTATGTCTGCAGGGATTACCCCACCCTTAGCTGTATGTCTGTAGGGGTTACCCCACCCTTAGCTGTATGTCTGCAGGGGTTACCCCACCCTTAGCTGTATGTCTGTAGGGGTTACCCCACCCTTAGCTGTGTCTGCAGGGGTTACCCTATCCTTACCTGTATGTCTGTAGGGATTACCCACCCTTTGCTGTATGTCTGTAGGGGTTACCCCACCCTTAGCTGTATGTCTGTAGGGGTTACCCTATCCTTAGCTGTATGTCTATAGGGATTACCCACCCTTTGCTGTATGTCTGTAGGGGTTACCCCACCCTTAGCTGTATGTCTGCAGGGGTTACCCTATCCTTAGCTGTATGTCTGTAGGGATTACCCACCCTTAGCTGTATGCAGGGTGTAGTTGGCACAGATGCAGACACACCTGCTTGTGCTTACCCTACCCAGCAATGGGTTAGGGAAAGTAAAGCTGCGAGGGATAGGAGCAGGATCCACCCTCACCTGACCTGACAATAGTAAGGTCTCTGTCACCTCACTCTCCTTCAACCAACCTTAGCGTTCTAAGAAAACATCTTAATTTTCTTTTTCTTTTTTCATTAATATGACAAGATTCTGTTCTATACAACTTTTTTCTCTGTACACAAAACCCTGGAAGAACAGTGTGATGATATGTGTTTTATTAAAAGAAGAAATAAAGAAATCTGTGAAATATGCCTGATAATATTAGGCACACACACACCCCATACACACACACACACACACACACACACACACACACACACACACACACACACACACACACACACACAATCTCTCTCTCTCTCTCGTTTTTTTTCTCTGTGCATAATTGCATATTTAAATATTCTTAAATGATTTCTTTACACACGCACACACACAAACATGCACACATTCAAATAATTTGTGTGTATAAACTTCTATTTGTTCATGGTTAAGTATCTTTACTTTCTGTGCTTAAAGTGCGTAAGCTGTTTACCTGGTTTTGTTTTAACTCTTTAAAATTCTTTGTTTTAATACAAACAGACTCGCAACAGCAAATGTGATCTTCCACCAAAAAAAGCCTGTCACTGGAAGATCATCTTCAGCTTATTGCAGAATCTACAGGTCATTTGCATCCTCTTTCTAATGTTGACAATGTGTAATTTGTGAGAGAGGGCTTTGGAACATGGTGCCTATTGATTTGCCATTTTGAAAAAAAACAACTGAATCACAATTTCTACAAGGGGTTGGTAGATGTTGAGAGAAGAATCATAATATTAGGACTTAGAAGAGGTAGCATGCCCAGGATGACTTACAGTTTAAATCAAAATCCCCACACGGACTTCCGACTTTTATCAAATCTGCTGTTAGTGGCAAACACTGTCAGGTGATAACCAATTCATTCCGCTGCAACAGATCACAAATAAAAGAAAGTGTAATTGGCCTGTTTCTAATAGTAATACCTATACCGATGGAAAATTAAGTTTCCTTTTATTCCTCTTGACGGCTTACCTCACACCTTTACAAGCTTTGCTTCTCTCTCAAGCACGCGTGTTCGCGCGCGCGCACACACACAATCATGACACTCATCCGCCCCCCACCTCTCTCCCTCTCTCTCTCTTACAAACAGATGTCCTCTCTCTCCCCCCCCCCTTCCCTCACACACACACACAAACGTCCGACAATCCCTCAACACCCCCCCCCCCCCCCATCTCTCTCTCTCTCAAACACAAAATCTTCGACAATCCTCTCTCTCTCTCTCTCTCTGTAGTACACTCACTCTGATCCCCGCTGATGCGTGCGCGTGTGTCTTTGTTCGTTCCTGGCCTCCACACCTGTCAAACTCGTCCGTTAATACACGTAAGCACCCCACCCCCATCTCCACCCAAACTGAGCAGCGGGGAAGCGGGAAGCAGGGAATGAAAAGAGAACGGTATAATGTGAATGTGTGTGAATGTGTGTGTGTGTGTGTGCGAGAGAGAGAGAGAGAGAGAGAGAGAGAGAAGACAGAGAGAGAGAGAGAGAGAGAGAGAGAGACAGAGACAGAGAGACCTTCAGGCCATAGAGAAGTCTCTTCAGTAGCATTCTTCTGTAACAGACGGATAAAACTGATTTCATCAAAACATCAAAATTCTCATCTTAAAACACATGGGCTTATATACCCAATACAACCAATGCTCTGTCGTTTGAAGATAAGAATCCTACAAATAATGCACAAAATTTCTAAATATGTGGTCATACTTTACGGAAAAAAGCAAAAATAACCAGAAGGTATGTTGTTTTAGATGTGTGTGTGCGCGCGCGCACGCACGTGCATGCGTATGTGACGGAGGGAAGGAGGGGCAGAGTGAGAGAGAGAGAGTGAGAGCGAAAGAGACAGAGACACAAAGACAGCCTGACAGACAGACTGACATGCACACAGTTGACAGAAAGACTGACAGAGTGAAGTCAGAGATTTTGTCTGTGTATGCGTGCATGTGCACACATGAGAGAGAGAGAGAGTGTGAGTGTGTGTGTGTGTGTGTGTGTGTGTGTGTGTGTGTGTGTGTGTGTGTGTGTGTGTGTGTGTGTGTGTAAGAGAGAGACAGAGAGAAAGAGAGAGGGCAGGAGGTCAGGGAGGTAAGGGAAAGAATGGTAGTTGGTACCAAAACTTCCACTAACCTTGAATGTGTGTGTGTGTGTGTGTGTGTGTGTGTGTGTGTGTGTGTGTGTGTGTGTATGTGTATGTGTGTGTGTGTGTGTGTGTGTGTGTGGTGTAAGAGAGAGACAGAGAGAAGAGAGAAAGAGAGGGGGCAGGAGGTCAGGAAGGTAAGGGAAAGAATGGTACCAAAACTTCCACTAACCTTGAATGTGCGTGTGCGTGTGCGTGTGTGTGTGTGTGTGTGCGTGCGCATGAGTGTATGTTCACGTATTCATGTTTGTGTCAATGTGTGTTTGAATGTATGTGCACAGCTCACTGTGTTGTGTATATCAGCATGCATCAGCACAAAAGAACAACGAAAGAGAGACAAAGAATGGTGTGTGTGCAATCATACGGCAGGTTGGGGGTTGGTGGGAGGGAGGTTAAGAAAAGAATGGGCTCAGTTCAACAGACAGCCTTGAACTTTTTTTAAAACATGGGCAGAAACCTTGTATTTGCAGAAAGACAACCAGAAAAGTCCCTCCCCCTCTCTGAAAAACACAGTGAAAACAAAACACGCGCGCGTGCGCACACACACACATGCACACGCACACGCACACACACGCGCGCGCACATTCTCTCAATAATACATACACATGTATACACTCACACATACAAAATACACACATGCTCACACACAAACATGCATGCACATACTTAAGATTCTGTTGGTATGTGTGTGTGTGTGTGTGTACGTGTGTGTGTGTGTGTGTGTGTGTGTGTGTGTGTGTGTGTGTGTGTGTGTGTGTGTGTGTGCGTACGTGTGCGTGTGCGTGTGCGTGTGTGTGTGTGAGTGTGTCTGTGTGTTCCAAACAATCAATGGCACACTGGTTGGTGTACTTTAGGTTTAAAACAGTGCTTACCTACAAAGGTTCTGCATGGTATTTAGCATCACATAAGATACACACTCAACAAATGCCTAACATAATACTTCTGCAAATATTAAACATACACAAAATTACTTTACTATCAACATCAGTTTAAAAAAATGTACTGCAGCAAATTCTATAAAAAAAATTCTCCATAATTTATCACGACTCAAAGACTTTTCAATTACATAAACATTGGTTTCAGAAAATGTACTGTATATTATTTTGCATTATAACAAGTCCAATAGAAATACTGTCTCTGTATTTTATCATTACTTAAAACTATAACAATGTAATTTTACATCAATACCAATTAGGCCTACATCAATATCACTGTTCATTTCAAATGAAAAATGTTATATAGGCCTATTTATTCAGATAAAAAAACATGACACAGTTTGTCATTTACAAAAGTAAAGACACTGCTTTTTTCTGGTTCTTGATTTTAAGTAAATAATACAAATATAAATGATAAAACCAACCAGCCATACAATCAACCAACCAACCAACCAATCCATCAACAATTCAACTAACAAAACATTATATGCAGGTTCACAACTGAAGTTTTGATCACCTACTGTGCTTGTAATTTTCTTTTAAATTATGATTTCAAGAAAAATCACAGACTCAAAGCGTATCTATATCATCACCATAAAAACAAACACTCGGAACAAAACTGTTCCTGACTGATAAACAGTTATAACAACTACTACAAATAACTACAATAAACATACAACCAATCTGGATTTTAAACCAATGATTGGTTAATTTTGCTAACTTACTTTCATGACTAGCATTTCTATATGATATCAATATTTATTATTATCAAGTCAAACCACATATAAAAAGTATGTGTACGCTCTATGCTACACCTTGTGTGTACATGAGATGACGAGTATGTGTGCATGTGTATGTATCTATACATAGGTGCCTACCTATTATGTATCAATGTATGTATGTGCATCACTGTATGTGTATGAGCTTAACTGTAACTTGTAAGTATGCATTTCCTACAGAGTGGTGGGTGGGTGGGGGTGTTCACATTCCTCCTTGGTAAATTCATCTTGTTTTGTTTTTTTATTCCTCAAAGAAATAAACCTGTCACAACAACAACAACATCAACAACAACAACAAAATCAAACATTAAAACAAAGTATGAAGCTTCATTAGTATGAGGCAGAATCAAAACCACACACTGACAACACGATCACGAACATAAGTATACACAATGACAAAATCTCTCAATCACCCCACCCCCAAATTCCACTTACGAATTCATCACAGAGGTACACTCTATACACATACAAACAAAAACCAAAAACAAAAGAAAATTTTCCAAAACCAAACAAAATTAGCACTTCTCAGCTGTTACATTTCAAGCTGTTAACCAAAATTCACAAACACTGAAATAACCAAATGAAGGAACAAAAAAACAAAAAAAACAAAAAAGGCCCATGGCCTGTATGATTAAGCAAGCAGGCCTACATAAATCGCTCGAAGTCATTTTTCATTCTGTTAGAGACATGGCTAGAATGGAGCTCTTTCTAGCTTTAATAAACAAGTAGACCTATGATGAATGCATAAAATTTAACCTACAAATAAACAAAAATAAACATAAATAACATTCTATTACTCTCTATATCAATTATCATACACAGAATAGGCCTACATAATGAAATGAACAGGCCTAAATACATAGGCTGAATAAATCACTGGTAGTCATGTTAAAGATTTAAGAAACCATAACTGAAAAAATAAATGCCAGTTTTTTAAATTATGGGTGAGGGTATTAATTCAAAAACAAAAATAAAAAGAATAATACTGACAGTAATCCTGAAGTTGTCAGGGGGTCAGGTGATGAACACCCTAAACTTTTCTTGAGGTCCGTGCCATGATCTTTCCATCACTGTTTTACCTTCCCTGGCTTTCAAAAAGACATGTACCCCCTAGACTCTATGAAAAGGCCTAACCAAAATAGTCTAATAAACTATAACTGGCAGGCAGTCCTTGAATTTTAAGAAGCGCCTCACCTCTGGCCCCAGAGACCGGAAAAACAGATCAGATAAATTGTCTAAATTTATTCATTAGGCCAACAAATCAATAGCCTACCTCGCTGTAACTTCTTGTTCTGAATAAATCACAAGCCTAGATAAACTAACAGACAAATGGTAGACCTAAGTCTACATAAATCAACAGAAGACGAAATTGAAATATACCGCTAAATAAAATAAAAAATGGTTCCGCTATGCAGGTAAATAGATCTAGGATACATTTAAACAAAACACACACAACTCAAAATCTTACTCAACAACACACACATCACAAGCAGAGGCAGAATAGGATCAATAGCAGAGGGAAGGTATTATCACAGACTGAAACGAAACTCAAAAAGGGATAGGCCTAGATGGGGATGGGGGAAAGAAACTCAAAATAAGGTGAAAAATCTCTTACCTCCAACAGTCATTTTTAAATGGGGTTAGATCTTGCACAGCGCCCAGACACACGAACCACCACAACACCAACTTGCAGTGAGAAAATGAGACAGGCGAAAACTAGATCTGAATACGTGAAATCTTTCCAAAAATTCGTCACAAAAATCGAAAAAAAATTCAGTGAAACACGAACGCAAATAAATTTGTACGACAAATTTACCTCCCTGAAGCTTTTTCCTTCTCTCTCCCTCTCTCCAACGATTAAAAAAGAAATCCCCCACAAATATTCACAACAGCGATTTAGAAAAATAAAACTACAGAGAAGACACGGAGAAAACTACTACACAGAATACAGACAACACACCAGCTGAACGCTCTAAGCAGACGCCACCAATGAAGCTCCGTTTATTTATAGCCTCTTAACTATTCCGCAGCACTGTCTGGGCAATTCTAATTGGGTAGGGCCCATTGAGCGGGGAGTGCGCGCTTGGCGCGCGCGTGCATTCCGCCTGTCGAGTCTTTGTGTTCAAGACAGAACAAACCTAACTCCCCTCACGTACTGGCATGAGCGCGCCCGGTCTCATCCAATGACGCTGGGGTTCTTTGAGGGAGGGTGGGTTCAAGTCGATCGATAAAGGGGCGAGGAGGCTGCAATTTTTGCACGCAGGAACGGTAGCTTCACAGATGGGAGAGGGAGGGGGAGAGTGCAGGGAGATGAGGAGAGAGAGAGAGAGGGCGGGTGTGGGGGAGGAAGGGCAGGATGGAAGGAAAGATAAGAGAGGGGCTGCAAGGACTGAGATTTCGAGAAGAGGAGGGGGAAGTGAAGGGTGAAGGTTGGAAGTGGAAGAAGCTATAATCAGAGGAGATAAAGAAGAGAAAGAGAGAGGAGGGAGTGAGGGTGGGAGGAAGGGAGTGTGGGAAGTGGTGGAGGGGGTGTGCTGTAAGCCGGATGAAAGACCAGATACAGAAGCTCAACTGGCAGACAGACAGACAGACAGACAGACAGTGCATCTCAGCATAGGGCACATACAGGCGTGCCTGTGCGGACCCTCCCCCATTCCACACACACACACACACACACACACACAACACACACTACACACACCACTGTCTCCACGTTACAAGAGCCTGGTTAGGGTTAAGGGGTCAGTCGTGTTCTCACTTTCAGCGCTTGCGCTTTATGCAGAAATACTATACGTATAAATGTGAAATATGAATCTTTCTTTTGTGTGCGTGTGTGCGTGTGTGTGTGTGTGTGTGTGTGTGTGTGTGTGTGTGTGTGTGTGTGTGTGTGTGTGTGTGTGTGTGTGTGTGTGTGTGTGTGTGTGTGTGGAGGGGGACGGGGAGTGAGCGGGAAGGGGTCACATTAATAATAATGATGATGATATAATAACAAAATTAAGAATTCAATTCGTATAACATAAACAGTCCATGTCAAAGAATGTTCGTTACACTTAGGAGAAAACACACACGCGCGCGTGCCACACATACACACACACACACAACACACGAGCGCATGCTCACACACACACACACACACACACACACACACACACACACACACACACACACTTTTCATGTACATACACACAAATGCATACACATTTTTCATACAAATACACAAACGAAAAAAACATACATACTAGCACACGCACGTGCATGCGCGCGCCTGCACCACACACACACACACACACACACACACACACACACACACACACACACACACACACACTACACACACACACACCGAA
>JAPXFY010000033.1:22505337-22512837 GCA_030674185.1 Monoplex corrugatus | reverse complement strand
TATAAAACTCATACAGGTGAATGGACCATCAAGGCAGAAAATGATAGGGGTAGAAATGACAGAAAGCAAAGCAACAAGGCAGAAACAAAGAGAGTGACAGAAAAGAGGAAATTTCTAGCACAGAATTTCCAGAAGGTGGGGATACTATTTATACTGAAAGACCCCCCCCCCCCCCCCCCCGGCATCCCCACGGGGGACGCTGCGTTCTTAATTGTATGTACCAGTTCATTCCTCTTCAACAAATGAATTTATGCGAAGTCTTTGCCAACCAAGAAGAATTGTTCAAAGTACAACATTTTATAGGTGCAATGGGGGGGGGGGGGGGGGGGGGGAAAGAAGGAAATTATGCAGAAATTCTTATTCTCTCGGATGTTATGAACTATTTATATTGTGTGTTCGCAACCTTTGCTTTGATGTGACGTGGCATGGTGTGATGTGGTGCGGTGTGGTATGGTGTGTGATGTGAATGGGCGTGGTATGGTGTGGTGTGGTGGGTGTGGTGTTGTGTGGTGTGATGTGGTGTGGTATGGTGTGTGGTGTGAATGGGCGTGGCATGGTGTGGTGTGGTTTGGCATGGCACTGTTTGGTGTGGTATGGCATGGCATGTTTGGTGGTGTGTGGTGTGGCATGGCATGGCATGGCATGGTGTGGTGTGGTGTGGTGTAGTGTGGTGTAGTGTGGCATGGCATGGTTTGGTGTGGTGTGGCATGGCATGGCATGGTTTGGTGTGGTGTGGTTTGGCATGGCATGGTTTGGCGTGGTATGGCATGGCATGGTTTGGTGGGGTGGGGTGGGGTTGTGGTGGGGTGGGAGGTGGTGTGGTGTGGTGTGGCATGGTGTGGTGTAGTGTGGCATGGCATGACATGGCATGGCATGGCATGGTTTGATTTGGTGTGGTGTGGTTTGGCATGGCATGGTTTGGTGTGGTGTGGTGTGGCATGGTTTGGTGTAGTGTGGTGCGGTGTAGAATTGTAGTGTGGTAAGCAGCTGTGTGGTTTGGTATAGTATAGTGTGGTGTGAAGTGGCGCTGGCTGTGCTTGTGTGCTGTGCTGTGCTTGCTGTGCTATGCTTTGCTGTGCTGTAATGGAGTGCGCGGCAGGCGCGCTCACACATGTAAACACACACACACAGAGTTTCTGGCATCCTTTTAACTTTAACAAGTATTGACCGTTTTTTTCCCCACACCCCCACAGCCATGTTACTCTGTCCTTCTTTCCTCCCTCTCATGAGTCACTATTCATACTTGTGTGTGTGTGTGTGTGTGTGTGTGTGTGTGTGTGTGTGTGTGTGTGTGTGTGTGGTGTGATTGCTGTGTGTGAATGGGGGTGAGAGAGTGTTGTGTGTGTGTGTGTGTCCGGTGTGTGTTGTGTGTGTTTGTGTGTGTGGTGTGTGTGTAGTGCGTGTGTGAGGGGTTGTGTGTGTGTGTGTGGTTGTGGTTTTGTGTGAGTAGTGTGTGTATGCTTTGTGGTTTTGTGTGTGTGTGTGTGTGATGTGTGTGTGTGTGTGGTGTGTGTGTGTGTGTGTGTGTGTGAGTTGTGTGTGTGTGTGTGTCCGCACGTTGTGGTTTGTTGTGAGTACGTGTGTGTATGCTTTTGTGGTGTGTGTGTGTGTGTGTGTGTGTGTGTGTTGTGTGCGCGCGCGTGTGCTGGTGTGTGTGTGTGTGTGTGTGTGTGGTGTGTGCGTGCGTCGTGTGGTGGTGGTGTATGTGTGATGTGTGTGTCTATGACATGTTGTGTATGTGTGTGTTGTTGAATGTGTGATGTGTGTGTGCTGATTGCCCGCGCGCGCGCAGGCATGTGTGTGTATGTGTGTGTGTGTGAATGTGTGTGATGTGTGTCATCGAGTGTGATGTGTGTGTATATGCATGCTTGTGTGTATGCTTTTGTGTGAGTGTGTGTGTGTGTGTGTGTGTGTGTGTGTGTGTGTGTGTGTGTGTGTGTGTGTGTGTGTGTGTGTGTGTGTGTGTGTGTGTGTGTGTGTATAACAGTGACGAGTCACTGAGATTCCTTTACACTTTTAAGACTATCGATTGGTCTACCCCCACCACACTACCACACACATGCACTCCCCCCCCCCCCCCCCCCGTCTCAGGTTCTGTATGGAGAGAGTGCGAGATGGAGGGAGGGAAGAACCTCCATTCTCATCTCTATGACTCAATTCCAAGTTCCATTTTAAAAGTCTCTAATAAATCTTTTTCGTCGATCACACACACACAATCACGCACGCACGCACGCACGCACACACACACACACACACAGACACACACACACAGACACACAAACGCACACGCACGCACGCACACACACACGCACCCCCCCCCCCCACACACATATACACACGCACGCACGCACACACACACACACGCACACTCACACACACGCACACAAACGGAAAGGGATCGATGGAAGGATGTGTTTTGTTGTGCAGTAAATACTGTGTATGTATACACAATGTTCTGGTTGTCGGGCCCACACTGGACAGCAATGCATTCTACTATTATAGTGGATTGCAGTGGGCTGCACTGAAGTCTATACTGGCAGTGGGACCGCACTGGAACGGAGTGGATTGGACTGCACTGAGGCAGAATGGATTGGACTGCATTGAGGCAGAGTGGACTGGATTGCGTTAGAGCAGAATGGATTTGACTGCATTCAGGCAGAATGGATTGGACTGCATTGAGGCAGAATGGATTGGACTGCATTGAGGAAGAATGGATCGGACTGCAATCTGGCAAAATGAATAGGATTGCAACGAGGCAGAATGGATTTGACTGCATTGAGGCGGAATGGATTGGACTGAATTGAGGAGGAATGGATTGGACTGCATTGAGGCGGAATGGATTGGACTGCATTGGGGCAGAATGGATTGGACTGCAACGAGGCAGAATGGATTGGACTGCACTGAGGGAAAAATGGATTGGACTGTATTGAGGCAGAATGGATTGGACTGCATTGAGGCACAATGGACTAGACTACATTAAGCAGGAATGGATCGGGCTGCACTGAGGCAGAATGGATTGGACTGCAATGAGGCAGAATAGATTGGACTGTATTGAGGCAGAATGGATTGGACTGCGTTGAGGCAGAATGGATTGGACTGCGTTGAGGCAGAATGGCTTGGACTGCATTGAGGCAGAGTGGGATTTGACTTCATTAGAGCAGATTGGATTGGACTTCAATGAGGCGGAATGGATTGGACTACATTGAGGTAGAGTGGGATTGGACTGCATTGAGGCAGAATGGATTGGACTGCATTGAGGCAGAATGGATTGGACTGCATCGAGGCAGAATGGATTGGACCGCATTAAGTGGAGTGGAGTGGATTGCACTGAGGCAGAATGGACCAGACTGCATTGAAACAGAATGGATTGGACTGCGTTGAGGCAGAATGGATTGAACTGCATTGAGGCCGAATGGACTGGACTGCATTGAGGCAGAATGGATTGGACTGCATTGAGGCAGAATAGATTGGACCGCATTGAGGAAGACTGGACTGCACTGAGGCAAAATGAATAGGCTTGCAATGAGGCAGAGTGGATTGGACTGCATTGAGGCGGAATGGATTGGACTGCACTGAGGAAGAATGGATTGGACTGTATTGAGGCAGAGTGGATTGGACTGCAATGAGGCAGAATGGATTGGACTGCATTGAGGCAGAGTGGATTGGACTGCATTGAGGCACAATGGATTGGACTGCATTGAGGCACAATGGACTAGACTGCATTAAGCAGAATGGATCGGGCTGCACTGAGGCAGAATGGATTGGGCTGCAATGAGGCAGAATAGATTGGACTGTATTGAGGCAGAATAGATGGGACCGCATTGATGAAAAATGGATTGGACTGCAATGAGGCAAAATCAATAGGATTGCAATGAGGCAGAATGGACTGGACTGCATTGAGGCAGAATGGATTAGACTGCACTGATGCACAATAGATTGGACTGTATTGAGGCAGAATGGATTAGACTGCACTGAGGCAGAATGGATTGGACTGTATTGAGGCAGAATGGATTGGACTGCATTGAGGAGAATGGATTGGACTGCACAGAAACTGAATGGATTGGACTGCACAGAAACTGAATGGATTGGACTGCATAGAAACTGAATGGATTGGACTGCATTGAGGCAGAATGGATTGGACTGCATTGAGGCTTAATGGATTGGACTGCATTGAGGCATAATGGATTGGACTGCATTGAGGCTCAATGGATCGGACTGCATTAAGTGGAGTGGATTGGGTTGCACTGAGGCAGAATGGATTGGACTGCATAGAAACTGAATGGATTGGACTGCATTGAGGCAGAATGGATTGGACTGCATAGAAACTGAATGAATTGAACTGCGTTGAGGCTTAATGGATTGGACTGCACTGAAGCAGAATGGATTGGACTGCGTTGAGGCAGAATGGATTGAACTGCATTGAGGCAGAATGGATGGGACTGCATTGAGGCAGAATGGATTGAACCGCATTGAGGCAGAATGAATCGGACTGCATTGAGGCAGAATGGATTGGACTGCATTGAGGCAGAGTGGATTGGACTGCATTGAGGCATAATGGATTGGACTGCATTGAGGCATAATGGATTGGACTAAATTGGAGCAGAGTGGATTGGACTGAATTGAGGTAGAGTGGATTGGACTGAATTAGGGAAGAGTGGATTGGATTGCACTGGACTGGATTAGACTGAATTGGAGCAGAGTGGATTGGACTTAATTGGAGCAGAGTGGGTTGGACTGCATTAGAGCAGAGTGGGTTGGACTGCATTAGAGCAGAGTGGGTTGGACTGAATTTGAGCAGAGTGGATTGAACTGAATTTGAGCAGAGTGGATTAGACTGAATTTGAGCAGAGTGGGCTGGACTGAATTGAAGCGAAGTGCATTGGACTGCTGTAGACTAGCACCCAGGTCACTGCATTCACGGTGTAGTGAAGGGGGCACAAACAATCTGACCACTACACTCATGGTGTAGTGAAGGGGGCACAAACAATCTGACCACTACACTGATGGTGTAGTGAAGGGGGCACAAACAATCTGACCACTACACTCGATGGTGTAGTGAAGGGGGCACAATCTGACCACTACACTCATGGTTGTAGTGAAGGGGGCACAAACAATCTGACCACTACACTCATGGTTGTAGTGAAGGGGGCACAAACAATCTGACCACTACATTCACAGTGTAGTGAAGGGGGCACAAACAATCTGACCACTACACTCACGGTTGTTGTGAAGGGGGCACAAACAATCTGACAACTACACTCACGGTGTAGTGAAAGGGGCACAAACAATCTGACCACTACACTCACAGTGCAGTGAAGGGGGCACAAACAATCTGACCACTACACTCACAGTGTAGTGAAGGGGGCACAAACAATCTGACCACTACACTCATGATGTAGTGAAGGGGGCACAAACAATCTGACCACTACACTCACAGTGTAGTGAAGGGGGCACAAACAATCTGACCACTACACTCACAGTGTAGTGAAGGGGGCACAAACAATCTGACCACTACACTCATGGTTGTTGTGAAGGGGGCACAAACAATCTGACCACTGCACTCAAGGTGTAGTGAAGGGGGCACAAACAATCTGACCACTACACTCATGGTTGTTGTGAAGGGGGCACAAACAATCTGACCAGTACACTCACAGTGTAGTGAAGGGGGCACAAACAATCTGACCACTACACTCACGGTTGTTGTGAAGGGGGCACAAACAATCTGACCACTACACTCACAGTGTAGTGAAGGGGGCACAAACAATCTGACCACTACGCTCACAGTGTAGTGAAGGGGGCACAAACAATCTGACCACTACACTCATGGTTGTTGTGAAGGGGGCACAATCTGACCACTACACTCACAGTGTAGTGAAGGGGGCACAAACAATCTGACCACTACGCTCACAGTGTAGTGAAGGGGGCACAAACAATCTGACCACTACACTCACGGTGTAGTGAAGAGGGCACAAATAATCTGACCACTACACTCACGGTGTTGTGAAGGGGGCACAAACAATCTAACCACTACACTCATGGTGTAGTGAGGGGGCACAAAAAATCTGACCACTACACTCAAGATTGTTGTGAAGGGGGCACAAACAATCTGACCACTACACTCACGGTGTAGTGAAGGGGGCACAAACAATCTGACCACTACACTCACAGTGTAGTGAAGGGGGCAAAACAATCTGACCACTACACTCACGGTGTAGTGAAGGGGGCACAAACAATCTGACCACTACACTCACAGTGTAGTGAAGGGGGCACAAACAATCTGACCACTACACTCACAGTGTAGTGAAGGGGGCACAAACAATCTGACCACTACACTCAAGATTGTTGTGAAGGGGGCACAAACAATCTGACCACTACACTCACGGTGTAGTGAAGGGGGCACAAACAATCTGACCACTACACTCACAGTGTAGTGAAGGGGGCACAAACAATCTGACCACTACACTCACGGTGTAGTGAAGGGGGCACAAACAATCTGACCACTACACTCACAGTGTAGTGAAGGGGGCACAAACAATCTGACCACTACACTCACGGTGTAGTGAAGGGGGCACAAACAATCTGACCAGTACACTCACAGTGTAGTGAAGGGGGCACAAACAATCTGACCAGTACACTCATGGTTGTTGTGAAGGGGGCACACAAACAATCTGACCACTACACTCACGGTGTAGTGAAGGGGGCACAAACAATCTGACCAGTACACTCACAGTGTAGTGAAGGGGGCACAAACAATCTACCATACACTCATGGTTGTTGTGAAGGGGGCACAAACAATCTGACCACTACACTCACGGTGTAGTGAAGGGGGCACAAACAATCTGACCACTACACTCACAGTGTAGTGAAGGGGGCACAAACAATCTTACCACTACACTCACGGTGTAGTGAAGGGGGCACAAACAATCTGACCACTACACTCACAGTGTAGTGAAGGGGGCACAAACAATCTGACCACTACACTCACAGTGTAGTGAAGGGGGCACAAACAATCTGACCACTACACTCACGGTGTAGTGAAGGGGGCACAAACAATCTGACCAGTACACTCACAGTGTAGTGAAGGGGGCACAAACAATCTGACCAGTACACTCATGGTTGTTGTGAAGGGGGCACAAACAATCTGACCACTACACTCACGGTGTAGTGAAGGGGGCACAAACAATCTGACCAGTACACTCACAGTGTAGTGAAGGGGGCACAAACAATCTGACCAGTACACTCATGGTTGTTGTGAAGGGGGCACAAACAATCTGACCACTACACTCACGGTGTAGTGAAGGGGGCACAAACAATCTGACCGTGGGGCACAGAGTCTCGGCATTGTTGATTTTCCACGATAGCGGCAGAAGTAGAATCATGCTTTTGCTTTTGGAGGACATCCACCACTCGCCCACTTTCGTGGCTTGCTTGGTTCTTTTGATAGAGCTGTGTGGTGGACTCAAGGCCTAATATTAATATCTCAAGTTCAATCTCAGCCCG
>JAPXFY010000033.1:22495337-22500337 GCA_030674185.1 Monoplex corrugatus | reverse complement strand
TTATAAAATGGCCTATAAATGTTTCCTGTGTTTACCTAATCTTCCTTATGAATGATCTTCTTGTGTCTGCCTCCATCAAGACTGTCTCGTTTGTTTGTGTGCAATGCCGTTGATGAATTTATACCATAATGTCATGATTCTGTATGAAATTGTTTGAGAAACAGGCAACCAATGGAGAGACTGTAGCAAAGGAGGGGTGATATGTTCACGCCGCTTTTTAGGAAGGGCAAGACGGGCTGCAGAATTCTGAATGTGATGCTGGCACGCAACGGAAGAAACGAGCAAGCCAGAGAGAGAGAGTAGTGTTAAATAATCAATCCCAGAGAAAGCTCAGAGAAATCGCGAGTTTTGATGCTTGCTTAAACTGAAAGGTAATGACGAATAGAACTGAAGCGTTGCAGTTGCCAGTAACTCCTTTATTTTGTATTTATTTATTCACCTACTTACTCACGTCTTATTCACTCACTCACTCACTCATTTACTTACTCACTCACTTACTGACTTACTCACTTACTGACTTACTTACATACCAATCTATGATTAAGAAAGTATTGTCTTCACCTAGTTGATAGACAGCTGAACATTTGGGCATTGACTGGAGGGTGGGGGGTGGGTGGGTTCTGTCATGTGAGACGAGCTTATATACAGAATGGTTAGTTGTGTTGTGATTCAGACCTTTAATTATATATTTATTTACTTTATATGTATGTTCCTTTTTTGAAGGTAAGATATAACCACACACACACACATGTCATTTACGTATAACCAAGATTATTCCAGAAGTAGGCTGATAATATACCAGTATAAAATACAGACTGGGTAAAACGTAGTCTAGGTAGGGCCTCAGGACCTGGTCAGCTCATGGGTTTATGTGCAAGCTTAAGGCTTGTGCCACGGTCACCATACACATGGCACCTGTGACGTTAGCACATACGGAATTCGTTTCGAGCGCGGAGACGTCATCTTGAGAAACTGAAACTGAAATCTGCCTGCCTGCCTGCCTGCTGCCTGCTGCCTGCCTTCCTCTGTCTGCCTCTATCTGCCTCTGTCTGTCTGTCTGTCTGTCTGTCTGTCTGTCTGTCTGTCTGTCTGTCTGTCTCTCTCTCTCTCTCTCTCTCTCGTTCTCTTATTACAGTGCTTTCGATGTTTTCATATACTTATGAAATAAAAAAAAAATCATTTAATCATTGGTGTCAGTGTAAACTCTACACCAGCCAAAGACTCATACATCACCCCCAACCAACAACTGCCTGCCCAATGCTGTCAAGACAATGTGGACGCTATCACCGTCAGAAGACGATGGAGATGGATTGAACACATCATCAGAAATAGCCAGCAGAATCGGCCAAGCCAAAACAGCATTCAAGAAGATGAAAAGCATTCTTACCAACAAATACTTATCAATTAACATCAAGAAGGGAGTTCTTGAATGTTATATAGACCCGATAGTGTTATACGGTTGAGAGGCGTGGACAGTCAACAAGCAAAGCCAGAACAAGATTGAGGCAGCCGAGACGTTAATTCTAAGAAGAATGTTGAGAGTTACGTGGACAGCAAAGAAAACAAACGAGACAGTCTTGATGAAGGCAGACACAAGAAGATCATTCATAAGGAAGATTAGGAAAAGACAGGCAACATTTATAGGCCATTTTATGAGGAAAGGGGAATTGGAGCACCTGGTCACAACAGGAAAGCTGGAGGGAAAGAGAGCACCAGGTAGACCCGGGGAGAAAATATTGGACGGACTTGCAGAGTGGTTGAAGACAAAGAGGGTTGAAGAGGCGCTTGAGGCAACAAGGGATAGAAACAGATGAAAGGCCATGATCGCCAACGCCATGTAGCAAGGCACCTGATGATGATGATGATGATGATGATGATCCGAACAGAAAACAGCAGGACAACATCAGCCACACTGCCCTTCACTGGATACCAGAAGGAAGACAGAAAAGAGAAAGACCCAAGGACATCATCATTTTTTTGTTTGTTAGTTTGTTTAAAGCCCAGCCGTGTCGGCCAAAATAGAGCCAAAATCAGGGCTACAACCGTTTCAATACACACACAACACTTCAACAGGGGTGAAAAACAAGGAAACGAAAGTACACATATCAATGCCTTCGCGTAATCTAAGGAGATGCCCCTGGCGTTGACCATTCCGTCCAACTTATCGCACAAGGGATTTAAAAAAAAAACAAACCTAAAATCAAACTGAAACATAACTAATGACACTAAAACACAGATAAACACGGGCCTAAATTACCTAAAATTGCTTTCGCATATCTCACTTCCCTGGAGCCAAAAATGCACTTAATACACGTACCCAATTATCAATCCTAAGAGAAAGTACGTAAGACTTCATCGAACACATACAGGTGAATGGACCTGCAAGGCAGAAAATGATAGGTAGAAATGACAGAAAGCAAAGGAGGAAGAAAGAGACAAAGAGGAAATGTCTAGCACAGAATTTCCAGAAGGTGGGGATACTATTTATACTTAAAGAACCCCAGGCATCCCCACGGGGGTGACCCAGAGACACATGGCGACTAGGAGACTTCAAGGGCATGAAACACGCCTGGGGTAGCATACTGAGGTTGGCCAAACACAGGAATGGAGCATCTCCGTTGCTGCCCTTTAGCATGCCAATAGCATAGTGGGCAGCGAGATCCCCCAAGAATCACAGGAAACTACTGGCTAGCAACCATTATTCATCTGCATCCAATGACAGAGGGAGGGGGGGGGAGGGAGAATTAGTATGTATCTGTGTGTGTGTGTGTGTGTGTGTGTGTGTGTGTGTGTGCATGTGTGCGTGTGCGTGTGTGCATGTGTGCGTGTGTGCGTGTGTGTGTGTGTATGCGTGTGTGCGTGTGTGTGTGTGTGTGTGTGTGCGTGAGTGTGTGTACGTGTTTGTGTGCGTGTGTGAGTGTGTACGTGTTTGTGTGCGTGTGTGTACGTGTTTGTGTGCGTGTGTGTGTGTGTGTGCGCGCGCGCGTGTTCTTTAACATTATGATTATTGATTTCAGAACAGAACAAGTCGGTGTTTTTACATGCAGGGAGAAGAGAAAAAGCGAAATAAAAAAATAATAAAAAAAACAAAACAGAAAGAACTGTCTACGTGCACTCGGACATGTATTTGTAATAACGATCTGTCTGTCTGTGTGTCTGTCTGTCGGTCGGTCTGTCCGTCTGTCTGTCTGTCTGTGTGTCGATGTGGTGGTGACTGTCATTCTCATTTCAAAACAGGTCGATGTTTCTACGCATGAAAAAACTTCGAATTGAACTTAGACGTGTGTTTGTTATAACGATCTGAAGTCTCTCTCTCTCTCTCTCTCTCTCTCTCTCTCTCTCTCTCCTCTCTCTCTCTCTCTCTCTCTCTCTCTCTCTCTCCTCCCTCTCTCTTTCTCTCTCTCTCCTCTCTTTCTCTCTCTCTCTCGCTCTGCCTCCCCTCCTCCATATCTCCCTGTATGTGTGCGTGTGCGTGTGCGTGTGTGTGTGTGGTGTGTGTGTGTGTGTGTGTGTGTGTGTGTCTGTGTGTGTGTGTGTGAGTGTGATATTTGAGTCTCTCCATCCCTCACTCCACCATATCTCTCTATATATAAAAAAAAAAAAACAATAAAAAAAACTTAACCCAACCCAACCCCACTTAACTCCACCTAACCCCACCCAACCCAACCCAACCCTAACCTAATCTAACCTAAACTAACTTAACCTAATCTAACCCAATGTAACGAAACCCAACCCAACCCAACCCAACCAACCAACCCAACCCAACCTAGACTCTCTGTCTCCCAGTCTTCCAGTCTATTCTACTTGTATCAGTATAAATGAAAGTAGATAATGACAAGATAAAAAAAAAAAAAAACTGTAAAGATAAGAGAACAAAATCCTGCCCACCTCCACCTCTATCCCCTTTGAAATGGCACACAACCCCACATCAGCTGCTTTCTGTGCTGTCATGCTGTAGTACTGTATGCAGTGAAAGTGAACAAATACACTGTTCTCTGTTTTTCTTCTTTCGTTCAGTCTTCATAGTCTGGTCCACACCTGAACGAGGTGAATGTGGCCGACCCCTCTCCCTCCCCCTCCCTCCCCCTCCACCTCCCTCCCCCCCCCCAACTTCTTGTAGGCTGCCATAGAATTTGAAAAGTATAATACTATTCGTCTATTCTACTGAAATGTCATACATTTACAGATCAGTTTCGGCTTGGTCTCAGAGGACAAGATATCCTGCTCAGTTTACAACTTTTCCAAAAAACAAAGATATCCCTGTTAAGTTTACAGCATTTCCAAAGAACAAAGATATCCCTGTTAAGTTTACAACATTTCCAAAGAACAAAGATATCCCTGTTAAGTTTACAGCATTTCCAAAGAACAAAGATATCCCTGTTAAGTTTACAACTTTTCCGAAGAACGAGATATCCCACTATGTTTATAACATTTTCAAAGAACAAAATAACAAACTAAGTTTACAACATTTCCAAAGAACAAAATAACACGCTAAGTTTACAACATTTTCAAAGAACAAAATAACACGTTAAGTTTACAACATTTCCAAAGAACAAAATAACACGCTAAGTTTACAACATTTCCAAAGAACAAAATAACACGCTAAGTTTACAACATTTCCAAAGAACAAAATAACACGTTAAGTTTACAACATTTCCAAAGAACAAAATAACACGTTAAGTTTACAACATTTCCAAAGAACAAAATAACACGCTAAGTTTACAACATTTCCAAAGAACAAAATAACAAACTAAGTTTACAACATTTCCAAAGAACAAAATAACACGTTAAGTTTACAACATTTCCAAAGAACAAAATAAAACGTTAAGTTTACATTTCCAAAGAACAATATAACACGCTAAGTTTACAACATTTCCAAAGAACAAAATAACAAACTAAGTTTACAACATTTCCAAAGAACAAAATAACAAACTAAGTTTACAACATTTCCAAAGAACAAAATAACAAACTAAGTTTACAACATTTCCAAAGAACAAAAT
>JAPXFY010000033.1:22485337-22487837 GCA_030674185.1 Monoplex corrugatus | reverse complement strand
GAACAACAATGATGTTAAGACGGGACAGTGAGAAGGCCAGTTTTAATGTAGCGCACCCCGGGATTCGAACCCACAACCATGTGAGTCCGATGCTCAAACCAACTGACCTACCGGGACACAAAATACGCGCTGTCAACATCCTATAAGGCATGCCAGCCAGCATTTGGTGGCTTATAGAATCATAAATCACCCTGCATGCACACCCACTGAAAGACGCACTATGCAGACTGTGCAGCAATATAATGCCTGCGCATTATCGATAAAACAACGTGCTGTGTGTACACACGCACCCGAGTAGAGAAAATAACGTTGTTCTGAACGAAACCCCCCCCCCCCCCCAAAAAAAAAAAAAAAAAAATCAATGAACGAACGAACAAACAAACAAGCCAACGAACAAACCAGCACACAAACCAACCAACCAACCAAACATACAAACTAACTCACCAACCAACCAACCAACTAACCAACCAACCAACCAACCAGCCAACCAACCAGCCAACCAACCAACCAATCAACCAACCAACCAGCCAGTAAACAAACCAGCAGCCAACCAGCCACTCTTTTGTATTGTTTTATTTTTGTTTAAAGCCCAGCCGACTGCGTAGAGCCATATCAGGGCTATAAACATTTCAAAACATATACACTGCTTAAAGAAAACCAAACAACAAACAAAAATATAAACAAAACAAAACAAAAACAAAAACAAAAACAAAAAAGGGAAAACAGGAAAAGAAAATGAAGTACACATATCTATACATTCGTGCACACAATCTCAGGAGATGCCCCTGACGTTGACCATTCTGTCCAATTTGTCGCACAGGGAATTTTAAAAAAAAAAAAACCACATACCTGAACAGAAATTTGAACAGAATAAGGACACTGAAACATATATTAAAAAACGGGCCTAAATTACTCAGAATTGCTTGTGCATTATCTCACTTCCCCACAGCCAAAAATGTACTTCATACATGCATCCAAATTATCAATCCTACGAAAAAGTACGTAAGATTTTACCGAATACATACAGGTGAATGGACCAGCACGACAGAAAATGATAGGAAGAAATGACCGAAAGCAAAGGAAGAACAAGACAGAAACAAAGGGAAAGACAGAATAGAGGAAATTTATAGCACAGAATTTCCAGAAGGTGGATGGGTGGAAACATATACATTGAAATATATACTGAAAATCCCCGACATCCCCACGGAGGGGGGAGCAGCCAGCCAGCCAACCAAACAAATATACAAACCAACCAAGAAATAAACCAGTTATTGCTGTTATTTTTGTTTAAAGCCCAGCCGACTGTGTAGAGCCATATCGGGGCTATAACCGCTTCAAAAAGTACAAAACTTCAACAGCACAAGTACACATATCAATGCATTCGCGCACATAATCTAAGGACATGCCCCTGGTGTTAACCACTCTGTCCAATTTATAGCACAAAGTATTAAAAAAAAAAAGACTCCTGAATACAAATACAAGCATACATAAGGACACCAAAACATATAAAAACAGGCGTAAATTACCAGCCAGTCAACTAACCAAACTACAAGCCAACCAACTAATAAACCAGTAAACCAACCAACCCACCAACCAACCAACCATCAAGACCTCTGACCATCCCATGTCAAATCCCGGGGTACCATCTCAATGAACAACGTGGGGCGGCCCTGTCTCTTTCATCATTTCGTACTGAATTCAAGTCAACCTGCCACCATTACTTGGTTGGTCCTAGCCAAAGACGTCATAAAGGGAATGTTCTTTGGTCCTACAGCTTGTGTGGGGCACATTTTTCTTGGGGAGCCAGTTCTGCATAATCACCGGCAAGGCAAGGCAAGGCAAGGGAGCTCAACATGATAGCTGTATTGATCGCACATCTTCAGAGAGAGAGAACGAGAGGAGGAGAGAGAGAGGGACAAGAGAGAGGAGAGAGAGAGAGAGAAAGAGAGAGAACAGCGTATGTGAAAGAGCGACAGACAAGAGAGAGAGAGAAGAGAGAGAGAGAGAGAGAGAGAGAGGACAGCGTATGTGAAAGAGCGACAGACAGACAGACATACATGCACACAGACAGACAGGCAGGAAGACAGAGAACGAGACAGTGAAACAGTGAGACAGAGGCTGAGATACAGACACAGAAAGACACAAAGAGACAGAGAAACAGAGAAAGACACTTAGAGTAAGAGAAAGGGACAGACACACATACAGAGTACAAAACAAGAGACAGACATAAACACAGGGAAACAAAGAGACTCCGGTAATTTTACCCATGTAGGGCCATATGTATATGTGTGTGTAAATATATATATCCCCGTACTGTGAATAGGGGGAGGGGGGGGGGAAGATGGGGGGAGGAGAAACCAAACACCACAATGCCAAAACATTGCCAAGTACACAATTCACAAACAAGACAAACAATGCTACAGCTATTTCTCTTAGTTAAAGAGCTTTGTACACGGAAAAGTACCAAGTTGCATGCGATGTTTTCATCCATCGATTTCAT
>JAPXFY010000033.1:22457837-22462837 GCA_030674185.1 Monoplex corrugatus | reverse complement strand
TCAAGTGGACAGACTGTGCCCCATCAATGTGTGTGTGTAAATCTTATGAACTAAATGTCTGGTTGTCCTCACCTGGTGTGTAAAATGGACTGACCGTTCCTCATCTCCATGGTCACTGTGTGTGTGTGTGTAAATCTGATGAACTAAATGTCTGGTTGTCCTCACCTGGTGTGTCAAGTGGACAGACTGTGCCCCATCTCTATGGTCAAGATGAGTGCAGACCTGCTAATGCTTTGACCCCCCTTCGAGTGCATATATACGCTAAACATCAAATATGCACTAAGAAATCCAACACAAGTGCGACTGCCCGCGTTCAAGCAAACGGGAACAAGAAAAAAAAAAAAAAAAAAAAAAAAAAAGAAAGAAAAACGAAAAACAAAATAGAATCAGAACGCGTATTTAATACAACCAGCAAGACAGGCGTAAAATTTTTCGGCCAGTTGGCCTTTTTCAAACGTAAACGTAAGATCACAAACGAATAAACAGCAGGGAAGTTTTTAGTTTTTTCCTCCTAATTTTTGTATTTGGTGTTTATTCGTTCGTAATTTTACGTCCATGCTTGACAAAAGCCAACTGGCCCGTTTGCGTCTGTTTTGTCTGGATGTATTGAATACGCGTTCTGATTCTATTTTCGTGAATTTTTTTTTTTTCTGGATCAAATATGTACGTTTCCAGATCCTCTAAATGATGGCAGTGGCTGGCTAAAGTAAACGTAACAATACCCACCATGCACCCCCCCTCCCCACCATAGACAAAGTATGTAGTCTGCACAGCAACATACTGTCTGCACAGTGGGGGCAAAACACTGTACATACACACATCCAAGAAAATCAAACACACACACACACACACCCCACACAACACACACAACACACACACACACACACACACACAAACAAACAAACAACACAACAAACACAAACACACACAACACACACACACACACACACACACACACACACACACACACACACACATACAAACAAAACACACACACACTACACACACACACCAAACAAACGCCCACCACCACACACACACACACACACACACACACACACACACACACACACACACACAACACACACACAAAGTGACACGAACAATCTGACCCACAGAAAAGCATTATGCAGACCTTAAGTCAGTACACTGACCTACACACTCACAGACTCACAGAGGCAGATACATATATATATAAACGTTCTAAGAAACCATACAAAATGACAAAATGTACAGTTTCATGATGTGATTGAAGATGAACTAATTTCTTGAAAATTAGACACAAAACAACAAGACTGAAGCTGTTGAAAACGTCAGGAAAAATATATAAACCGAATGTGTGCGTGCGTGTGTGCGTGCGTGTGTGTGTGTTTTGTATGTGTGTGCGTGTGGTGTGTGTTGTGTGTGTGTGTGCTTGTGTGCATTTGAGTGTGTATGTGTATCTGTGTGTGGTGTGTGTGTGTGCGCGCGCGCGTGATTGAGAGAGAGACAGACAGACAGAAGACAGACAGAGAGACAAAGAGACAGAGAGCGGGTGTGTGGTGTGTGCGTGGGCGGCGCGGCTGTTTCTGTGTTGAGTGTGTTTGTGTGTTGTGTGGTGTTGGTGTGTGTGTGTGTGTTTGTTGTTTGTATGTGTGTGTGTGTGTTGTGTGTGTGTGTGTGGGGTGTGTGGTGTTGTGGGTGTGTGTGTGTGTGTGTGGTGTGTGTGTGTGATGTAAGGTGTGGTGTGTGATGAGTAGTGTGTGTGTGTGTGTGTTGTGTGTGTGCGTATGCGTGGTGCAGTGATAATATGAGTGTGCTCGTCGCGCTGCGTGAGTGTGTGTCTGTGTGTGCTGTGTGCATGTGATAACGGACCGAACACAAACCGAATTCCAGAGGACAACTGACAACTTTCCCCACCCACACAGATTCTCCCAAGACCGTCTACGCGATACGGCTTTCGTTTCTAGCAGCGGCACAAGGGAAGCAAATCTTGCTTTTTAATCTCCAAGGCAAGACGTCAAGCTTGCAACACTCGATTGTCTCCCGTAGACTACGTGCCTCAGCGAACAGCTGTTGAAAGTTAAGTTATCCTTGTGCTGATAATAAACTTAATCATGATAGTACATTTTCCTTTCTCTCCTCACCCTTTCTCTCTCTCTCTCTCTCTCTCGTCTTCTCTTTTTCAATACTACTAATATTCCAGTTTTCATATTACTTAAAGTCTTTATGCTATTATTGTTTCTGTCACCATCATCATCAAGTGCCGTGCCACATGGAGTTGGCGATCATGGCCCTCTATATGCATCTGTCTCTTGTTGCCGCAAGCATATCTTCCACCCTCTCTGTCCTCAGCCACCCTTCAAGTCCGTCGAGTATTTTTTCTCTGGGTCTACCTGGTGGTCTTTCCCTACAGCTTTCCTGTTGTGACCAGGTGCTCCAATTCAAATTTCCTCATAAAATGGCCTGTAAATGTTGCCTGTCTTTTCCTAATCTTCCTTATGAATGATCTCCTTGAGTCTGCCTCCATCAGGACTGTCTCGTTTGTTTTCTCTGCTGTCCATGAAAAACAGTTATACCAACAAACAATAAAGCATTCAACGAAATCCCTGGTAACTATTTCACAATAAACGATAGTGTCCTTTTGACCACACTTCACACAGACATTAATCAAAGTGTAAGATAATGGTTGTCCCCTAACTCTGAGATGGTATGGGGAATGAGGTGGTAGATATCTCACCTTTTCTTGGGGCTAGCATGATAAGGACAGTGCCCATCTACCTTCTCTCTCTCTCTCTCTCTCTCTCTCTCTCTCTCTCTCTCTCTCTCTCTTGTTGCTTTACCTTTCCCTAACTTAAAAAAAAATCATACCCATTCACAGCTAGGTAAGCTGAAGTTTGCACGCATGAAATCATTTGCTAAAGTGAGATTCAAACTCGGACAGCCAAACTGGAAGATCAGCGAACAACCTCTGCGCCCACCGGGCCTCAAATGGGAACAATAATCAACAAAACACCAATAAAGATTCCGCGACAATATTTTACTAAAAAAAAATTCTCACAGCGATAGATTTGACGGGGACATTTATCTGCCCTGACACCGTGTGGGAAGCAAGGTGAGGGTCACAAGAAGGGCGTGGTTGTGTTCATTTTAGAAGTCAAACGACGCTAATAATAACAACATACGACCTTCTGCCTCCAAATGAGTCGTCAGTCAGACGGCTGTGTGTTAGACTAGCGCGTTTCATGGGTTGTCTTTTGATTTGGTTTTTCTGTTCCTATGTTCATATGGAACTGTAAGAAGAATGTTGAGAGTTCCATGGACAGCAAAGAAAACAAACGAGACAGTCTTGATGGAGGCAGACACAAAAAAATCATTCATAAGGAAGATTAGGAAAAGACAAGCAATATTTATAGGTCATTTTATGAGGAAAGGGGAACTGGAGCACCTGGTCACAACACGAAAGCTGGAGGGAAAGAGAGCACCAGGTAGGCCCAGGGAGAAGATATTGGACGGACTTGCAGAGTGGCTGAAGACAAAAGAGGGTGGAAGACGCGGCAACAGGGGATAGAATCATATGGAGGGCCTTGATCGCCAACGCCATGTGGCAAGGCACTTGATGATGATGATGATGTTTCAAACAGGTCTGAATGGAGGCAAGCTATTCGCAAAGGAACTGAAGCGTATGAAAATGAAAGACGAAGCAGCCAAGCGGAAAAGCGTGCAGCAATAAAGGCCAGAACCAACCCTGCAGAGCGTTCCATTCAGTGTCCAGTATGCGGCCGCCTGTGTGCATCAGACTTTGGCCTGAGATCCCACATGAGGGCACACAAATAAATGAAGTGCTAGGTTGGACTTTATCGACCACGATAGTCGACCATATAATTATAATGTTTCCTCAGAATCGTGTAAGCCTGTTTGGCCCACACTGCGCAGGCACTATGTTGCTGCACAGTCTGCATATTCCCTGGCTTCAGTAGGCGTGCATACTGGATGTTTCCGTGTTTTCATAAGCCACCAAAACACTGACACGACTTAACAGGATATTCAACACGCGTACGTTATGTTGTACGTGCTCATATATACACGCAGGGGGTTTAGGCACTGAGAGGTCTGCACACATGTTGACCTGGAAGATGGAAAAATCTCCACCCAATGCCCATCACTGTAGAATCAAACTTGGACTTTCTGAATGAAAGTTCCGACATCCAGACCACTTAGCTGCTGTCACATCTGTCGATTTTTTTCTGTTCAAAAGAGCACAGAAAAATTCACTCACAAAAAATTCATAAGAGCACAGAATGTTCAATCACAAAAAATTCCTGATGAAAGTCTTCCTGATCAGACTCTCTCTCTCTCTCTCTCTCTCTCTTTTTTTTTTTTTTTTAAAATTTTTTAAAAATATTTTTACTCATTTTGTGGGAGATGGTTATTAGAACTCAATTCTCATTTTGTGGGAGATGGTCATATCTTCTGTTCACACCGTCTCCAGGAACAAAGGTCGACAGTCATCAGTTGCAGGTTTTATTGATTAATTAACGTTTGCTGCTGCTGCTGCTGCTTCTCTTCTCTCTCTCTCTCTCTCTCTCTCTCCTTCTCTCTCCCCCCCCTCTCTCTCCCCCTCTCTCTCTCCATTTCTCTCTCTCCATCGAGATATGAAAATCCAGGTGTGTTTCAGTTGTCACTGCTGTTCTCGTTTAGAAATGAAGATGATACCAAAATACTGGAACATTTCTATAACAAAAGACTCTTGGAAAGATTTCTCACAATTAATGTATGACATTAACTGGGTTTGCATTCAAGTCCATTTCTTTCTGACGTAGTGTTAGTCCTGATTTGGCTCTAGTAGTCTGCTGGGCTATAAGTAATATGAACTGAACTGTTAGTCTGCTGGCACTGAGATCTGACACATGTTAGCCTGGAAGATGAAACAATACGAATGCATCACTGTTAGTCACTTGGACTTTCTGAATGAAAGTTCCGACTGACATAAGCATCTGTAACTGATCTGTTTTTCTGTC
>JAPXFY010000033.1:22447837-22450337 GCA_030674185.1 Monoplex corrugatus | reverse complement strand
TTATCAGTTGTACCAACTTGTTTTTCACATGCTAACCCAATATCATAAATCCACATCATGTGGTTTTTACTGACTTGTGTAATAAACTTTCAAGTCGCCATGAAACGGTCTCCACAGAGTAATAACGTAAGTTCTTATGTACATACAAAACGGTTTTCATTGGATTTTTGAGTCACACCAAAGCCGACATCCAATGGTTTATACCAATTATGTCACAACCCTACAAATCCACATCAAACGATTTTCAATGTTCATTGTTACGCATGGTATGCAGTTTGTATTCCAACTGTTTTTCACATGCATAACTCTTCCCTGTCCTCTTCAATAAGACACCCCCTCCATGTCCACTTCAATGAGACACCCCTCCCTGTCCCCTTCAGTAAGACACCCCCTCCATGTCCCCTTCAGTAAGACACCCCCTCCATGTCCACTTCAATAAGACACCCCTCCCTGTCCTCTTCAATAAGACACCCCCTCCATGTCCACTTCAATAAGACACCCCCTCCTGTCCCCTTCAATAAGACACCCCCTCCCTGTCCCCTTCAATAAGACACCCCCTCCATGTCCACTTCATAAAGACACCCCTCCCTGTCCTCTTCAATAAGACACCCCCTCCATGTCCCTTCAATAAGACACCCCCTCCATGTCCACTTCAATAAGACACCCCCTCCCTGTCCCCTTCAATAAGACACCCCCTCCCTGTCCCCTTCAATAAGACACCCCCTCCCTGTCCACTTCAATAAGACACCCCCTCCTTCTCCCCTTCAATAAGACACCCCTCCCTGTCCCCTTCAATAAGACCCCCTCCTTCTCCCCTTCAATAAGACACTCCCTCCCCTGTCCCCTTCAATAAGACACCCCCACCCTGTCCCTTCAATGAGACACCCCCTCCCTGTCCCCTTCAATAAGACACTCCTCCCTTTCCCCTTCAGTAAGACATCCCCTCCCTGTCCCCTTCAATAAGACACCCCCTCCCTGTCCCCTTCAAATAAGACACTCCCTCCCTGTCCCCTTCAATAAGACACTCCCTCCCTGTCCCCTTCAGTAAGACACTCCCTCCCTGTCCCCTTCAATAAGACACTCCCTCCCTGTCCCCTTCAGTAAGACATCCCCTCCCTGTCCCCTTCAATAAGACACTCCCTCCTTGTCCCCTTCAATAAGACACCCCTCCCTGTCCCTTCAATAAGACATCCCCTCCCTGTCCCTTCAATAAGACACCCCTCCCTGTCCCCTTCAATAAGACACCCCTCCCTGTCCCTTCAATAAGACATCCCCTCCCTGTCCCTTCAATAAGACACTCCCTCCCTGTCCCCTTCAATAAGACACCCCTCCCTGTCCCCTTCAGTAAGACACCCCCTCCCTGTCCCCTTCAATAAGACACCCCCTCCCTGTCCCCTTCAATAAGACACCCCCTCTCCTGTCCCCTTCAGTAAGACACCCCTCCCTGTCCCCTTCAATAAGACACCCCTCCTGTCCCTCATAGCATCCCCTCCTGTCCCTTCAATAAGACATCCCCTCCCTGTCCCCTTCAATAAGACACCCCCTCCCTGTCCCCTTCATAAGACACCCCTTCCCTGTCCCCTTCATAAGACATCCCCTCCTGTCCCCTTCAATAAGACATCCCCTCCCTGTCCCCTTCAATAAGACATCCCCTTCCTGTCCCCTTCAATAAGACACCCCCTCCCTGTCCCCTTCAATAAGACACCCCCTTCCCTGTCCCCTTCAAAGACATCCCTCTGTCCTCTTCAATAAGACATCCCCTCTCCTGTCCCTTCATAAGACATCCCCTCTCTCTGTCCCCTTCATAAGACATCCCTCCTGTCCTTCATAAGACATCCCCTCTCCTGTCCCTTCATACTCTCCCTCTCTCCTGTTCTCTCTCTCTCTTGTCATTCTTCTCTCTCTCTGTCTCCTGTCTCATCTCCTCTCTCTGTTCTCCTCCTCTCTGTTCTCTCTCTCTCTCTGTCTTCTCTCTCCTCGTTTGCTTCTCTACTCTTTTTCTCTCTCTCTCTCTCTGTTTCTCTCTCTCTCTCTGTTTCTCTCTCTCTCTCTGTTTTCTCTCTCTCTCTTCTTTTTCTCTCTCTCTCTCTCTGTTTCTCTCTCTCTCTCTGTTTCTCTCTCTCTCTCTCTGTTTCTCTCTCTCTCCTCTGTTTTCTCTCTCTCTCTCTCTGTTTCTCTCTCTCTCTCTCTGTTTCTCTCCTCTCTCTCTCTGTTTCTCTCTCTCTCTCTGTTTTCTCTCTCTCTCTGTTTCTCTCTCTCTCTCTCTGTTTCTCTCTCTCTCTTTTCTCTCTCTCTCTCTGTTTCTTCTTCTCTCTCTCTCTCTCTGTCTCTCTTTCTTCTCTCTCTCTCTCTGTCTCTCTTCTCTCTCTCTCTCTCTCGTTTCTCTCTCTCTCTCTCTGTCTCTTTCTCTGTTTCTCTCTCTCTTTTTTCTCTCTCGTCTCCTCTCTGTCTCTCTCTCTCTGTTTCCCCTCTGTTTCTTCTCTCTCTCTCTGTTCTCTCT
>JAPXFY010000033.1:22432837-22440337 GCA_030674185.1 Monoplex corrugatus | reverse complement strand
TCATCAACACCCTCTACCCCTTCCCCATCGCCCCAAGACATTCAGTCCAGGTTCCACAGCCAGAAAGTTGTCCAAAGCCATGTGAGGCAACCCAGAGAAGGAGACCCTGCACAGCCGCTGGGTCACTTTGGTTTGGTTCAACCAGTGCCTGTATGATCCAGCTTACTAAGTAACACTTGCCTACTTACGTCCCCTTGATAACGACAGTTATCGCTCGGTCACGGAGCCAGACCTAGTAGTGAGAACGCTCCTCCGGTAAGGAGACCACCACCACTACCACCCACCACCACCACCACTACCACTACCACCACCACCACTACCACTACCACTACCACCACTACTACCACCACCACTACCACTACCACCACTACCACCACTACTACCACCACCACTACTACCACCACACCACTACTACCACCACTACTACACACCCACTACCACCACCACTACCACTACCACCACCACTACTACCACCACCACCACCACTACCACCACCACCACTACTACCACCACCACCACCACTACCACCACACTATCACCACCACACTACCACCACCACTACTGCACCCACCACCACCACTCACCACCACCCACCACCACTACACCACCCATCAACCATACACTCACCACCACACCACACCACTACAACCACTATCACCACCCAACACTTCCAACGACAGCCCCCCTCCCCCCTCCATGAACCACCGACATCAAAGATTCCGAGTCGAATTTCACCTTAGGCATGGAAATAGTAGGGGAACTAAAACTGAGGGTCACCACGAAATCAGGACACGAATGGCCACAGAATCCAGTGCAGTTTTTCTCAACGCTGTGACGATTGATGATTTCATGATACTATTGGGGATGATCGAAAGCTGGAGGGAAAGAGAGCACCAGGTGGACCCAGAGAAAAAATACTGGAAGGACTTGCAGGGTGGCTGAGGACAGAGAGGGTGGAAGATGTGCTTGAGGCAACAAGGGATCGAAACATGTGGAGGGCCATGATCGCCAACGTCATGTGGCAAGGCACTTGATGGTGATGGTGATCACGATGTTTTGATGTTCCTTCTATGAACCACAAAAACACGAAAATAGAAGAATCAGAACGCGTATGTAATATGGACTTCCATCTGTCTCTATCTCTTGTTGCCCCAAGCATCTCCTCCACCCTCCTCGTCTTCAGCCACTCTAAGTCTGTCTAGCATTTTTTCCCTGGGTCTACCTGGTGCTCTCTTTCCCTCCAGCTTTCCCGTTGTGACCAGGTGCTCCAAATCACCCTTCCTAATAAAATGGCCTATAAATGTTGCCTGTGTTTTCCTAATCTGTATGTAATACAATGGAAGTCATCTTGAAAGCTGCAATGAAGAGTTCAGGTCCAGTGAATCTGGGAGATGGATACCAGATGCCTCCTCTGAAAGCTTTCATGGATGACACAACAGTCTTGTCCACGGATGAGGAAGAGACACACCAAAACTTAAAGCAGCTGGATGAGCTGGTGGCCTCTTCAAGAATGAGGTTCAAACCTAAGAAATCCCGAAGTCTCTCACTGCGAAAAGGAAAAGTGGCAGATTCAGTCAAATTCATGGTAGCCAACCAAGCCATCCCCACTGTCACAGAAGAGCCAGTAAAAAGTCTCGGAAGATGGTATGATGACTCCCTGAAAGACACACAAAGGGGATGTGAAACCAAGCAAACAGCAGAAGAAGGCCTGAAGAAAATAGATAACTGCGGACTGCCAGGCAAATACAAAGTCTGGTGTCTACAGTTCATGCTGATACCAAAGCTGCTGTGGCCACTGCTAATCTATGACATTTGCACCAGCACAGTCGAAGCAATGGAAGCCAAAATCAACAAATACACAAGAAAATGGCTCGGTGTCCCACCTGGTCTCACTGATGTTGCATTCTACTGTCGTCAAGCAATGCTGAAGCTACCTCTCAAATCCATAGTGGAGGAATACAAAGTTGGAAAAGCAAGACTGTTGAGCATGCTGGAGGAATCGGAAGACAATATCGTGAGATCAGTTCATCCAAAGCTGAGAACTGGCAGAAAGTGGAAAGTCCAAGAGGCTGTAAACAATGCCAAGAGAAACCTCAGCATCAAAGAAATAATTGGACACACGCAAACCAACAGACAGGGACTGGGAGCAACAAAAATGCAGTGGTGGTCCAAAGCCAAAGGGAAGGAAAAAAGAGACATGATCATACAGGAGTTGAAGGAAGAAGAAGATGTCAAAAGAGTGCAGAAGGCAGTCCAGCAAGGTCAACAGGGGCAATGGACAACATGGGACAGTGCACTCCAAAGAAGTCTCAGCTGGAACGATATGTGGCACATGGCTCCTCTAAGGATAAGCTTCCTCCTCAGATCTGTATATGACCTGCTCCCCTCGAATGCAAACTTAGTGAAATGGGGGAAAGCAGACGACCCAGCATGTCCGCTCTGTCAGAAGAAACAAACAGTGGAACATGTCCTAAGCTCTTGCAAAGTAGCGCTAGCCCAAGGAAGGTATACATGGAGGCACAACCAAGTTCTGAAAGTGATCACAGATGTGGTTAGCGAAAAAACCATGACCCCAAACGCACCAATTGCTATGACAACGTTCTACAAAGCAGGAGGGAAACAGGTCTGGCCCGAAAGTGCTATGACAACCAGCACATTGCCAAAGGGTTTTCTGGATGGAGCAGTCGACTGGGAGTGTACAGCAGACCTCCCAGAGTGGAGAAATTACCCAGATGTCATCAGCAAGACAGGCATGAGACCAGACATCGCTCTCCACTCTGACTCCTCGAAACAAGTGATTCTGATAGAACTCACTGTGCCATACGAAAGCAGAATGGAAGAAGCACATATCTACAAGACCGAAAAATACGCCGGTCTTGCCAGCACCCTGAAGAAAGCAGGTCTGCGGGTCAAAATCTTCGCCATAGAGGTCGGGGCAAGAGGGTTTGTGGGCACCTCCGCTTATGATCTCATGAAACAACTCGCCATTTCTGGGAAGAAGAGGACTAGAGCCCTTAAAGCGATGGCAGAGGCAGCAGAAAGGAGCTCAAGCTGGATCTGGGCAAGGAGGAACGAAAAAAGTGAACTTCATAAGGATTAAATTCCCTACAGATGATGTGTGCCCCGTTAGCACATTGGTAAAACCGCGTACCGCAATTCTGAAGCGCAGAATCGCCCAGGTTCGATCCCCGACGTGGGAAAAAAAAATAGACAACAGCAGAAGGGCATCCAGGAGTCATGACCTGGATGTGGCCCGGCCCCCCGAGAGTGTAAGGAATTCAGGGCCGAAACACTTGTCTAAAGGGGGTTACTTCTCTGAAGACCTTCTGTTGTCTAGCTCTCCCTAGAGTTTCTTTCTACCTGCACATGGTCAGTCCATTGACTTCCGGGAATAGTTCGGAGGACATTCGGGAAAGACCGAAGGACACTGGGAAAGACTAGATCTGCGGGCTTTGTGGGTTGGCTTCCCACCTTGCCTTTGATAACATGCCACGAGTTTTTCAAATGAAAGATGCTCCCAGGATTCACCGAAAGGGGGAGAGAATGATGAATCCATCGGCATTGACTCCATCACGACTGGAAACGCACAACGGACCATGATTAATGACCAGTTGGAATTTCCGTGTGCGTGTGGAAGGAGATTCACCACCAAACGCGGCATGAAGATCCACAGGACAAAAATGGGCTGTTTGAAGACACATACGAACCAGCAGCAGCGCACTGCGATAGCAGGTGAGACGTTGGATGACCAAGGCCAGGAATTAAACCATAGTGCCAAGGACATCCACGCTGACGGTTCTGATGCGGATTTTGCACAAGCTCTTAACGCCAAACGTGGAAAACTCAATTTGCCGCCTGCCGGTGCAAAAGAACAATGGGAGAAATTAGATGAGGAACTTGTCCTTAAGCTGAATGCGCTAATAGGGAACAGTACGCTGGAACACAAACTTGACACATACGGAGACATCATATACTCTATCTGCAGGGACACTTATGGAGTGAAGCAGCCAAAGACAAAAACGCCTCCCCAGAAATCCAGAAGACAGCAACAGATGGAGAGCATCCGGAGGGAGAAAAGGAAGCTTAAAAAGCGAATGAAAACTTCCTCAGAATTCGAGAAGCAAGGGCTCCTGGAACTCTGGAAAGATCTGAAGGCCAAACACAATGCTCTCAGCAAAGTGGAATCAGCAAGGCGAAGAAAGAGCAAAAAGAAGAAGACTCAAGATCGTTTCTTCAAAGATCCCTTTGACTTTTCAAGAAAGCTGTTTGAACAACCCAAATCAGGGACTCTCACAGTGGGCAAGGAAACCCTAGAGCAGCATCTCAGGGAAACATATTCCGATTCTCAGCGCGAGGCACCACTTGAAATCCAGAATCTGGTTTGGCCTGCAGCGCCAGAAGGAAAATTCAATAACAAACCACCAACACTGGATGAAGTGAAGAACGTAGTAAAGAAAGCCAGAGCCAAGTCAGCACCTGGACCAAACGGAATACCATACCTGCTCTACAAGAAATGCCCAAAAGTGCTCGAGTGGCTCCACAAGATGATTCGATCAGCATGGAGGAACCAGAAGATCAGCGACCAATGGATGAGAGCTGAAGGAGTGTACATTCCGAAGGAGCAGAACTCCAGCAGCATCAATCAGTTCAGGCCAATATCACTTCTGAACGTCGAGGGGAAAATCTTCTTCTCTGTTATGGCAGCAAGATTGACAAAATACCTGACTGAAAACAAGTATCTGGATATGTCAGTCCAAAAGGGAGGCATACCAGGAATGCCTGGATGCTTGGAACATGCCACGTTGATTTGGGATGCCATCCAAAAAGCAAGAACAGAGAAGAGAGACATTGACGTAGTTTGGCTTGATCTGGCGAATGCATATGGATCAGTTCCACACGATATGATCCAGCTGGCTCTTGAAATGTATCACATCCCAGAAAACATCCGAACAATGCTGAGGAAGTATTTCCAAGGGTTCTCAATGCGGTTCTCTACCAAAGAATACACCACGGACTGGATAGACCTAGAGGTGGGCATTGCAATGGGCTGTGCAATCTCTCCCATACTGTTCGTGTTGGCAATGGAAGTCATCTTGAAAGCTGCAATGAAGAGTTCAGGTCCAGTGAATCTGGGAGATGGATACCAGATGCCTCCTCTGAAAGCTTTCATGGATGACACAACAGTCTTGTCCACGGATGAGGAAGAGACACACCAAATCTTAAAGCAGCTGGATGAGCTGGTGGCCTCTTCAAGAATGAGGTTCAAACCTAAGAAATCCCGAAGTCTCTCACTGCGAAAAGGAAAAGTGGCAGATTCAGTCAAATTCATGGTAGCCAACCAAGCCATCCCCACTGTCACAGAAGAGCCAGTAAAAAGTCTCGGAAGATGGTATGATGACTCCCTGAAAGACACACAAAGGGGATGTGAAACCAAGCAAACAGCAGAAGAAGGCCTGAAGAAAATAGATAACTGCGGACTGCCAGGCAAATACAAAGTCTGGTGTCTACAGTTCATGCTGATACCAAAGCTGCTGTGGCCACTGCTAATCTATGACATTTGCACCAGCACAGTCGAAGCAATGGAAGCCAAAATCAACAAATACACAAGAAAATGGCTCGGTGTCCCACCTGGTCTCACTGATGTTGCATTCTACTGTCGTCAAGCAATGCTGAAGCTACCTCTCAAATCCATAGTGGAGGAATACAAAGTTGGAAAAGCAAGACTGTTGAGCATGCTGGAGGAATCGGAAGACAATATCGTGAGATCAGTTCATCCAAAGCTGAGAACTGGCAGAAAGTGGAAAGTCCAAGAGGCTGTAAACAATGCCAAGAGAAACCTCAGCATCAAAGAAATAATTGGACACACGCAAACCAACAGACAGGGACTGGGAGCAACAAAAATGCAGTGGTGGTCCAAAGCCAAAGGGAAGGAAAAAAGAGACATGATCATACAGGAGTTGAAGGAAGAAGAAGATGTCAAAAGAGTGCAGAAGGCAGTCCAGCAAGGTCAACAGGGGCAATGGACAACATGGGACAGTGCACTCCAAAGAAGTCTCAGCTGGAACGATATGTGGCACATGGCTCCTCTAAGGATAAGCTTCCTCCTCAGATCTGTATATGACCTGCTCCCCTCGAATGCAAACTTAGTGAAATGGGGGAAAGCAGACGACCCAGCATGTCCGCTCTGTCAGAAGAAACAAACAGTGGAACATGTCCTAAGCTCTTGCAAAGTAGCGCTAGCCCAAGGAGGCACAACCAAGTTCTGAAAGTGATCACAGATGTGGTTAGCGAAAAAACCATGACCCCAAACGCACCAATTGCTATGACAACGTTCTACAAAGCAGGAGGGAAACAGGTCTGGCCCGAAAGTGCTATGACAACCAGCACATTGCCAAAGGGTTTTCTGGATGGAGCAGTCGACTGGGAGTGTACAGCAGACCTCCCAGAGTGGAGAAATTACCCAGATGTCATCAGCAAGACAGGCATGAGACCAGACATCGCTCTCCACTCTGACTCCTCGAAACAAGTGATTCTGATAGAACTCACTGTGCCATACGAAAGCAGAATGGAAGAAGCACATATCTACAAGACCGAAAAATACGCCGGTCTTGCCAGCACCCTGAAGAAAGCAGGTCTGCGGGTCAAAATCTTCGCCATAGAGGTCGGGGCAAGAGGGTTTGTGGGCACCTCCGCTTATGATCTCATGAAACAACTCGCCATTTCTGGGAAGAAGAGGACTAGAGCCCTTAAAGCGATGGCAGAGGCAGCAGAAAGGAGCTCAAGCTGGATCTGGGCAAGGAGGAACGAAAAAAGTGAACTTCATAAGGATTAAATTCCCTACAGATGATGTGTGCCCCGTTAGCACATTGGTAAAACCGCGTACCGCAATTCTGAAGCGCAGAATCGCCCAGGTTCGATCCCCGACGTGGGAAAAAAAAATAGACAACAGCAGAAGGGCATCCAGGAGTCATGACCTGGATGTGGCCCGGCCCCCCGAGAGTGTAAGGAATTCAGGGCCGAAACACTTGTCTAAAGGGGGTTACTTCTCTGAAGACCTTCTGTTGTCTAGCTCTCCCTAGAGTTTCTTTCTACCAACCAGACAAAACAGGCGCAAAGTTTCGGCCATCTGGCCTTTGTCAAGCGTAAATGTAAGATCACAAACGAACAAACACTAAATACAAAAATTAGGGGTGGAGAAAAAAAAAGGTAGAAACTTCCCTGCAGCTTCCTCCAGTGGTTTTTTATTTGAGTCCTGTTCTTCCACTGGACGAATCAGCAGGGAAGTTTCAGTCTTTATTATTTTTCCTAATTTTTGTGTTCGGTATTTGTTCGTTTGTGATCTTACATTCACGTGAAAATTTGCGTCTGTCTTGTCTGGTTATATTAAATACGTGTTCTGATTTTTACCAGGGGCTGCAGATTGTGCAACAACATAGCACCTGCGTGGTGTGGGTCGAACAATGCACCAACCAAAAAAGAAAAAAAAAAAAACAACACAAA
>JAPXFY010000033.1:22420337-22430337 GCA_030674185.1 Monoplex corrugatus | reverse complement strand
TTTTTGTTTTAAACTTATTCATTTTTTTGTTTTTTGTTTCTCCCACCGCACCCTCTTTTTTCCGACCAAGGTCGTGTCGTGTGAGAGTATGATCATGTGATTCGGGCCCACAGTGCGCAGGCGGTACGTTGCCACGCAGTCTGCGCTTTCCGACTTTAGTGGGTTTGCACGGTTGGGTGTTGTCGTGGCTTCCACAAGTCAACGAACACTGACGTTAACTTATGAGATCTTTAACGTGCATATCTGATGTTGTTCTGCGTGCGTATAAATATACATGAATGGGGGGTGGGGTAGGGGGGGGGGTAGGGGGTTGGATTTGGGAATTTGTTCAAAAGGGATTCATCGCAATCAGGCAATTCCACAAGCGCTCCACCCAATTCTACCAGGAAGTTTTTTTGTGTGTGTGTGTGTGCGTGTTTGTTTTTTTTCTGCAGACTCCTTAAGCCTGCGCAAAACCTATGACACTGGCAAGCTCTTGAAACGAGGAGGGGGGGGGGGTTGAAGGACCTATGAACCACTATAAGCTGTCACCACCAGAATGATGGCAACATTAAGACGGGCAGAGAACAACAGGCCAGTGTTTTAATATTTCAGGCAGGGATCAAACTCCAGATATCAGATCCTGAGGCACCAACAGGTCTGCATTATGTTACCCTAGGACATGGAACAAACCTCCACCCACCACCCGTCATCCCCCACATGGGTAAAACTTTCACTGTCACAAATCAGATGGTAAAACTTTCACTGTCACAAATCAGATGGGTAAAACTTACACTGTCACAAATCAGATGGGTAAAACTTTCACCTGTCACACACCAGAGGGTAAAACTGTCACACACCAGATGGGTAAAACTTCACCTGTCACACATCAGATGGGTAAAACTTCAACTGTCACACACCAGACGGGTAAAACTGTCACACATCAGATGGGTAAAACTTTCACCTGTCACAAATCAGATGGGTAAAACTTTCACCTGTCACACACCAGACGGGTAAAAACTGTCACACACATCAGATGGGTAAAACTTTCACCTGTCACACATCAGATGGGTAAAACTTCAACCTGTCACACACCAAACAGGTAAAACTTTCACCTGTCACACACCAAACAGGTATACTGTCACCTGTCACACACCAGACAGGTAAAACTTCACCTGTCACATACCAGACAGGTAAAACTTCCACCTGTCACATACCAGACAGGTAAAACTGTCACCCGTCACATACCAGACAGGTAAAACTTCCACCTGTCACATACCAGACAGGTAAAACTTTCACCTGTCACATACCAGACAGGTAAAACTTTCACCTGTCATACACCAGACAGGTAAAACTTTTACCGGTAAAACACCTAGACGGTAAAACTTTCACCTGTCACACACCTGACGGTAAAACTGTCACCTGTCACACACCAGACAGGTAAAACTTCCACCTGTCACACACCAGACAGGTAAAACTTCCACCTGTCACACACCAGACAGGTAAAACTTTCACCTGTCACACACCAGACAGGTAAAACTTTCACCTGTCACAACACAGACAGGTAAAACTTTCACCTGTCACACACTAGACAGGTAAAACTTTCACCTGTCACACACCAGACGGGTAAAACTTTCACCTGTCACACACCAGACAGGTAAAACTTCCACCTGTCACACACCAGACAGGTAAAACTTTCACCTGTCACACATCAGATGGGTAAAACTTTCACCTGTCACACACAGACAGGTAAAACTTCCACCTGTCACACACTCAGACAGGTAAAACTTTCACCTGTCACACACCAGACGGGTAAAACTTTCACCTGTCACACACCAGACAGGTAAAACTTCCACCATGTACCACATCACACAGACAGGTAAAACTTTCACCTGTCAACACCAGACAGGTAAAACTTCACCTGTCACACACAGACAGGTAAACTCACCTGTCACACACCAGACAGGTAACTCACCTGTCACACACCAGACGGTAAATCTTCACCTGTCACACACCGAGGTAAAACTTCCACTTCACACACTCAGAAGTAAAACTTCACTGTCACACATCATGTAAACTTCACCTGTCACACACAGACAGTGAAACTCACACCTGTACACACACAACAGGTAAAACTTCACGTCACACACAGACGTAAAACTTCACCTGCACACACCAGACAGTAAACACATGCAACCAGCAACAGACAGTGTAAAACCACCATGCACACACCAGACAGGTAAATCACCCACACACAATCACACCACACAGTGAAACATGACATACACACACCTGTCACCACGCAACAGAGTGAAACCACCTGTACAACACAACAACACAGGTAACCTCACCGCACACACAGAAGTAAACATCCACTCACACACCAGACGGTAAATCCCACCCACAACAGAGAAAATTACACACCGTCACATCACACAGCAATCACATGTCCACCAGACATGGAAACAACTCACACACATGCAACCCACACAGTGAAACAGACACACAACAGCAACCAGCACACAGATGAAACATGACAACACACAGCAATCACACCAGCAACAGATGAAACATGACTACACACAACCAGCAACAGTGAAACTACACCACATGCACACAGCAACAGATGAAACATGACAAACACACTGCAACCACAACAGATGAAACATGCAAACACACATCACCCCAGCAACAGATGAAACATGACAACACACGCATGCACACCACACAACAGATGAAACATGACAACAACCATGCACACAGCAACAGATGAAACATGACAACACACATGCACACCAGCAAATGCATGCACACACCAGCAACAGATGAAACATGCAACACACACCAAGTAAACATGCACACACAAAAGCAACAGATGAAACACAGACAACACATGCACACACCAGCAACAGATGAAACATGACAACACACACAGACACCAGCAACAGATGAAACATGACAACACACACACACAGCAACAGATGAAACATCAACCACACACACAGATAACATGCAACACACCACAACATGATGCAACACACACAACAGAAACATGCACACACACCACAGCAAAGATGAAACATGACAACACACACACAGCAACAGATGAAACATGACAACACCAGCACACCAGCAACAGATGAAACATGACAACACACACACAGCAACAGATGAAACATGACAAACACACACAACACTGCACAACCAGAAAGATGAAACATGACAACACACAACACAGCAACAGATGAAACATGACAACACACACACAGCAACAGATGAAACATGACAACACACACACACAGCAACAGATGAAACATGACAACACACACACACACAGCAACAGATGAAACATGACAACACACACACAGCAACAGATGAAACATGACAACACACACACAGCAACAGATGAAACATGACAACACACACACAGCAACAGATGAAACATGACAACACACACACAGCAACAGATGAAACATGACAAACACACACACAGCAACAGATGAAACATGACAACACACACACACAGCAACAGATGAAACATGACAACACACACAAGCAACACAGCAACAGATGAAACATGACAACACACAACACACAGCAACAGATGAAACATGACAACACACACACACAGCAACAGATGAAACATGACAACACACACACAGCAACAGATGAAACATGACAACACACACACACAGCAACAGATGAAACATGACAACACACACACACAGCAACAGATGAAACATGACAACACACCACACAGCAACAGATGAAACATGACACACACACACACACAGCAACAGATGAAACATGACAACACACACACACAGCAACAGATGAAACATGACAACACACACACACAGCAACAGATGAAACATGACAACACACACACACAGCAACAGATGAAACATGACAACACACACACAGCAACAGATGAAACATGACAACACACACACACAGCAACAGATGAAACATGACAACACACACACACAGCAACAGATGAAACATGACAACACACACACACCAAACAGCACACACAAGACGATGAACATGACAACACACACACAGCAACAGATGAAACATGACAACACACACACACAGCAACAGATGAAACATGACAACACACACACACACAGCAACAGATGAAACATGACAACACAACCACACAGCAACAGATGAAACATGACACACACACAAACATGCACACACACACAACAGATGAAACATGACAACACCCACAGCAACAAAAACATGACAACACACACACAAGCAACAGATGAAACATGACAACACACACACACACAGCAACAGATGAAACATGACAACACACACACACAGCAACAGATGAAACATGACAACACACACCACAGCAACAGATGAAACATGACAACACACACACACAGCAACAGATGAAACATGACAACACACACACACACAGCAACAGATGAAACATGACAACACACCACACACAGCAACAGATGAAACATGACAACACACACACACACAGCAACAGATGAAACATGACAACACACACACACACAGCAACAGATGAAACATGACAACACACACACACACAGCAACAGATGAAACATGACAACACACACACACACAGCAACAGATGAAACATGACAACACACACACACACCAGCAACAGATGAAACATGACAACACACACACACACACAGCAACAGATGAAACATGACAACACACAACACAGCAACAGATGAAACATGACAACAACACACACACAGCAACAGATGAAACATGACAACACACACCACAGCAACAGATGAAACATGACAACACACACACACCAGCAACAGATGAAACATGACAACACACACAAAAGCAACAGATGAAACATGACAACCACACAACACCACAGCAACAGATGAAAAACATCAACACAGTCATGCAACACCCACAGCAACAGATGAAACATGACAACACACACACAGCAACAGATGAAACATGACAACAACACCACACAGCAACAGATGAAACATGACAACACACTGCACACCCAGCAACAGATGAAACATGACACACACACACACACAGAAACATGCAACACACACACAGCAACAGATGAAACATGGCAACACACACACACAGCAACAGATGAAACATGCAACACACACACACACAGCAACAGATGAAACATGACAACACACACATAGCAACAGATGAAACATGACAAACACAGAGCATGCACACCCAGCAACACATGAAACATGACAACACACAGCATGCACAACCAGCAACAGATGAAACATGACAACACACAGCATGCACACCCAGCAACCCAGCAACACATGAAACATGACAACACACAGCATGCACACCCAGCAACAGATGAAACATGACAACACACACCATGCACACCCAGCAACACATGAAACATGACAACACACACCCAGCAAAAGATGAAACATGACAACACACACCATGCACACCCTGCAAAAGATGAAACATAACAACACACAGCATGCACATCCAATCCACCAAGCAACATAACGTTTGCATCATCATCATCATCACGTGCCCTGCCGCACGGCGTTGGCGATCATGGCCCTCCATATGTATCTATCCCTTGTTGCTGAAAGCACATCTCACACCCTCTCTATCCTCAGCCACACTGCAAGTCCGTCCAATATTTTTTCCATGGGTCTACCTGGTACTCTCTTTCCCTCCAGCTTTCCTGTTGTGACTAGGTGCTCTAATTTCTCTTGCCTCATAAGATGCTCTATCAATGATGCTTGTCTTTTCCTGATCTTCTTGATTAATGTTCTTCTTGTGTCTGCCTCTTTCAAGACTGTCTCGTTTGTTGTCTTTGCTGTCCATTTGAACTCGCAACATTCATCTTAGAAACCACACTTTGCATGTTAACTGTCCACGCTTCATAACCGTACAAAATTATCGGTTCTACATAACACTCAAGAATTCTCTTCCTGATGTTAATTGATAGGCATTTGTTGGTAAGTATACTTTTCATCTTCTTGAATGCTTTTTTAACTTTGCCGATTCTGCTGGCTATTTCTGATGTGCACCTGCCGTATAGTGAGATGACCGTTCCCAGATAGTTAAACTTATCAACCTGTCTCAGTGTTGTGCCATTTGCTCTTATTCTGCATGAGGGGATTTCATGCTTTTTACTGATTACCATGACTTCAGTCTTCTTGCTATTTAGCTCCTGCCCTTTATATTTACTTTCTATTTCTATTATTCACAAGTTTGTGGGTCTTTTTCATTTTCTGTGTTTATCATCTTTCCTCCAACCTTTATCCCAGGGCATTCTTCTAGGTTCCTCATGATGGTTTCGCTGTAAAGTGAAAACAAATCTGGTGACAGAACACAACCCTGCCTAGCCCTCTTCCGATGTTTTGGAAAGAGCTTATATCATTTTCTATTCTCATTACTGCTGTTTGTTCCCAGTATATATTTCTGATTATTCTTAGATCTTTTCCATCAACATTGAACCTTTCTAGTTGGTTGATCAATTCTTTGTGTCTTACCCGATCAAAAGTCTTGGTATATCAACAAAGCACAAATATAAAAGTTGATTCAACTCGACTGACCTCTCTATGAGAGTTCTTAGGATGTGTATGACATTTATAGTTCCTTTCCCTTCCACAAATCCATACTGTTCTGCAATTTCTGTTTTGATTCTGTTCCTTGTCCTCATCATGATTATTCTTAATAGATTTTTGTTACATGATTCGACAAGCTGCTTGTACGATGGAGTTTGCATTCTATAGCCCCTGCAATCTTTGGAAGTGCAACGAAAACTGATTTTGACATATCTTTTCAGGGATTTTTCCGGTGTCATAAATTTCATTTAGGAGGACTGTTATTTTTCCAATACCAAATTTACCTAGGGCTTCAATCATTCCCTAGTGAAAAGTGTCTGGTCCTGGGGATTTTCCTGATTTCATCTTTTTCAATGCTGCTCTAACTTCATTTTTCAGTATGAGTGGTCCTCCAATGTTCTTTCTTATGAGGTGTTCTTTGTTTCTGTCATCGTCAAAAAAGTCTTTAATGTACTCTCCCCATCTATCTAATATTTTGCCTTTTTCCATAATGATCGTAATATCTTTAGATTTTAAAGCAACCAGTTGATGCGTATGTCTTTTTCTCGTAGGCAATCTCTTCAATGTTTCTGTACATAAACTGAGGATTTGTTTTGTGTCGGCTTTGTATTTCTTTGCACTTTGTTTCCAGCCAAGCTTCCTTAGCTTCATTGCACCCATTCCTGATTTTCTTGTGTATCGCTTTTTACTCTTCCTCCTTTCCATTTGCCTCTCTCCGTTCTTCCATCAAGCCTAGAATTTCTTTTGTCATCCAATTCTTTGCTTTCCTTTCAACTCTAGGGATTTCTTCACAAGCTTCATTTATCGAGTTTCTCAACTTTGTCCATTGTTCCTCACTGTCACCAACGTCTTCCAGAGCACCGAATTTGTTTTGAACATATACGTTAAATTTTTCACGAGTATGGTAAACTTTTCATCTGTCTTTAAGAGTCCAAGATTTACTTTGATATCACTTCTGGTCTGTTTTCTTTTCTTTAGTTTCAGTCTAAATCTTCCCGTTACAGGATTGTGGTCACTGTTGCAATTTGTGCCTGGTAATGTTTTCACTGTCAGTAAAGAATCTCTAAATGTTTTATTTATGAGAATGTAATCACTTTGATTTTTTGTACTATCTCCTGGATTCATCCATGTCTGTTTTCTTCTGTTAGGCGGCTCAAACCAGGTGTTTCCTAATATGAATTCATTTATTTGTGCCCACTTAACAAGTTCCTCACCCCTTTCATTTTGTGTGCCAAGGCCATGAGGTCCAACTATGTCGCCCACTCTCTCCTGTCTCACTTTAGAATTAAAATCTGCTATTATAGCCGTAATATCCTGTGATTTGCATCGAGCCTTGGCTGTCTCTAATACTTCATAGAAGTTGTCAATTTCTTCCTGAGTACTTGCTGAAATCTTAGCTGAGTGTGGATAAAACAAGGTACATAACGCAATGGACGAAACTGCTCGGAATGAAGGAAAGCAATGTATAATCCTATAGCTTCACAATCAAAACTGATAATATTTTTGCTTTGTTGTTGTTGTTTGTTGTTGTTGTTGTTGTTGATGTTGTTGTCGCTGCTGCTGCTATTTCACTACCGACTGTTGTGGAAGAATAGTTTTCCAGGCGTTCAGTGTTAACCTATGATTTAATATTTTTTGTTATAGTTTAAAACACTGCCTCTTAATTTTGAAATAAATGTATGCTCGTGCGTGAGTGTGGGGAGGGGGTGCGTATGTGTGTGTGTATACATGTGCGTGCGTGCGTGCTTGTGTGTGTGTGTGTGTGTGTGTGTGTGTGGGGTGTGTTGTGCGTGTGTGTGTGTGTGTGGGTGTGTGTTGTGTGGTGGTGTGTGTGTGTGTGTGTGTGTGTGTGTGGATCTTTGCACGCATGTGTGCGTGTCTTGTGTATGTGTTTTGTAAATCGCTAGAGATTCAAGTATTATATGCACGTGTGTGCACGTAGGTGTGCGTGCGTGTGTGTGAGCTTATGTGTGTGGGTGTGCGTGATATTAGTGTGTCTGATGTGGTGGTGTGTGTGGTATGTGTGTGTGGTGTGTGTGTGTGTGTGTGTTGTGTGTGTGTGTGTGTGTTGTGTGTGTGTGTGTGTGGGGTTTGTGCGTGCGCGTGCCTGCAGGGCCCTTCTAACAAACCATGGTACCATACAATATAAGGCAAATGTCTACATGGTCATCTACATCAGAAAAGAATGGCGCTCACCCATTGTGGCCATACTCATCGTCAGATATGGCATGACCATGTACATGGCGAGCAGAAGAAAAAGATGAAGAAGAACAAGGACCACGGACGACTAGCCCTACGAATTAAAGACATCCAAACCAGGTGTACATTAAACATCCGACGTCTGGAATTCATTCTCATCGCCAAGAGAGAGAGAGAGAGAGACAGAGACAGAGACAGAGGACAGAGACAGAGAAAGACAGACAGACAGACAGACAGACAGACAGACAGACAGAGAGAGAGAGAGGAGGAGGGAGGGAGGGAGGGAGAGTGTACATTTCTCAGAAAGAGAGACGGAGACAGGAAGACGTAATATGGGTGGGAAGAAAATAGAATGAAAGACGGACAGATAGAGAGAGAGAGAGAGAGAGGGGGGGAGACAGAGACAGAGAGAGAATGAGACAGAGAGAGACATGACAGACAGACAGACAGAGCAACAGACAGACAGACAGACAGAGGCAGAGACTGACAGACAGAGGAAGACAGAGGCAGGCAGATAAAGATAGAGACCGAGGCAGATAGACAGAGACACACAGACAGAGGCAAACAGACAGAGACAGACAGACAGAGACAGAGACCGAGAGAATCAGATTCAGAGGATAGGTTTAAGCAGATGACAGGTGTTTATAATTCACCAAATCTGGAGTTTATTCCTAGAGCGAGTCATCGCACTGAGACGGTTCCATAAGCCCTTCACCCAATTCTGCCAACAATTATCTAGCAGTCTCTTTGAAAAGACAGGCAACATTTATAGCACATTTTATGAGGAAAGGGAAATTAGAGCACCTGGTCACAATAGAAAAGCTGAGGGAAAGAGAACCCCAGGCAGGCCCCAGGGAAAAAATATTGGACGGACTTGCAGAGTGGCTGAAGACAGAGATGGGGGTGAGAGATGTACTTGCAGCGACAAGGGATAGATGATTCGTGTGCAGGGCCATGATCGCCAACGCCATGCAGCAGAACTCATGATGATGATGATGACTGCTTTCATGCCTGAGGTGAAATCAAGTTGGGGTCTATGGTGTCAGTGGGTCATGGGGGGGGGGGGGGCGGGATGGGGTGTCGCTGAAGGCAGCTCTGGCGGGGGTGGGGGGTGGGTCCTTACTGAAGGGTCTTTCACTCCGTCTGGTTCCGCGACTGAGCGATTTCTATCATCAATAGGGGATCTAATACAGTAATAGGCAATGTCTTTAGTAAGGTGGATCAGTACAGGCGCT